>JAVRXN010000011.1:75858198-77058198 GCA_033556935.1 Timema podura
TCTTCCCTTGAGTTATAAAGAAAATGGGGATGAAGAAGGAGAAGGGTTGGGGTTGAAAGAAAATTGTGTAGTATATTTGGTTGTTGGCAAAATTTTGCTTATCTAATTCCACAGAAAAACACAAACATTTTGTAATACACGTCTTGCTATACACACAAACAATCCTCAACGTAAACAAAGGGAATGACAAAATAAGGTAATTTTAAATAAAAGCACTATAATTTACCTAGAGAGAGATTTTAAATCCATTATTAGAAAAAATAATCACCCTGATTGCACTTAGCTATAATCGAATCCCGCTCTCCCGAATCAAAGTCAGGACTTTCAATAACGTGGAAAATGTGGTTTTCCACCTACTCTCCCTTCACACAAATGGGGTTACATTTCCTCTAAATTCAACCTTCCTCATCCTTACACATCATAGTAATGAGTTCATAAGGCTAAACGTGAGACATGGTGACAAAAAAAGACTCATGTGATTTTTTATTTGTGCCCACCTAAACATTTATCTAATGGGATATTGATAATTAATTAACGTAGAATTTATAGGAAATAGAACCGTATTTGCCTGGAGGCAAAGTGAAAAAATAATTTGAAAAGATATTTAGTGAGTCTGGCTGTAATTCGAACCGTGACCTTCCTATCACCGGGGATTAAACAGGTTTTGTCCTTGGTTTGTGTGCCCACCAAAGAGGATAGTGACCTCATTTGCTTTCGCAGACACGTTAGGGCTGAAACACTTAGATCCGACCATGATACAAACCAACAAAGCCCTTGGAAATAGTCAAGTGACGTAGTAAGACATGACAAATAAAGTTCTTGGAAGCAGGTTAGTGATGCAATAAGCCATGACAAATAAAGTTCTTGGAAGCAGGTTAGTGATGCAATAAATAAGCCATGGCAAATAAAGTTCTTGGAAGCAGGTTAGTGATGCAATAAATAAGCCATGACAAATAAAGTTCTTGGAAGCAGGTTAGTAATGCAATAAGACATGACAAATAAAACTTTTGGAAACAGTTTAGTGACGCAATAAATAAGCCATGGCAAATAAAGTTCTTGGAAGCAGGTTAGTGATTCAATAAATAAGCCATGCAAATAAAGATTTTGGAAACAGTTTAGTGATGCAATAAGCCTTTATACCCCTCCTCGGTGGCTACGTGGTCTGACGCGCTACTCCCCGAGTAGACTAGACTGCCGATGACGGGGAGATTGAGGTTCGAATCTCGGTTGGGTGTACTGAGGGTGGTTTTTCCTAAATGTTTTTCCACTCTTCTTCCATGCGATTTTGGGTACACTTCTTCTGAATATAACCTTCCTAATCCTTAAAGCATTAGCGTAATTAGTACATAAGCGTATAACCAGAACGGGTAGTAACGCGCAGTGCTAAAAAAATTAAATAAGCCATGCCCAAAAGTCTTAGTCTACATACTGAAAAATATGATAAATCTTGATAGAAGGGGTTGAAAATAAAAGTAAAGAGGATTAGAATAAAGAATTTGCAGACACGTCATGTGGCAGAGGAACGTGAACTAGTTGAAAGGGAGGGGGAAGAAAGCTAGGCCAAGAGTGACGTCACAAAGATCTTAAAGGAATAATATGACGATGTAGGGATGCAATAATCGGATTAGTCAGACTTTAGGGTGACGCCGCTGAGAAAGGTAGAAGATTTAAAGGAGGAGAAATTAAGGATAAAAGGAGGAGGTAGGGGAGCGAAAGATACGAAACTTAATAACGTTATAATAGACGAGAAAGAAAGAATTAGTTTTAAAAGTACGTTTCTAATGGAAGGATTTAGAACGTATTATGTTTTTTCTTGTTTTGCACACCGTAATTTAAGGAACAATTTTATGTGCGACTTAAGTTATGAAACTACTTTTCTTTCAATTTTAATTTGGTTGACTTTTTTTATATCAAAATGTTATCAATAACAATAAAAGATTTGGTTTAAATCAGCGATGAAACATTGGCATTATTACTCATTGTGAATATGAATGGAAATGGAGCACCTCAAAATTATTGAAAACTCGAGTTAAAGGAAATAACTTTGGGGGGAGGATACTTACAGGTTTTAAGTACAGTAATCCCTTTATTTTATGAATTTTAAATTTAACGGACAGCTTCTATCATTTGCAATCTTACGGACAGTGGCGGACAATTCCGTTAAATACAGGGATTTGCCGTAGGGTACCTTTCGTTGACCCGTCTAATGCATACCGTTAAAAACGGTTTAATCTAGTTTCACAAATAAGCATGTTGTTACATTAGGGCATGGAGTTACAACGATTTCTATAATAGGAACCAAGAGTCCCGGGCTCGATTCTGGTGTCCAGATATTACTTTTTAATCTACGCAAATGTTACTTGACACGTTTACATCCATATCCTACGTAGAATTTACATCTTCTAGGCTTTGCTACGCATGTACTATTAATTATACAAGCGTTAGCTTTACTTACATTTAGATATAATGCTGTACTTATGATACTTGTAAAGTTTTGCAATTTTTATATATTTTTATGGTAATATTTATAGCTATGTTTCTATATTACGACTATTTTCTTAATTAATCATAAATTCTCTTTTTTATCCCCACTTCTTAATACCCGTTTGGGATATAGGCATATGTACTAATTAAGCTAATGTCCTAGGGATGAGTATGGTTGAAATTAGACTAAGTGTACCTGCATGTGCGTGGCGGGAGAGTGTAAAACTATTTAGGAAAAAAACACTCTCAGTACATCTGAGCTAGATTTGAGCCCCAATCTCCCTTTCATCCGCAGTCCAGTCTATCTCGAGAGTGACGTCTTAGACCATGTGACCACCGAAGCGTGTTACACACATTTATTATTTATAACACATTATGTGCAGTCCTTACACACATGTTCAATCCTCCACAAGATTTACAAACTTACAAACCAGTGGGCACGCATATTACAGGTTGAAACTCTCATAACCGGAACCCTCAAGACCTTACATGTAGAATCTCAGAGTTTCCCGGGCAGTATAATATATCAACCTTGTTTGATTTTTATTGTTATCAATTCATAAAAAATTATTTATAACAGTAAAAAGTAATATCTTTTTATTATGATTATTAACAATTTGTATGACAGTTTTATCCTTTATTTATAAGTATCCCTATAATCAAAGTTTCACATTCGTTTCCACGTTAGAACAAAAAATATATAATTAAATCTCAGACATTACGAGGAGATCGGAGTTCTAATCCTGGTCTGGTCTACTGAGGGTGTTTTTCCCTAATTTGTTTCCCATTCTACTACCATGCAAATGCGGATAGATTACCATCCAAAATACTTTCTTCCTCGTCGCTAAACCACTATAGTAATTATCATACATACGTATAGCCTAGACAGGCTGTAAGACGCGGTACTAATATATATATATATACTAGACCAGGGGTCTTTAACCTTTTTTATATCCAAGGGCCAAAGTTTCTGTCTCTTGTTGGCTCGCTCGCCGCAATACTATACCAACAATATTCGGATTGAATAAATATTAAAATATTTATATCGGCTCATCCTTATATACTGTAATTATACTCACACTAGGGGTTAGGCCTGTCTTAGACAGGTGAAATTCCGGATTTATAGTTAAGTTTGTTTTCTGGGGTGTGCTTTTTTTAGATTTTCCATAAATACGTAGAAAGTAAAAATCGTTTATGAAATAATATAAAATATGTAAGTAAAATAATTAATTATTTTATTATTTGATTATGTAGAATCTGTATTTGTCATTTTTTCCTCTTGAAATATTTTTTTTTATTTTTCATGAGTCAGCGGGCTGCAAAAAACCGTAAACGTGGGCTACAAGTGGCCCACGGACCACATTTTGAACACCCCTGTCTTTGACTATCTCCTAATTTAATATTCCACACACAATTTCTCTGTGTTTTATTTTCAAACGGGTTTGAGTAAGACATACTACTCTTTCATTTGTTGTACCGTGGCTTTGTAATACGGAAATACACACATATAGTTATGTATGTTACATATATTTACCTTTTGTATCGTTAATGTAACCCCTTCACTTGTATGTATATGTTTGGACACATTATAATTTATAGCACTTATTAGCAAAATTAATAATTTATATATTGTAAATATGTAGCTTATATCAGTATGTATTTTATAATAATTTGTAATAGTAAAAATTTTCTTATATTTAAAATAAAACCAATTATATAGAAAAATTTACCAATTTTTACCGCCAAATAAAAAGTGTTGTGTTTTCTAAAAGTGGTCCAAATGTCCAATTATAAGAAAATCAAAGTATCAAGGACACTCGACCACAAGGTATGAGCATGTATATAATGTTTCGCGATATTAAATGAGGCTGCACCAGTGGCCACGCGGATTAAATGTCAAGCTCATCTAATCTTAAGAATCAAATAGCCGAAGCTATTATTAATTTTAAAGAGGAATTCACCATCTAGATATCATATTCTAAAAATTGAAAAATGACACCTGGACACGGGAATCGAACCCGGGACCTTTGGCTTAGTCCGAGTCGAAGATGGCTGCGTTATCTAATGACTCGTGAATAAAGCTGACGATTTCCGCACGTCCATCATAGACTCTGTCTTAAAATATGAGTGAAGAATGACCCTGGGCACGGGACGACTCCTGGATAGCTCAGTGGTTAGAGCATTGGCGTACTAAGACAAAGTTCCCGGGTTCGATTCCCGTGTCCAGGTGTCATTTTTCAATTTTTTAGAAATCATCTAATCTTGTTTAACAGGGACAAGTAGTTTGGGGAGAAGAACCATAACGTAAGTTTTTTTTCCATGCGATGTTTCCTATTTTCCCTCCATATAAATTCGGACACACTTCCTCTAAATGTGACCTTTCACATCCATATCTTATAAATTTAAATATTCTGGTAGCCTGGAGGAGTAATAAGACGTGGATTAATTAGTTGCAGTAAAGTTAAGACTATCCAAACTTCGGTTATCCGACACTAAAAGCTAGTGGCATCTGTCTGTTGGTGAAGATAGTGCCAGCTTCTGTGGTTATAGAGTGTCATTTAGTCAAAACAATGAGCCCTTGAACCGTTAATCTCAGTTTTCTAGACCAAGGCTAAGTTTGATTCCATTCCAGAACCACTGCTTCACAGGAAAATCTAGTGAACGCCAGGAATCGAACCCCAGGACTTCTGTATCTGTAGCAAGGAACTCAGGCCACAAAGGCGGTCATCCAACACACTTAAGTTAAATTTAATTAATCTAAGATCCATTGTTTATTTTTAATGAATAAAATAATAGGCATGTGGTTTATTGCATTATTCATACTGTGGAAGTTATTACTAATGAACCTTTTTTAATACCTGCTCTGTAATTACATCTAGTTTGTAATTAATTTGTATTTGTTTGGCTCCCACTATAGCCCCTCACCCCCCTCTCGCCGGTCTGACAACCCATCTGTCCCGTTTAGGTCGTACTATCGGGACTATACTCTATATAAAATTTGAATTTTTCAATAGTTTATAACCATTCAATTTATTTTATGGCAGCCCACTTTAGTGGCTACACGGTCTAAGGCGTCAATATCACGGTAGATTAGACTGTCGATGACGGGGAGATCAGTGTTATAATACTAATCGGGTGTATTTAGGTGGGTTTTTTTCATCAATGGTTTTCCACATTCTCTCTCTTTTCCTCTCTCTCTCTCTCCCACACACACATAACTGAGAGCGAGGAAATTTGGCAACATTTAACTGAGAGAGAGGGAAGATTAAGCTTTTCTCCATAAGACCTGCAGTTCCCTCGACAGTGAAATTGGGTGAAGTGCTTATGCGAATAGCCTTAATGGGTAGTAAGACGTGGTGGTTTTATATATATGGTGCTCCTATTATTTTCAGTTGGATAAGACCCAAAGCTTATGAATATTAAATAAACATAAATATAATTTGTTTAAAATTTCATTCCAATCCTCTTCTTTTTTTCCCCTCCCCCAAGTTTCGGGACAGGAGACGCCAAGCCCGAGAGAAGTAACACGTTAAATAAAAAGAGATTGCAAGACATTCTTCTATTTCTGACAGGACCCAAAAGGTCCGAAGTCTGAGTCGGGTGGGGAAGGAGGAGAAATTGTTTTGAGAAATTGAAATTGCCAGTTGAGTGACGTTCTCCGCCAGAGTAAAAAAAATAAAATAAAATAAGAGAAAGCCAGAGAGACACACAAAAAAAAAGTTGAACGTTTTAAGAAGACTTCAGCCCAGGGGAATCCCTTGGTTTTAAAGATATTATTTTTCGTGGCTCATCGCTCTTTTATTCCACGGATATGGACTCTAAAATACTAATGGTACAAGGGGAAAAGGGGGAAGGTCACAATAACACATTTTCCAGGACATCAACTTTTATATATCAAACCCTTTAAGGACCTCAGCAAATGCTTTTTTTTAAATTAATCAAAACATGACAGATACCTCTTAACCATAATCTTAAGGTCTCATGATTGTCCAACAGATGGAAGCACTAACCCAATTAGAGCTAAAATTGAACTTTACTCCGTTTTAATCTTGTACTCTTCATATGTATTAAGATCGTTCTTGTTCTTTTATTGGGGGAGGGGGATATAAAGGATAAGAAATTACTATTACGAATAAAAAATAAACTCGTTTGAATTACGTTTTGTGATATTGCGAATGAACTAAAAATGTATTAAGAAGAAATATACAGTCATACATCTTAGCTCAGTTGGTAGCATGTCTGTTGATCTTAGAGTCCTGGGTTCAATTCCTGCCATGGACGAATGATTTATCATTGGTGTGATGTGAGTTTTCCTCTTTCACAGTGATGAATTGATGACTGGGGGCTGGATTATGTGTATGTTCTAGATTTAAGTTAGCTTGTAACCCGTGTGCTGATGTAATCAATAGGTTCAGAAAGTGCACGTTAAATACCTTGAATAAATTTAATGAAAAAATTAAATTAATATACATTTCACCTATGCCAAGCCATTTTTTAAACCAATAAATAATGTCGGTTAATGAAATACATATTTTGCTTAAAAATATAAGGTACCTGTATCGATTATAACACGGATTAAGCGTCAAGTTCACCTAGAAGGGTTTTCAGGCTACGGGTTATGGGGTTAGAATCCCGCCAGGTGTACTCAAGTGACTTTTATTAAATAATTTCTACTTTTCCCTATCTGCCAATTAAAGAGATTCTCTTATGAAACTCTTATCTTCCTAGTATCTACACTTACTTTTAAAAAATATAAATGCAGTTATCTAAGACGGTTAATAAGATCGTGGTGAAAAATTGAAAGCAATAAATCGTACATTTGTTCAATTATCCTTAAATTTTGTAAAAGCTTAAATTATTTTTTTTGTAAATTTGGTAATAAGCTATCAGTTAAAAAAAAAGTCATTGGTTTCGTGTTTTAGCTTCACTTGTAAGCTATTTTCATTTAATACTGGCACTAGTAAATTTATGGGGCATAGATTAGGAGGATAATTAGAGGAATTGCACCCGCATTGGATTTAAATATAGGGTGAAATAACACCCTAAAGGAACCAAGCAGAAATTCTATCATGACGGCTGATGAAAAAAAAAAATGCGAGCTCAACAACCACTTCGGGTCTAAACCATTTTTTCCTGTTGTCAAATGTTCGCACGCACCAGCGTAGGGGTGAATCCCAGGCAGGAACTATTCCTGTATAAGGTAATCTTGTCCCGAAGTGACAACCAACAACCCGGCATTGGTGAATGTTCAAATTACGTGACGATGGAGACCTGGCAAGTAGCCATTTGGTGCTTATCCCGACATCTAGCGGGGGATTCTGGTAGTAGCACAGAGAGAATGACGGGATGTAAACACAAAGGAGGCAGTTCGTGGGAACAAATGTCAGAGTTTGTGGAGCCTTTTTATAATGATATTACATCTATGTTGGTAGCCTCTCAATATTGATGTATTTATGTTGGTAGTTTCTCAATACTGATGTAAATATGTTGGTGGCCTCCCAATATTGATGTAAATATGTTGGTAGCCTCTCAATACTGATGTAAATATGTTAGTGGCCTCCCAATATATATGTAAATATGTTGGTAGCTTCCCAATATTGATGTAAATATGTTGGTAGCCTCTCAATACTGATGTATTTATGTTGGTGGCCTCCCAATATTGATGTAAATATGTTGGTAGTCTCTCAATACTGATGTAAATATGTTAGTGGCCTCCCAATATATATGTAAATATGTTGGTAGCCTCCCAATATTGATGTAAATATGTTGGTAGCCTCTCAATACTGATGTATTTATGTTGGTGGCCTCCCAATATTGATGTAAATATGTTGGTAGTCTCTCAATACCCGATAGGGAATTTTAGTGGCCTCACCAACAAGCATTGGTGAAGTTCATTTGGTGGACCTCCCAAGTAATTGTGTATGAAATTAGGGTTTGGTAGTCCAAATACGTGATGTAAATATAAGGAGGCTCTGCGAATAATATGTAAATATTTGTGAGCCTTTTCATAATTGATTAATATTATGTGGTAGCCTCTCAATATGATGTATTTATGTTGGTAGTCTCTCAATATTGATGTAAATATGTTGGTAGCCTCCAATACTGATGTATTTATGTTGGTAGTTCTCAATATGATTTAAATATGTTGGTGGCCTCCCAATATTGATGTAAATATGTTGGTGGCCTCTCAATACTGATGTAAATATGTTGTGGCCTCCCAATATAGATGTAAATATGTTGGTAGCCTCCCAAATATGTAATATGTAAATACTGTTGGTAGCCTCTCAATACTGATGTATTTATGTTGGTAGCATATCACTATTGATATATTTATGTTGGGACTCCTCAATATAGAGGTATGTATGTTGGTAAGCTCTAAAAGTGCATGTTTTACTTATTTTCGGGCCTTTGCATTTGTACTTTGCTATTTTGGGCACCTCTTAATGCTGTATTTATTTAGTAAACATTTCAATATTAATATTGTATTTATTTTGGAAGTCTCTCAATGATAATTATATATCTTTTTTTCCATTTTATTAAAACTTACTAATGCCAATTCGTTAAATAGTACGACTTAACTTGATTAACCCAAGATAAACTATTGGTAGGTTAATTTAAGAAAACGCACCAAGATGATGTAAAACCATTAATTTTTTTAATAATTTGTGGTAATACGTGGTCCCATTATTCTAATATCACAATTAAGTTTGACCCCATGTGCCATCAAATATATTACTCTTAATGTAACTAGCCTGATGACATAGGTTGTTTTTACACCAACGGTATATTTCCCTATTTCACACAGTTGTTGAAGCCCCTGAAGATATTATGGTAAAGCAATATATCGTACCGTTGTGAGGAGCGGGAAACGTATGTAAAGGAGCTGTCCGTACAATGTTAATATTTCCATTTATTATATTTTTTATATGTTTTTAATCTACCGTTATATTTACAGTCGACATTATAGTGCTCAAAGCAAATTTACTGCGTTAATAATCTAATTTTAAATCAAATTTAATTATATTTTAAAGATAAGCTTTCTCATGTTTTCGCACATGTTATCAGATATAAAATATTGTACCCGTAGTTGAAACGGTTAGAATGATTGGCTCCAGGTATTTAGGACCTCTGTGGTTTATAAGTAAACAATAGTATAGTGAAAATAAAATTTTGATATTAAATACAATAGCATTATGTTTGATACTTATGATAATAATAAAAAATGTTTTATTTATTCATAGTTTCTTAAATTTTTAGTATCTTTTTAAAAAAACATTTAGACAGTTACTAGCATGATGAACTACGAAATATCGTAAAACTAAATAGACGTGTAAAAACAGCTCGTAAAATTTGAATGGATACAGTACATTCCAAAGAATGTAATCGATAATATTTGCTACAAAATTACGTTTGATAAATAGTTTAAAGTGGTCACTGATATATATATATATTAATATATAAAACTATTATATATATTATATATATATATAATATTTATGCATATATATACATATATATATATGTATATATCAATAGTTTAGGAATGTCTCATTAACCCCCAGGTAATACGGATATGTAAAAATTACGCAAATCTATTAGCCCTGAGAAAGGTTGAATTTAAAGGGAGTGTACCTGCATTTGCGTGGAGGAACCTATACAAACCTTTAGTAAAAACTAGCCTCAGTACATCTGGCTGGTATCCGAACTCCAATATCCCTGTCATCAGCATTCCAGCCTATTGTAAGAGTGATGCCTTAAACTATTCGTCCAGTGAAAGGGGTTTTATATAAACACTCGCTTTTCTCGGATGGAGCCCCAAACCCCCAGTGAGTTTTCTTTGCAAGTGGATGTAACTAATTTAATATTTTGAACGTAACAACTTAAAGTTACCGGTATTGTATCGTATATACCGCACCGACTTTAAAGTTGCTCCACAATTTTGAAATTTTTTTGTGATTAGAGATTAAATTTTTAACATTTTGGAATTTCCCGTCGGTTACAGTCTAAAAGCTATAAGTGTGCCAAATTTGAAGTTTCTAGCTCATCTGTAAGTGGGTAAACATTAATGTCAGTGAGTGAGTCAGCCTTGTGGCTTTATAGTGTATATATATGTGTGTGTGTTTGTGTATATATATATATATATATATATATATTATTTTTATATATATATATATATATATCATAAGAGATACGGTATGGTTGGATGGATGGATTTTGCATTTATTTGATCCCATTCAAAATTTCCTGATTCCATTATATAGAATAAGTCAAATTTTTAAAATAAAATAAAATAAATTTAGTTTAGAATCAATTAAAAGTTTTTAATCATAGATAAGTAAATATTATAAATTAAATTACCATATATCTCGTCAACGATTTGTCCGTTTTGGTATTAAGTTGAGATAATTTTTTTCCTTTTTTGGAAGCTATTTTTATAACCTATCTATAACCGACTAGACTGTATGTTGTGTCTGTTTTAGTAATATGTTAGATTGTAAGTCGTGATGATATAAATAGTGTGTTCAAAAAATATATATTTTATTAATCCTAACTAAAAAAAAGTTTTTTTAATGTTTGTACACCTCTATCATCATATTACCAAGTGTGTTGTGTTTCAAAGAGGGTGTTTAGTATTAGGTTAGCTCTCAATATCACCATGTTTTGGTCAACCCTGGGGAAAGGAGGTGGGAGGGGAGGTGATTACCCCGACTCCAACGTACCCTTATAAAGAGAATAGAGAAGGAGGAGAGAATAGGGTGGTCGGGGGGTAGGGGGAACAGTAGGAAACAACAGCGTGGTCTGAAAACTAATTAATCTTTATCAACAACATACGCTGGTAAACGTCAAGCGCATGCGCTATACTGTGGTCTGTGTTAGAGGGGGGGGATATTATAGTTACCAACAGAAGAAGGAAAAAATTACCTGGTGTGTAGGCACGTGACCTGGTGATCCAGCATCATGTGGACCAGTGGAGGAGCGACGGTCAGCCTCGGGGAAACTAGTTCCCTCACTAACTAAATAAGCTCTACAGGGGATTGCGATGATCGATGTCGGGAAAGATAGGGACGGGAGGGAAAGGGCTTAGTGGGATCTTTCCCAACCCCCTCACTGCACACCAAGGGAGTGAGGGACTTGGTACATCTACCCATGGGCCGTGTTTCCTATCCGGGATGTTCCAAATACAGTAAAAACCCCGTTAGACCGGACCTTAGTGGTCCAACATTCCGGACGATCCAAATACAAGTTTCGGAAAGGGGGCGGAGCGGGATACAAAATTAAGTCAAATGACAAATGTATTATTGATTAAAAAAACTTAAAGTTAAAAGATACTGTAAAAAGCTAATGATTATATCTTTGGTTTTTTAGTACCGCGTCTTACTACCCGTTTTGGTTATACGCTTAGCTATTATTTACGCTAGTGGTTTTATGGATTAGGGAGGGCTGTATTTATAGGAAGTGTGCTCACATTTACGCAGAAGGTAAAGTGGAAAGCCATTTAGGAAAAACCACCCTCAGTGCACCCGACAGAGATTTGTACCTCAATCTCCTCGCCATCGACAGTCTAGTCTACAGCGAGAGTGACGTCCTAGACCACGTGGTCACCGAAGTGGGTAAATAGTGATAGTTACCTCTCTCTCTAGCTCTCTAGCTAACTTTCTTTCTAACTCTCTAGCTAACAACCTCTAACTCTCCAGCTAACTCGCTTTCTCTCTAACTTTCTTTCTTTCTAATTCTCTTTCTCTCTAACTCTCATTCTCTCTAAACCTCCTCCTCTCTATTTCTCCTCCTCTCTAAATATATTTATCTCCTCTCTAACTCTCTTTTTCTCTCCAACTTTCTTTCTCTCTAAATCTCAAGCTAAGTCACTCTCTCTCTCTAATTCTCTAGCTAACTCTCTCACTCTCTAAATCTCCAGCTGATACAATCTCTCTAGCTTTCTAGATAACTATCTCACTCTCTAACTCTCTAGATAACACATTCTCTCTATAACTTTCTAGCTAACTCTCTCACTCTCTAAATCTCTAGCTAACACACTCACTAACTTTCTAGCTAACTCTCTCACTCTCTAAATCTCTAGCTAACACTCTCTCTAGATTTCTAGATAGCTCTCTCACTCTCTAACTCTCTAGCTAGCACACTTTCTAACTTTCTGTTCTTTACCTAACTCTCTCTTACTTTCTAACTCTCTAGCTAAAACACTCTGCCTCTCTAACTTTATAGTTAACTCTCTCACTCTCTAAATTTCTAGCTAATACAATCTCTCTACTTTCACTCACTCTCTAGCTGACACACTCTCTGACTCTCTAGTTAACACACACACTCTCTCTTTCTAACTTTCTAGCTAACTCTCTCACTCTCTAGCTGACACACTCTCTGACTTTCTAGTTAACACACCCTCTCGCTAGCTCTATAGCTAACACACTCTCCCTCAACTTACTAGCTAACTCACTCACTCTCTAACTAATTCATTCACTCTCTAACTCTCTAACTAACTCACTCTCTCTTATTGTGTGTCCTTGACCTGTCTTTGTTCCCCAGAGAGACTCAATCAACGTTTGAACGATCAGAGATTATTGATTTCTAGAACAAATCACGAAATGGTGCTTGGCTAAGCTCTTTGTCACTTGGCTTGAGTGACGGGTTTTGAGATTGGGAATAAACCAACCTCCATAAAATACGGAGAGGGGGGGGGGGGGTCCAGTGGAGTAAAACTTTCCAATCGGATTCTATGAGTGTGAATAAATAAACGAGTCGAATAAATTTCACTTTCCAATGTGGCCTTTTCCTCGTGACCATGGCGTCTGCCAAATTCACCAAGTGCGACACAAAATTATCGACGCTATGTTATTGTTGATGAGAATAATAAAAGTAGTTTTATTCAATAATAAATTTTTTTAATAAAAGAAAAATGTTAGAAAGATTAAAAAAATATATTTTACATGGAATTTAATGGTTTACATTCAAAGAGTTTAGTGACGAATAAGAATCCTAACGTTTCTTACATGTAAGTTTAATTAGTGGTCGAATAAACAACATATGCACGCATTTACTGTTCAACTGAGAGATGTGTCTATGCGCAAGCGCATGTGCAAGTCTCCCGTAGTGTTGCCGACCTGCACGTTTAGTGT
This sequence comes from Timema podura, assembly GCA_033556935.1. NCBI lineage: Eukaryota > Metazoa > Arthropoda > Insecta > Phasmatodea > Timematidae > Timema > Timema podura. The sequence goes on from JAVRXN010000011.1 coordinate 75,871,812, forward strand.
GCCGCGAGGATTCAAGACAAATAATAGTGTGCCGTGAACACAAACAAAAAAAACCTCGGTTAAAGTTATGGACAACATGCCTAGAGGGTTGAGCATTTAAAAACAAATGGGGTAGAGATGAATTAGCAAAGAGGTGCTTAGAGTAAATTTACTCGCATTTGTTTGTGGAGGGAGAGTGGGAAACCATTTAGGATAAGAGCTCCTGACGGGATTCGAACTTCAGCCAGGGCAACTGGTCTAATTTTATAGTAAAGATACATCGATATAAAATTATATAATCATCATCATCATCATGGACAGCTTACAGCCAGTGGCTGGGTCTGTTTGGAACATAAGTCTCTCTCTCCACCTCCTCCTTTCCTCCCACCACCTCTCTCCCTCCACCTTGGCCCAGTCCACACCTCTTTCCTCCACATTCCTTCTTACACAAAATATATTTATTGACTTAATTTTTTTTAACCATTGATCTATTTATATATATATAATGTTTTAGTTTTCGATGTGTCGAAAAAGTCATATATGTGACTACGCTTTAGGACTTGTGAATCAAAATAAATTAACACTTTTTTTTTTAATCTTATTAATTGATTCGGCTTTTTCAATATTTTTTTTCATCAAACTTGCTTGCTGCTTTTAACATCTGAATTAAAAGTTAAAAAGTGAAAAGTCGTGAATAGTAAAACCATAGATCCAAGGATGTAGCAGCCAATAATTTCTGGGGAGGGGTTGGTGGGCACATCCTCAAGTGGCGGAGATGAAAGAATTCAGTGGTAACAGTATAGAGCTCTCCAAGTGTTGTTTAGGAACATACCCCCACGCAAAGGCAAGGAAAAAATCTGAATATTAAACAACTTTAGAAACTCTCTTGAAGTGATTTTTATGGCAAACACAGCCCCTAATTTGTACTTGTAACTTAATTTTTATATTGTTTGAACCCTAAATAAAGCCATATATATTTTGTTCATAATAATTTCTGGGGGGCGGTTGAACCCCCAAAAACCCCCATAACTACGGCCTTGTACATATCAGCAGACATCTTAATACCGCCGTTCTAGTTAATTCAGACTAATGGAATTAATATTTTTTCTAGCACCGCATCTTGCTAATGGTTTTAGGATTAGGAAGGCTATATTTAGAGATAATTAACAGCATTTTTGTGGAGGAGAGTAGAAAACATTTTTGAAAAACCACCCACAGTACACCTGACCGAGATTCGAGTCCTCGATCTCCCCATCATCGGTTTAGTCTAACATGAGAGTAGCGCCTTGGAGGTTAGACAATGCAGCTACAAAAGCAGGTTGTAATTGATTAATATCGAGAATAACTAATATATCGAACTAATATGAGCAATATATCGTAGGTTTCTATATACATCCTGCGATATATCAAATGAATAATATATCGATATTTGGGGAAATTTTCATTCCTATTAAATAACACAACCACTGTTGAGGATGGTTCTTATCGTCGTCACTAAAAACAACAGTCAGGTTTGTTGGTTCTGAAACGGGACAGCCATACGTGTGGTCTGTCCACCCCTGACCAATCTCCATCCACCCGCAACGGAGGAGGGAAAATGAGGAGGAGCGCTAGATTGATGAGCGAGGCCTGGTTTGAACATGGGAACATGTTCGAACATCGAGCAGTTAAAGCACCCTTACTTCTTCATATGGATACCCTAATATATACTCTCTAACCAGACTGGGGCTATGTCCGAAACGTATCTTAAGGGGGGCCGCCTCACTCGGTAAGTGAGAAATTGCCGCAAATACGTTCAGCTCTAATGCAATGTTTAGTTCTACGATGAATTGTTACAAAATATGGTTCACGCCAAAATAAAGTAAATAGATTCCAACAGGATTCTTCCTAATTAATAAACCTATAGTTATAATTTTATAGATTGAAAAACAAATAGGACGGTGCACCACACAGTCTCTCTCTCTCTCTCTCTCTCTCTCTCTCTCTCTCTCTCTCTCTCTCTCTCTCTCTCTCTCTCTCTTAAAATATAGACATTTATTAAAATATCGTAAAATTTGTAAAATGAAATAAGATACACTGTTAAAGAAACATTGAAGAATCAATTTCATTTTCACAGACTTGAAAAAAATAAATATTAGCCTATAGTTCCAATCCTATTGAATTTTTAAAAATATATTTCAAAGAAAATAGTTTTGCATTTAATAGTATTACCTTTTTTAGAATGATGTATTATTTCGTATCCCAAATAATTACGGAGATATGATCAAAATTGGAAATGTAAAGTGCCTTTAAATTAGTTTCATAGAAAATTGAAAATTTCCATTTTGCTTGTAATGTTTAACAGTGTTTAGCTACAAAATTTAATTAAAATTCGTTAAAGTGGATTTAGAGAAAATCAATTTTTTCTTTTTTTACCATTCAGTAAACAACCCTTAATTTTAGGGTTGTATAATATACTATTTCAAAAACTACTCAGGGGGGGGGCCTTGTGAAAACTATAGATACCAAATTTTAGCCCAATTGGTAAATTAGTTTCGTCTCTAGCCCGAAATACAGACGGACGGACAGACAGACGGCTTCGTGAAAACCACTTTTTCTGTTCCTGTCATGAAACGTCGAAATTTATCAAAATCTTTAGTTATATTTTCTTTGACAATTACAATACTTCTCTCTACGAATTGTCGAGAGAAAGTAAAAATATGTGAAATTGTGACCCCTAGCTCATTTTCAACGACTTTTTAAACATATTTAGAAACAATGAGACTATGCTTAATGAAAAGGTTATTTATAATTAGCCTTCCTTTAACTAATACAGTTATATTTTAATAGTCTCACAACAGAACATTTTAAGATATTTTTAAAGTGAGCTTTCCTCTTAACCTTGAGATAAGAAGTGTCGTAGTTTTCTTCCCTCTCTTTCTTATTGCCATCACGTGACTGTATATTAAGGGCGAGAGGAAATAAGTATAAGCTTAGACAGAATATAGAAGTAGTTCCAGAAAACGACAATGACAAGAGGGGACGCGAGAAAAGGTCAGTGTATTTGTAATTTTCATTGAAAACAATTAACAGTTAATTTTATTTGTCATGGAGCGTTAAGACCACATCAAATTTGAAATAACTATCGAATAAAATCGATAAAATATTGGAACCTTTTGTACCGATTGTGAAAAATTACATGCATTTTGATCTGATTCTCCAGAAAGGTCATCTTGTGTTACTAAATGTAAATTGAAGTTAAGTGCAACAACGCCGGGAATACTCAACTGTAAATACGTACATGTACAACAAGTTGCATATCATTAGGCGGGAAAGAATTTCCACGGCCGCGAGCAACGTGTCCTAAAGGGTGAGCGTGGGGGTCAAACGCGACCGACGGATACTGTTGTGATAAGTCGACACATGCAGAACATGCACGTCCGCAAGACACGAACATTACCAGTCATGTGTGTTGCTTTCTGGCGATCGGTTGCTTGTGTATTGTCCCCCTAATGATATGCAACTTGTTGTACATGTACAGTACGTACTCCTAGCGTTGTTGCGTCTAGCTTCAGCTTACATTTAGTAATATAGGATGGGATCTAAACAATATGACGATTATTAACCTCCAAATTAAATATTCACTAGCTAAATAAAATACTGTAATTGAAAAGTAAATATTCAATAGCTAAATAAAAGCAAACTATATATTACAACCCGCCTCGGTGGCGTAGTTGGCTAACGCGCCAGTCGTGTTGAGCTAGACCAACGAGGACGGGGAGATCGAGGTTTGAATCTCGGTCGGGTGAACTGAGGGTGGTTTTCCTAACGGTATTCCATTCTCCCTCCACGCAAATGCGGTTTCACTTCCTCTAACTTAAAGCTTCCCAATTCCTAATCCATTAGTGTAATTAGTACTTAAGCGTATAACGCGAACGGGTAGTAAGACGCGGTGCTAAATAATAATAATAATACATATTACACTTTTTTCACGTTTTTGAAAATAATGTCACTGAGATAAGCTCCACCGGACGTCAGATAAACCTCAGCACGTTGTCTATCACTTTCCTCGGCATAGATCGTATAATGGTTTCCACCCCACCCTGTACAAGATTACTTTTCCGGATAATTATTTACTAGGTTTTCTGTTTCTTTCTACCTACAGATACTGTGCTTTAAGTTTGGGTAGAGAGCTTAAAACATCTGTAAATGCAACAGGCTATAAGCACCGCCTCAACCAACTTAGCCCCTTCATCTACTTATAGTCTGCAAGACACCACTGCGGAAAATTTTACGATTCAAAATTTACCGGATAATATTTATATCTACAGTTGAGGCTGATTCTTTTAGCACCGCGTTGTAAGCTCATGTACTAATTACGCTAGTGTGTGTTAGAGACGAGTAAGGTCGAATTTAGAGTAATTGTGCCCGAGTTTGCGTTTGAAGGAGAATGTAAAATCAAGTAACTCTTGTAAATCCAACCGGCTGGCTGAACCCCAGATCTCCCGGTCATGCGGCAGTCCAGTCCACCGCGAGAGTAGCGCGTTAGACCACGCGGCCATCGATGTTGACTGGAGCTGTATAGTTTGTAACCCGTGCTAGTTTTGGGACACGCTGTATAACCAGTCGACTGTGTGCAAATCAGCCATGAAAAGTGAGCGGGGTCGGCAGGTAGAGAGATAGCCATGTGTGTCGACTGAGGAATGTTTGCTACCGAGACTTACAAACTCCCCCCTCCCCACCCACCCGTCCTTCTCAAGGGAGTTCCCTAGGGATGGTGGGGTACGTTCGATTTGCTGCCTACCTTCCTCGTACCCACCCTACACCCCCTCACAAATAGAGAGAGAGAGAGAGAGAAAAAAAACGAAACCTTACATCACCATGTCACGACAGTACACTCTTGCAAACAAATTTAATTTCGCTTTAATCCTGAAACCCCTCGTATTCGTGGCTAAGTGATTGGGGTGGTCTTTCACAACTCTAGGAGATCCTAGCTCGATTCTTTACGGTGCTAAAAGAAGATATTTTATTATTTGTCTTTAGTATCGTACTGACATCTATTTAGTAAATAACAAAGAGACAGAACTGAATGTGTATAATAATATTATACTTAGGTCATATTAGTTTGCAAGTCATGTGTGTAGATAGAATTGTGTGGAGTGTTATCAAACAAGACACAAATGGTTCGTGTTCAAATCCCGGCTTGAGACATATATTATATCTTTATGATGCCCAAGGCCGTATTTATATATGTGTAGGACTTGGAGATGTAAGTAATTGGAGTTCCCACTATTGAGCAAATATTTTTTTCTTTTCAACGTTCTAACATTATCATTTTTATCTTTACAATTAATTCATCGTTATATTATAACATTGAATCTACAAATATTATTTTTAAATAATTATAAAAAATAGTCTTACATTACCACAAAGTTTTGCTATCCTAAAGTAGTTTTTTTAACGCATTTTTCCTTTTTTTATCCTCTACAACTAAGGCTTAGTCACGAAAATACTCTGTAAGGAACTTTTTGTCAGGATGCAAATTAAATAGGTCCATAAAAGCATATGTCTATCCAGAATAAGAAATAAGAAAAAAGTAATTTTTAAACTAAGTTTAGTGCTGTCTAGGCGCAAATTCTGAAATGGAGTGTGTATACTAGTCAATGGAAGAGAGAAAGTATTAGCAGCTAAACAAGAGACTTCGACGGGCTGAACTGCTCATTTTCATTCGTAAATTGGCACCTAAGTGTAGTGATAGTGCTTAGAGTCCTTAGGTGCGTCAAGTTAAGATACAACCCGCTTCACACAATAGATTCAAAATTTCCAAGCAGCTAACATCACGCGTGGCTTTAAAAACGCCCGTAAACGCCAGACACCCGTCAAAACTTGACGCGGACGCGATACACCTTGACGTGCTGTTGGCAAGAGCACAGAGTTTGCGCGGTAGAGGATTTTTTTTTTAATCCTTCTTTCCTCATATCTTCCTCCTCCCTATTTTTTGGGGCAAATTTTGTGTGGTGAAACCTTTCAAAAAAAAAAAAGCAGTCGTCATCAGAAAGAGCCTCGCACGAGTCATTTCAAGCGTTCATCATACACTCGAGATATAAACTACCGCAGACAGGGGTTACCAAAGTTATACATAGGTAGGGTTGGTGCCACGGGGAGCAAACCGGACTCCAGTCCCAGATACGCTTAACATATTTTATAAACTTTCTCTCAACTCTTCGGAGGGAGGAAGTATTGTGATAGTCAATAAAATAGAATTCGAGATTTTGATGAAATGCAACTGTTTCAGGAGTCCCTCAACCCGAAAAAAATAAAGTGATTTTCGCTATGCAGTTATTTTGTCTGTTACTCTGCTTACACCAATTTCATCGCTGAGAGAATTGCAGGTTCTTACGGAGAAAAGCTTTATCTTCGCTCTCTCTCTGTTAACTGTTGTCAAATCTCCTTCGCTCTCAGTTATGTCTGAAGGTGGTGTACTGGCGTAAGAAGGAGCTACTGGCAACCTCGACTAACCAACATTGAAAAAAAGTCTTATATTTTAGGGGAGATTGACCACACAAAAACGAGAGAATGGCAATGCTGTTTCCCACTAGTAACCATGCAGTTCCCTCAGAGATGATATCCAGTGTAGAACCGAAATAATTTTAGTGATTGACCTAAAACGTGGTATCTAAGTTTTTAATAAGGCTTTCCTAAGGGGGTTTTGGGGTTATATAATCCTAAGATTATGAGTAGTTTACTTAAAAGCAAAATTTAAAAAAAATATGTTTTTATAAACGATTTTGATTTAAATTCGTATCTATGCACTGTTTAACATTAAAAACAAAATGGCCATCTCATTTTATGATAGAAATTACGTTGAGGGTAGCTTTAAATAATCGGAAATTTCCAATTTTGATTGTGTCTATGTATACGAGATAACCTATCATTGCAAATTTGTATGACTCTTATTAAAGGATTTAAGACTTTTGTTTTAAAGAATATTTTCTAAAGAAAATATTTTCCTAGCTATAAGCTAATATATAATTTTAAATAGAACTTTGTAAAATAGGAAGTTGAAAATGCACATAACAAATAGTAATTATGTTTCTGAAATTGTGTGTATTATTTCATGTATGCTCTTTGGTGAAATGTGGTGTTCTTTTTTTCTCCAGTATGTTTACATGTCGATTTCATCTTCTATCATTCCATTTTTTACAGAACTTTCTGCCTAGATACACAAAATCACTCACTTGTTCCAACAGTTTTCTATTTATACTAAGCTAACAAACATTTCCTGATCCATCCTTATCAAAAACTATCACCTTAGTTTTGGAAACATTTATACGAAGATCCATGCTGCCTGTCGCCACATTCAAAAGATTTGATGCATCCTGAAAGTCATTATCATTCTCAGCCATTAATACAGCATCATTTGTATATAACAGTACACGCACATTCACAATTTACATTCACTTTTAGTTTTATAGTTAAAATATTAATCTAAATGTAGAATTATCCCTCCTACTCACTCCTTAGCTTACATGAAAAGTAAGAGTTATACAAGAACGTATCAATTTCTAGAACATTCTTTGATGTTTTGGTTTCGTATCAGACAAGCGAGGGTGACTGATTGTGTACGATACATCCACCCATTCAGCCAGAGTAAAGGTAATTTATGTGTTTATAAAGTAGATTATCATGAATAATCACAGGCTGTTTGTCAATTGTTGGGTGTAGCACTACAATAATTAACTGGACTGTTAAATGGTAATGATATTGCATTATGAAATTAAGCAAGTAATTACAGTGACATGGCGTGTCATGGAATGTTTCCAGGATATACAGAGCTTATTAAAACTACCTGTGATATTATGTTGCCCCCCACCCCCCCACCCGGTCCCCACTTTATCAATCATACGTAGGCTTTGCTCTACACACCTCACATAGTAATGTATATTCGTTGACACCTGGCTAATTCCCGTTTTACTGAACGATGAGAACATATCACAAGTGCAGCCTAAACAAACTCTGATTAAACCGGCCAACACTCTACGACACGTCACTGTGTAATCAATGTATTCACGAAATTGTACTAGTGTAATGGTAAGCTTTTTATTTGCTCATGCCTGATTCAGTGACCGAATACTCGAAGGCGTCATTCTTTTGTTAAAACTGGCCTGCTAATGACGGATAGATCAGGTATTCGAATCCCTGTCGGATCTACCGTGGATGTTTTTTTTCCTAAATGGTTCCCCACTCTATCTTCCGAGTATATTACCTCTAAAATACTTAATTTCTCATCACTAGCCCATTAAGAGTAGTTATCATATAATATGAGTATAAACTAAACAGGTAGTAAGACGTAGTGAATACTATATATATATTCATTATCATAAGCCATAAATGTAAAATTCCCCTCTCTAAGGGGTGCCCAAAGTTTTCGATAAAAGAAAAAGGTTGGTGTGTGGTTGGAAAGGGGGTGGAGGTTGGGGGATGAAAAAAAGAGGAGAGGATAGCGTAAGGGCTTGGCAGACGAACCCTTCCAGCCAGTGTTAAGGATCCCATTCCGGGAAGGGCCAAGACCCGGAGCACTTACTAATTGCGCTCGTCCCTTGGCTTAACCCCTCCGAGCCTCCGTCATTAATACGCTATTAACATCGCCAGACGACACGAAGCTTTCCTCACCCCTCCTCTCGCCCCGTCCCTATAATCCCTCGCCCCTTATTCTCTCTCTCTCTCTCTCTCTTCATCTCCGACGGTTCTTTACCGTGAAGCAGTTGATAAACTATCGGTGGAACATTTTTTTAAATTTTAATTTTAAGGTCATTCGACAGAAAAAAATTTACTGCATAATTATAACAAGTGTGTAAATAGTTATTCAATAATTTTAAATCCATACAAACCACTTTGGTGACCACATGGTCTACGGCACTACTTTTACAGTAGACTAGACTGCCAATGGGTGGGAGATCAAGGTTTGAATCTTGGCTAGGTGTACTAAGGGTGTTTTTCCCGATAACTGTTTTCCACTTTCCCTCAATGCAAATGTGGGTGTACTTCATCTAGATATAGCCTTCCTAATCCTTAAAACCATTAGCGTAGTTAGTGTATGAGCGTATAACCCAAACGGGTAGTAAGACGCGATGTTAAAATAAATCATCCAAAAATATTTGCTTAGATAAACTTTTTCATCGCGAAAATTATTGGTCGTTCAAAAATTACTGTGTGTTTTTTGTTTTTTTTCTACTGAAAGAATGCAAATATTTTGTTGGTTTTTTTAAAGTCCCCGCCCATTAATCACCTGTATTGGATTAACCGTAATCAGGTATCAGTAGCGGAAAACCAAAACTCTACAAACATTACAAAGCCCCCTCTTTTTTTAACCCCCTCAACCCCCGTAAAAAAAAAGATAGAATTGGACAAACATTTTTGTCCCTTTCCCTCTGGTCTAGATAGCTATGTTTTTAATTAACTCTTGATTGAATATCGGGGGTTGTCAGCGTCAGGGGTGGAGGAGGGTTAAATAGGGCTCGTGTGCATGTTCCATCTGGCTGGACACGCCACTGAGAACTGTTCTCCTTTGTACTGATATCACCTCTTATCTTGAGCTACAGTCTTTTTTTTATCACCGCCTCTTACTTACTGTTCAGGTTATACGCATATTATGTACTAATTACGCTAATAAGCTAGGGATGAGGAAGGTTAAATTTATATGAAGTGTACCCACATTTGAGTAGAGAGAGAGAGTAAACCCATTTAGGATGAATCACCCTCAGTACACTCGTCTGAAATTCGATGCCCGATCCCCCTGTCATTGGAAGACGCCTTACACCATGCGGCCACCGAAGCAGTCTAGCACAGTCTTGGGTTTTTTTCTACCCGTTATTCACGTCTTACTACCCGGCCAGTGAGGTGGGTTAAATTCTCCCTTAGGCCGGGCATACACAAGACGACACAAAACGTTTCGAGACATGATTCGCTGCACACTGGCTGACACAAGGTGGAATAAAAGCGACGACACACGAAGACACACGAAGACACACGAAGACACACTGAGACGCGTTGAAACAAATTAGCTGTCTCCCCTACTTCCATGTTTCATTCTGTTTCACTTGTTTCGTGAAAAATACACCATTGCGCAGGCGCAATAGACTGGACTGCTGATGATGAGGATATCGAGGTTCGAATCTCGGTCGGATGTACTGAAATTTGTTTTTTATGTTTTTCCTCACGCAAATTCGGGTACACTTCATAATAATATAACCTCTCTAATCCCTAAAAACCATTACATTATTAGTACATAAGCGTATAACCCGAACGGATAGTAAGAGGTCAACATGAATTATTGCTCAGGGTGAGCTGGGGTCTAGGACTAAGGTGTTGGACTTCTGTTCTGGGAGTCCGGGGTTCAATCTCGGTCCCGGCACAGATTTAATCTGATTGCCAAACCCTTCGTTCACCTTCTGACAAGAAGTGTATTAATCACAACTTGTGAATGTGTGGAATGCCAGACCTCTACAGTGGTTCGGATTCCACGTTAAACTGTAGGTCCTCCATCTCATCTCACAATCATCCACCATTACACATTAGTGTAAGTGCGTATAACCCGAAGGTAGTAAGACGCGGTGCTTTTATTATATTATTATTTATTATTATTATTATTATATTTTTTAATTATTTATATATAGCCTTGTAATATATAGATAGATATGTAGATAAAATCGATCCTAACAAACTCGTCTATATATTAAATCAAATCACCAAAGACACTAATTTTTGTACTACCCAAAGAAGGTGTTTAAATGAATCAATTCTATAAAAAATTAAATATCTTAAAAGCCCTACTTTTGGACAAGGTTTTAAGCGCCATCAGTACGAAACGTTCAAGTGTTTTCCATTTGGATTCCACAGGATGGTGTTTATTTGATACTGGTAGTTGAGTAAAAGAGAATTACCACAGAAGAGAGGAGGAAGGGGGTACGGGAACATCAGCCATTTGTAGAATAAACACGTGTCGCATGTTCTACATTACCACTTCTATATTATAATATAAAAATAAACAAGATAACACGGAGGACAGTACACTCCATTCTGAGTGCTACCTCAGTTTGCTCGATGTTAATTAGTAATTCAACGCTTGGTTTAAAATGAAACAAAAGAGTTTATCTTTACCGACCAATTAATACCTTATCTCTTGCACATCCTAGTGTATGCATTCAGCTAAGTTTTTTTTTATAAGAGAAGGGATATAGCGCGCACACAAAGAGAAACAGAGCTTCAATCAATGGCTGGCAGTGTTAAACCGATTATAGAAACTAACTCAACAAAAGACTACAGCTCAGACCTAAAAGGGGGAGGGAGAAAATATCAGAGATAAAACCTAAATTAGCAAGAATTGTTTGGAACGTTTAATCTTGTCTAAGGCCTACCAATTGATTAATGGTTGTATGTGTGTATGTGTGTGTATACATATATTTATTTATGTATTTATAAAGTCTGCATAGTTAATAAGATGTATAATTAATGCGGAAGCTAGACTAAATCAAAAAGAAAAATTTAAAGCAGGACAAGGGGTTTAAAAATGCAAAGGGTAATTGACCTGCATTTTTTTAATTAAATGCCCCATATGGCAAAAATTGCCTTTATCAATTTCAATTGGTTAGCCTGCTTAAAATTTAGCATGTGATAAATAAAGTGTGTGTGTGTCCGCTTAATCATATAAGTACGGCCCAGTGATAATAGTCTTTATCAGATTTTATACGATAGTAAGGAGCCGTTATCAGTAAAGCTATAAATTATTTTAAGAGTCCAAAGCTTGCGTTAAATGTAACAGCTAAAATACAAGCAAAACCTTTATACTATTGGCCATATAATTAAGTTTTTGTTGAATTCGGTGGTCTATTGGTAAAGTGCTCGTCTCGGACATGAGGTCGTGGGTTCGAATTCAGTCGGGATTTACGGATTTATTTGAACGATGAAAATCCATAGCACAACTTTCTTCGGAGGGGAAGTAATGCCGTTTGGTCGACATGGCAATTGTGGCGTGTAAAAGAACCCTGGAAGTTTTGTGAAAATATTTTCCTGACAAAAGGTTTAGGCTCTTTCGCTCTCGTTCATAGAAACTCTCAGATTCGAAAGTACACGTCAAATACCTCAAATATTTCAAAATTAAATACATTACGATTTAAGTGTCACGGCTAGAATTATTAAACGTAACTTTGTATTTGTGACATTTTTAGAATGTCTGTTTCTACCGGGTTTGAAATAAACATCCATCCTACGATCAAACATTTTTTAGTGTTTCAAAGTTGGCACCAAATTGAAGTAGGTAAACATTCATTTAAAATCCAGAGCAAAGCCGACTTTTCAGAACAGAAATATAATTAATTCAAGATCAAACAAAACCGACACTTTAATATTTATTTTATAAAAGAAACAACGCTTTGATAAAATAAAAGGAATTTTATTACATTGCGTCACCTTAATTTCAAAGTTTGTACTAAAGACGTAGGGCAAATTACTAACCGCTGTTTACCATAGGCTCCGTGCGTTGAAGCATACTGCGCTGGTAGTGGCGGAACCAAGAAATAGAAAAACGAAAGCCATTGCTTTAACATAAATATAAGAATTTAAATTTTTAACTGCCTCGTATGTTTTAAATGTAAAGATTTTCTTTGATAAAACCTTAAGTTTATCTTATACAATTTAAAGGTTTTATAAAATATTAGTAAAACATATTATTTTACAAAAACTTTGGTGGTCATAAAAATAAATATTTAATTTTTTTTTTAATTATATTTTAACGAAAATATGAACGTACTATACGCCCTAAAGATATCAACAGGTTAGCTTCGCCTTAAACAATACTCACTCAAGTAAATTTATCTATAGAAGACTACAATCTCAAACAAAGACATACTTGGTTATGATTGTAAAGAGTGCTAGTGATAACCATTTCTCAATCAAAGACCTAATTGGTTAAGATTATAAAGGTTGCTTGTGATAACTAGTTTTCAACCAAAGATCTAATTGGTTACGATTGCAAAGGTGCTAATGATAATCAGTTATCAACCAAAGACCTAACTAGTTACGATTGTAAAGGGTGTTAGTGATAACCAGTTCTTAACTAAAGACTTAACTGGTTATAATTGTAAAGGGTGCTAGTGATAACGTTTAAAACATAGCTATACGCATCTTGGTAGGAAGTAGATAAGTGACAGTTATTAAAATTTATAAGATCTACTCTTATGTATCCATTCGCCAAATCATAAGCAATCCATATGTAGATTTGAATGTCACGTTTGGCAGTCAAAGATGGAAGATAGAAGCATTTTACTAAACTGACTCAACCACAGGCTGTAAATAGTTGTTGATGAAGATTATGATGATGTATCTTCAAACAACTTATTCACCCCTCATCAACCAATATACAAAATGTATACATTATTAAGGAGGTGATAAATGTATATTTTAAATGAAAGACTACTACATTTCTCAAAAGATCTAAAACAAACTCACCTCTATTATAAGTTTGATTAAAGGGGAAGGAAATATCCAATACTCAATTAAATATTTCAATAACTTGGGAATTGAACCAGAAATATTTGGCAGAGAAATCCACTGCTCTGCCACTGAGCTATTAAAGATATATTTATTTGTTCTCAGGGCCATTCATCATAGATTAATTTATAAAAGGTGATTAATTTAAAGGAACTAAACAGACGTTAATAAATTAATAAATATTATGTAAAGTACTATTACAAGCAACACCTGGAATTTTCGCTAATAATTTATCAAGAGCATTTATGACCCGCTTCGGTGGCTGCATGATCTAAGGCACTACTCTGGTAATTTACTGGACTGCCAATGACAGGGAGATCAAGGTTCTAATCTCGGTCAAAATTACTGAGGGTGGCTTTTTAAAAAATAAAAGAGCATATATTTATACAGCTCAGCACAAATCATAAAGCATTATGACAAAAGAGCAACAATTAATTAGCTAGCCGTCACTTTGTTTTCAAAAACTCAAAAACTGATGGTAAAAGTACCAGAAGTAGTTTGTAATAAACCTATTATAAATTATCAAACTATTATGCTAATGGTCTACAAAGAGTGTTATTAAAATTTAAAAATCATTATTTCAATGTCCGCACAATAATTAAGTTTCAGGCGTTCATTTCTTGACAGTTATTTCTCTAGCACCATCAGAAGCAGTCACGATGTAGAATGAAGCGGTCCCCTTGTAGCTATTGCTTATATCTTCGATAGCCTTCCCTACAGAGTCCTTGTTAAGCAGTGTGACAGTACAACCTCCGAAACCAGCCCCGGTCATGCGCGAACCCAAGACCCCAGGAACGGCTAGTGCGAGTTCTACCAGCTGATCCAACTCCGGGCAGGACACCTCGTACTCCACCTTGAGAGAGTTGTGGCTCTCGACCATCAACTTACCGAACGCCTCGTAGTCCCCGTTCTTCAGGGCATCCGCCCCCTGTTTCGTCCTCTCGATCTCCCCAGTCACGTGTCTGACGCGTTTTTTAACCACCTCCTCGGCATTCTTTGCCCGGAGGACGTCCACGTCTTGAACGGTGGCCTCTCTGAGGGACTTCTTACCGAGAGCAGTAGCGCCCATCTCGCACTGGCGACGTCTGCTTGGATACTCACTACCCGTCAGCTCGTGCTTTATGTTAGAGTTAGTGATGAGGATCACGATGTCGGGGTCATTTAATGGGATCAGAGTGTAATCGAGGGACCTGCAATCGATGAGCAAAGCGTTCCCCTGCTTCGCCAACACCGCTATGAACTGGTCCATTATCCCGCAAGGCATCCCAGCGAAGTCGTGCTCAGCTTTCTGACAAGCGAGGGCTTTATCCGTCTCTTTTCGCGTCTTGTGTCCGGTAAGAGCCTCCAGGAATACGTAGAAGGCGACCTCCAGAGCCGCGCTGCTGGAGAGGCCGCCCCCTATCGGCACGCTGGAGGCGACGACGGCGTCGAACCCAGTTACCTTCGTTTTGAAATTCGCCAATACCCCTTTCACGTAGTTGGCCCATTTCGGTGTGCCCGGTTTTGGAGGGTCCTTGGAAGGCGAGAAGAACTCTGCCTTTAAGGGCGCGTCCGCAGCCTCGCAGGTTGTCACGACCCGGCAGATGTCGGAACCGTTCTTTTTCCCTACCACTACCGTGACCATGGGGAGGGCCATCGGTAGGACAAACCCCTCGTTGTAGTCCGTGTGTTCCCCTATCAGGTTCACCCTCCCAGGGGCGCACGCGGCCGCTTCAGGGGTGCCGCCAAACTCTTTCGAGAATGCATCGACCGCCTCTTTGTACACTTGATCGACGGATGAGAAAGTGCACGCCATTGTTTAAACTATCGCCGCGCCTCTGGTGCTGATGTTATACCAAGCCCGTACAGTTTAGATACATACTTGAAAGATGATTGAAGGTTATATTATGCAAGCTCGGCACGATTCAGGTCACGTCTTGAATTAAAACAAACTTGCCTTCTTGGAAACAAACAAGAACATAGAGTACGAAAATATAAACATCAATTGTTAGCTTTATTAATAGACTTATAACTACTAGACTGTGCACATAGCAACGCAAGACCTCAAAGAGATATAATACTGCTCGTACGTTACCAGAAATGGCAAAAGTTAAAACGATGCTATTTGATCAATTTAATTATATTATTTGGTGACAAGTCAGGATCATGGAGAGAAAAGTCCTAAGTCAAAATTATCATTATTAAATCCAAGCACATGCTACTAGTTTTTTAAATATTTATATGATTCAACGCTCAAATGTTCACAGATTTTATATTTTCTCAAATTTTAAGTGCTCAGACTATTGTATTAGAACCAGTGTTCTTGAATATTTCATCGTTTTAAAATGATATAATGTTTTGCTCTAAATTCGATAAAATGTTTCAAATCCATCAGTTTTTATTTTAAAATATAAGGTGCTTTAGCTTTTAGTTTAAAACATGATTCATGACTAAGTAAAACTTTATTATATTTACTTGAATTGAAAGTAAAATAAAAACAAAATGTTTGGCAGGAATTTGATAAGGGACGGACTAAGAAAACGTAGAAATGGTTTGGTGATGTCTTTAATAATGCTAGCCTCAAGAACCAAAGTTCGTGGGTTTAAACCCGGTCGAGGCAGATGTATGTTTATCAAAATCCATAAGAGAGATTCCTTCGGCGGGGAAATAAAGCCGTCGGTTCCACGTCAATTTTGGCAAATGAGAGATACATGATATGAAACATGATATGAGATGCCTTCACGGAAAAATAAGTGGGCACTTTCTAATTCGCTCGCTCATAGAGATTCAATGTGATAGGCAACAAGAAAGCACCGCATTTATTCGATACTTTCAGCCGTTAATCTCATTTTTCTAAACCGGAACCGCTAAATTTTTCATTCAAGTAGATCATCATTTTGTCCTCCCGAGGTTAAGGTGACCCCTTTCTAGACACACCGTTCCACAGAAAATATGGAAGCGTGTGGGATCGAACACGAAACCTCTCTATCTGTAGCCAGGAACTGACTATAAGATAACAGAGACGGTCTTTTTACTTTCTCTCTATCTTACAGGTAGAGAAAGTATTGTGATCGTCAAAAAAATCGAACTCGAGATTTTGATGAATTTTGACGTTTCATGACTTCCTGAATCCGAAAAAGTGGTTTTTGAATTTCCGTCTGTCTGTCTGTCTGTCTGTCTGTCTGTCTGTCTGTCTGTACCTCCAACTAGAGCCTAAACCATTTTACCGATTGAGCTGAAACTTGATATCTAGAGTTTTCATAGGGTTGCCCCGAGGGGTTTTTGGAATTGGATATCTACCCCTAAAATTAAGGGTAGTTTACTGAAAGGAAAAAAGAGAAAAAGTCGATTTTCTCAAAATCGGCTCTAACGATTTTGATTAAATTTCATTTATGAACATTAATAAATATTCCAAACAAAATGGCTACTCTCAATATTTCGGCAAAATCGTTTTAAGGGCTCCGGTCTGATGCGTAAATTTACATTTTTTATAATAGCTCCGAAACTATTTGAGATATGAAATTACTTAGCATTACAAATATGTATATATATTTATAATGCAAATATTTTATTCGAAACATATTTTTATAAAATTAATAACTTTCAATATATACGCAATTATATATATATTTTTAACTTTTTGGTCATTAAAGCTTAAGTATTGCGACCGTAAGAAAAACTAACCTGAAATGTTGATGGATGTCGACGTCTCATGACCCCCCGAACCCTTAAAAATAGTCTTTGCAATGCCGTCTGTCTGTGTGTCTATTAAAACTTAAAATTAAGGGTAGTTTACTGAATGGCAAAAAGAGAAAAAGTCGATTTTCTCAAAATCGGCTCTAACGATTTTGATTAAATTTCATTTATGAACATAAATAAATATTCCAAACAAAATGGCTACTCTCAATATTTCGGCAAAATCGTTTTAAGGGCTCCGGTCTGATGCGTAGATTAACATTTTTTATAATAGCTCCGAAACTATTTGAGATATGAAATTACTTAGCATTACAAATATGTATATATATTTATAATACAAATATTTTATTCGAAACATATTTTTATAAAATCAATAACTTTCAATATATACGCAATTATATATATATTTTTAACTTTTTGGGCATTAAAGCTTAAGTATTGCGACCGTAAGAAAAACTAACCTGAAATGTTGATGGATGTCGACGTCTCATGACCCCCCGAACCCTTAAAAATAGTCTTTGCAATGCCGTCTGTCTGTGTGTCTATTAAAACTTAAAATTAAGGGTAGTTTACTGAATGGCAAAAAGAGAAAAAGTCGATTTTCTCAAAATCGGCTCAAACGATTTTGATTAAATTTCATTTATAAACATTAATAAATATTCCAAACAAAATGGCTACCCTCAATATTTCGGCAAAATGGCTTTAAGGGCTCCGGTCTGATGCGTAAATTAAAATTTTTTTAAATAGCTCCGAAACTATTTGAGATATGAAATTACTTAGCATTACAAATATGTATATATATTTATAATACAGATATTTTATCCGAAACATATTTTTATAAAATCAATAACTTTCAATATATACGCAATTATATGAATTTTTTTAACTTTTTGGACATTAAAGTTTAAGTATTGCAACCGTAAAAAAAAAAAACTAACCTGAAACGTTGATGGATGTCGACGTCTCATGACCCCCACAGCCCTAAAAAATAGTCTTTGCAATGCCGTCTCTCTGTGTGTCTATAAAAACTTAAAATTAAGGGTAGTTTACTGAAGGACGAAAAGAGAAAAATTTGGTTTTCTCAAAATCTGCTTAAACGATTTTGATTAAAATTCGTATCTAGGCGTTGATTAAGATTATAAATAAACTGGCTATTTTCATTTTCCTATGAAAATGATTTTTAGGGTACATTACAGAAGCGTTAATTTCCGTATCTCCACAACTATTGGATAAACTAAACAACTTATCATTGCAAAATTGTAGGACTATTAGAAATAAAAAACTTTTATTTGACATATATTTTTATAAAAACAGCAGTTTCTGAGATATTTGCAAATATATTAATACAATTTTGTGAGCTTTAGTTGTAAACATATACTACTTAAGTCTTAACGCAATAATACTCCAATGCCATAGAGTAATTAAATATAAGTAAGTATCTAAAAAAAGTATGTTATTTTTCCTTAAATCTCTTAGGAGAAATGTTTGCATAGCAATGATCTATCTCCATTTTAGACTCAATAGTCAATATTTACATTTTTTATTAGTCAAAATGTATAAATGAATAATTAAATATCAATGCGATGACTTGAAGATCTGCAACACCTTTTAAAATGTTAAAATTTTAACCAGAAAGCGAAATTTTAATACGAAGTGTTGACCCTTGTGGAAGACATTAAACTGTTTGAAATGTTCTTAGGTGGACAAAGATGCGCCTCTTTTCTCATTGATTCTATATCATTGTATATTATTTTATGCATGTTCTTATGTGGAGTGGTGATGATACAATGTACATTATTCCGTTCAGAAATCTTACGAGTTTATAGAAAGAGAGAGAAAGTCTGTGCGGTGTGCCGTACGATTTATTTTAGTTCTAGTAATCTGAAATACAACTTTTACACTATAACGGTATTTTCGTATTTATTAAAACCCACTAAATTGCAATGAGTTCATATTATCTTACTAATATTATAAATGCGAAATTTTTTCTGTTTGGATGTTTGTTACTCAATCACGCCAAAACTGCTGAACGGATTCGAATGAAACTTGGTAAATAGGTAGAGTAGGTGCTGGAATAACATATCTAGGCTTATTCCCAGTCTTTTATTTTACATTAATTTTACAATACTAATGTTTAAACTTTTCGTCTGTAAGAGATATATTGTGGTTTTAATTTTACGAGTAAATATTAATGTGATTATAATTAAAATGTTAAAGTAAAGATAGCATAATACGAAAATATTATTTACAGCTAGAGCTGAGAAAAACGCATAGATATTTGAAAAAAAATAAAGTTTGATTTATGACCAAAACAATTTAGTTAAAAATTAAAAGATGTTATCAATTGTTGTGGGAAAAGCCGCGACGGGTAAAAGCTAGTAGTTTAATAATGTTGGAAGATATGATAGTATTGTAGGATGAATATTACGAAAGATTTTAATATATCAGTTTGTTTTTTTAAGTCCCGCCTATTTTGCACCCTCCTTTAAGGTGGTGATGTATGGAACGTGAGAAAAGACCAGTTTTTTTTTGTTTGTTTTTTGCAGTTATTGATCACAAAACTATTTTTGGTCCAAAATAAACTCTAATCTTGCTTCAGTAAAAACATAAAATTTAATTCTATTTAAATGATTGTAACAGTTTTAGAATATCTGACACATTTAAAATTGCTCATAGCTCCAAAACACCCTTCATTGCAGTCACCGTGAAATATGAGTCCATCCATATCTTTTCCTCAAAAGCCCGTTCCTGGTTTTAGTTTAAAATATCTCTTACGTTGTAAAATGGCCGCTCAGCAACCGAACGGTTGTTTCATTCGATATCGGTGTGAGAATACTAATATCAGAAACAGTACCTAATTTTTATTTTTTAGCATCATGTCTCACTACCCGTTAGGATTATACGTTTATGTACTAATTACGCTAAAAGTTTTAGGATTTAGGGAAGTTATACTCTTAGGAAGTGTACCCGCATTTGCTTGGAGGCCGAGTGGTAAAAACCTTTTTGGGGAAATAATCCTCATTACACTCCACCGGGATTCAAACCTTGATCTCCCCGTGATCGGAAGTCTAGTCTACTGCGAGAGTCGAGCGTTAGACCCCGCGGCATAAAGCAGGGGTCGGCAACTTTTACTATATCGCGGGCCGTATTGGCTCTAAATATTTATAGGTCTATATATTGGTGGGCCAGTTTAAAAAATATATTTGGCCAAAAATTTTAATTTTATATTTCTCAAATAGTAATTAGTTATTTGTGTAGTATATTTTTATGAGCATTTGTCTTGTTTGTTGAATAGATATTTTGTGGGCTAGATAAAATCAGGTGTGCCAGAGGTTGCCTACCCTTGGTCTAAGGCATCACTCTCGTAATAAACTAGATTACCGATGACGAGAAGAACGGGGTTTGAATTCCCGTTGGGTGTATTAGGGTGGGGTTTTTTTCCCTAAATTGTTCTATACTCTTCCTCCACACAAATGCGGGGACACTTCCTATAAATTAATCCTTACTCATCCCTCATATATCATTGTAATTATTACGTCCTATTAATGAGAGATCAGGGTTCGAATCTCGGTTGTATGTACTGAGGGTGGTTTTTCCAAGATTGTTTTCCACTCCAGCCCTACACAAATGCTGATACACTTCCTCTAAATATAACCTTCCTTATCCCTAAAATAAGTTACCGTTATTAGTACATAGGCCTATAACCCAAATGGGTAGTAAGACGCGGTGCTAAAAAAGACTAAGCTATGTACCCGCAATTGTGGTCATGTGGTCTGAGACGTCACTATTGAAATAAAATGTGCCATCGGCAAATTATTCTATCAGGTACACTTTGTACGTTTGTTTCTTTTCTACTCAAATGGTTTCCCGCTAACCTTCCAAGCAAATTCGGGTACATTCTCTCTAAATATCATTTGTTCATCCCTTCCTCATTAGGGTGAAAGTTTAGACACGCGAAAGGTTGGTAATAATCTTGGCTACAGCCAAACAAGCTGACCCATCAATTGAGAATGAAAGAACTTTATTATTGTGAGAATAAAATATAATATAAAATAAAGGAACAAGGCGGAACAATCTCGCGACAAACCAACAACGATCTGGAAGTGTGTTTTTTTTTTAAAGACAGCTTTGTCCTCATGATAAGCTATAAAAAAATGTGTACAAGGATCCTATCTTTTGTACGTGTAACGACTGGTGTGGAAAGGGGGGGGGGTTGGAAAATAAAAACCCTCAGAGGGAGGGGAGGGGGCCTTTCTTTCTCAACAAAACAATCACCTGCCACTTTGTCATAACACAACAATTTCTCTTACAGACTCTTCGCGTCGGTCGGCATCGCTCAACCGAAAAAAAATAAAAAAAAAGTAGACCCCGGTCTTTGCGGACAGATTCAGCTGTAAACATTTTACCCTCTTTACGTATGGACCGATGCACAAACAGATAGACAAATGTGTGGGGGGAGGGATGTGGGGTTGTAAAGAGAACTGGGAGGGATAGCGGGGGTATTTCATGGTTAAAAGGATTCGTAAAAGTGGACAGGAATTGATCGAATCAGTATTTTACGACAACAGTAGTGATAGAGAGAGCTTTGTGACCACAACAGAAGCGAGGCAGCGAGCGTTGTGACCACAACAGAAGTGAGGTAGCGAGCGTTGTGACCACAACAGAAGCGAGGCAGCGAGCGTTGTGACCACAACAGAAGCGAGGTAGCGAGCGTTGTGACCACAACAGAAGCGAGGCAGCGAGCGTTGTGACCACAACAGAAGCGAGGCAGCGAGCGTTGTGACCACAAAGAAGACGCGGCTTTGGGACAGATCAGCTGAAACGATTTTCACCTCTTTACGTATGGACCCACAACAGAAGCAAGGTGGGGCGGAGGTTGGGGGACAAAAGAAGGAGGGTAGCGAGCGTTTATGGTTAAAACGTAAAGGAGGACAGGAATTGATGAATCAGTATTACGACACGTAGTGATAGAGAGGCGTTGTGACCACAACAGAAGCGAGGCAGCGAGCGTTGTGACCACTACAGAAGCGAGGCAGCGAGCGTTGTGACCACAACAGAAGCGAGGTAGCGAGCGTTGTGACCACAACAGAAGCGAGGCAGCGAGCGTTGTGACCACAACATAATGAAGGCAGCGAGCGTTGTGACCACAACAAAGAAGGCAGCGAGCGTTGTGATCACAACATAAGGAGGTCAGCGAGCGTTGTGACCACAACATAATGAAGGCAGCGAGCGTTGTGACCACAACATAATGAAGGCAGCGAGCGTTGTGATCACAACAGAAGCGAGGCAGCGAGCGTTGTGACCACAACAGAAGCGAGGTCAGCGAGCGTTGTGACCACAACAGAAGCGAGGCAGCGAGCGTGTGACCACCAGAGAGTAGCGAGCTGGACCACAACAGAAGCGAGGCAGCGAGCGTTGTGACCACAACAGAAGCGAGGCAGCGAGCTGTGACAAGCAGAGCGAGGCAGCGAGCGTTGTGACCACAACAGAAGCGAGGTAGCGAGCGTTGTGACCATAGCAAAGCAGGAGAGCTGAGACAGCGAGCGTTGTGACCATAGAGTCGAACAATATTTATCGGTTCTGGTTCTTGATCTTTCAGTAAACATTTTAAGGTTCTGGTTCTTGGTTTTCCAGTAAACATTTTAAAGTTCCAGTTCTAGAAAAATAAAATTTCCGGATTTTTTCTCTTAATTAGGTTGCGGTTATATTCCGATCATTAATTTTTCTATTTTAATGTTTTTATCACCGCGTCCTACTACCGGTACTAATTACTCTAATGGTTTCAGGGGTTTGGAAGGTTATGTTTAGAGGAAATGTATCCGCATTTGCGTGGAGGGGGGGAAAGCATTTAGGAAAAACCACCCTCAGTACATAACTGAGATTCGAAACTTGATCTCCCCGTCATCGGCAGTCTAGTCTACTGCGAGAGTAGCGCGTTTAGACCACACGGCCACCGAAGCGGGTCTAGTGTTCTACTGAGAAATGACAAATTACGGTTTCAGTTTAAACTAACACTGCTGACTCTGGTAACAAGCCACAACACGTCACTATTTGACAGTTTCATTGTTGATAAAATAATAAAAGCAATATTGTTCCAGTTTGTCCATTTTGAGAGTAAAAAGAGTCTACCGCGTTCCCGTCCTAGAAGTAAATAGTCCGTTTAGAGTAATATTTGGCTTTTTCTGACAGTTGAAAGGTGAATAAACATGGCTTCAGATTCATTTGTTTAGCGGGTATTTATGGTCCCTTCTTTGCCATTTTTTTATACCTACTTTAGTTTGTAAAAATTACCAAAACATTATTTGCGAGGCAATGCAATACAACTTTAAGAATTGTATTAAAAGGTCAAAAGATATATTTTCTTATAGCACTGCATCTTTACTACCTGTTCAGGTTATACGCTTGTATTATAATTATTATTCTATTTGGGTAGACTACTATTAGCACCACGTCTTACTACCCGTTCGGGCTATACGCACTTACACTAATGTGTAATGGTAGGGTGATTGTTGAGATGAAATGGAGGACCTACAGTTTAACGTGAATCCGAACCACGGTGGAGGCCTGGTATTTCACACATTCACAAGTTGTGACTAATACACGTCTTGTCAGAGGTGAAGGAAGGGTTTGGCAATCAGATAAATCTGTGCTGGTACCGAGGATTGAACCCCGGACCCTCAGCACAGAAGTCTGACACATTACCCCTAGACCACCAGGTCACCCAAATATTTGGGTAGAGACGAGGAAGGAAACATTTTAGAGGTAATCTACCCGCATTTGCATGAAAGTAGAGTGGGAAACCATTTAGAAAAACTACCTTCAGCAGACCCAAGTGAGATTTAAGCTTCAATCAGCAGCTACCCACCACGAGAAAGACACCTTAGACCATTCGGCCACTGAAGCGGTGGTCGACATTGATAAGATTTTACTAAATTTCTAGTATTATTTTATAGATCTTAAAAATATCTATCAAAAGTGAGGATATGTGAAAGTAGATATTGTAACTTTTTTTTAGCTGTCTGATAAGGATATTCCTATGAAAATTTGACTGTACTTGTAAATTGATACCCTCCCATTCAGTAACAAACTTTTTATTTTAAATCCTATGCACAAAACATTCGCTCACTAATTATTGTGTGTTTAATTGGTCAAGTATCTAGTGATGGGGGAGGGGGGAGGGAAAAGGATTTAATGGTACAGTCCAATCAATCCAGGGCTAGTCCAACCCGAAAGGCAATACGTCACCCACACAATTTTTTTTAAAAAACACTAAATAAGTCCCCAATTAACTGTGGCTGACGTACACATATATCACCCTAAAAAAAAAAGGATATAAATTCTAAGGAATTAAAAAGGTTTCACGTGGCAACCAATGCAAGCGCCACATATCCATATTCATGACAAAAGAGCGAAGGAACTAGTTCATAATATATTTCCTCGGTTATCCCATCCCCCGGACAAGAAAGGGGAGGAGGGGATTACACAACCCCCCACCCCCTCTTTCCATTCCTCCAAGCGAGAACCACCGGAAGAAAGACGTGACGAAAGTTTCAACCGGAGAACTTCATCATATAAACCCGTACTTAGAGGCTGTAGCACGTGGCGGATGGGGGCCCACCCATTCCTGATAATCTACCCCCGTCCCTCTGCTCTTCCCCCCCCCCCCCAGGCTGTAGATCTTACTCTCCGAGGTTCACTTATTTTCATACGAAATAATTCCCCAAGGAGGAGAATAAACTCTGTGAATATATCGTCAGAAACAGTTCAATTTAGATAGGAAGTAACATTTTGATAGCTATAAAAGTTATTTAAACAATTTTCATAAAAGTATACGTAAATTCATGAGATCTGCAGTTGTCACTTTTTTACAGATAAGATAAATACATTAAAATCTCAATACTAACAATATTGTAATTTTATCAGTATTGATCTTAAAAATACTGTTTGTAATTATTTTAAAGTTATTTCCTAACAAAATCCTACTATATTTATCTAGCGCCGTTTCTTACTATCCGTTCAGGTTATACACTTAAATACTAATTACGCTAATGGATTAGGAATTGTGAAGGTCGAATTTAGAGAATGTGAACCCGCATTTGCGTGGAGGGGGAGTGGAAAACCATTTAGGGAAAATCACCCCAGTTCACCCAGCCGAGATTCGAACCTCGATCTCCCCGTCCTCGGCAGTCTATCTCAACACGAAACAAGCGCGTTAGCTAACTACGCCACCGAGGCGGGTAAATCCTACTATAGCTACATGTGACCACCACGGCACAAGTGGCTCGTTGGTTGTTACCGGGGCAACCTCTGCTTGACGGGACTGTACAAGTAAGCGTTGTCCACCTCTTTTTTTTTGAATGGTGAAGAGTTCCTGGCTACAGATCCAGAGGTTCTCCGGTGCTTCCAGGACTTTGGAATAGAAATAGGCTGGAATGGAGTCAAACTCAAGCCTCATGAGGACAAATGAGGAGCTACTTGAATAAATAAGTAGCATCTCGGTCTATAAAACTGAGACTAATCGGCTTGAAGGTTCGTTGTGCTGACCAAATGGCATTATTATATTATAGTTGTTGGAGAAATACTAAGTTTGTTTTTCCTAAATGGTTTCCCATTCTACCTCTATAAAAATGGGAGTAAATTTACTATCAGTTCTACTTTACTCATACCTCCTTCCTATTTTAAGCTTTACTAAACAAATTTCACACAAATACCTCGATGTTATGTTTAGATAATGACATTGAGTTCCAAATTAAAATAAGTTTCTGCTTTTTAATTATATATTAAAATTGGTATCTGGTTTATATCGGTTTAGGTTTCAAAAATATTTATTTACCAATTAAAACAACTATATTAAATGGTTGTATAATAACTATGCATAAACTTTAATACCTTACACCCTTCTACAGTAAAATTTCCAATTTCATAATTGTTGAATTCGACCCAAGGGGCAAATACTCACGTTTAAACAATAATACATCTTTGAAGGAAATAAACACATACACACACCGAAACAAAAACATTTTTAAATTGTAATCGAAACACCTAGTTTGTTAATAAAAAAACTATTTATATTACAAAATTTTAAAGCTAGAGGTTTAGAGTAACCAAGGTGTTCCCAAACTGTGCGTCGCGACGCCATGGGGCGTCACCGGTCTTGGTCCAAGGCTTTACGGCTATAAAGACATACTAAAACTTATAATGTATAATTAAATGCAACATATAAGTTTTCAACATGTGTACTAATAGTATTTTAAAGAATGGAATAAATAATACAAAAAAACACATGTCTACTCTAATTCTTCTTATTTAGTTTTGTAATTTTGTTCTAATTTTGTAATCTTACGTCTAAAAGCCTAGACATGTAAATGAACAATTTTTTTTTTTTTTTATATGCCACAAAATTGAATTTGGGGATTTTTTTTATTATTTTTATTGTGTACAGGGTGTCATATGGAAAATCTGACATGTGAAGGGCGGCGTAGTATCAAAAGTTTGGGAGCCCCTGGAGTAACATAATACACACCGCCACTGTTGCTTTTTAAAATAAATGAAAGCAAGAAATAAAATATAGACACCAAGACTGGCGACTCTTCATCATTTATGCTATCTAGCGGGATTAATTTAACTAAATATGACTCGGTGGCTCAGCGGCCTTCTATCAAAAACAGTAACTTATAATTTTAAACTGTCCAAAAAGTTATGGACTATTTTTATCACCGCGTTTCACTAGCTGTTTAGGCTAAACGCCTATATAGCTACATTAAGGGGTAAGGATGAGGAAGGAAGCTTAAGAGGTAATCTACCCGTATTTGCGTGGAAGAAGATTGATAAAGCATTTAGGAAAAACCACTCTCAGTAGAAACGACCGGGATTTGAACCCCGATCTTAAAACCATCAGCAAGTCAATCTAACAGATAGTGAAGCCTTAGACCGTTTGTTCACATAAGCGGGTAAATATTTTTTTTGTTTAAAAAGTAATTAAATATATTATTTTTAGTTACTAGCTTTTAAAAAAATAATTTATTTATAACCCGCTTCGGTGGCCGCGTGGTCTAACGCGCTAATCTCATGTTGTACTAGACTGCTGAAGATGGGGAGATCGGGACTCGATCCAGGTCGGGTGCACTGAAGGTGGTTTTTCCTAAACAGTTTTCCACTCTCCCGCCACCTAAATACGGGTAATTTTTCTATAAATTAAGCCTTCCTAACCCTAACCATTAGTGTAATTAGTACATAGGCGTACCTATAAACTGAACAGGTAGTAAGACGTGGTGCTATATTTTTATTTTTACTGTGTAGCGTGCTGATGTTGGGAGCTACCTTGCGGCTAGTCACCTTATTCTAGGTGGACTACAACTCCCGAGTCTACGCACCACTCGTATTTAGACTGGCCCGGGGTACCACACACGGCCAGGGTCACGACTCGTAAAACTCACTGCTGTAGTCACGTGGTCTCGAGTCCATCTCTGTCACTCGACTGTCTCTTTGAACGGCTTGCTACCTTCTTCTCAGGTATCTCACTGCCAAAGACACATTCCTAAGCCACAGTTTCCACCCCTAATTAGTTCTGACTGGCCAACTCCCTGTTTCTTGGAATGTTGGGCTTTTGCACGTCACGATTATTTATATTTTCCACCATTTATTGCGTATAACCTAACGTTGCTATTAATAAAATATAATAATAATAATAATAATAATAATAATAATATAATATATAATAATAATAAACCATTTACAGTAGATATTTAAAGAAATAGTACTCTTTAGAAGTAATTTTTTTAACACGGATTGGCAAAACAAAGCTCGAGTGATGACGTTTCTGACGCGCCGTTGTATTTTTCGCCAACAGTACACACACTCCTTATTTTATTAAATACACGAGAAAGAAAGTGGACAACGGCGCATCTTTGGGAGCCTTTTGGGAGAAAAGTTGCACCATTTTTATACTTTCACCAGAGAAAATTTACATCCTTTACTGTACAATTTGTTGTAGTTAAAATCTTTAAAAAATGTACAAATATTTTATTCATACCAAAACAAATAAATTTTTACTATAGTGTTATTTTTTATAGATATTGATAATTTTATCCAAAGTAACAGCTGAAGTTCACATCACTTGGTGTTTGGATTCGTGAAAGTTCTAAAAAAAAAATCTAGGTGTATAACGAGGATATTCGTATGAAAATTGTACTGTAGTTCATCTGTGCCCTTCAAGTGTACACAAGTGTCTCAAGAAATGAATCAACAGTGCAATATTGATCAAAATCATGGAGGCAATCGAAAATGGCTGTGACAAAGTTATCGATGTCATAAAAGAACATGCATGAACACACATGTACGGCATTATTTTATTTCAAATACTGAAGAGGATCTTACGTTAAAATGTGTTGGTTTTTTTTTATATAATCCGGGTTCCGGCACAGATTTATCTGATTCCCAAACCCTTCCTTCACCTCTGACAAGAGTGTATTAATCACAACTTGTGAATGTGTGGAGTGCTAGGCCTCCACCGTGGTTCGGATCCCACGTTAAACTGTAGGTCCTCATTTTCATCTCACAATCACCCTACCATTGCACATTAGCGTAAGTGCGTAAACCCGAACGGGTAGTAAGGCGCGGTGATGAAATAATAATAATTTTATTCCAGCTACCAAAGAAGACCTTACCTTAAAAAGGGGGCATATTTTTTTCCCGACACTGAAGAGTACCTTACTCTAAAAAAGGGGTTGTTTTATTCCCGACACTGAAGAAGACATTACCTTAAAAAGAGGATTGTTTATTCCCGACATTGAAGAAGACCTTACCTTGAAATGGAGATGTTTTACTATCGACTATGAAAAAGACCTTATATTAAAAGAGATATTATCAAAAGTTGTCTCAACACGATTCGTTGCCTCTCGCCGAGAATATAAACCCAACACAGTTTCCGGAAAATAATGTATGTTAAAACACAGTAAACGAGCTGGCGGCACATCAAAGGGAAACAGCCGGTGGGAGATGGAGGGGAAGGTAGGCCATTGTTATTAAATTGTGTGTCATATGAGAGCGTTAATGAATCTACAACTTGCGTAACTGAATATCCCAAATTTAGCTCATTAATTTTAATTTGCCTGTTAATGACGATAGTGAGACTGTTTACAGTAAATTGATACTTTATTGAGAGGACACACCGATCCCAATCTCAAAATATCAGGTTTACTAGTATTAGCTACAAATGGGGCATATAATTTTATAATTGAGCCACCAAAATGTTCCATTTTAAACGTTTATAGCATAAGATAAATAATACCTGTTAATTTATGAACATGTGTGATGAAATCATATATCCCTTCATCAGGTAGTAAGACGTGGTGCTAAAAATAAATATAGGACGTTATTTTGGCATCCAGAATCAGCACTTAAGTGTATAAATTAAAATAAAATTTAAAATATATTTAATACATCCGTTTCTTTAATTGCTGAAATTAAACAAAAAATAATTGTAAGGTGCAGCGCACTGATGCTCGCTCTCTCTTTTATCTTAAAATAGATGAAATTTACTAAAAACGCTAAGAGATTCGTGGAACGAAATAATAGTGTTGAAGAAACACTCCCCTAAAGAGCATGAATTAAATAATAAACACTGTTACTGAAACGTTGAGAAAATAAGCACATCTATGTCCAAAACAAAGAGCATAACAATCAATTTCACATTGCAAAGAGGTCCATAAAAATATATTTATTTGCTTATAGCTCAGAAATTAATGATTTTATTTTTTTAAATGTCAAATAAAAGATTTTGATTTTTAAGAGTAGGTCCTATTATAACTTTACAATGATAAAATGTTTCTTATTTAAATAGTTGCGAAAATATTATCAAAATTGAACATTTCTGCTTATCTAAAGTAAACTTAAAATCATTTTCATGGTGAAATAAGAGTTTTCATTTTGTTTTGTAATGTTAAACAGTGACAAGATACAAAATTTAATCCAAATCATTATTGCTTTTTCAACAAATAGATTTGTTCTTTTTTTGTCCTTCAGTAAACGATACTTAATTTTAGGGCTGGATATTTAATTTTTTTTTTAATCCTCGGAGAAATTTTATGAAAACCCCTTATTCCAAGTTGCAGACATATCTGTATAATGGTTCGCCTCTAGGCTGATATATAGACAGATGGGATCCAAGAAACACTTATTTGGTTTCAGGGAGGTCATGTCCCGTTTATATTTTATCAAAATCTCGCGTTGATTTTATTTTATTTTTTTACGATCACAATACTCTCTTTTCGTATTTTTTACTAAATATTAAATTTACCATAAAAATATTACTTAGTTGAACGATAATAGAGGCTCTTTATTTTTTTAGCTTCTAAAAGAGATGTTAGTTTAAATCTCGATGCAAAATTGGGCAAGGTACTAGTTATTTGGTGTTCACTTAAAGTATACGTTAGTTTCTGATAATTTTATTTGATCACATGTGAGCCTTAAAATATTTTAATATGTATAATGGCCATTGATTTTGTTGGTGGATATTTTGAATCCTCGTGTATTTGTGAAAATTGTCTGTGATATTTTCAGATGCGCAGAATTTGTTTGGACTGTACCTGTGAAGAATTGTTCTTATCCCTCAGTCGGACCCTTTATTTATAGTCTTAGGTCAACCAACTTCCCGGTATAAGAATAATAAGCAGGTCAGCCCACTTTGGTGGCCGCGTAATCTAACGCGCTACTCTCGCAGTAGACTAGACTGCCGATGACGGGGAGTATTGAGGTTCGAATCTCGGTCGGGTGTACTGAGGGTGGTTTTTCCATAATTGTTTTCCACTTTCTCTATCTCTATTCCCACGCAAATGCAGGTACACTTCCCAAAAAATATCCTTCCAACCCCTAAAAACTTTTAGTACATAAGCGTCTAGCCCAAACGGAAGTGAGCTGCGGTGCTTAAAATAATCAGGTCAGCTCGAACGGAGGAGTATTGATCTCCGAAAATTGATTATATGTACAGTTCTTAGTGGTCCGATGTTCACACAGAAACACATTTCCTATGTGAGTATGTAGATCAGAACCTATGTATGATTGGTCGAAGTGAGGACAAGTAGAGGTGACTATATCACAGATACATTTTCGAGCTCCGCTAACCCTGGCAAGCACACCAAGACACGACACTGACTAATCTGTAGCTAAAAGCATCGGTTGGTACGTGGCCTAGGCCGTCAAACTCATCTTTTCTGGTTTTCGGCGGAGGTCAGGGTTCAAATACAGAGCAAATGTACGAGAGTGGGTTTTATCCTGTATTCCCCATTTTTCTTTACCCACAAATGTGTTTAATTCATTCCCTTTAGTTAATATCTTACTGTTCTTATTTCATTAGTTTAGTTAAATGCGAATAGGTCGGACAGATACATTAATTTTTTTATAGAAAGGGCCTAATCTGAGCAGTGACTAATTTTATTTTCGTATATTCATACGTCAAGACATGTAAAGTTGAGCTGTCACTTTTTGATGGATAGTATCAATGCCTATAAAATAAAATGAATAATATAATAAAATTGTATCAATGTTAGTCACTAAAAAAAGTTTGTGTTTTCTAGAAAGCTCATCCTATGGTAAAAAGCTTTGCAAAAAAAAAGTGTGTTCGTGTATTGATATTACACTGTGTTTAGAAAGTTTATATTGGATACATGTGATTAGAAAATTGAGAATTTTAAGCTAGCACCAGAATCAAAATCAGTGAATACTCTTCCTTATCTCTTAGCGCTAAAGTAGTTAAACCAGTCCGGGCCTTATACTCCTTATTCGAACCACGTACTTGGCTAGGCCGCTTCATATATTACTGCGGGATCAGAAATAAAGTAATATGGGCCAGAAACGTCACTGAAGAGAAAGCACCCCATTTTTCAGAGTGAAACTCCCAAAGCTCGCACATGTGATGAAAGTTAAGTATTAGATATGGATTTACACGGTGATATCAATCAAAGTTTTAGATAGGGTTATTTTCCATACGCGTCTTACTACCCGTTCGGGCTATACCCATACTTAATCACGATTATGGGAAAGAGATCTGGAAGGTAGAGTTTTATAGGAAATGTACCCACATTTGTGTGGAGGTAGAGTTAGAAACTATTTATGAATAAAAATACCATGCTATGTATATTTGATTTTTTGTACTGAAAAAGGTTGAATTCAAAGGAAGTATACCCACATTTTCGTGGAGGCAAAGTGGAAAACCATTTAGGAAAAACCTCCCCTAGCACGTCCAACTGGGGTTAAAGCCCTTATCTTCCCGTAATCGGCAGTCAAGTATATTGCTAGAGGGATACCTTTGACCAGGCGTGTCAAAGTAGTGGCCCTATCCGTGACTTTATGCGGTCCGCGGACCTTAAGATGGACTGAAATCCAGTGAGACACTTTTATTCTCATGAACATCGTAGGAATACAACATTTGAAAACGTGGTATAACAAAGGAAAATCTGACATTTGAAGTCATTGTATCAAATTTTTACAATTTCTTCAACAGGTTGCAATCTCAAAAAGTGGTTGAATTTGCGCACCTAATACGTTTAATGTTTGGAAGCACATACTTATACTAACCAGCTGATTTCTCACATTAAATGGAACCAAAAAACATAGGTCTCAGCATATGTATGTACACATCTGTTAAAGATAGTGAAAATGTGGCCCTCGCTTGTTCTGAAGGAAAATTAAAGCGAAACCCTTTGAGATAAATATAAAATATCTAATAATTCAAATAAAAAATGTATTTATAAAGGTTATGATTGTATCTATTCTAAAATTATTTTATAAATAAGTATAAGTATATATTTAAGATGCTAAGCTGTTTTGTGAACGTGTGTTTGAGTGAATCTTTTATGATACATTTTTGAGGGATTAAACAACTTTTTGGCATAAAATTTGAAGATTCTTCTACCAACCATAAATACAATTTAACGAAATTGAAAGCAATTGTTTATTAAGTTTTGTTTTTAGGCCTGTATTAGGTTGATGGGATTACTTTAATATATCTTCGGCCCACAGTACAAACTGATAGTCAGATTTGGCCCTTGGGATGAAAATGTTGGAACACTCTGCCTTAGACATTTGACCACCAGAGCTCGTTGTAATTTTTAAAAATCATCCCAAATGCAAACAGATGAAACTCAAAACTGGGCCCCCCTACCAATAGCGATCAATTACAATGAGAGTCTAATATCTTAAACTACTTAGCCGTGAATATGTTTAGAGCCTCTTTGGTGGCCACATGGTCTAAGGCGTTACTCTCGCAGTAGACTAGACTGCTGATGACGGGGAGATTGAGATTCGAATCTCGGTCGGGTGGTGGTTTTTCCAAAATTGTTTTCCATTCTCCTTCCACACAAATGTGGATACACTTCCTCTAAATATAACCTTTCTCATCTCTAAAACCACTAGCATAATTAGTACATGAGCGTATAACCAGAATGGGTAGTAAGACGTGGTGCTAACAAAACATTTTGAGGGTTTTTTTAATCATAAAAATAAGCACTTTTGAAATTTAAGCAGAAATAATCCGAAACATTAAAAACGATAATTTATTTTACAATTTGACCTTTTATTCTCGAACGACGTCTGGCACGAACAAAAGCTTAGTCATCACACTCCATTGCAATTTCTGTTAAAGCGTTAAGAAGCTTAAAAATGGTTCCTTGCTCCTAGCGCCCCAAGCGGACATCTGCTATTCTTCTCCAAGAGCTTGACAAGACTCGAGCATAATCATGTCATTATAATCAGATTTGTTCTGGGCTCTTCTTCATCGAGAAATGAACAGACTGGGAGGAATTTTGGAAAAGGGATTTCCTCAGAAACTGTCAAAGATTCGCTATACATTTAATTTGTTGTAAAGTATCACTAATCGATGTAGACAACTTGTTTATTATATTATTATTATTATTATTATTTTAAAGCTTTAATTAATCAAATTAGTATAGTTTAAGAAACCTTGTGTTCAGTGAAATGTTTTTCAATCTTGTGTAAAGCTTCGAAATTTCTCATTATTCTCCCAAACGAATGCTGGTGATTTTACTTAAAACTCGTCTTATTTTAATAAAGTAGTTTTAAGTTTATGAAAGATTACAAAACTGACACTAAATGCAAAGTACCAATAATAATAGTAGTAAAAATAATAACTATTAAAAGGTGTAATAAAGGAAGATTGAATCGAGGTCCGTAAATTTGAATTTCAAAATAATTAAAATATTATTTTAGTAGATGCTTTTAATTAACTTTTCTGTATATTGTGTCGTAGCATTTGAACAGAAAAATATTAAATGAAGATAAAAAGTTGCTATTAGAATCCAGGACACCGTTGATAGATATTCAACAACTGTTGATATCACCGTGTGAAGAAAATTAAACTCTTATGTTTTTACTGGAGAAATATTTTATTTATTTCGACCAAAAAAATTGTCTTGCTATAAAAACAACAACAAAAACACATGATTTTTTGCGTCACTTACGCCCTCACCTTAAGGGAAGGGGTGAAAGGGGATACGAGGCAAGGTTGACCTAAAGACCCGTCCATGACGCACACAAGGTCAGCTGGTAGAAAGAGGTCCTGTGGTTGGTAGAGAGGGGCCGGTAGGGGGATTGTTTTATTGATTGTCCCACAAACCGATGAGAGCTTGAAACAGGTCGACGGTGAAACTATTGGAGCTTCTTCCTGTCGCTACTGGCTGCCGAGCCGGACATTTAAGAGCGTGCATCACACGCCCATCAAATTTGTGATACCATCGACTATATAATAGTAAATTTACACGAACACCATTGCACGTGGATCACTTCTTATTAAACATTAATGGAGATAAGAGTTAAAAGAAGTTACTAATATGAATATTGTTAAAATATTGAATGCTATTTGGATAAAAACTGCATTGAATAGAACGTTTTTTGACCATTTTAGAATGGCTTCACAGATAAGCACTGTGCACAGATCGTTATTCTGTCGTATTAGGGACATAGGCCTTACTATAGTTATTAACAAGGAACTCCCCCCCCCTTTTTTTCCCCCATCGTCACCGCGGAAAATGTCGGGTAATCATTCAAATAAGAGTTTACTGCACACGTTTCTGGATATCGAAGGTATTTCTTTTCCCTTTTGCACCCATACCTCGTGCGTGCACGCACACACACAAACGAGCCGGGAGCTGAGTTGGGCCTGCTATGATGAACGCTCTTAATGAAGGTTCCTTATGGACCACTGCTTGAAACAAGGCTTGCTTCAACCAAACTGCTTCTAATAAGGCTTGCTTCAACCAAACTGCTTCTAGCAAGGCTTGCTTCGACCAAACTGCTTCTAACAAGGCTTGCTTCGACCAAACTGCTTCAAACAAGGCTTGCTTCAATCGAACTGCTTGAAACAAGGCTTTCTTCAACCAAACTGCTTCTAATAAGGCTTGCTTCAACCAAACTGCTTCTAGCAAGGCTTGCTTCGACCAAACTGCTTCTAGCAAGGCTTGCTTCGACCAAACGGCTTCTAACAAGGCTTGCTTCAACCAAACTGCTTCTAATAAGGCTTGCTTCAACCAAACTGCTTCTAGCAAGGCTTGCCTCGACCAAACGGCATCTAACAAGGCTCTTTTCAACAAATTGCTTCAAACAAGACTTGCTTCAATCAAACTGCTTGAAACAAGGCTTTCTTCAACCAAACTGCTTCTATTAAGGCTTGCTTCAACCAAACTGCTTCTAGCAAGCCTTGCTTCGACCAAACGGCATCTAACAAGGCTTGCTTCGACCAAACTGCTTCAAACAAGACTTGCTTCAATCAAACTGCTTGAAACAAGGCTTTCTTCAACCAAACTGCTTCTATTAAGGCTTGCTTCAACCAAACTGCTTCTAGCAAGGCTTGCTTCGACCAAACGGCATCTAACAAGGCTCTCTTCAACCAAACTGCTTCACAAGGCTTGCTTCAAACTAAACTGCTTCTAACAAGGCTTGCTTCAACCAAACTGCTTCTAGCAAGGCTTGCTTCGACCAAACGGCATCTAACAAGGCTTGCTTCAACCAAACTGCGTCTAAATTACTTCTCAATGCGGCGTCTAATAAAGATTTTTTTACTTAACTGATTCAACATGCGACTTTTAAATGGATTTCTTCTACTAAACTTCTTCAATCTAAAGCTTTTAGCCAGCCTAGCTTCAGTTAATTTGTTTTATATTGCGAGTACAGAGTTACTAGAAACCTGAGTGGGCTGTAACCTTAAAAATTAGTCATCTTAGTCACTCTGATCTTATTTAACGAATCCGGACAATTTAATCTTGTTTCCAGGGAAGTCTTTAATTATTTGGAAGCCCCTTGATGGAGGGAGATACTTAAAATAGCTAAACACTCCCGAGCTATAAACTACATATCAGTCAAAATAAAATTAACTACTCTATTGTGACGTTTTAGATTGTGTGCGCTAGAATTGTGTTGGCAATATTAAGATTTAAGAAATAGTTGAACCATACATGTGATGTTATCAAACTCGTTATCAACCTCTTGACTTTGAAAAATAAGAATTAATGTATTTCTCCTTAACACTAAGGGTGATACTGCCCATGCTAATAGTTGAGTGTGTAGGAAGGCTGACTACAATACTTTACAAGACCAGGCTTCGATTTTAGGTGAGAGCTGAGTAAATTTTATATATTTGTCTATCTTTTTATATTTAGCACCACATCTTAGGCCCTTTACCCATTAGGGTTGTACGTACATGTACTAATTACACTAATGTTTTAGAAATGAGGAAGGTTGAATTTAGAAGAATTGTAATCTCATTTGCGTGAAAGGAGAGTTAAAAATCTTTCAAGACACCCGACCGGGATAGAGTCCAGATCTCCCCGTCATTGGCATCCAGTCTATTGCGAGGGTGACACCTTAACCCATGTGACCCCCGAAGTGGATTATATTTATTTTATAAAGGACGGGCATGTTGAACATAAGATGTCCTATGTTTTATTTTGTTTTTTGTGCTCCCCGTCTTAATACTCATCCGGAATATTCATATATTTGTACTAATTAGGTGGGGGTGAGGTAGGTAATATTTAGTGGAGATGTACCCAAATTTGAGTCTATAAACAGTGGGAAACCATTTAGGGTAAAGCCACCCCCACCACCGGCAACGCAGTATATTGTGAGATTGACGCCTTAGACCATGTGACCATCGATTGGTTTGGGTTTTTTTTCCCCTCTGTTAAAGTTGGTTTAGAAGGCAATGTTCCAGTGTAGCTTGGTTCAGAAAGTGTTCGTTAAACACACACATTCAGACATTGAACAATATTAAAACAAAGATTGAAGAGTTAAATGACGTCATCTATGGAAAAACTATCTCTTCCATCTGACTATATTCCGTATGTCGGAAAAAAGTCAATATTCGTCCAAAGTCAGGTGGAGAGCACCTCAAAAGCTTACGCACGACACTTCCATCGGTGAATCCCTCTCGAAGCCACTGTACACCTCTTAACCTAATGACATAAGACATCCAGCGCCGCGCCGCGCTAATGGAGCGAAAGGTCTGAACACCGCAACGCCATCACCGCTCTGAACAGAGCCAGGGCCTAGAGACTCGTATAAGGTTGGATCATGCAACTGTCGACTTGTCCCGTGCTTCGTCCCTGAGTTCTATGGGATATTTCGAGCTCCTAACTCTTGGTATAGGTGTTTATTATCCATCTGGCTGTCTTGAGTTAGATTACTTTGTCATTTTTTAGTGCTGATACGACTTTATATCTATTAATTGCGCACGTAAGGCCCCGAGCTTAATTTAAATTCAAATAAACTCGGGTTTTAAGAATAATGTCCCTCTATCAACACTTTAAAAAATTGTAAAATATATGTTTTTCCCCTTCCTTTAAAATTTCCTATTTCTAGCTTGCAGCGCCTCTAATTGCTCTAATGGGATATAGTTGGGAGAAGTAGAACTAAGAGTAAACGTTCCTACATTTGCATGGAGGGATAGTGCTAATAAATTAGGGAAAACATCCTCAGTGTACCTGGTCAAAGTTCGAACCTAGCTTGGACGTTTAGCTCGCGTTTCCACCGAAGCGATTTTATTTAGATATTGTTTTCTTAAGGCGTATTAAAAGGATAGCGTTAATCCCACATTACAGTTGAGCCACGAGTTACTTCTTGGGAATTGTAAGCAAGGCGTACTGATTTATTATTATTATTATTATTATTATTATTATTATTATTATTATTATTATTATTATTATTATTAGCACCACGTTTACTACCGTTCGGGTTATACGCACTTACGCTAATG
Organism: Timema podura; assembly: GCA_033556935.1. Lineage (NCBI taxonomy): Eukaryota > Metazoa > Arthropoda > Insecta > Phasmatodea > Timematidae > Timema > Timema podura. The sequence goes on from JAVRXN010000011.1 coordinate 75,910,252, forward strand.
TGTAATGGTAGGGTGATTGTGAGATGAAATGGAGGACCTACAGTTTAACGTGGGATCCGAACCACGGTGGAGGCTTGGCATTCCTCACATTCACAAGTTGTGATTAATACAATCTTGTCAAGGTGAAGGAAAGGTTTTGTTAATCAGATAAATCTGTGCCGGGACCGAGGATTGAACCCCGGACCCCTACCACAGAAGTCTGACACCTTACCCCCTAGACCGACCAGGTCACCTATGACGTACTGATGTACTAACACTGCCCCAACTGCTGTGGCGCTCTATCTAGGATGGTTGTAAATGTTTTCTCAAGTTGAGTGAAAAATAGCAAGTGATGGATAGAAAGATACAACAAAATTCTAAGCTAATCTAACATAGTCTAACCTAACCTAATATAAGACAAAACAATTGGTAGGGCCAAATTCACAACTACCCGAAGGTCTATTATCTGCTATAGTCCTCCTGGCCAGTGAGTGTAGCCCAAATAAGCTATGAACGTTTGGGACAATAGCTCCTGTGACCCACTGCTATACGCCTTTTTTCTGTTCATACACTAAAAACAATCAAAGGGCGTCAATATCTCACCACATAAACGTGAATGAAGCCCCCCTCAAGTGGATACAATTGTCTCTACACCTTGCTTTCCGTTCATCACTCGGAAGACGAACATTAACGCTGTTGACACTTAAAACCTTTACCCTTATCTCCCCCCCCCCATAACTAGTCCCCCCACACCCCTGTTCAATCCTCCTGGCGTCAATAAAGGACTCGTGGGAGAGAGAGTTAGAGAGGGTGGTGCCCGAACATTTTTACTTCATCGTCTTTTCTTTCGTGGGGGTGAATAATAATAAGAAGAAAAAAAATTCTCCACCGACCAAGTTTTGACGAGTTTCTCCTCAGTTGGAAGTGGAAGAGCTTTAATCATGGATGCTCTTTGCTTTACTCTAACTTAAGAGCCCTTTCTTATCAAGTAGTTGATTAAAAACTTTTTTTTTAATCTAGTTCTACAGACATTTGTGACAGTTTTCAATCGTGGGTTATTAACATATTTTTATAAAATAGGGTAGTATTGGAATCTGTTGAATTGAAATGCTGATTTTTTTACTATTTAACTCCCTCCTTTGCAACGACCATGTTGTTTATTTATTTATTGTCTAATAATGTAGAAGCCGTTTAATAATTTACCAATAAATTTCGAGTTTTTTAATTACCTATTCGAACACACAGCAATAATGCTGTGACCCACTTCGGTGGCCACCGTGGTCTAACGCGCTAATCTCGTGCTGGAATAAACTGCCGAAGACGGGTAGATCAGGGTTTGATCCCAGTCAGGTGCACTGAAATATTTTTTCTAAATGGTTTTACACTCCTTCTCCAGGCGAATGCGGATGCATTTCCTCTAAATTAAGCCTTCCTGATCCCTAACCCATTAGTGTAACTAGTACATAGACTTATAGTTCGAACGGGTAGTAAGACGCGGTGCTAAAAGAAAATAATATCCTCACTATATCAGCAACTCTTATAACATAACGTGGTAATTTTTTTATTTACTTTTTATCACCACATCTCTACCAGTTTAGTTTGTACGCATGTGTAATAATAAAGCTAATGTGTTAGGGATAGGAAGATTAGGTTTTAGAGGAAGGGTACCCGCATTTACGTGGAGGGAGAAAAGGAAACCACTTTTGTGAAACCAACCGGGATTCTAACCCCGATCTCTGACATTGGCAGCACTCTCAATATGTTGACTAGATGTGTTCTATGGGTTATTCCTGGTTATTCCAAACACCTGGTATTTTTGAAAGAGTGCTGCACTATAGAACACAATTAATGAAGTCTTGCATAGAGGCAGAAGGTGACCATTTTGAGTACAAACATGACAATAACGTGTAGACAAGGTCAAATAGGAAACATGTTTATTTAAACTTTTTTCATTGTCTTGTGTCTTCTGTCCGCCGCTGAAGTTGTGAACACATGTTAAGGTACACCCTGTATAATCATTTTTAGAACAGCTAATTAACAGTATTTTGAAACCTACTAGTGATAAATAATATATACAAAGTAAACATAAATTCATGACCTTCTTACCATCCCTATAGTTAAGTATTCATTCATTGTTCTTGCAAACATTCGTAACTTTCGAAAATAAAATTGGGAATTTGTTGTACCAATGTATTCTTTTATTTTTTGCACCTCGTTCCACTATACATCCGGACTATGTACATATAACCAAGATAACGGGATAAGGATGAGGAAGTTAGAGTTTTAGAATAGTAAATACAGAGATTGGCATGTGGAGAAACAAAGGGAAATGATTTAAGTAAAAAATCACCTATTTGCACCCTGCCGGAGATCGAACCTCAACATCTCAGTCACCGACAAACTATTCCAGATATAATTTACGCCCCTATTCGACGTGCACACCAATGCAAGATTGTTATATAAAATGTATAATCATAGATAGTTAAATATGTATTTATATTTAAATGCTACAACATGTTTTATTCTCACTTTACTAGTGTGTAACTTAAAACTCATACAAACGTGTATATTTAGCAGGATTTACAAACTATCTTAAACAAATTAGACCCCTGATTACTAGACGCTAAAAAAAACAAAAAATTAATCCTATGTGTAAGATTAAAATAGCTCAACTTGGACTGCCTGGCCTCCAGCGTGGTTCGGATTTACAAGTTAAACTGTTGGTCCTCCATTTCATCTCACAGTCACCCTACCATTACACATTAGCGTGAGTATAACCCGAACGGGTAGTAAGAAGTGGTGCTAATAATAATAATAATAATAATAATAATAATAATAATAATAATAATAAAATAAAAAAGCTCAAACTATTTTAGGAGTCAGTTGAGGTCAAACCAGGGTCTTCTAGAAATTATGTTTGTCTCCTTTAGCACTCAGCCACAATAGTATGTATCAAGGGGCTACTTTTTCTTTTCTAAAAGTTTAATCTTATATAAATCATATATTTTCAATATTAAATCAAATCAAGAACTCCAAATCAATTTTGAATAAAATACGATGCTTTGAGAATTTTCATAATCTAATCCAAATTGAATCCTTTATGATAAAAGGATTTAAAACCAAATCCTGATCTAATCTTAGGTAGAATTATATTTAAATTTTATTTTTAAGCGCCGTGTCTTACTACCTGTTCAGATTATACGTCTATATACTAATTACACTAATGAGTTAGGGATTATGAAGGCTTAATTTGGAGGAAGTGCATCCACATTTGCGTGGAAGGAGAGTGGAAAGCCACCCTCAATGCACCCGACTGGAACCGAACACCGATCTCCCCGTCTTTGGCAGTCTATTCCAACACGAGATTAGCGCGTTAGACCACGTGGCCACCGAAGTGGTTGAAATATATTTAATCGTTTCTGAATATAGTACTGGGGGCACGGGTTCTTTGATTCAAAATATACAATGGTAGGAACGCTTTTGAATAAGCAAGGGAAAAGAACGCGCGACGACAAATAGTTCCGGTAATACAAAAATCTTACCTTATCGCTCATATCTGCTCGCCTCATGACTCATTCTAGAACCTTAGCTGGAATCAAGTTCATTCGACCATCAAAGTTTTAATTTTTTTCAATTTTAACAAGCTATCAAATATTAATTAATTGATTTCAAATAATTACATTTCACGAGTTTAGGGGATCAAACTTGTTATTTTACTCTTTTTGCGTACCATTTCTGAGGTAAAGTAATGTATTTGGCTGAAATTTAGTATAACAAAACAAGAATATGAAGTGTAAACAAAGAAAGATTCATAATTATATAGGTGACCTGGTGGTCTAGGACTAAGGTGTCAGACTTCTGTGCTGAGGGTCCGGGGTTCAATCCTCGGTCCCGGCACAGATTTATCTGATTGCCAAACTCTTCCTTCACCTCTGACAAGACGTGTATTGATCACAACTTGTGAATGTGGGGAATGCCAGGTCCCACCGTGGTTCGGATCCCACGTTAAACTGTAGGTCCTCCATTTCATCTCACTATCACCCTACCATTACACATTAGCGTAAGTGCGTATAACCCGAACGGGTAGTAAGACGCAGTGCTAATAATAATAACATAATTATATATTATTATTTACTATTATGAATATTTCATTGTGAAGAATGTGAAGAATGTGTAGAATTGTGAAGAGTGAATCCCAACCGGAACCTAACAAATGTTTATAATAATTCCCCACTCCAATAAACCAGAGACTAGGAGGAGGGAGGGGGGGTTGAAAATAATGGGGTGTTTTAATAAAATAAAGCTCGACTCTTGTGTTTTGCTGAGGTGTACTATCCCCCCCTAGTTTGGGAAAAAGGGGAAATCCCTGGCACAGGTTTCAAACAATCACGGGACGTATTTATCACCATTGTTACGTTGCAGGCAGAGAGCATTGTCTTCATTGTCATCCTACAAACAAATTGGATTGGAACTCAACGGTGCGTGGCCGGCTCATTGAAGAAATTAATCTGAGCACTGAAAAAGAGCCATTGCTCTCTCATTGCTATGAAACGGAGGTACATGAGAGCAAAAATGGTCCATGGCTCCAGTGGCGTAGCTATGATTTATGGCACCCGGGATGAGGGGTTAAAAAGGCTTTGGCCCCTTGGAAATTTATTACTAATCCTGCGTCTTACTAACCATTCGGGTTGTACGCCTATATACTAATTACACTAATGGGCTAGGGAGGTTTAATTTAGAAGAAATGCACCTGAATTTGCGTGGCGGGAGGATGGAACATCATTTAGGGAAAACCACCCTCGGTGCACTCGACTTGGATCAAACTCCTATCTACCCGTCATCGGCAGTCTAGTCCAACGCGAGAGTAGCGCGCTAGACCACGTGGTGACCGAAGCGGTTCCCTCTTGTAAAAGGCCGTCCTTAATTTAAGTAAGGGTTTTATAAGAGGGAGGGGGGTGGGGTTTCGGAATTTTCTCACGTTTTCATACAAGGAGAGAGGGGGATTCAGTATTATATTACGTGTTCTTACGACGGTGGGCCGGGGGGGATTGAGAATCCATATTTCGTAAAGTTTTTTTTATCTATGTTTATGGTGATACAAAATCTAAAATAAAATAAAAATTTGTCAGTAAATAAACATATTAATTTTAAAATTTCACTTATATTTCATTTACTTATGACTAGCTTCGCATGGGGAATCTATAAAGTGGTTTTGTTATTTGTAATATATAAAATTAACCACAAGGAATAGTAACCAAATCTGGAATTATGTTTAGATATTAATCCTTTATTGGTTTAGATTTTGATACAAAAAGCGCAAGTAGGTTGACCTATACACAATGTCAAAATAGAGATATAATCTGAACATGTTTTAAAATCTGACATTTCTTTCGAAGATGTTATTATATCTCTATATACAATACTTTGACTGTTGATGCTAATAAAAAAGAAATAAGAGTGACTAAACATAAATAATCGGTTGTTAAAGGGTTGTAATAAAATCAAATTAAAATTATTTTAGCGTTTTTTTACCGCATTTACTTCGTTTACCATTTTACCCTTTTGCACTTTTTACGCCTTTTTTAAACTTTTTACCCTCTTTACTTAGATAAACAATCTTTTTACCCCTTTCACCCTATTTACCCTTTTTAACCTCTTTACCCTTTCTATCACGTTTATGCTTTTTACTCCGTTAATCTGTTTACCATTTTTAACCTTTTTACCGCTTTGCGGCTTTTTAATCTTTTTACCTTTTTATTTATTTTAACCCTTTCAACATTTAAACCTTTTTTATTATTTGAATCCTGCCCTTTTTACCATTTTTACCCTTCTTGCCCTTTTAACTCTTTTTGAGATTCTAGTCATTTTTGGACATTTTTGCCCTTTTGGTCTTATTTCCCTTTTTGATTAGATCTACTTTTAACATTTTTACCATTTTTGACCTTTTTGCCCTTTTTATCCCATTTTACATCAATTAATAATTACCTAGCTTGGCCCCGGAAAAAATATTTTAAGGTTAAAAGTGTAAAAGTTTAATAAGTTGTAAAAATTGGTAAAAAGGGTGCAGGGTAAAAAGTAAATGGTAAAAAGTTTTAAAATGTTTACAGGTAAAAACAGTATTAATACATAACAGCTACTTATTAGAAATATATCACAACATTTAAGATTTGACCAATTACTAAATTATGGCTACATGAGAAGAAGAGTTTGTTCTAGGTACCAAACTCTTTTTGGTTACTCTCCGTGGCAATCAAACTTCCATGGCCAACAAACTACATTACACATTGTATGAAATGTAGTAAAGCTTTATCATGGCGTTAATATTTTTTCTGTTTTTAATCAATTTAAAAGAATTATACTAAAAATGTCTAAATTATTGCTTCGAGATCCAGATGTTCGTTCTGTAAACTAGGTACCCTAAAATTAGTTAAATTTGCAAAAATATAAACGTCATCTTAGTTCTGAAAAACTAGTCCCAGATACCCATTTTGACCTCAAATCTTCCAGATCAATTTCTAAAAATTTCAAATTTTATTTAGTTTATCTTAATACAGTTAAATTAATTCATATTAGAAATTTAGTTTGGAATTTTAATTTATCATGTTAAATAGTACCCAGACACAAATTTTGAACAGAATCATTAAAGCTATTTTTTTAAATTCATATGTTACAAAAATCAGTCATCAGAAGGCTACTAACAAATTATTTTTCTAAGAAAACAAATATCCATATAAATATTTGTAATATAAAAAACTAACAGATACCGATTTGGAATCAAATCTTTAAAGCCAATTTTTTTAAATACTCAAACTTTTTTAGTAAAAACGTTATCAGTAAGCTACTACTAAACGAACTTCCCCCTATATACGTTTTAAACAATATCACTAGAGCCATTTCAAAAAAATTGGAACTAGAAAAAAATCACTCATCACTAAACTACCCTTAACTTGAGGGCTAGGGTCAAAGTTAAAAAAAAGTATTGCCCTATAACATCTAGATATCAAGTGTGAGCCAAATCCATAAACCGTATCAGAGCTGTTGCCAGGGGCAGACAGAATTGTAAAATACACTTTTTTTTTTGTTTAGGACACACTTAAAATGTAAAAATTCATAATAATCTCGAGGCTAAAAATGTTCGCGATTACAATACTTTCTCTTGACATGAGAAAGTAACAATAACAATGTACCCAACCCTGGTATTAAAGAATATAAAAATGAAAACATGGAGGATTCTTGTTTCCATTTGAAGAGGGCAAACACAAATAACTATGCAGAGAGAAAGGGATGAAAAAGAGTATAAAACTTGAAGAGCCCATAAAGTCTGAGATAAGCTATAAAGCCATCCTTCTTCACGATTTGAAACACTAAAGTTTTACAAATCAGAAGTTGCACGGACCCAACACAATATGTGAAACATGGGTCATCTGACAAGTGTAAACAAACAGGCTGACCCCAAATGTGCTTCCTTATGTTGACGCCACATTCTGTAGGACATAAAAGTAGGGTACTGCTCTAATGAAATCTTGTCTAGCATAAAACCATGGCCTGTTTTTGGTTGGACAGTAGAGAAAATTCAAATATTTCTTTGCGGCCAACCTTTATAACATTTTACTATTTTATGCAAGGCCGTAGTCAGGGGTTTTTTTTCGGGGTTCAACCCCCCCCCCCTAAATTTATCAACAAAATATATATGGCTTTATTTATGGTTCAAACTAATATCAAAATTAAGGAACAAGTACAAATTAGGGGGTTGAGTTACCATAAGCTTCCAGAGGTGTTTATTATTTAGAAGTTTTTCTAGCCTTCGGCAGTTATGGTGTTATGTTGTCATAAAAAAAATTCAATAGCTTCTAGATCTGTTTAATAATTAGAATTTGCCTAGCCTCCGATAGTTAAGGGGTAGTGTTGCCATAAAAAAAACTTCAGATAGCTTCTAGAACGGTTTTTTATTTAGAATTTTTTCTAGCTTCCGTCAATTGGGGGATGGGCCCACCAAACCCCCCCTGAAATTATTGGCTGGCTACGGCCTTGATATTTGTGTGTTTTTTATAGGTATTGATAATATTTATCTAAAGTGACAGATGTAGATAACATAACTTGATGTATCAATAATGTATTAAAATCATTTTAGTAAATTTAGTAACTAACTTCTATAGTCTTCCTACCAAAATCATATTACACACCAAGTGTTCTTAACCATACACATAGTAAACATCAAAACCAAACAGTCGCGTGTCGTGGAATGCTTCCGGGTATTCAGAGCTTGTTAAAACTGTACCTGTAGTGATATGTTCTCCCCTCAACCCATCTGTCTCCATTTGACCAATAAACATGTTCCACATACCTCACATGGGAATGCATTTCTGTTGATTTCTGGTCAATAGTTGTTGTACTGAATGATAAGAACAATTCACAGGTCCAGTTTAAAACCAACTCTGCTTACCCCAGCCATGACCACTATATCAATCATCCCTTTTTTTTTAGCATCACGTCTTACTACCCGTTCGGTTTATACGCTATGTATTAATTACGCTAATTGTTTTAGGGATAAGGAAGGTTATTTTTAGATGAAGTGTACAGCATTTGCGAGGAAGGAAAGATCTTATAAAACCATTTTAGAAAAAAACACCCTCGGTACACCCGACCAGATTCAAACTCAATCTCCCCGTCATCGGCAGTCTAGTCTACTTCGAGAGCAGCACGTTTGACCACGTGATCACCGAAGCAGGTAATAATCCCAAATAATTAGTAAAAATGAACGAATATTTAACTAGTGAAATTTAAAAAATAATCCAAAATGTTGTGTAGTTTTTACAAATAAATTAAACAACTGCAAGTCTTCAGCCCGCAAGTGAGCTATACTGACCAAGCGGCAACCGTATGTATGTTGGCGAAGATAGTGCCAAGATTTGCGGGTAGAGAGCCTCATCTGGTCAGAACAACGAAGACTCCCACCGTTAATTTCAGTTTTCTAGACAGAAGCCGCTACTTCTTTATTCAAGTAGCTCCTCATTTGTCCTCACGAAGCTGAGCCTCAACCGTTTCTGGACCCACTGCTTGACAAAAAATTCTGGAAGCGTGAGAGGATGAGCCCCAGACCTTTGGCTCTTCAGCCAGAAACTCTTCTTGCCATTAGACCACAGAGGCGGTCCCATAAAATAAATAAAAATAGGAGAAAAATTAACAAGTGCCCCTATACTAATAACTAGGGTATCTTGTTAAAATGAGGCCTTTTCATTAATCCTTAATCCGCAACCCTCCACTACCATACTTATTATACAGAAGCATCCTCACCCCTCACCCTGCCCCACAACCCCTTCCACAAACTGACGTCGTGGTGGGTGCACAGGAAAAAACCTCGAGTTGGTCACGAAAAATCAATATTGGGACGAGGTTTGCGTGTCAAACTTCCATTACGACACCAGGGTTGATTTATCGAAGGGAGACTTTATCAAGAGGGTATTCCCCTCCCGTTCTACTATTCTTTCTCGCGTTTGTTTCGCGGGCACGCACTTTTGTGACAAGTGTTTCTTTGCTAACACATTAACATACTTTAAGAGGCTGTATGGAGGGGAAAAAAAAGGTGGAATAATGGTAGAAGGGGTATAAAAGTGACAGTCAATAAAAGGATCTTCATATGTTTGTCCTTTTTTTTTTTTTTTTTTTTTTTTCACCACGTTTTACTATACGTACGCCTATGTACTGTTTACTATATGTTGGAGATAAAGAAGCATGCATTTAAAGGAATTGTACCCGAATTTGCGTGGAGGGCGAGTTTAAAACCATCTAGGGAAAACCAACCACCGGTGTTCAACGTCGATTGCCGTTATCGGCGGTCTAGTCTATGGAGATAGTAGAGCCTTGGACCTGCAGCCACCGAAGCGAGTTTCTTTAAATTACTTTCTTTTTTTTTACTGTGACAGATGCAATATCTAGTTCGGTCACCGTGAATGTAGACTTTTAGCCACTCTGTGGGAACATAACGTTGCCCAGGGCACACAATTAATCTTATACAATTACTACATTTTATCTATATTGAGAGCAAAAGATTATTTCATCGTCAATAAAAACGTATTTAAAGAAATATTGAAAATTAAATGAACTGTTAATTTAGTAAACAAAAGTTTCTTCAGCAACCATCATAAAAAGGGCCTTTAAGAAAATACAAACATATGTATGCATCCAAAATTGATTACATATTATTATTGTTCATTTATAGGTAGCTAGAAAAAGTATCCGGCGTCGCTTGGGGTAACCACACAATTCACTGCATGGTTACACCGCAATGAATTGCGTGGTTACCCCAGGAAATGATTTTCTTTGCTTTCGACACAGTTTTAAATTAATTTAAAAAAAAATCTAATCAAAAATTTAAAGCTCCAACTTCTAGGCGCATATGTTTGGGCACAGGGGCTACTCATTTTAAAATTTTAGCCATCTTTGTTCGGTAGATATCGCACAATTCTCATGAGAGTCAAATAAGCTCTTGATTTTATTAAGATAGATAATACTCTCCACTGAGAATTGGACAGTAGATATATCGTAGCCTAGCTTATATTAAATAGCATAGCTATGTACCAATCTTTTATAGTACTTAGCTCTTTAAAGGTGTTTTGATACGTATTTTGATTTTTGCCTACTGCAAAAAAAAAAGGATATTCTCATAGTAAAGGTTGGAAACATATAAGTACATTTACTGACAAGCTTGTGAACATATAACTCCTCCTTTAGTAAAATAAATAATGCAAATCACACATTGAGCAAAGCCAGCAATTTATTAAAGTGCTACAGAAAAGGGAATATTTATTTTACGGAATATGCACGAGAAAGCTTGTGTGTGTGTGTGTTTGTCTGTCTGTGTGTGTCTGTTTCTATATGTGTGTTTGTTTTTTAAATACCACTTTGAAATCAACAAAAACACTTAATTGCATCAAATGTTTTGACAATATTACTAGCTGAGAAGCAACAAAACTGTGTTCATTATGATAAAATATTTGCATTCGCAAAAAAAGTCTGGAATCCTTTTAATTAAGATTGGGTGGAAGATAACGCAAATTAAGTTCAGTTTTAATTACAAATAACTACTTTTGGGCGAAAATAAATCAAATATTGTTTAAGTAGGTACGTTTAGATTAATTTTATACACACGAAAAACCCGACTTTTTTGAATATATGTCTTAAGTATTGCGGAATTTCATTTAAATTTTGTCTTGTCAAATGCCACAATAATCATTACAGATATTCAAGAAATGTTGAGATTAGTTTTATGTAAAAAATTAAACTAAATATACCTACCGAAACAATGTATCATTTATTTTGGCAAAAAAAAATTTGTTTTGCCATAAAAATTGCAAAAATACAGACATAAACACACGTTCCTTCAGATCCCACCTTAAGCGTTGATGGAAAAAGAAATAAGAACACTTGATACAACATTACCATATTTAGAAACAAATTAACAGTGATAAATTTAAGCAATATTTCTAAAACACGCAAACTAATTCCAAGAAAACTATCTTAATTATAAACTTCTACTTAATAAAAATGTTTTAGTTTCATTATAATTATCTCGATGGGCGTTAATATTTTTATAATTCGTAATAATTTAACAATCATTAGTCATATACATATTTAATTATACCAATTTAACTAAAAGCCTTAAAATAAATTCGATCTGTTTAAGAAAAAATATTATTTAATAGCTTTTCAAATAACATTTGCAAATGTTCTCAAAGCATTTATTTAATCTTTAAAAAAAATCATTGATTGCTAACGAGGAATATCAGGCAGTAGTCAATTATTCTCTAGATGCTATAGTGACCAAAATAATGCACTATTATTATATCTCACTAGCATTTAATATCAAGATTAAATTATAACAAAAACGCAATGTTTTGGTTTTTATTTTGGGAACTTAACGTACACCTTCTAAAAATATGATAGCATGACTTGCTATTTTTTTTAAAGTAGCTACTAATAATCCACACCCAAATTTAAAGCCAAGGATTTTAATATTTGTAAAATAATATAACCCCAAATACAAATAATTTTGTATGTTTTGCTCTTTAAGATATTACGTGTTTATTGACAAATAAGTTATAACAAATTTACTAATAAAATTGCATTAGGTCCTGAGCACCGCGTCTTACTACCCATTCGGGTTATACGCACTTACGCTATTGTATAATGGTAGGGTGATTGTGGGATGAAATGGAGGACCTACAGTTTAACGTGGAATCCGAACCATGGTGGAGGCTTGGCATTCCACACATTCACAAGTTGTGATTAATACACGTCTTGTCAGAGGTGAAGGAAGGGTTTGGCAAGTTAGGTCCTATAAATCTCAAGTTTATGCCCCCCCCCCCCCCCGGCTAATTCCTCAAGAACACATGAGGTCCTCAGTCGGGGAAAGGTTGGCCATGTTTGCCTTAAAACATTCGACCACCGAAGTGGGTTGTAAATTATTATGATTTAATTGTCTTTCCCCGTTTGTTGAAGAAAATACCCCCAGAGTTTTCTCCCGAAGGCCTATGGCTCAAAACTTTAGACCCACCCACCCAACCACAATACCACCAAACACAAACACCGGGTCCATTTTGACCTGAATCCTTTAATCCTCCCGGTCGAGGAATCCACAAACTACAGCAGCACAACTTTGAGGACAACTTTGAGGACAACTTTAATACCTGTACCGCAAGCTATATCTAGACTGGACCGAGAGTTTGGGAGAAGCATCGTCCACCCACTTAATCCACTCTGTCCCTGTCCGGGAATGTGGCTAGGACACCCCTCTCTGGGGACAATTGGGGTGTAAACGGGTTGTTCCGACATCTCTTGTGGTGGATGTTGGTGTTTAACCTCAAAATCGGACGTCACTGACCAACCCCCCCTTTACAAGTTATCCTCGTAGTTGGGGGCCTATATATGGTCAGGAACCCTCATCATTTGTAATCAATCCCCACCCCTTTCTGTCCTACCAGAGATAATTACCCGCTTCGATGGCCACGTGGTCTAACGCGCTACTCTCGCTGTGAACTAGACTGCTAATGAGGTCGAGGTTCAAATCTCGGTCGGGTGTATTAAAGGTGATTTTCCAAAATTGTTTTCAACTCTATTTCCACGCGAATGAAGGTACACTTTATATAAATATAACCTTCCTAATCCCTAAAACTATTAACGTAATTAGTACTTAAGCGTATAGCCCGAACGGGTAGTATGACGCGGAAATAAAAAATAAGACAAATATTTATTGTTATCATCCCCTGTCCCTGTTTCAGAGGGAACAAGAAGATCAACAGCACATCTTGGAGCTCATGATTCAGTTCGATTCTTAGGGGAGCCTAAACTAATTTAGTTTATGGAAATGGTTTCAGCCTCTTACCAAGATATAATGTTATTAGAATTGTTTCATTGGACTGTGTATAAAAATAGGGTGATCATTACTAAACGTTAGGGGGAAGGCCTACTTTGTATTTTTTGTGAAGTAAGAAGTAAATTATTTAATAGCATTGCGTAGCTCTCGTATATCTGTGCGATAGACGCCATTTTACAAAATAACAGCCGGAAAACTTAGTATTTCATTTGAAAGTCCTTGGAGACGTTAATAATTAAGACACAAAGATATTTTTAATTTGGTAGAAAATAGCAGCTACATGAATATATTAAGTTTCAATTAATCAAATCAATTTTCGATAATTTTGGATCGAAGTTAAAAGTTAATAAATATTTTACTTTATTTTTATATTTAGCACCTTAAAGATGTGCACAGTTAGTATTTGTTTGAATAAATTTACTCTAAAACGATTGATAGTATTTTTAATTTTTAAAACACATACTTTTTTTTATCTTTTAGCAACAAATAATATCATGAGGATGATAAAATATAAGGTGTATTTCAATTATGTTCATAATATATCAGAGTTTTCTCTTTTCTTTGAAATTTTTCAAAGATGAATGCTATTGTATGTGTTCAAATCGAAGCGAAGGATATCTGACCATCTATTTCAATTTTTTTTTAAGCTTTGCACACTCCTAATATAAATACACCCTTTATAAAAATAGAAATTAAGGCACTTGGCCCTGTCGATCGTAAGGCCCAGTTTCATAGTCAGATTTAGTACGCCTCAAGTGCGGCGCTATACTAAATACAAGACGTCACCTACCTGAAATTGAATGGAATGGGCCAGTTTCATATGCGAAATTGGCCCATTCCATTTTGGTCAAGGTAGGTGTCGTCCTGTATTTAGTATCGACTCGCACTTGAGGCGTACTAAATCTGACTATGAAACTGGCCCTAAGTCTAAAGCCTGTTTGGGGGATGGTGGGCGCGAGGGTGAAAGGCGTGGCGTGGCTTCACAACCGACCAAAGTATCCTTCCGCGCCAACAAGAACAGCTGGATCACGGAAATCATAGATGGCGCTAGCTACAGGACAGGTCTTGCGGAAAAAAATCATACGTTTGGAAATATCAGTTTTCTCGAGAACAAGGGAAATGTTTATGTTAATATTTTCAACACCCCTTCTAAGATTATGTATCGATGTTTATTAAGTGTTACATTTTCTTAGTTTTTTGGTTATAAAACCAGCAGTTTTCTATTGAAAAATGTCAATTGTATCGATATTTGATCACTGTTAAAATTATAGAAGAGATGTGTATATAAAAATAAGGTTCTATTCTTGAACAAACTGTTTCCGAAAAGAAAATTGCAAAACAATAAAAATTCTTGAAGATAACCGTTTGTTCCCATGGCTCTGCATTTCCACGCCAAATCAAAAGGGCCAATCGGCTTAGTTCCATTTATGTTTGGAAATAATATTGTTCATTGCGTGAACTAACAATAAGCTAATTGTAATTAATATAAATTAAAGTAGTACAGTAGAGCTGCACATATTTTAGGGAAAGTTATGGGATTTTTTATTTTTTAAGATATGTGTTTTAATATCACTTACGGTTATAGGAGCTGCCTTGGTAAGCGAGAAATCACCACGTAGACGTTCAGCTCTACTGCAATATTTAATTCTAGAATGAGTTATTTCAAAATATGTTTCACTCCAAAATAAAGTCTAAATATTCCAACAGGGCTCTTTTTCCTTAACAACCCTATAGTTTGAGTTTAATTGATAAAAATAGATGTGTGAAAATGTGACAGAACATTTTCAACGACATTTTAATAATCTTTGTGGAGCTATGAGACTAGGCTTTATGAAAAAGGGCTCTAGACTTATCCTTCCTCTAAAAAAATACAGTATTTTTTATGATAGGCTCAAAACAGAAGATTTTAAGATCGTTGAAAACTAGTAGCGAACTTTCCTCTTTACCTCGAGATAAGGGGTTTCGTAGTTTTCTTTCCACTCTTCCTTATTGATATGACAAAGGGTGTATTTGGTTGAAGGGCAAACGGGAGTATAAGCTTAGACATAATATAGACGTAATTCCAGAAAACGACACAGACCATTGTATACTAGGGCGTGTGGATTGAGAGCGATTGATACTTTTCTCGCTGACCGAGGAGCAATCTAGCAGCATAAAATTACAGCCCAATTTTCATAGCTAGGGTAATTTAAAAAAATAAAAACCTATTTTTTTTACAGCCAAAATTGATAACGTTTTAATATTTGTATAAGGTATTAACGTCATTTTATAGGTTTTGATCAAATCTTTCAAAGTTGACAGTGAAATAACTTATGGCCTGACGTATGAATACATAAAAGTAGATCTAGTGGATGATATCAGATAAGGCAATTCCCTACGCAAATTGCAATAAAGAAACTACTCCTCTCTCCGCTTTTGTTTCGGGGAACGCCCGAAATTACGATTCTATGCTACCTTTCTTACATAACTGTCCTGTAAGATTGCGTACAGAAGAATGTAGGGGTTTACGATCGCTAGACATTCCGTAGCATTATATAGTTTTCAAGCTATTTTAGGTTTCTGGCTGGAATAAATCTTTAGAGAATATTAACATATTTGTATGGGGTTAGTATTGATATTATTTTTCTTTATTATAAGTACCCTTTTTTAGGCATTAATATGATGTATCAAAAGTGACAGCTCGCATGATGGATACCATGACTTGATAGAGGAAAGAAAAAAAAGAGATAAATCAAAATTAAGTGGCAACCTCGCTTGACGTTTAAATAGACCCGTTCTCCGCACGGCTAAGCCGCATCAAAATAATATTTATTACTCTAGCCACGTGATCATGGTGTGCAGAATAACCCCTGGGGCATCCCCCTGCAAAAAAAAAAAGTTTTAATAATTTTGGAGGTAACTTTAAAAGTTAAGTAATAGTTGTTGGAAGTTTAAGCCTAGTACCTTATCGGTAAGTTTGAGAAAAACTTTGGACAAGGAGAAACCACATGGCTTTTTATTATAATACATTACAACCTGATTAATTCGAACTCTCGTAATTCGAAATCATATTTCATTCGAATTTTTCAACTGGTCCCATGAATTTTTTATTAAAACAATGCTAAAAAAATCGTGAATAATTCCAATTTTGTTTTGGTTAGTTCTAACTTTACGTAAGTTGTAATGTACTGTGCAGTATTGTTTTCCTACGTCTAGATGCAGCGCCGTGTTGTTCTATTTTTGGAAACAGGGGAGGCGACGTTGGAATACGGTCAGTACCCTTCTTCACGCCCCTCCCCTCCCCCACTCATCCATACGTCTTTGTCTACACGTACAGTTCTGTATACCGTTAGTCAAGGTCGAATCTCTCGAGTGATTACGTGTGCTGTTCTTAGTGATTCGGTCATAGCGATTTCTTGTGACGTGCGAGTTTATTTTGTTTTGTTTGTTTAGTTGTTTGTTGTTTTAGTTTTAGTTTTGTTTAGTACATACTGTCTGTGTGTGTGTGTGTGTGGTGGTGTGTGTTTGTGTTTGTGTGTGGAGTGTGTGTGTATCGTGATGTCACTGTCCAAGACACAGTCCTATAAATCATTAACTTTGGCCAAAAAAGAAGTAGCGATGATAAAAGGAAGTGGAAAAGAGGATTCCTTTTAAGAAACCTGTTTAATTCGAATTTTAGCATAATTCGAATTTGTTCCTGGTCCTTTCAAGTTAGAATTATCCAGGTTCCAGTGAAGATCATTTTTTTTAACTGTCAAAAATATTTCTTCTTAAATAAATCTGACTGTACTTAGCGACGTTACCTACTTTGAGATATCAAAGCTGTTTTGTGAAGCGGGTTGCATCTTAACTTGACGCACTTAAGCAGTCTAAGCAATATCACACTTAAGACACCCTTGTAAAAAAATATATAAAGATGAGGAGGAAAATGAGTAGTTAAACCCTTCTAGGGTTCTTATTTTGACTATTGATAGCACTTCCCCTCTTCCTCTGACGAGTTTACACAGTCTCTACCGTAGACTTTTTTAAACTACATCCTGGCAGGAAGACTCCTACAGGCCATTTTCGTGACCGAGTCAAATAGCCTAAGTTGTAGATAATTTATAAAAAAAATACGTTTACAAAAAAAACTACTTAGAGATAAAAACTAATAGTTTTATGAAGCTGTAGGACTATTTTTTTTAGAATTATTTAAGAATTTTTAGTTTTTATTTCAACGTTATATCTTTAAAACTCGCTGAATAAAACGGTAAAATCATTAACATGGGAAATTCTATCTTGACCGGCCGTGACGTCACAGGGAAGGCACCGTCCTTAAGACAGGTGAATATTACGATTATCTCCTGATTATTATGGCCCCTTGATCCATTCACGCTCTGACCTGGATCTTATTATTTTTTTAATCGGGTATATTTTTTTTAAAGAGGTTTGTAATATGATACAGAAATAGTCCTCACATAAAAGGAGAAACTTCTATATTGTCCGGAGATGAAGTTGGTCAGCTGTTTGACACAACACATTCGACCCCGCCATTAAACTATCTGTAAGGCGGGTAAAGTTGTGTAGCTATGACAGGGTGGTGGTGGAGGGGGGGGGGATGAAGAGTTGACCAGCGTCGGCCGGCCGGAGGCGTCCAACAACAGACGCCCTTAGAGCTTGATAACAATAGAGGAGTCGGACACCCGCCACACCAGACGGCACCTTTGTGCCTTTCTTCGAGGCTGAAGTGAGAGCTCTGTCACAAACATACACAGATTAGCTCTATACAGTAAATATCAAGGGTTGCGTTCAGAGATCTATTCAATGGAGCAGAAACGAGCTCTACGAAACTTTTAATGCCTTGTTATTTATCTAGTTATCCATTGAAGAGATATTTAACGTTTATAACCCAATCTTATATTATTATAAAATCCATGGTTAGTATAATTTTTTTTATAAAATCTAAAATTCAGCTAAATTATATTCATACAAAAGATTATAACTTAGAAATAAAGTATATTATAATTTTTTTTAAACTAAATATTGACATGAAACACGTTTTAGGGATGAGGAAAGCTATATTAATATGAAGTGTGTCCGCATTTGCGTGGAGGGAAAGTGGAAAACCGTTTTGGAAAGACCCCCCTCAGTATCACGACCAAGATTTGAATCTTGATCTCTCCGTTATTGGTAATCTAGTCTACTGCAAGAGTAGTGCCCTAAACCATGCAGTCACCGAAGTGGTTAAAAGTAGATTATTTACTTGATTTTATATCTGTCAAAACAGGTTATTTCTATCCAAAGTGGTGACCTGGTGGTCTAGGGGTAAGGTGTCAGACTTCTGTGCTGGGGGTCCGGGGTTCAAACCTCGGTCCCGGCACAGATTTATCTGATTGCCAAACCCTTCCTTCACCTCTGACAAGACGTGTATTAATCACAACTTGTGAATGTGAGGAATGCCAGGCCTCTACCGTGGTTCGGATTCCACGTTAAACTGTAGGTCCTCCATTTCATCCCATAATCACCCTACCAGTAAGACGCGGTGCTAATAATAATAATAATAATAATAATAATAATAATAATAATAATAATAATAATAATAATAATAATAATAATAATAATAATAATAATAATAATAATAATAATAATAATAATAATAATAATAATAAAAATAATAATAATAATAATAATAATAATAATAATAATCTATCCAAAGTAGACTGTATGTAGTAAATCGTAAATATATGGATGAGAATATTTGTGTAATGCAAAGTTGTTCTATTATTGAACAAATTTATATGCAGAAACCACTAATTTGGCAAAGTTAATTATTAATTACTTGAGTTGTTATAAATATTATTATTAAACTGTTTCTTTATTTTTCATCGATGTTTTTAATGGCTTTATTTGTTAGCAATGTTTTTGTTCTATGCAATGTAATACTTGAAACCATTAACCTGAATGTATGCTTTCAAGCCTTAAAAACCTCGACTATATTGACACAAAGTATTCAACGAAAACTAAGTTATGTCAGGGTAAAAAGGTACTTGAATATTCTGTTTGCCATGAATCTCATTACAGTTTCACTTAATATTTATTTGTATTTCATTTTTTTTTTACTCCATTGTGTATTTATTTTATTTTCGTATCACATGACTCAGTTAATATTGTACTATTTTTTTTGTAACTGTTTTTTTAATTTAAATGTCAAAAAATATTTTACTTTTAAAGGTTTGCTACGACTGTAAAGAATCATTACAATAGTAAAATATGTAATTCAAACTTAAATCTTGGAGCACAGTGATAAATATATTCTTATTAGCTTTAGAATTCCAAGTTCCTTTGTAGTAATATGATTATCTCGGTATAATACAGTCATTTTGTAAAGAATTCATCACAATATTATTTGTCAGAGGCCTTCACATCGCATCATTTGTATAAAAAAAAAGTAATTTTGATACAAATGAGTTTTTATGCCGTTGGGGTTGACTTTTAAAATAAAAATGTATTACAGAACACAACTTTTATTTAAAAAACACATACGGAAACATAATATGAGCATATTATTGAAGGGAACGGGGGGAAAAGGGAGAAATTTCAATTTTAGCTCGTATTGAGCTAGTGCTGTTTGACAATCATGAGACCTTTCTAATGAACTTTAGATTTTTAAGAATCAAATAGTCAAAGCTATTATAAATTTTTTATTACGGATTTAGCCGCATTTAGATATCATATTCTGACAGTTGAAAAATGACACCTGGACACTGGAATAGAACCTGGAACCTTTGGCTTAGTATGCCAATGCTCTACCACTGAGATATCCAGGAATCGTCCCGTGCCCAGGGTCATTCTTCACTCATATTTTAAGGCAGAGTCTGTGATGGACATGCGGAAATCGTCGGGTAAAAATGTGTGATTTCTGCACGTCCATCATAGACTCTGCCTTAAAATATGAGTATGACCCTGGGCACGGGACGATTCCTGGATAGCTCAGTGGTTAGAGCATTGGTATACTAAACCAAAGGTCCCGGGTTCGATATCCGTGTCCAGGTGTCATTTTTTCAATTTTCATAATACTTTATACTATGGCCAAAAGAGGTATCTGTCATAATAAGTATTACCTGGGGTCTTTATGAAGTTTGAAATATAAAAGCTGTCATGTCACCCTTTCCCCCTTGTACCTCTTAAATTATTATTCGAATAACAAATTATTCCTCACAGGTGTCCAAGCGATCTAAGGGATTGTATTTTAATACCGTTGAAGAGCCCGGGGTTCAAAACCAGGATGAGTATACCGGGAGGTTTTTAACCCCATATTAATGTCGAGGTTGGAGTCCTGGCCAGGATTAATTAGTGTGGTATTTCTTAAATGAGGTTCCACTTTCTCTCACTACAAATGTGGGTACATTTAATTTAAATTATAACTTCCTCATCTCTTGCTCCTTTAATATAACTAAAGAAGGCTATATAATATATATATATATGTATAATTAAGCGCGTATTAGTACTCGTCCGGGTTATATACGATTGGCTTATATATATTATATATATATATAATATATATATAACCTGCTTCAGTGGCTGCATGGTCTAACTCTAAGGCGTCACTCTCATGTTTTCCTAAATGGTTTCCCACTCTCCTTCCAAGCAAATGTATCTACACTTCCTTTCAATTAAACCTTCCTTATCCCTAACTCACTATCGTAATTAGTATATAAATAATTAATAATATATAATTATTATATATATTAGGGGATCGTGGCAGCGATGGTTGCAGACTATTACTTTAAAATGTATTCAAAGCTTTTTATTGGAAAAAAATTCTATAAAAAGTTGGGGCCTCACTCATCTTCAGCTTTCGTTGTTTAATTTTAAACAAAACTTGTTTTTTTCCCCTCCCCTTCAACCCACAATGAGAACCTTAAAAGGTCCCCTCACTCAACTCTCTATCTATTGGTTGTATCAAACCACTCAAATAAGAGTTAAGTTATTATGTTCAACCAAAGAGATATATTTTAGTAACAAGTATACAATCATAAACAAATCATAGTTTCCATGGTGATGTAAACAAAGAATTATTATACTGATAATTCACTGCGCACACAGCAGAAAAACTGGAAATTATCTAGGAAAATCGAGGAGTTCAGTTGGAAACTACTATTATTTTTTTTCCTGCGTCCTGGATCCACAACCTTTAAAATGAGTGTTCGTCAAAATCGGTTCAGCCGTCTCTGCGTAATTTAAATTACCAACAATAGGCTTATCAAATTATACATTATATGATATATATCATATATAATTATATCTATATATAGATATATATCTATATATAGATATATATCTATATATAGATATATATCTATATATAGATATATATATATATATATTAAACATATGATCACTAGCCGACGTTGTTACGTTTGAGCGCTCAAATAAATAAACAGCCGCTATAGTTCCTATGCGGGCGACTGTACAATCGATTCTATCCCGCGCAGTAAGAATGTCTGTAACAAAAAAAAAAGACAGTAAAGGTGAGGGTTCGTCCCGGCCCGGAGTAAGGGATGAAAGGATGAGGGTGCATGGGGAAGGGGTTGAGTGTAAAGGGAAGAGGGAGGGGGTGGAGACGTGTGAATTATGGAAGCTATACAGCGTGTCGCATTTTGTCATCGCGGTGGCGGCGTCTATTAGACCTTGTGTTTTTTTGTCAGCACAAGTCTGGTAAAATAAAAAGCTAAGTTTACTATTTATGTAATCCCCAGCCTATTATTCAAAAAGTATTTATAAAAACAAATATTACTATATCTGGTCAGACACCTTAGATCAATAGATAGGGTGTCTGCCCATTGAATTAAGAGATCCCAGGTTCAATATTCCTTCAGAGTGAGGAATTAACGGTCGGGAGACAGGTAATTGTGTCTAAACTATAACAAAGCCAGTATGTAGGTCGTGTGTTGGTAGAATCAGTCGGTTGAGAATAAGCATTAAGATGAGATGGAGGGGAAAGCGTGATAAGGTAAGAGTTTTTACAGTATTTTTTAGAAATAAATATATTTGGATGAAATAAATAAAACGTTGCTTCGGTAGACGGGTCATTCTTGAGAAACAGGCAATCTTTATTTTTTAGCGTCGTGGCTTGCTACATTTGGGTAGTATGCTTATGTATTAATTGCTCTAATGTGTTAGGGATGAAGAAGGCTGAATTTAGAGAAAGTGTATCCAAATTTTCGTGGATGGAAAGTAGAAAACTTTTTTTTTTTAAATCATTGTCAGTACACCCGACAAAGAGTTGAGCCCCAATATAATAGGCAGTCCTGTCTATTGTGAGTGATATAATAATATCGCGCAGCTGGACTACATTATTCGTAGCCCAGTAGTGGAAATATCAGCCAGAACTAATGTGCCGTTGCCCAGGGGATGCCCGAATGTACTAATAGTACATACTTTCCGTGGAGGCTCTTTCCATGTCCCGATGAGATGAGGTGAGGGTGATAGTGAGTATGAGGGTGTGGAACCGGTGGAAACAATTAAACCTAACTTAAGCCTAACTAACCAAACCCTGGTGACGGTTGGGGTAATCCCCCTCTCGGAAAAATACCCAAGGTACCAGAGGGGAATCAAACCCGGGACTCCTAGTCTCGTAGCCAGGTGCACTGACCACTACACCACGGGATGCTTTATTGTGAGTGTGACACCCTAGATTATGTGGCCACCAAAGTGAGTAGAAACTTTTTAAATTAAGAGAAAAAGTCACATTCATATTATGCGATGGCCATGACATTGATATTCAAGAACTGTTGATATTACTAAATGTTTACTATTCTTAATATTACTATTAATTCTTTTAACTCCCAATGTGGAGCTTAGGGCTACAAAAAGCTTCGATACTCCGAGCATTGTTGCAAATCCCATGATAGGCTGATATCAAGTGGTCTGTGTTATCAACCCACCCACCTCATGGATTTTTTTACGATCGAGAAAGAGCCTACCAATTATGCTGGGAAAACTATTTTCACAAACCTTCCAGGGTTATTTAACATGCCACAATCAATATGGGACCGACGGATTTACTTCCTTTCCGAAGGAAGTTGTGATACGGAATTTTTATCGCTTAGTAAAAAAATTTCTGGCCTCGGCTGGGTTTTTAACCCATGAACATCTGATTCTGAGGTGAGTTCTTTACCCCAAGACCACTGACGTCAACATATTACTAAATTTATCAAATTAAACTAAACATAGCTATTGAAATAATATTTTATTTATTTTGTCTAAAAAAAATTTCTATACAAAAATTTCATATAACATTTATTATTATTATATTATTATTATTATTATTATTATTATTATTATTATTATTATTATTATTATTATTATTATTATTATCCTTTCATCCTTCTTTAATTACCCTAAATAAGTAATTACTACGTCATAAGCGATAAATTTAAACTAGATGTGATAGTTGAATTAATAAACACAGACAGTTATCGTTTAATAACATATATAAAAGATTTAATGAAATGTACTGCTTATAATTATATTATATACAAAATATATTTACATATAAAATAAATGATGTAGGTTCAAAAACAAACATTGCAATTAAGATGGATAGCCAAATTTAAACCTTGCAAGTATTTATTAGAATTTTAATTAACACTTTGAACTATATATATATAAAAACAACAGATTGTCTCACACTTACCACCGAAAATCAAAAGCCCTGAACAAATGATATTGCAGAAAACGTTTCTTCATTTAATTATTTTAATAAAACATCGAGGCTAGAGCTTTTATGCATCGAGAACAAAAGACAATATTTTGTATAAGAGAAAAAACGATAGAACAAATAATAGAGAAAAAGGGACAGTAGCCCCTTTTAAAGAAGGGGGAGAAGGAAACTGGATAAATATAATGAATAAGACCGTTCAATTTTCAGATTCTCCATTTCAATTTAGGGAATGGAGAAGAAAAAAAAAACAGTTTCACTTTCACAGGAAGAATGTGTAATTTCAAATTTAGTTTTCAATGAGAAAGCAAATATTTAAAGATACAACTGTGCATTATTTCTCTGTTCCCCCTTCTTCTAAAACCCTCCCTCCTACCCCCCATATTTTCCCTAGTGGACGTTGCCTTATACCCCTCCTTCCCCCTTTACACGCACAATTTACATTTAGATTGTGTACTTTGCGCGGCAAGTAAAGAACGCTACGCATTCAATTCTCTCGTCTCCAATTTCTTATTCGCCCGACACCCACATCCCACACCCCCCTTTGACTGCATAACACTCAAATGTTCTCAAAGAAACTCTACAAAAAAAATATAGTTCAAGAATAATCGCTTATTTCACTTTCTCTTGTTTAAAAAAAAAAAAGAGCCTAAGATTTTATGAACACAGATGGTCAAATTTCCACCCGACACCTCGGCAAGTCTACTTTCATATATTCGCACGTCAAGTTTTTTTTCGTTTTTTGTTTTGTTTTTTCCACTCAGTGTACGTAATATTTGACCGTAATAAATGTAGTATCTTGTTTTGGTAGACTTTTGTGTGTAGACTTTTAGCCGCTATAACAGAATAACAAGGTGACCTGGTGGTCTAGGGGTAAGGTGTCAGACTTCTGTGCTGGGGGGTCCGGCGTTCAATCCTCGGTCCCGGCACAGATTTATCTGATTGCCAAACCCTTCCTTCACCTCTGACAAGACGTGTATTAATCACAACTTGTGAATGTGAGGAATGCCATGCCTCCGCCGTTGTTCGGATCCCACGTTAAACTGTAGGTCCTCCATTTCATCTCACAATCACCCTACCATTACACATTAGCGTAAGTGTGTACAACCCGAACGGGTAATAATACGCGGTGCTAATAATAAGAATAACATAACGTTTGTGAACGATCTGATTGGATGATAGAAAAGATTCGTTTCAACATTAAATGTTTGAGCCACACTAAACATTTACGCCAAACAATCCACCAATTGAATATTATCTCTCGTCCGACACTCTATCTCAGTCGTTAGCGTGTCTGACTATCGAGTTAAAGGTCCCTGGTTCGATTCCTAGAATGGCCGAAAAGTTCATAATTGGTGAAATGTGGATTCCTCCTTTCACAGTGAAAGATTAACGGCTGGAGGCTGGATTTTGTATCTGTTCTAGATTTAAGATAGTTTATAAGTCATGTACGGATATTATAAGTCGGTTTAGAAAGCGCACGTTAAGCACCTCAAATATATAAATGATTACTATCTCACCAAAATTACGACTGTAAAACTTGCTGAGCTAATAAATCTGACCAGGTCAAGTAGATATTATCTTATTCCTAGATCAAAACTTTTATTTTACAGAATTGCTGCTCCCATTTTATTTTATTTCTTACGATGGGGTTGAAATATGAAGTTTTCCCCAGGTCCGGGCTGCATTTGTTCGCCGATTCTTACACACAAAAAAAGGTGGTGGGGGTGAGAAAGTTTTCGAGCCAAAGGAATGATGGGTAGTAATATATGGTGGTTATTAGTAAAGCGACTCTCCTGATGGTAAAGACGGTTTCTCAGCGTCTCGAGATATCCTGCCAACCATCGTTCAGTTGTGTCCGTAGAGATCTAATCTCCATCGCAAGAGATTACAAGAACGGAGAATGAATTCAGGAAGTTTTATGTTCTCTTATTCCAATCGCATTCGAGGTAAAAACAATGAACTTAAGAAGAGGGAAAAAAAATTTAACTGATTTATGACCAGGAGACGTTTCCCTTGGACGTGGAATTTTTACTCATACATCTAATTTAGTGGTTTGGTAAGAGAATAGAGACAAAATAAATGGTATGGAGCATGGCACAGACTTACTAACTCCTTTACCATTTTTTTTAGCACCACGTCTTACTACCAGTTCAGGCTATAAAAATATATACTAATAACGCTAATAGGGTAGTGAGTAGGTAGGTTGAATTTAGAGGAAGTATACCCGCATTTGCGTTGAGAGAGAAAGTGGTAAATCGTTTAATAAAAACCTCTTTTAGTACACCCAACCGGTATTCTAACCCCGATCTCCCTGTCATCGGCAGTCTAGTCTATTGCCAGAGTGACGCCTTAGACCATGCTTCCATCAAAGCAGGTCTTATTTACATAGAGATCTTTACTTACAACTCGTAAAATGTATGAAATGAAATAATCGACATTGTTACAGTAACATCCCACTAAAAATAAAAAAATAAATAATATATACCGTTATAGAAACATGTTGAGAAAAAAAGTAACATCTCTGTCCACCAAAGAGTAATACAATCAATTTCCCAAGGATCAATTTAAAAAATATATTTGCCAATATCTCAAAAAAATATTGGTTTCATAAAAATGTATTTCAGGTAAAAGATTTTTTTTATTTTTAGTAGTCCTACATTTTTTCAATGATAAGATAATTATTTTCTCAAAGTGTTACGTAGATGTAATTAAAATGGGAAATTTCTACTTATCTATGACCTAAAAATCATTTTTGTGGGAAAATAAGAATAGCCATTTGGTTTTAAATGTTAAACAATGTTGAATACGAAATGTAATCAAAATCGTTTAGGATGATTTTGAGGAAATCTTTCTTTTTTCTCCTTGCGTCTTATTAATTTCCGAAAAAATTAAAATTTTTAACAATTTGTTTCTAGTAAACCACTTTTATATAAATATATTCTTAAAATAAAACATAAGTAAATACTTTGTAAACATTCTCCAGGCATCGATTTTTTAATTAAAGTGTTAAAGGCCATTTTCAAAATATTTAAAACTTTCGAAAATCTGTTTTAGGTTAAATACCATTAAATAAATTTTCTTCCAAAAAAAGTATTCAATGCTATTTATCATAATTTAAAACATCCCTAAGATACCCAATTTGAAAACAAAACCGTTAAAAACTTTTTATGTATAATTTTTTTTAATTAGCTGTCAGTAAATAAACCTTAAAAAAACACGATTTGTTCTCATGGTCTAACCACATTTCAAAAAATAAGAGTCAAATTTGAACGAAACACATTAAGGTGGGGATGTATGGAACACGAGCTAAGGGCAGTATTTTTACAGTTTTTATATCAATAATTTGTTTCTCCAAAATAAATCAAATATTGCTCCAATAGAAACGTAGAGTTTAATTTTATTCACATGGTTATATCAACAGTTGTTTAATATATTTCAAAGGTGCCCTGGAATTTAATGACAACTTTTTCTCTTCATTTAAAAAGTTTCTCATCTAATACCGCTATGCTCATGACAGATATTCAACAACTGTTGATATCACCACGTGAAGAAAATTAAATTATATGTTTCTACTGGAGCAATATTTTATTTATTTTGGCCATTTGATTCTTAAATATGCAATCCCTTACAATTATAATAATTGTACAAGTGGCAGCAATAAACCAACTACCGAGTCGAATTATTTCGGAGCGCACATAGAACGTCAAGACCCATTATAATATTGAGGTAGAAAATTTAAACGATTACAATACTTTCTCTAAAGGGAAAGTAAAAAGTAGGTACGTAAAGTTAGCAACTGCATTATATTTAACTTACACATATATTAATTTTATTTTTAGCGTAAAATTAATTTAATCCAACCCACATGGTCTCAGATGTCACGCTGACAATGAACCGGATTATCCGGGATCGAGTCCCATCGGTGTTTACTGAGCGTGTTTCGTTCCTTATAAAATTACATGTAAATACTCTATTAAATAAAAAATATAGCTATTCCATTCTTACCCAATTAGCGCGAATAAAATTAATAAAGCCCCGTTGAGTAGTAAGACGGGACGGAGAAAAAAAATACTTATGTCCATAAATAAGTAAATTAAAACATACATTTTTTTTTTTCAAAAAGATAATACAGTTTCGACGATAGTCGAGTTGATAAAATTATTAGGATGAGATTAATAAGCTATTGTGTTTTGTGTTAAGGGATGACGTAGTATTCCTCCTGTGAATACGTGACGTCATACCTGAGCCGTGAAACTCAGCCGTGCGTCAGTTTCAAAAAACAAAAGTTGCTCCTCCCCTCCCCCATCCCGACCCCACGCACTTAATAACCCCTACTTCCCATCCAACCTCTATTATCCTTTTTTTTCTCAAGTTTCTGTAGAAGCCAAGTATACCTTGATTGTATTACGAATGGACTTTTGAAGCAACATTCATAAAACACAAACATTATTTTGTGGTCAATATAGATAACGTTTAACTAAATTATTACGTGTTATTTTATATGTATTGACAATATCTATTGAAATGTATAGCTTCAGATCACGTGACTCGACGTATGAATACGTCAAAGTAGATCTAGTAGCTTTTTCTATACCTGTCAGATATGTCCATTCGTATGAAAATCGTGGTATACAACCTTGACTCGGGAGGAAACGGAGCTAAAGGTCGCGGATGAGAATTGCTACTGGAAAGGGACGAATAGTTGGTTGGGTTTAGGTGGGGGGGGTAGAAGAAGCAACCTACTATATAGGGTGTAAGAGGGGAAGTGGATAGGGGAAAGGTAAAGGCAGTAGAAGTGGAAGTGGGGGGGGGGAGGGGAAGAACAAGACGAATAATCAATAACTGACTTCCGTGTCTTGCCTCTGAATGACGGCATTGACTTCTACGGAGCAGCCTGTAACGGACGTGTTTGTAAGTCGAGAGGACAGGACTGCCACACGTCACATCTTAACAGCCTGACACGTGATCCTTCCCCCCCCCCCCTCTTTCACATGTGTACAAAGATACTTTTACAACCTTTATTTTATGAACAGCCGCAAAAAAAAAAAATAGAAAATATGTCTCCAAAGTGGGAGAATTAAAATAAAGCTCTAACACTGTATGAATCTTATAAATTATTATTATTATTATTATTATTATTAGCACCGCGTCTTACTACCCTTCGGTTACACGCACTTACTCTAATGTGCAATGTAGAGTGATTGTGAGATGAAATGGAGGACCTACAGTTTAACGTGGGATCCGAACCACGTGGAGGCCTGGCATTCCTCACATTCACAAGTTGTGATTAATACACGTCTTGTCATAGGTGAAGGAAGGGTTTGGCAATCAGATAAATCTGTGCCGGACCGAGGATTGAACCCCGGACCCCTAGCACGGAAGTCCAACACCTTACCCCTAGACCACCAGGTCACCAATCTTATAAAGTACACAAATAATACTGTAGAGGCAAATTAATATTTTTGATAACATACTAAACATTTTTAAACATTATAAAGTAGCAGACGTACCCAACGACTTTTTTTATCATTTGCTTCAAAAAGACAGAAAAATATTATCTCAATTTCATTTCTTCCAACCCAGTTTTGTTTTATAGCACCAGTACACCTGACGGAGATTCGAACCTCAATCTACCCGTCGTCGGTAGTCTAGTCTACTGCGAGAGAAACGTGTTAGACCAAGCGGCCACCGAAGGGGTGACCCAGTTTTTTAATTAATTTGAAAATAAAATAAAATCCTAATTTTAAAATTCCTGCTTTGAGGTGAACAGGGGTTATTAATTTTAAAATTTTAGCTCTCTGTGTGTGGTGGATAACGCGAAATGTTCAGTCAGACAGATACACAAACTCTTCGTTTTATTAATAATAGAATATATAAAAAAACAGCTATAGCATAATCTTAAGCTTACTATTAATTTCATTGGTAATAATTAGGCCTAATATTAAAACGTTTGGTGAAATTACATTCAAATGTGTCTCTATAGCAGCATTTTATCATTCATAATGATTTAAATAATTGGATGGTATAAGAATTAAGCTCTAGCCTGTTACTTTACAATTAAATAATTATTTGGGATCCACTTGGCCCCTTGGTCTAAGGTGTCACAGTCGCAGTAGACTAGACTGCCAATGACGGAGAGATAAGTGTGTTCCAATCTTGGTCGGGCGTATTGAGCGTAGGTTTTCCCAAAATAGTTTTCCACTCTCCCCCACGCAAATGCGGGTACATATCCTCTAAATTCAACTTTCCTGATTCCTAACACATTAGCGTAATTAGTATGTATTCGTATAACCAGACCAATAAGAAGACGCGGTGCTAAAAAAAATTAATTAGGCCACCCATTAAGTCAATATATTTTAACATAAATAAATATTGTAGTTTAATTAAATATATAATTGAGTGAGGATATTATCAAGAAAAGGTGAAAGTTAAAAATAATGGGTTATGTAAATATTTGTTTAGGTTAATAAAGAAACATTTTAAAATCTAAACATACAAATAAGAACAGTCAAAATTGATTCATTTGTTATAATTTGAGACTTTCAGTATGCACTCTCTGAACCGATTATATCAGAACGTGACTTACACACTTACTTAATTCTGAAACAGACAGAAAATCCAGTCCCTTAGCTTTTACTCTCAGCTCAGATCACTCTGAAAGGGAATTCCTCAGTTACACCAATGATAGGTCTTTCGGGAGCATGGTCCTATCCTAGACACTGTTAGAAATAATTAAATATTATCTATAAATTGGTTTTATTAAACAAACATTATATTTTACTACACTTGGCTTGGATGTTAGGTGTACTTAGTTTTATAAAATATGACTTAAATGTTCATAATCATCATCATCAACAATTATTTCAAGTCTGTGGCCGTGTCAGGTTAGTAAAATGCCTTCATCTTCCTATTTGCTTTCAGCATTCTTCTTCCTTTATTTTCTTCTATTCTTCTACTATCCGTTGCACAATTTCTATTATCTTCTTCTTCCATTACATTATTTGTCACCCTTGCGGTATTTTTCCTACATACTTCATCTCCTTAGTTACCCTTGGAATGCTTTGCTTTTCATTCCCACTACATGATCATAGTATCTCAGGCATGCTTCCTTTGCTACCTCAAGTACTCCCTGTACTCCAACTCTTGCCCTACAACTTCATTCCTAATCTTGTTTCTACCCATGACAGCTAACATGCTCCCCACAAACTTCATTCGCATGGCCTCCACTTTCCTAGTCTCTCTCTTACCTCTAGTGTAAATGTTTCGGTGGCATATGTGACAACGGGCACAACATACACGCTATACAACACTTACACTGCAAGGCCACTTTTATTTCCATAGCTTAGATACAGAAATTTCCCAGGACAACCTGTACATCTCAAGCTGCATAAAATCCCCAGCAAGTTTTTTTAAATATATTTAAATATGACATAGACCTCTAACTTCTAACCGTAATCTAAAGTGTAGTAGAACGGTATCACGATTTTCTAACAGATGGCAGCATTATCTCTATTTTAGTTAAAATTGTAATTAACCCCTTTTTCCCCTGTGTCCTTCAAATATATTTCCCTCTTTTGCGCAACACATCATAATAACCGTCCTCTGCGCATTTAACCACGCAAATAGATTAGGGATGTTAGTATTTAAAGGAAATGTAACACATTTTTGTGTGAGAAGAGTAGAGAACTAATTAGCTAACGACACTCATTCTATTCGAGAACCACCAGAAAACCGGAACAAACAACTTTGAATTTAAGTCAGTTTACCCACCGATGCCAGGCACAGTTCAATCAAATAGAATTATACAAACAATTGTTGTATTGTGACAACTTCCTAAGCCATGACGAGTCTCTGAAACTTTTGCTTCCTCACCACCCGTTTACACGAGCACACCCTAAAGTTCTCTCTTTAATTAAAATGCCATTTAGTTAATTATGAGCGCGCCCTTTTCAGAAATAGGAAGTCACCCTCTAGTCAATGAATGCCGGGTCGCTTGTTTTTATGGGCACAGCATTTCATCGCGAGCAAACTTCAACTTGAGTTTAGAACTCACCCCCAGGAACAAGCTTCCATAGAAACTCCATTTTGCTTTGTCGTGTTCATTTCTCATATCACTTTTAGCATCCTGTTAAGTTTATTTATGGTGTTCATTACTAAATGATCAAAATAAATCTTAAATGTGTCATCCTGTACATTACTAAACTATCATTCTACAATCATATATGTTATAATCACATTTATACTAAACATCAATCTATTATCCTAGAGTTGTATTAAGTACATTTATTACTAAGCTCTCAATATATATCCTAGAGGTTTGTTAATTAAATTTGATTACTAAACTATCAATCATAAATCCTAGATGTTTATTGATGTGTTAGTAACTATAACTATATATATACTTTATAACTAAATTATTACTAGCCATCAACCTAAAATCCTGGAAGTAAATGTGGATGTGTATCTGAATTGTGCAATAGATTTATTGTGACAATATTTTTAGAGCACTTTTAAAGTGATAAATACTTTTGAGACCATTTTAGTTTATTCGAAATAATCTATTATTTTATTTATGAAGATTTTAGTTCCTTTGAAAGTTTTTAAAAGCTTACTTAGAACATTATTTATTTATGGTTTACCAAACATTATGAGTAACTCCAAAGTATTTGATCTCTCTAAGATTTTTTCAGGTCTTTTGAACTTTTCTAAATGCTCTTGAGAATTTTAATGCTTTTTTAAGATTCTTTAGCTAATTTTGATAGCTGAAATATATCAATCTCTTAAGCCTTTATAAATTCTCTTGTATGACGTTTTAGGAAATCCTTAAATCCTTATATTAAAATGGAAGCGTTAATTGAACAAGTCAAACCTCCCCCTTCCTAAATTGTCTTCATCTTCCAAAAAAATCTGTTAACAGCAGCAATCTTTTCTTCCTCAATGCTATCATCTAAAACTCAAACAAACATTTGTGAGAATGCCATCATAACTAAACTTCACTGGAGCAGACAGAAAGAAACAACACTGAATTCTGGAGTGAAAAAGAGAGACCATTGCTTGCTTAGCTTAGCTTAGCACTCTGTGTGTATCGGCCTTTAAGGCAGATAATTTCCACACGTCCATCACAGAATTTGCCTTAAATTCTGAGTGAAGAATGACGCTGGGCACGGATCTAATTCTGGATAGTTTAGTGGTGGATCATTGGTACGTTGAGCAAAGGGACCAGGGTTCGATTCCCGTGTCCAGATGTCGTTTTTAAAATTCACTGCAGCTAGGTTGAGTACTGACAGACCCTTATCGATGGTCACATGATATAACGCAACGGTCTAGATTGTATTCTCGCTGACGGGGATATACGGGTTCGAATTTTGGTCGGGTTTACTAAGGGTGTTTTTTTCCTTAAACTATTTCTGAACACACTTAAGATAAATGCGGAAATGGGAACATTTTCTCTCAACTAAAAACTTCCTGAAACCTAATCCCTACTACACTAGTTTATTATTAATGTATGTTGTAAAAATTGGTGCTAATATAGACATATATATATATATACTAAGTGTAACATGAAAGGGTAATAAAACGCGGGGGGGTGGGTGAAAGGTACTGAGGGGAGGGAAATAATTTACTAAAACAGGTTAGCCAATATACAATATATATCACCAAGGTTGGCTAACCTGTTTTAGTAAATTATTTTCTTCCCCTCAGTATCTTTTACCCCCCTCCCCTGCGTCTTACTACCTGTTCGTGTTATACGTATATTAACTAATGAATAGTGTGTTAAGTATGAGAAAGGTTGAATTTAGGGAAAATACATCCACATTTTCTGGTAAGGAGAGTGGAAGATCATTTAGAAAAAAAACTAAGTACAACCAGTTGTAATTCTAACACCGATCTCTCCATCATTGGCAGTCCAGTCTGTTGCGAAAATTGACGCCTTAGAACATTCGACCAATGAAGCGGTTCTTTGTGATAACTCCCCCCTGATAGAATATACGTATATTTATATTTGAAAAGTTCCTACGAGCTTTTTCTTAAATTCACTTTATCCTCGACGCTGGACAGACGTTATGTATCCCCCCCAACCCCATCCAACTACCCCATTGGTATTGTAGATTAGGTTTATAGAGCAGGTGATCATCGTGGGAGTGAAAAGAAAAAGGGTGGACGCTGTTTTCTTGTCGTCTTGGAAGTCACTCCACTTGATTAAAGGCGCAGAGAAGAAATCTCAAGGCAGATACTTAGCGAGTCTTTTTCCTCCACTCTAACACCAGTTCTATTTCATGAAGAGAGAAAGTTGTATGTTGGAGTGTAGTCATGAACAAGGGTATTGAAACACATCTGTTGTGTCAACAACGGAGGATTAA
This sequence comes from Timema podura, assembly GCA_033556935.1. Classification (NCBI taxonomy): domain Eukaryota; kingdom Metazoa; phylum Arthropoda; class Insecta; order Phasmatodea; family Timematidae; genus Timema; species Timema podura. The sequence goes on from JAVRXN010000011.1 coordinate 75,944,648, forward strand.
TAGAAATAACAAAGTATTAGAAAAAATTTAAAATACGGTCAAGAAAAACAAAAATAGTGGGTTTGCAAACAGTAGACCTCGCTCCCTCCATGTTCTGGTCATTACTAGAGTCTTAATAGTAGTTATGTAAGAAGTATACCTCACTTCCTAAATTCAAAAATCTGTAATTAAAATCTGGTTATCTGTTTCGATATGACGGACACTCAAAAGGTTTTTCAATTAATAATTAATCTCAAGTTATTCGAATTTAAAGCTCTAAATAATAAACTAGTTATAGGACATATTTTTTAATGTTGACATACATCGATATATTGACGTTTTAAACTGCGTGAACAGTGGTTATTCACTATTAATATAATGTACTATTGATATAATATTCAATTTATTTTATACTCTGAAATTAATGACCCTAGACTCAAGAATCGACCCGGGACCTTTGGCTCAGTACGCCAATGCTCTCACCACTGACTATTCAGAAACGTCCCGTACCCAGGGTCATTCTTCACTCATATTTACTTTATGTTTAACTTGATCACCAAGTAAAAAGATCTGCTTCAAATCCAAGTAAAAATTATGGGAGTTATTTCAACCATAGATCCAAAGACAAATTTTAAGACTGTGGAACGATAGTAACATGGAGGGAGGTCTACTGTTAACAGGACTACTCCTTATTAGGAAGGAATTGCACTCCTGATTCATTAAAACAGATGAAAAAACGTAAATAACAAATCAAACTTTACTTAAATCATGTCGACATTGGATATTTTGCAAGGGGATAGCCCCGATATGGAATGATAGCATTATATTTTACATTTATGTATTCAAATTTTTGTAACATGATTTATCGCACCCTCCTATTCTCTCCAATATTTCTGTTTCACTCCGACTTCCACCCTTCCCTATCCTGACGATATGCGACCTTTCCCATCAAGGGTACCGAGATGAAATCGGACGGCGAGCAAGGAAAGACACAGGAAAATAGTGTTGGAAACAGCCAGAATGCGATTAAATCGACGTTCGTAGTCTGTTCCGAAGCGCTCGCAGTTTCGTCATATAGCTTTTGTTTCCTTTCATCTGCTTTGTTAATTAGTTAGGGCTTTACTGACGGGTTTGTTTTACTTACGCAAAGGAGAGAATTCAAGCCGTGTAAGGGAATGATACATCAGGCTTCACATGTTCTGCTGCGTAATATACAATAACAGACATGGCTTCCAATTACAATTTGATGTATTTGTTGATTTTATTTTGGGTGCCTCGAAAGGTTCTTTTTTTTTAACACCGCGTCTTATTACTCTTTTGGCCACATTATAGAAACTGTGTACGCGCATTTGAGTGGAGGGAGAGTTGGAAAACTATTTTGGAAAAACCTCCCTCAGTACACCCGGCTAAGATTCAAACCTCAATCTCTCTGTCATCTGGCAAGTCCTAAAGTGATGCCTTAGACCATGCGGTCACGCAAGTATGTAGCGGGTGTCAAACTCGTTTACCTTAAAAAAAGGCCACATTGAACATTTTAAATACCGAGGAGACCTCATTAAAAAATATCATCAGTAAATTAATAAAAATAATTCCAACTTAGTACCTTAACATTAAAATAAGATAAGAATAAACTCCGTTATAAAACAAAAAGACACACCCCATTGATTTTGTTGTATTTTTACCAAAAATCGAAAACTTTTATTTCGCAGAAATTATGTGAGTGTTCGATGCTATAAATATTATCCAAAGTCACTTTCATATTGTTGAAAACTGTGTCCCTTTAAGCCACGACATCTCGTGTGTTTGGTTCCATTTCATGTGAGAAAACAATTGAAAACACCTTTAAGTGCTGCCATCTCACATATTTGGCGTCCAAATTGAAACACTTTTGGAAATTGATTCATGTCGAAGAAAGAATACCAATATGGAACAAAAACTTCAGATTTTTCCAAACTAAGCCACATTCCAAAATATCACATTATAAAAGTTTGTATTTCTATGACGTTTTTAAAAAATACGAAAAGTGTATCATTTTTTAACGTGGGAGTGTGGGTAATGTCGACAAAAGGGCACCTTTAGGTGTTTTTTATACCAAAAACTTTCTTTTTCCAAAATAATAATATTTCCTCCAAAGAAACATAATAGTTTAATTTTCTTCACATAGATAGCCTCAACAGTTGTTGAATATCTATCAATGGTTTCCTGGAATTTAATGACTACTTTTTCTCTTGATTTAAAAAGTTTCTCATCTAATGCCGCTATATCATGACGAGATATTCAAAACTGTTATATCACCATGTGAAGAAAATTAAACCATGTTCCACTATTTATTTGGCCAGGCAACCAAAAACATTACCTTTATTACGTCCCTTACTTCACCCTTAATGGTTCATCGAAAGGACGCGTGCCGCACTAAACACAAACGCAAGTTTGGCACCCCTGGTTTAAGAAGGCATCTCTCACGCAGTGCATTGATTGTACTGGCTGTGACAGGGAGGTTGGGTTTAGAATTCCAGCGGGGTTCACTGAGGAGGTTTGTTTTTTTTGTTTTTTTCAGGGAATGTTTTTTCACTCTCCCCCTAATCAAATACCATTATATCTCTTTTAATAGATAAATTGTTAGTATCCATCCCCCATCTAGTGTCGATATGCGTGTAGTCCAAACTTGTAGAAAGACTGAATTCACACATTACTAACACCCTACAAACATCAGCAAATAGCTGCCCTTCACATTTCTCTAGACAACTGTTCGCGACGCCATTTTATTCTGTCGTCTATCTGCTAGTCTTTACATGAACACTGTTTTGGTCCTCTTTTCATTTCTCTTTCTTTCTTTCCAATCTCAGACTGTGGGGAATAATATCCAAGAGCTACAAAAAAAAAAGCTCTTCTTTTTTTTTTTTTTTTTTCCACGTTGTTATTTTCGTTGGTATGTTCCTCTTTTATTTCCCAGCAGCCCCAACGTTTCCATTGTGCAGTGATGGTCCAACAAAGACCATCCCTCCTTCCCTTACTCCTGTGTCCCTCCCACATCAATCAGAGAGGGTCATAGGGTCACCCTTTGCGGACTTACGAGTCATCTACCGGCATCGGTCCCAGGATTCAGAGGGGGGACGTCAAGTGTTGCCAGGGTGAAGACACTAAACAATGCTAGATGCACCGCAAAGACTTTCTCTTTCATCTTAAATTATAGACATTTTCTTTTTTGTTTATTTATTTAAGATATTTAACTTGCACTTCCTGAATCGACTTATTATATCAGCCACGAGAATTCCTATGAGCGAAGGCGAAAGGGCCTACTAATCTTGCTGGGAAGGGTATTTTCACATACCTTCCAGGGTTATTTTACATGCCACGAGTGACATGAAGCAACGGCTTTATTTAACCACCGAAGGAAGTTTTGCTACGTATATTTATCGACCAAGGAAAATCCTTTGATTTGATCCTGGGTTTGAACACACGATCATCGGGTCCTGAGGCAAAGCATTTTACCTTAAGACCACCGAGGTCGACTATGGACGGTTACTAAGAGCTAGTAAGATTTTTGCAGCGAGATAATATACACAGTAACAGAAACATTGAGAAAAAAAAAAAAAAAAAAAGGAACTTCTTTGTCCATCAAAGAGTATAAGAATCAGTTTCACATATCAAAGAGCTCCATAAAATATACATATTAGCTTAAAGTCTAGAAACTGTTGGTTTTATAAAAATACATTATTTCGATAACATTTTGTATTTATACCTCGAAAGTATCTTATTTCAGGAGGAACCACAACACTATGTTACATTAATAGTTGATAGTAAATCAACAAGTTTTTTTTATGACGTCGTCTTTCTACCTGTTCAGGTTATATGCATGTATAATAATTACTCTAATGGGGTATTGATGAGGAATGCAAGCATTTTGGATGTAGTCTACCTACATTTGCTTGGAAAGAGAGTGGGAAACCATTTAAGGAAAATCACCCTCAGTTGACCTGACAGGTAGATGAACCCCTACCTCCCTGTCATCAGCAGGCTAGTCTAACACGAGAGTGAAGCCTTAGACCATTCGACCACTGAAGTGTGCTACAAGGAATCATTTTCTATTTCGGTGGTCGAATGTTCTAAGGCAGGGGGTCGTTAACAGGTGAATCGTGATCAATCGGTTGATCTTGCGTTAATTTTCAGCTATTCGCGAAAACAACATCATCATTTAATGTCGATTTTTGAATAATTTAGTCTCGAAAATATATATAAAGTACTTTTAAATGACATTTGAATGAATAAAATAAACTCAATCGGTGATGTTAAGAAAATTAAAATAGTTTACCATGAAAATATACAAATATACATTTTATTTATTCATTTTATTATTATTTTTTATATTGATGGTGATAAAAGTATTTGAGGAAGGCTGATTTTAATGAATAAATTTAAAGCTTGTAGAACAAAACAAAGCAAAATTAAGCTGGAGAAACCATCAATAGTCGCAGGATTTTGTATAGATAAATAAGTGGATCGGGGTTCAAAAAGGTTGCCGACCCCTGGTCTAAGTGTTTAAGGCAATATACTCAACTACTGATAACGGGGACGAATTATTCCGATCGTGAGTATTGAGGATGTTTTATTCCTAAATGGTTTTCCACTCTTTCTCTCCACGCAAATGAAGTTATACTTCCACTAAATTCCTTCTTCATTCCTAATATACTAGTGTAATTAGTATATATGCGTATAGCCCAAATGGGTAGTAAGATGTGGTGATTTAAAAAAAAAGGAATCGCATTTAATTTAGTTGAGAGTGGTAAAAAAATGTGTTATTTGATTAATTTAGAGACCTCCAACCAAGAAGCATCCCAGTCTTCCTGTAATGTAATGCGTGTAACGGAGGGTCGAACCCCTAACGCATCCCGGGTGTGGTGTGGTGTGTGTGTGTGGGGCGCGTTGTGGCGTGTGTGCGTGTGTGCGTGTGTGGTGTTGTGTTGTTGTGTGTGTGGGCCTGCCTCTGGGGGGGAGATAACTGTGGGTATTTACGTGCTGGATGCAACATTGATGAGCTTTAAGAGCCGCCCCCACCAACAACACCACTACCACGAGCGAGCGCCGACCACTCAATAATTCAAAACATAACATTTTACCACCCCACTCCCCTTCCAACCCATATCTCACAGGTTCTCATTGGTAAGAGGACGGTAACTACAATCTGTCGTGAATTTTAGTTATCGCACCGACACAAACCTAAATGAAAGCAAACATTCCTTAAATTGAAGAATTATACCTGGAATCCTGAATAACTCGGTGGTTGGAGTATTGGCGTACTAGACCAAGGTCCCGGGTTTGATTCCCATGTCTAGGTGTCATTTTTTTTAAATATAAAGAATATAGTACTTAGATGCGAATATAACCATAATTATCAAATACAATATAAATGCTTTGCTATTTAAACAAGCGTGAAAGCAAATATGTTTTCAAAATAAGAGTACTTGAAGATGGTGGGAGAATAAATTGAGATAAGGCACGTATTTTTACCGTTACCGTACTACGAATATGTCTGGCGCTGAAGGAAGGCCCAGAGCCTACACTAGGGTGAGATCGACATCAGATAAACTTCTTGCTGGCGGTAGCGGTGTCATATCCCAGACCTACCACTCCAAGTTCAACAAACCGTGATTCACCGTGTCAACACCATTTACATCGCTTTGACAAAGGGACGGACAACTGCAATAGCAGCATCAGGTGGAGCCGCAACGGCGGCGATCTATCCGGTGGGTTTCATACCACCAGCCCCAGTTCCGGCCCCAGTATACATCCCACCGCCATTGCGCTGGAGATGGAGCAAGATCTTTCACCGCATCTCGTCGCCGAGAGAGAGGGAGAAGGTAGGACATCACATCGCCCGCAGCAGCTGATAATACACATGTTAAGAACTCCACATCTGTTTGACTAAATTAACGTTGTATCTTTGTATAATCTACCTATGTAAACTACTTACGTATCTTGCCCAATAAAGCTGCCGGCTTCCTCTGTTCGCGTTGACTGCCTACGGCCTTCCGCCAGTTCCGCCCAGACGCTCTTGAGAGAACGAGTATAGAAGAGTGGAACTGGAGGGAAGCAGGATCAGTCGGTTGCGGGGAGAGAAGCCAACAACAAAAACCAAAATAAATAAAATATTTAATTTTTTATATCTTTTATAGAGCACCACGTCTTACTATCCGTTCGGGTTATAACGACTATGTTATAATTACACCAATGTGTTAGGAATTAGTAAGTTAGAATTTAGAGGAAGTGAACCCCGCATTTGCGTGAAGGGATAGTGTAAAACCATTTAGAGGGAACCATCCCTCAGTACACCCTGGACTGAGCCCCGATATCCCCATCCTCAGCAGTCCATTCCAACACGAGATAGATGCCTTATATCACGCAGCCACCGAAGTGAGTCACTTTTTTATCTTAATTTAAAAAGTTTCTGATAAAAAATGCCACTTTACTCATGACAGATATTCAAGAACTGTTGATACCACCGTGTGGAATGAAATTAAAACACTTATGTTTCTACTGGAGCAATATTTTATTTATTTTGGCACCAGAAGTGTTTTTTTTTATAGAAACCGCAAACAAATGTGGAACGTTACTCGCTCCTTCTCTTATTGAACGTGTTGAAGTTAAGGTGTTTTGGCGTGTGAGCTATCCAGCAAACCCAGTGGATACCTAGTGTTGTTGCGAACGGGCGGAAACCACAACTTGCTATCAGGGTATTGAGAACAACATTACATGTCCAGTCGCAGCCAATTTATTATCTCTTTCCATAATAGTAGAAATATTAGAAACTGGAATAAAAGATAGAGGTTGATAACTTAGTAGGAAAAAGAGAAAAGATTATTTACTAATAATAATAATAATAATAGTAATAATAATAATCAGATAATCAATCAATCATTGTTTATTTAGGATTAAAAAAATTACATAATTAATTTTTTGATACAATCCCGAAGTACCTAAAGGTACATCTTTAGGTCTTGCAATTAAATATTTCAAAAAAATTATTAAAAAACAAAAGGTTCTACACAAATCATAACATTTCCTCTCAAAAATATTATTTACATATTTGTAATAATTATAATAATAATAATAACAATAGCTATTATTTATCTGGTGAAGTTTAGGCGTTTGCCTTATCTTCCACTTAACCAGAGTTTAAATACAACATATTACATTTATTGGAATGCGAACACATTTTAATAGTAGTAATAATAAAATATAATATTAAGAGTAAAATTCAAATAACTAAAAAAAAACCATTTGCACTCTCATTCACACACTCACTCACAGCTCAAGTAGTTATAAGAAATCAGTTTAGTTTAAATGAAGATACATTAAGCTACGTACGCCAAAAGGAATTTTGGATATCAGGTGGCGAGTAGAGTTTTCTAATTTGTTCCAAGTCCACGATGCCAAGACAATAAAAGAACGAGCATATATATTTGAGATCTGCGCATGGGAATAAACAACCATAAAGTGGATTCTGTCGAGTATTTATTAATTTGAGGTACTTAACGTGTACTTTCTGAACCGGTTGATAATATAAGCACACGGAAACTTTCTATGAGCAAGTATGAAAGAGTCTAGTAATTTTACCGGGAAAGGTGTTTTCATATACCGTCTAGAGTTATTTTACATGTCATAATCGACATGGTACTGAAGGATTTATTTCCCGTCCGAAGTAAGTTGTGCTACGGGTTTTTTTATCGCTCGAGAAAAATTCATCGACCCCAGGTGGGTTTAAGCTTATGATCATCGGGTCCTGAGGTGAGGACTTTACCCCAAGACCCCAGAGGTCGACCTGATCTAGTAGTATGTGTGTAAGTTTAGAAATCTCTCATTCTTTAAGCGTTCATTTGATTTTGATTTTTAATTAATAGGGTTAAATAATGAGTTTAATTTTTTTTATTTTTCTAATCCAACGATGCTTTACTCCCAAATCTGTGCTTCTGAGTTTAAATTGGGGGGGAAGGGGCCTTGGGGCATACTGAACGAGAGTTAAAGGCAGCGTTTTTGACGTTTTTATAACAAAACATTTTTTGGGCTGAAATAAATAAAACATTACGCCAGTATAGAAATAAAGTTTAATTTTCTTCAAGTGATCCTATCAACAGTTGTTGAATACCTGTCACGATAATATTGTCATTAAATGAGAAACTTATTAAATGAAGAGAAAGAGTGGTCATCAAACTCTAGGACACCCTTGACAAATATTTCAAAATTTCAAACCTATGCCTGCGGTAGATATCACGCAATGCTCATGACAAACACACTCTTCATTTTATTATTATAGATACCTTTAAAATAAGAATAATATAGTAGAATGCTATCATTGTAGACCACAAGTAAATAGGTATGTATTTCTAAAAGCTTCTTTCATACAAAATCCCACTATAAGTAATCGGAACGGACTACGTCAGTGTCCTAAGTGTAGCGCCGTGAGATAGAACGAAATGCAACCTGCATGTCAAATATGTATTATATTTAGGTAGTTTTCAAGGGGCTATCCGTTTTCATCCGTGCTGAGCGCTTTGAGTATCGGAATCATTATACCTTGTACCCAGTCAACAAAAGGAGGGTCACTTGGGTAAGCGAGAAATTGCCACGCAGACGTTTAACACTAACGCAATATTTAATTCTACAAATAAATATTGTTCACGCTAAAATAAATTCTAGATTTACCAAAATAAAGTCAAAATATTCCAACAGGCTATTTTTACATTAAGCCTATAGTTTGAGTATTATTATAAAAAAAATGTGTGAAAAATATAACATTAGCTCATTTTCAACGAATTTTTAATCATATTTGTGGATCTGTGAGAGTTGGTTCGATGAAAGAGAGCTCTAGATTTAGCCTTCCTCTAACAAATACAGTAATTTGTTGATAGGTTCAAACGGAACATTTTAAGACATTTGAGAAATATCAGCGAACTTATCTCTTTACCTTGAGATAAAAAGTGCTGTAGTTATCTTTCTCCTATTTCTTACTGACATGTAAAAGATGTAAAAGAGAGTACAAGCTTAGACAGAATAGAGAAGTTGTTCCAGAAAACAACACAGACCATTGTATTTTAAGCCGTGTGGCCTGATACTTTCTCGCTGACCGAGGCGGCCCCCTAAAGGCAGGATAAGAAACACACACATCCCGAGATATCTTGACCCATATATGGGACAATTTTAGTTGCTGTGTATAACATATTTTACATACAAAGTACAATTTTAATTATCTTTATTTTAATTCAGCTATCGGTTTTCACTATCCTCGAGGATTTAAAAATTGTTTTAATTTAAATATGATTTTCCTAGGTACAAATACTCAGGATTTGATTTTAAGATCTTTAAGTTCATAAGGGCTGTGAAAAAAATCGTAGAAACTATTTAAAAACACTAATATTAAATCGTAAGTACCAACATAATTTCAATTCAGTTGTTTTTAACGTATTTTACAAACACAGTATTTATATTAAATATATTTACTTTGATTCAGTTATCTTGATTACTCTTATTATTGAATAGCTAATATTAAATTAGTGTTTATGTAGGTTTTGATTTCTGCGGGATTATATTTTAGGTGCTTTTCAATTAGAATACTTTGAAATATATTAAACTTATTTTATAAATAATGAATAATTTCATTCGTAAGATTTCCGTAGTTTTTTCATCCCAAAAGTATACTAAGCCAATGAAAAATTCTACTGGAGAAGATTTATTGTTCAATTTTATAAATGTTATAGCTCTTTTAAAAAAAAGCAGCATGATTACAACTTATTTTGCTCATTCACATTTGATTAAGTTTTTTTAGCACCCCATCTTACTAACCATTCGGGTTGTACTCTTATGTACTAATTATGATAATAGTTTTATGGATTAGGGAGGTTATATGTATAAGAAGTGTACCCGCATTTGCGTGGAGGATAGTGGAAAACCATTTTGGAGAACCACCCTCATATACCCAACTAAAATTTTAGCCTCATCTCCCTGTCATCGGAAGTCTAGTCTACTGCGAGAGTAGCGCATTAGACCACGTGGCCACCAAAGCGGGTATTTGTGAGGTTAATTCTGGTTAAGGCCTAGAGGATTTTTACACTCAATAGTTTAGTATATTGGTGGAAGTATTTTTACAATTATTAGCTTTAAAAAATTTTGACATTAAGTTTGTTTATCCCGGCACTTTAGCTCAGCCGGTATTGCTTCTGTATTCTGAAATTATTCCCAATATGGTAGAAATAATATAAATAGTGAATTGAGATGGGTGAAAGAGAACGTTATCTAAGTAAGTTATTTTATTACAAAAAATATGTTGAGGAAAAAATAAACAATCACACGCTATCATTTCCATCCGACAGACAGCCGAAAGAAATGGGCTTTGAGTCAGTGTTAGAATTATTTTAGTTTGTAAGTCGTCATCTGCGTCTTTTAATACACGTTAAATACCACAAATAAAACTAATTAAAAAAGTTTACACGTTAAATTTTTAAGGGTTTCTCTCTTGGGCTAGATTAAATTTTAAGTATTTTTTTTATATAAAATGTGTCAAGAAAGTATCCATCAAACACTCCAATAAAATTCAGTTTAATAAAACCCGAGTATTGCAGAAGTGCCGTACGACACGGTACCTGTCTATCATGATACAGATACCCGCATCCCCCACAAGCTCCCACGCATTATTGTTGTAATAATACCCGCGCACCAGCAGAAATAAAAAAAAATTCAAATAGCTAGTGTTCAAACCAGTATTTATGTTAACCATAGATTCACTACTTCCTGCTAGTCGTACTATTAATAGTAGAACTCGCTCCCTTAAGGCGATTGGCCCTTTTGATTTGGCGTGGAAATACAAAGCCATGGGAACAAACGGTTATCTTCAATAATTTGTTATTGTTTTCAATTTTATTTTCTGGAACGGTTTGTTCAAGAATAGAAGCATGTTGATTAAGTTATACTTTTTTATTACACACCTCCTCTATAATTTTAACAGTGATCAAATATAGATAAAATTGACCTTTTTTCTATAGAAAACTGCCAGCTTCATAACAAAAAATAAGAAAATGTAACAATTAATAAACATCGATACATTATCTTAGAAGAGATGTTGATAATATTAACATAAACATTTCACTTTTTCTCGAGAAAACTGATATTTCCAAACGTGTGATTTTTCCCGCAAGACCTGTCCGGTAGCTAGCGCCATCTACGGTTTCCGTGAGCCATCTGTTATTGTTGGCGTGGATGGATACTTTGGTTGGTTGTGAAGCCACCCACGCCTTTCACCCTCCCGCCCACCATTCCACAAAATAGGTTTTAAACTTGCACTCGACAGAGCCAAGGGCCTTACTGGTTTCACTGTTACAACAACCTTGACATTTCTCTTTTGGTTTAAAATTGAAGAATGTTCCCTTAAAGTTGAAGGTGCTATTAATTCTTTCCTTTAAATTCAACTTATACGGGAAACCATTTTGGTGGCCACATTGTCTAGGGCGTTACTCTCACAATAGACTAGACTGCCGATGACGCTGAGATCAAGGTTTGATCCCGGTTGGGTATACTGAAAGTATTTATTTCCTATATATTTTTCCCCTTTACTTGCATGCAAATGTGGGTACATTCATCTAATTTAACCATCTTCATCCATAACGCATTATCGTTATTGATACATAGGCGTATAGCTCGAACGGGAAGAAAGACGAGGTATTAAAAAAGTTAGACAGAAAAATTAAAACTATTTACAATAACAATATACATATTATTCATAGAGAATAAACGCTATACAGGTGGTACAGGTATTTAGTTTCGTATTATATGTCAAAACTTAAGAAAATCAAAATTTACCTAGGTTCTCTATCTCTACCATAGAACATTAAACTCAAATCCCTTGAGATGAGTTACTAAACGAAAACCTTTTGATTGGCCTCCATCTTGAAACGTTTAACCAGATCGTAAAACAATATGCATAAGTTGTTCGTTGCTGTTTTGTATTTATGATTTCTCAGTGAACTGTTGCCGAATCTCCTTGCTTTCAACTATGATTGAAAGTGGTGTGTTGGGGTAAAAAGGAGCTACTGGCAACATCGACAAACCAGTGTTGTCAAATTGTGTTTTATATTTAAAGAAAGATTTACCATATGAGATATAAGATAACGACAACGCTGTTTCTCTATAGTAACCATGCAGTTCCCTCAAATATGATATAGAAAAAACCGATTATATTCCATGATATGCTTTATACCGTGATAAACAACATTCTAGCCTCCATGGTGTTGGGAAGGGCTTCTGCACGCAGTTCGATTTATTGCCAACAGATAGTAGGCACGTTTCATATTGGTAAAGGGTTTGATTGGTAAAAAACTTTTTTTTAATAGTTTAATATGTTGTTCTTATTGAAGTTCAAATCTTTATTATCGTGAAATAGGGTGGGTTTTTACCCTACAGTGTAGCTCGTAGCCCGGTGGGCATATAATACGCTAATGCTCTAACCACTGAGTTATCCAGGAATCGTCCCGTACCCAGGGTTATTCTTCACTCATATTTAAGGCAGAGTCCATGATAGACGTGTGTAAATCGTCGGGTACAAATGTGTGACTACACTAATATCACGAGCTATCAGATAACTGCAGCCACCTTCGACTCAGTAGTTGGCTTATTGCTGCCATTTGTACAATTATTATAATTGTAAGAGATCGCATATTTAGGAATCAAATATCCAAGCTATTATTTATGCTTTTTAGTGAAATATGAGTGAATAATTACCTGGGACGGGACGATTCCTGGATAGCTCAGTGGCTAGAGCATTGACGTACTAAGCCAAAGCTTCAGGGTTCGATTCTCGTGACCAGGTGTCGTTTTTCAATTTTCAGAATCTATCTAGCTGGAGTAATCCTCACTAAAAAGCATAAACAATAGCTTTGATTATTTGATTCATAAAAATAATAGTTTTGTGACAATTTATGACTATTTTTAATTATTTAAGAATTTATGGTTTTCGTTTCAACGTTGTAACTTTAAAACTCGCTGAATAAAAACGTAAATTCATTAACATGGGAAATCCAATCTTGACCTGCCGTGAATTCACAGTCCCTTAAACTGGTTCTGAACCCCTCTTGTTCGGTGTGTGCACGGTTTTACCGTCGTCGTGATTGTTGTCGAGGTCGCCAAAAACCCACCGCCCGTCTGGAAAGCTTCATCAAAGAGGAAACTTCCACACCAGGTTCGTTTTAAAAGCGAGGCTTCTGGTATGTTAGGGGATGTGAGGGGGAGGGGGAGGGGGTTTCACTAGGTGACCGTGCTGCTGCCAACCTTCTAACAATTAATTGGATGATTTAAAGTGCGCTTCCACTTGTGTTTCTCGCAAAACGTAGAACGAGAGAGAGAGATATTTTGTAAAGTAAAGAAAACCAAAAGCTAACGTGGTGTATGGTATATATCTTCATTAGGCTGCAACATTTTAGATACCACTGCTTTCCCCACCTCCTCACTTTTACACTCATCCTTCTCACCCCCATCCTCCTTTTCACCCTTAATTTTCCTCTTACAGGGGGAAAAAAAAGTACATAAACTTCATGAAAATTTGATCACGCTTTTTTTTTTGTCACCGCGTCATGCTACCCATTAGGTTTATATATATGATATGTACTATCCATGATAATGTATTAAGGATTAAAAGGTTGAATTAGGCTGAAGTGTATATGCATTTGCGTGAAGAGAGAATGTAAAACCATTTATGGGGAAAATAACCTCAGTACACCCAACCAGGATTGGAACTTCGATCTCCCCGCCATCGGCCATCCAGTTTATGGAGAAATTGACGCCTTAGACCATTCGAACACCGAAATGGGTTTGAACATACTTTATCTATTAATAACGCCCTAACCTTACGTTTAGATTTTTCTTCATGTGTTTGGTTATATCTCGACATAATTCAAAGGGTGTATGATAGTTGCACATTAAAAGTATTGTTTATTTGTTGTTTTAGTTTTTTATCACCGCGTCTTACTAACAGTTCAAGTTGTACGCATATAATAAACTCGCTTTGCTCGTTGGGGGCTTCGCCCCCAAATCCCCATTGGGTTTGCTTTCCAAGTGAGTGTAAACTAATGTAATTCCAGCATTGTTTTGAACGTAACAATCTTAAAGTCACCGGTATTATATTGTATTTTTCACACAATATTTTAGTTTATTCATTCTTATAGGGCAGCTATAATCATCAAATTTGGCACGCTTATGGCAATTGGATGTTCCAATATGCCTGCCAAATTTTATGTTTCTAGCTGTCCCATAAGTGTGTCAGAAAATAAAAATAATGTGGGAAAAATGTTGCAAAATTTACCTAAAATCAAAAAATCTAGCTTTATCTAAGGTATAACCGATGGAGATTCGACAAAAAGTAATAGGACCAAACTTGTGGATCTCGCCAAATCCGTGACTGCTGGTGTAATCCGTTTTTTGATAGGTCTTAGCCGTTTACCACAAGAGACCTCCAAAGAAAGGTCCGCACCAACTTTAAAGTTGCTCCACCATTTTGAATTTTTTTCGGGGGTAAACTTTTTGGGATGTTCCCGTCGGTTACAGGCTAGAAGCTAGAAGTTTGCCAAATTTCAAATTTCTAGCTCATCTGGAAGTGGATAAACATTAATTTCAGTGAGTGAGTGAGTGAGTGAATGAGTGAGTGAGTGGTCAGCATGTGGCTCTTATAGTATTATAATTACGCTAATTGGGTATGGATGAAGAAGGAAGAATTTTAGAGGTAGTATACCCGCATTTGCGTGGAAGGAGAATGATAAACCATTAGGATAAACCATCCTCAGTAGACCCAACCGCTATTCGAGCCCCTATTTCCCGTCAGTATCAGCAAGCCGGTTTAACATTAGAGCTACGCCTTAAACCATTCAAACACTGAAGCGTGTTTTTAGCTGTTGTTACATAAACATCTCTAGACAGAAGTACATCGCTAAGTACAGTAGGCCAAAATATTTTGGGGGGTTAATTATTATGACACTTAATAAAACAATAATGTAGGATAAAATAAAATAATGATATTGATTTTTCATTATTTGGCTTTAAGCCACGTGTCATATTTTATTTCAACATTTATTATATTTTATTGCCTTTATACTCGCAGTCAGATCTCAAATGAAGAGCCTTTAAGAAATACAGTGGAAACTGACTAATTCGAACTTCCGTAGTTCGAAATCTTCTTTAGTTCGAATTTTTCACCCAGTCCGTGAATTTTTATTAAAACAATGTTAAAAAATCGTGAAATTTCAAATTTTGTTTTGGTTAGTTCGAACTTTTCGTAAGTTGTAATGATACTGTGCAGTATTGTTTTCCCTACTCTAGTTACGGCGCCGTGTTGTTCTATTTTTGGAAACAGGGGAGGTGACGTTGGAATACGGTCAGTAGCCTTCTTCACGCCCCTCCCCCTCCCCACTCACTTATACGTATTTTGTTTACACGTACAGTTCTGTACTCCGTTAGTCAAGGTCGAACCCCTCTAGCGTTACTTGCGCTGTTCTTAGTGATTCGGTCGTAGCGATATTCTTGTGACGTGCGAGTTTATTTTGTTTGTTTGTTTGTTTTGTTTTAGTTTTATTTAGTACATACTGTAAAGTGTTGGGTGTAATGTGTGTGTGTGTTGTGTGTGTGTGTGTGTGTGTGTGTGTGTGTGTGTGTGTGTGTGTGTGTGTGTGTGTGTGTGTGTGTGTGTGTGTGTGTGTGTGTGTGTGTGTGTGTGTGTGTGTGTGTGTGTGTGTGTGTGTGGTGTGTGTGTGTGTGTGTGTCACTGTGCGTCTATAAATCATTAACTGGCCGAAACAAGTCGGTATAAAAGGAAGTGGGAAAAAGGAAAAGTTCCTTTTAAGAAACTTATTTAATTCAAATTTTTTGATAGTTCGAATTTTTTCCTGGTCCCTTCAATTTCAAATTATCCAGTTTCCACTGAACAAACTTTTTTGATTATGGTAAACATTGATAACATTTTATATATATTATTAATAGTGTTTGACCGCCTCTGTAATCTGGTGAGCAGAGTATCTAGTTATAGATACAAACATCCCGGGTTCGATTCCAGCCCTTTCAGATTTCTCTGAAGCAGTGGATCTAGAACAAGGTAAACTCAGCCTCATGAGAGAAAAAAAATTAGAAACTACTTGGTGGAAAAATTAGCAGCTCCGGTCTAAACAGCCGAGATTAACGGTCGGAAGGTTTGTTGTCCTGATTATATGAAACTCCTATCCGTTAATGTTGAAACATCTTTTCCAACAGACGGCGACCACTCGTTTGGTATGGTTCGATTGCAGGGTGTGTTTTATAGGTAATTAATAATATCTATCAAAAGCGACAGTTACATATCACATGACTTTACGTATGAACACGTGAAAGTAGATCTAGTAACTTTTCTAGGTGTCTGATGTGTATTTTTTTTCATTTGGTTGTAACTATGTTAATCTTACGTCTTATGTCTCGAGGAGGCAGTAAAATGCTCCATAAGATGGACCCACCTCATTTACAAGGGACCCCTGGGTGGAGCAAGGTGGAAAATAAGATCTTGGTACAAAAGGGGAGAGGGTGGAGGAAATAAGGGGCAGACAAGCTGTAATTAGGAGCATAGTGACTTTCATATGCGTTTTATGATACCAGCTTTACGTGCCTCCATCTAGGCTAAGGGTAGCACAGGAGGGTGAATAAAATAATAACAGCCCATGGGCCCTTGGGCTCAGATGAAACTCTTCTTGATACTGCCTCCAAGTTTAGATCCTTGTATTAAGTTGAGAGCCTTGCGCGTTTTGGAGCTTTCATTCTACTTTCTGGAGCTTACATTTTGAGAGTTAATACCACGGGCATCGCAAGAAATAATATTTTCGAGGGAGTGAGAAAGTGTATTTCACAAATCTAGGCGTTCTGAAATATAGAAAAATCCGCAGGTGACCAAGATAGGAATATCGGAGGTCTAGGCGTTATGAAATCCCCCCCATTTAATAAGGGGGACAAAAAGGGTTCTCCCCAGGGAAATTTGTAAAATTTGAGGCGACAATTATTGTGGTTTTAGGCGACTGTATTTTTTTTTAACTTAATGATGAATTTTTTTTTCAAGTTACAATTTGTTGTTTGTTTTGACATTCATCATAATCGTTTGTAAGTCCCATTTTCATAAGAAGAACCAAATCTGATAGCTTGAAAAGTTTAGATATATTTTCACGTATTCATACGTCAAGTCAAATGATCCATAGGTATCACTTTTAATAGATAATATCAATACATATAAAATAACACTAATAATTTATTAAAATATTATTAATATTGACAACAAACAAAAGTTTATGTTTTCTATAAGACCCTTCTTATGAAAATTAAACTGTAACTGAACTATAAGTGAACGTCCCTAAGCATCATACGCAGTACCTTTTATTCAAGTGTTGCAAGAATATCTCCAAGAATTGAGCCGCGTAAAAATAAATGGTACCGTGCGGCTTTCTCTCTTTTATCTTAAAATGGAAACATTAACTAAAAAACTCGTAACATTTGGGGAACGAAATAACATATATTATTACAGAAACACTTAACTAAAGGGCACAAATGAAATAAAACATTGAGAAAAGAGGAACATCTCTCCTACCAAAAAAACATAATCAATTTCAATTGCCGTAAGAGCTCCATAAAAATTACATATATCTGCCAATAGCTCAGAAACGTTGGTTTTATATAAAAAGAACAGTGAGTTTTTTTGCAAGTGAATGTAAACTAATGTAATTACAGCGTTTCTTTGAACGTAACACTTAAAGTTCCCGTTTGAATTGTTTGTATTGTATTGTTCACACATTATTTTAGTTTCTCCATACTTATAGGGCAGCTAGAATCATCAAATTTGGCACGCTTATCGAAATTAGATGTGCCAATATACCTGCCAAAATTATGATTCTAGCTGTCCCATAAGTGTGTCAGAAAATTTAAAAAATGTATGGAAAAGTCAAAATTTACCTAAAATCAAAAAATCTAGCTCTATCTCACTCACTCACTCACCGACATTAATGTTTACCCACTTCCAATGAGCTAGAAGCTTGAAATTTGGCAAACGTATAGCTTCTAGCCTGTAACCGACGGGAAAATTCAAAAAAGTTTAAAAAAAATTTTAACCCCAGAAAAAAATTCAAATTGGCGGAGCGACTTTAAAGTCGGTGCGGTATATACAATATATTACCGTACTTAAGTTGTTACGTTCAAAACAACGCTGGAATTAGATTAGTTTACATCCACTTGCGAAGAAAACTCACTGGGGGTCGATCAAAGTGAGTATATCTTATAGTTTCGTAACGCTTTAGACTGTACTAACGAAAAGAACGAAAAAATTATTAATATGATTAGCATTTTGAATGGAGAAGTGAGGCATACTGTTAACAGAAACTGATAGTTTTTAAGTTTATGAGGCTCCATGTAAACTTGGTGTACCCCAAAGGATAGCTAGCTCAATTTATTTGGTTCCACTGTGTTTTATTTGGCACCGCGTCTTACTAACCGTTCGGGCTGTGCGGCTATCTACTAATTACACTAACGTGTTAGTAGATTAGAAGGTTTAATTTAGAGGAAGTGCAACCGCGTGGAGGAGAGTAGGAAAATCATTTAGGAAAATCACTCTCAGTTTATCCAACCGGGATCGAACCCCGTTCTCCCCGTCTTCGGTAGTTTAGTCTATCGCGATAGTAGTGCCTTAGACCATGTGGCCACTGAAATGGGTCACTATGGTGTAGCTTTTAAGATGGTACCATAGTGTAATTTGTTCAAGGGGAAAATTTATTGTGCATAATAAACATCATGTGAAATAATATTAGATTCAAAATTTTAAATCGACAGTAAAAACATTATTACAAACAGTTACTCGTACATAATTTAGCGACACGTTAAAACTATAGCTCCAATAACGTCGTCTCAAGATGTCCCCTTCATAGAATCAAACCAAGGTAAATAAACCCGGTCCACTGAGCTATGGCGGGCAGAGTGAGACAGCGCAAAGTAAATAACACGCGTCTTGTGGTAACTGCACCCCCTTACCCCTCCGACGTGCAATAAAGCACAGACAAAGCCTGTGTCCCCTGTGACCTTTTCTTGGAACGACACATGTTCCATCTTCAGCCGAGCAAACAAGACATACCTTTTGGACCGGTCTACTGGAGGCTGTCTGTCTTGCCTGTTCAAACTCAACCTCTGGTTTTATTTATATCCGAACATTCATCGTCGGGATCATATAGTCCGGTTTTCAGGCGACGAGGAAGCTGGGCTTCCAATCTCAGCCGAGTATATTGAGGGTGTTTTTCCACCCCTTCACACAAATAGGGGTATGTTTCCTCTAAATCACAGGTTTATAAACTGTGGGTTGTGACCCATCCGAGTATTGTGAAAATATTCTGGGAGTCGCAGTCACATTGACCAATGTGAGGTAAATTTAATATTTGCTCTATAACTATACTAGTTTTCTTTATGTATGCATTTTTTTAATAAATATGTTCAGCTACCATTTTGATACAAAACTGCTCAAAACTGACGCTAGAGTTTAAAAAACTTGACTTGTGTTTATTAAGATGGGTATAAAATTAGGTGAGAAAAAAATGTATGAATATGTATATACTTTTACGTGTTCATGTGTCGAGCCATATACAACTGTCACTTTTGTAGATATTATCAATAGATATAAAAAATAATAATAGTAAAATGATATCAATGTTGACATCAAATAAATTATATTTTCTAAACCTTTTTTTCAGTCAGAATCATAGATAGCTCTACTACAAAATGTTAAGTGTAAACATAAACATAAAGCCGTTGTTAATTAGTTAATAGTGTTTACGGTTCTTATTAACAAAAAAAAATACCCCCACTCTATACGTTTACCAATTTGGAAGTTTTTGTGTGAGTTCTGTACGGCCGGGTGCACACAAGACGACACAAAACGATTCGAAACATGAAGGAACGAAACGTGTTTGTGTCATTGTGTTTCAGCGTTTGTCATTCAACTTTTAATAGTGCCTTAAAATGATTCGCTGCACACTGGCTGACACAAGGCGGAACAAAAGCGAAGACACACGAAGACACACGAAGACACACGAAGACACACTGTGAGACGCGTTGAAACAAAGTAGCTGTATCCCCTACTTCCATGTTTCATTCTGTTTCACTTGTTTCGTGAAAAATACACTGTTGCGCAGGCGCAAAGCCGGGCACTCTGTCCAAATGACCTAGTCTCCTTTCAAAGTTTTGAAATGTGGTGACCATTCTTGTTTCGACTGTACTTTGTTACTTTCTAATCTTAATCGAGTGAAGAAAGAAAATTTGTCAGGAAAATTATTCAGTTCCTGTATGTAATTTTCTAAAGAACCTTTCTCAGTTACTTCTACTTTTATCTCGACACCTCAGAGAGAAAGTATTGTGAAAAAATCTAAATAGAGATTTTTTATAAATATAGACGTTTCATGACCCCTTGAAAACAAAAAAAAGTTGTTTTAGCAATGCAGTCTGTTTGTTCCTTGGGCTGAAGACGAAACTATTTTTCCGATTGGGATTGAACTTAGTATCTGGTGTTTTCATAAGGGTCCCCCCTCCCCAGAGGGATTTTTGGAATTAGATATTTAACCTGAAATTTAAGGGTAGTTTACCGAGGGGCAAAAAGAGAAAAAAATCAATTTTCTCGAAGTTCACTCTAAAGATTTTGATTACATTTTTATCTAGACACTGTTTATCACTATCAACAAGATGTAAATTCTCATTTTCACAAGAAAATGAGCTTGAGGGAACTTTACATGGGGGAAATTTTCCAAACTTTGATCATTTCTCCGCCACTATTTGAGATACGAAATAACTTATTGTAAAGTTGTAGTAGCCTACTATTAAAGATAAAAATATTTTATCTGAAATATATTTTAATGAAACCAATAATTTCTGAGCTATAAGCAAATATACATACTTTTTAATTCAGTTCTTTGAAAATTAATTTGATTAAAATGATTCTTATGCTCTTTCGTGAACAAAGATGTTTCTCTTTTCTCAATTTTTCCTGTAACAGTGCTCCTAGTTCTTAACACCATAGAGTAAGTAACTAACAGTGTATATTATTTCATTTATTATCTTTGGTGTAGTGTTTCTAAACAATGTATAGATCTACTATTTCGTTTCACAAATCTTACGAGTTTTTAGTAAATGTCTATTTTAAGATAAAGGCGTGATTAAATCTGTGCGGTGCACCGTAATATCTATTGCCCGTCATGCTTCGTTCGAAGAAGTTGAAGCGTTTTTTGTTTTGTTTTTTTATTGTTTTTTGTTTATCGTAAAACGTTTTGTGTCATCCTGTGTACGCCTGACCTACATGGTTTTTATACACAAGGCAATTATTATATGTCACGGATATTTCCAAAATTGAAGTTTCTTTTAATCAAACCCTTAACAAACACCGCTTCATTCCCGCTAGTGGGTCCTGTGTGTACATATTACATTTACCTAAAGTAATTTGTAACTTTCATACCCGGCGTGTGTGTTTGTGTGCGTTTGTGCGTGCGTGTGTGTGCGTGTGTGTATGTGTGTGTGGTTAGTCAGCACGGTCAAAGAACACTACAAATAGAGAGAGGGAGCCGTCACGTGCCCCGAGATAAGATTTAGTTTCTCCGTAGGTGCGGTAGAGCGCTAGTGTTCCCTAGAGGTTTCCTCTCGCGCGCCCGCAAGGCTGATGAGAATGAGTGTCAATAGAAGCAGGCAGCGCCCGACGTTTCGGGTTAATTATGTGCAAACAAAACCCTCTCCCTCTTTAACCGGATGGCTCCGTGCTTTTTTTTTTTTTTTTACGGAATCTCAAGTTCCGGACAAATAGTTTGTAAAATAGAGAATTGTGGGTTAAGAGATTGTGTCCTTGTGCTCACAGCTTCACTTCATAGGCAACCTCCCTTCAAGTAGGTGGGTTTTTGTAGTTGTTATGGCAAAATAAATAAAATATTGCTTCAGTATAAAAATAGAGTTTAATTTTCTTCACATGATGTTACAACAGTTCCTGAATATCCGCCATAAGCATGGTGTCATTATTAAAAAACTTTTTTAATGAAGAGAAAAGGTTTTTCATTAATTCCTGGAACACCCTTGACATATATTCAAGAAAGTTTGATGTCACCGTGTGAATAAAAATTAACTTTATGTTTCCACCGAAGCAATTTTTATTTATTTTGTCCATAAAAAATAATGTTTTGCTGCAAAAACACTGGCCTTTTCTCGCGTCCCCTTCCATCCCACCTTAAGGCGGAAGGTAACGCTAGTCAAGGTCAGTATTTTTTACAGTTTTCAAAACCTTTTGGTGGTGTGGCGGGACACATAATAAATCAAATATTGGTTTAGTAGATCCGTTTAGTTTAATACTCTACATGTAATATCAAGAGTTCTTGAATATTTATCGTAGTGGTACTTGATGCTACCTTTATATATTCGTTTAAGAAGTTTTTTATCAAATTACACTGTTCATGACGAAAAATATTCTATAACCATTGAATTTAATATATTTTAAATATAAAACTAAATGCATCCAATGAAGGAAAAAACACCTCCATGGTGTGAGTCTACAAGCGAGCTATACCTATCTAGCGGCCGCCACCGTTGGCGATGATAGTACCAAACTTTGCGGTTATAGGGTATCATGAGGTCAGCACAATGAACCCTCCCGCCGTTGATCTCAGTTTTATAAACTGGAGTGGCTACTTATTTATTCAAGTAGCTCTTCGTTTGTCTTCACGAAGATGAGTTTGACTTCGTTCCAGACCTACTGCTTCACAGAATTTTTTTTTAAACGCTGGAGATCGAAGCCGGGACCTCTGTATTTGTGGACAGGTACTCTGGCCACTAGACACAGAGGTGGTTTGCATCCAATGAAACAGTATTTTATTTATTTTGACCAAATCATTGTTATATATATATACTAGCGGACCCGACAGACGTTGTCCTGCCCGAACGTTGGCTTTTCGTTTGGGTGGCATAATTGATTTCGATAGTAAAACAAATATTATGTGATCATCACAATTACAAATTCACAATGAACTCCAATTAGTGAGTTACACAAATATTACAAATTCAGTGTTTGTCAAGACAACATACAAAATAAAACATCTATTCATTTTTGGAATTTTGCCCACAACTCCACAAATATCAGCTGTATCGAAAAAAGTTGCGAATCTTGCTTACAAATTTTTATGCCGGGTACAGTTAATTTTATTTTATTGATCCCCCAAACCCCCCCCCCCCCCAAAATCCCTAAAAAATCAAAAAAATCATAGAACCCGATTGCAGTGCCACCTACCGGGTCCAATTGTGAATCTAAACCATCCTCAGACCCACTCAAACACACACAAAAAATTTCAGCCAACCCCCCAAAAAAACCTAAAAAATTAAAGAACCCGATTGCAGTGTCACCTACCGGGTCCAATTGTGAATCTAAACCATCCACGGACCCACTCAAACACACACAAAAAATTTCATCAAAATTGGTCCAGCCGTTTAGAAAGAGTTCAGTGATATACACACGTACAGAAGAATTATATATATTAAGATATATATTTTTATCAGCGCGTCTTACTACCAGTTTGGGTTATACACCTATGTACTAATTACTCTAATAAATTACGGTTGAGGCAGGTTAAATTTGGAGAAAGTGTACCCGCATTAACGTGGAGGGAGAGTGTAAAACCATTTAGGAACAAACACCATCAGTACACCCAACCGAAATTGAACCCCGATCTCCCGGTCGTCGGTAGTCTAGTATATGATTTAGCACCTTAAGCCGTGTTGCCACCAAAGATGATACAAAATTTGCTAAAAAAAGCTGCAGAAAAAAATTCTGACCTTAATTCACTTCTTACCATCTCACCTTAAGGCGCTAGAATATTCGATCATAAATTCAGAAAGGCCAGAAACCAAATGGGTTTCAACGTCACTGGGTGAAGCTGTCCGGTAGAACAAATAAGGGAGGAGGAAATTACAAATTACAAAAGTCAATACCATTTGTGTTGTTACCTCATTCGACATCATTCGATTCACAAGGATCCATTCTACTCTCTTGTACTAATTTAATTACCTTTCGTTTCCAAAGCATTTAATGATGAACCAAAATGTGTGGATTTTGGACGTTTTGCAATGTAAAATATCAACTTTTAAACTTTATTTACAAAAATTATAGATATAAATACACTGTATAGAGTATATTATTTGATTAAATAATAAAACAACAGTTACATTCTGACTTCAAAATTGAGGTAAGCGAGTTCTTTGAAAGGTTACACCTTTCCTTCAACCAGAGATACAATTTTGTACTTTTTTATTTAACATTATTGAGTTTATAAAATAATGTAGAAAATTAATAGTAATATTTTCATAGAAAAAAAAGATAAAAGTATTTACTAAATAATATTTTCAAAAGGGTCATAAAAAATAATTTTATATTCATTCCAGTAAACAAAACTCGTGTACTGTTGAAAGTTTTACCATATTTAACTTAAGCGCAACATCTGACTAAACCAGTCCAGTGGCCGAATGGTCCAAGGCGTCACTCTCACGTTAGACTAGACTCCTAAATACGGGATATCAGGGTTCGAAACCAAGTTGGGTCTACTGAAGGGTTTTTTTCTAAAATTGTTTCCCACTCTTCCCCTCCACGCAAAAACGAGTAGCTTACCCCTAAAATGCTTCCTTCCTTATCTCTACCCCATTCGAGTAATTATCATATTATATGTGTGTGTAACATGAACAGGTGCAAGACGAGGTTATATAAAAAATATCTGATTGGCAATATCCGCGATACCTAGGCAGTCCCCTAACGTTAGATAGTTATTATTATTATTATCACCGCGTCTTACTAACCGTTCGGGTTAATACTCACGCTAATGTATAATGGTAGGGTGATTGTGAGATGAAATGGAGGACCTACAGTTTAACGTGGGATCCGAACCACGGTGGAGGCCTGGCATTCCACACATTCACAAGTTGTGATTAATACACGTCTTGTAAGAGGTGAAGGAAGGGTTTGGCAATCAGATAAATCTGTGCCGGGACCGTGGGTTAGATAGTTAAAGTAGTTAACAATCAGCACTCTGGTGATAACTTGTTTGTTTATAAGGAATTTTTATTTCATAACACTATATATATATATTATATAAATATATATATACACAACGTAAAGATAAACACACTCTTTGTAAACAAAAACACACACACACCAGCCTCTTGGGGCTCTCGATTATTACTTTACGCGAAAGTATAAACAAGAAATATTAGATCTTGACGTCCTCACGAGCTTATGCCACTAACACTTAAGGAAACTGGAGGAAAAACTTCATTAAAAACCCTCCCCCACCTTTCATAGGACCTAAATACGGCCTCAATGACACATACAACGAACGAAATCAGGACAGCGAACTCTCAGGAAATAAATAGGGTTACAAGTAAGAAGGGGAGTTGCTGAACGCTACTTTGCACCTGATCAAGGTCTGGCGAAAGGTGAGAGAGACATCGCTAGTGACTTATATCTCTGACCAGAGGTCGAACTACTACAAGGAAAGGCACTTACCACCCCTCCCTCCCACCAGTCCATTGCCCGTTCTTCACGCCCGGGTCACATAGTCCTTTAAAACCCTCCCTTTCGCTCATTCTGACACGTCCAGAACATTCATTTCAATCGGGTCCACCGCACCCTATCACGCCGTTAGGCGGCAACACTCTTTATTGATCGTGCTGCCATCTATCGGTGTCAGAACTGACTAACCGCGGGAACTACAACCGGCCTTGAAAACACAGAACTAGCCTTTTTTCCGTAGCTGTTACGTATATTTGTGTCTATATGGACGTCCGTTTTCTTGTATTCATACTGACATATACAGAAAGTATTAAAAAAATCGTATTATTTTTTTTTAGCGCCGCGTCTTACTACTTGTCCAGATTATAAGCTTATGTACTAGTTACGATATTGAGTTAGGGATAAGGAAGGTTGAATTTAAAGTGTACCCGCATTCACGTGGAGGGAGAATAGAAAATCATTTAAGGGGAAAACTTAGTACACCTGATTGGGATTCAAACCCCGATCTCCCTGTCATCGTCAGACATGTATGTTACGATAGTGACGGCACCTGAAAATATATTTTAAAACTATGCTCGGTCTCTGGCAGTAGCTATTTCGCCGCTGAAGAATCGTGGTTTAAAATATTAAAACTAATGATTGTGAATTTTTGATTATTTTGTTCAGTTTATATAATTGCTTGTTGAATATTTTTGTTGTCTTCTAAACGTAAGCAGTAGTAGTTTTGTTGAGTTTGGAATTTATAATTTGATTCGATTTTATACATGTTTATTAATGATTTTTACTCTGATTTTTATTTTATAATTTTTTTTTACATTAGGAGTTTGTGAATGTTCCTTAGGTTTATCAATTTTGGTTTCAATTTATTCATACTCATGATAATGATTTATTTTCAATCATTTAATATATTACAATGTTAACATTGTTTTATTTATTTTATTTTTACTTCCTTAAGTTTGATTTTTTGTTATTTGTTGTCGATTGGTTCAAAGTTCGGAGTCACCCTGTACTATCGAGCCTACCTCGGCGTATCCCCCCTCCCCTCCTCTCCCAGCATCAGAAGCAGGCCCCTCATGCAGTCGGTGTCCGATACTTGACATCGATCCCGTCTCAAGCCCTTTTGGAGGAAGAGAAATCCTCCAATAGAGCTAGCAACAAACATTTGCATTGGAGGTGGATTCTACGTCTTCGTGGCTTTAGGCTTAGGGGAAGTTTATTACAACTCCAGAAGGAGGGGCCTTCCACTGGTGAGATACAAGTCCAGGTCCCCTTAAGGGGGGAGGGAGGGAATGAAATGAGAGTTAAAGTCAGAAGAATTGTGCAGTTTTTATGACAAAAAAACTAAAATAAATATTTCATTTATTTGGTGTGTTTAACATGCACTTTCTGAAGCGACTGGTTATATCAACACACGATAAATTTCTACGAGCGAGAGTGAAAGGGCCTACCAATTTTAACAAGAAAGGTATTTTCACATAACTTCCAAGGGCTTTTTTACATGCCACAATTGGTATGGGACCGACGGTTTTACTTATTTTCGATACCTTGGAGAGAAAGTATTGTGATCGTAAAAAAAAATTAACTTGAGATTTTGATAAATATTGACGTTTTATGCCCCCCTAAAACCAAAAAAGTTGTTTTCACAATGCTGTCTATCTGTCTGTTTGTCTGTCGTCTGTCTGTCTTTCCATCTGTTTGTCTATGTGACCGTCTCTGTCTGTTTGTACCTCGGTTAAGAGCCGAAACTATTTTACCGATTGGGCTAAAACTTGGTATCTGGGATTTTCGTAAGGTCACTCGAGGGGATTTTGGAATTAGAGTCTAAAATTAAGGGTAGTTTATTAAAGGGCAGAAATAGAATAAATCGATTTTCTCCAAGATTCGTTCTAACGAATATATCTAAACACTCATCATTATTATTATTATTATTATTATTATTATTATTATTATTATTATTATTATTATTATTATTATTATTATTATTATTTTTATCTAACCATATAGAAACTCTCATTTTCTAATGAAAATGACTTTGAGGGTACTTTACATATGGGAACTTTTCAAAATTTCATTATTTCTTCGCAACTATTTGAGATATGAAATAACTTGTCATTGTGAAGTTGTAGTTCTGTTAAGATAAAAATCTTTTGTTTGAAATATATTTTTTTAGAACCAATAATTTCTTATCTCTAAGAAATAGGCCTATATAAACTCTTTAATTTAGGTCTTTGAAATTAATTTGATTCTTATGCTCTTTGATGAACAAAGATGTTTCTCTTTTCTCAATTTTTCTGTAACAGTGTCCTAGTTCCTAATGCCATGGAGTAAGTAAGTAACATTATATTAATTTCATTTATGGTCTTTGGTGAAGTGTTTCTACACTGTATGACCTTATTTAGTTTCACAAATCTACGAGCTTTTGGTAAATAGCTAGTTTAAGATAAAAGCGGGAAGAAGTGTAGTTTACCGTACCATTTATTTGCTATAGAAAACAACCCGTTATAGAATTACTACACCTGGGCTGGATGTGTTGCTATACATTCAAGCTCCATGTCTTACTACCATCCGGGTATCTGCATATTCTCACTTATGAGGTTGGTATGAAGAAGGTAGCGTTCAGAGAAGTGCACCCTTTTTTGAGTCAGATTAGATTGATAAACTATTTAGGAGAAAAAAAACCTCAGAACACCCTGCAGGTATTCGAACTCCATCTCACCACCACCGAAAAACCAGACTTTATTAGCGTGATGTTTATTCCGCGTTCTTTTCGGTGTGGCGATCCTAGTTTAATGTTTGTCAACTTGTCGGTATTTTTACCTCTAGCGTCGAGCTGGTACTCTATGATAACTGTTGTCAAAACACAACATCCAGCCCCCAGATCACTAATAATTTAGTGTGTAAGCCTTAAACACGCTCGTTATCTAATCCAATCCAAGCTCAGACCACAATCACACCCTATACTGAGGCGTGGGACGGGATTTGATTACGTGACGTCACCTAATGGATTTCAGTTACCGAAGCAATCTGTGCTTCCACACCTTCAATTTGATTGTAAAAAGACCTTACTTCCCACGGAAAATAGCGCAAGAGTTGAAGTGACGGAGCCACGCCCCTTCTATATCCGTTACCATCCGCCAAGGATTCCTTTCCGCTCGCGAGACATTAATAAAGTCATAGCAGTAGAAAATAAAAATGAACTTTATTCCATCGAGGTCACTTTGCAGTGAGAACCTTAAACACCGTATCCACTATTTCATTTCTGCTTTCCACTTCTCTCTTCTTTCTCTTCCCTCCTTCCATCTACCCCCGTTTCTATTAAATATTTTTATATTCTCAAATTTATAAATCACACGTTCACAAATCATCGGGTTTGAAGGACAAAGCCATTAAAATACAACATACGCACACACTCCCATATTTAGAAAGAAAATCAATCCATAAATTCTCTCTTGCATCATATTCATGTACACGAATTGTGTCCCCTTCCCGATATTTGTACAACGATTCTGTCCAGCGCAGATATTACTGCCATTTATTTGGCATTCATTTTCTGCCGTCGTACGTAGAAAAAAAAACTGAAAAAGAAATAAGGAAAAAAAAAAGAAGCATCCGCCGAAATGAAACTGAAAATGTCAAAAGGCAACTTCAACAACGGTTCGTTCTATTTTTGGGGTCGTTATTAGAATGTGTAGCTTTGTGCAACATTTGAGATAAACTAATAATATTATTAATAATAAGCGTACATTTTATAATTCAATAGTATAAATTATAAATATCCCCATGAATTATTCATACAGAGAACACCGAATGAGGAGACAGTTCAGAGATTATTGCGAACAACGTTGTCAATTGATAGTGTTAATGAAATTAAATATTTAGGAACATTATTATAAAATAACAATAGCGAATTTATAGCAGAATTAGTGGAAGAATTCAGTCGAGAAAGGTATGATAGACTTTAACTTGGTTAGTAATTGCTAACATCTCGCCTGTTGTTAATATATTAAATCTAGAATATATAAAATAGTAATTTTACATGTTGTCTTTGTTTCTACCTGGTTGGTACTTCCTGTTACTAACTTTGATTAAATATCATTCACTCCATGATGCTACCTTTTAACAGTCTCTAACCCTAGCCCGAGCATTCCTGTAATGTAGCCTTGATTAAAATATTATCACTGATGCTACCTTAACAGTCTCTAACCCTAGCCGCATTCCTGTAACGTAGCCTTGATTAAATATCATCACATGATACTACCTTTAACAGTCTCTAACCCTAGCCCGGCATTCCTGTAACGTAGCCTTTATTAAAATATTAATCACATGATACTACCTTTAACAGTCTTAACCCTATCCCGGCATTCCTGTAACGTAGCCTCAATAGAAACATTCATCGCATGATGCGACCTTAAACATTCTCTGGGCCTTGGTTCTGGCGGCAATGGCTACTCGCTCGTTACTTAAAAAGCCACGCCGACCGTTAAAATAAATAGCCATTAGTGTAATTCTGTTCCGAACGTTTGTTTATCCTGGGACAGCCAATTTTGTGCCATACATTTCTGTGGAACTGTTTTTTTTTTTAATCACAAAACGTTTTGATTAGAGGGTTTATAAAATGGACTATATTGAACGAATCGTAATTAACACGTGAAAAAATAAATGTTTTCCTGTTTTGAGGCTTTACTAGCAATATCAGGCGAGTGGTTAACACGCCTTACTTTGGTTAGGAAGACCAGAACTATACTCCATAAATGTCCACCATTAAGGAGGTCACTATGTATAAGATAAATGTATATTCGATATACTATTTTAAGAAATTAAGCAATAGCTGTGAAATGAATTTTAATTTTGTCTTGTGGAGTTATAAATGTCGATTACAGAAGTCACAAAATCATGATAATGTACAATAACATTTAGAAACATAATTCATGATAAAATAACATTTTAATCTGATATTGACTTAGTGTTTAATAGTTATTACAACATGGAAACTTTGTTTATTTTTGATTATTCAACCTTCAAAAGACCATTGATTTTACTAGAGATTTATTATAACAGATCAAACAACATATAGTAAATTAATTAGTAAATAGGTTGATGAAATAATGAAGAGTGGGTGAAAATAGAACCATTTTGGATGTGATTCTTCTGTGCAAAGCAAACTGAATCGGACACATCCTTAGGAGGAACTGTGTTCTGCGCTTCATAGAATGCAAGGTTGAGGTAAAGAGGAGCTTAGAAAAAGTGGGATCCAAATAGAAGATGACTTGAATTAAAGAAGAACATTCTGGGAGCTGAAGGAGGAGGCAGAGGACAGGGTGCATTGGTAGTCTAAGTTCACTGACAAAAGGAATGGACCTGTCGTAAGACAGAACACTAATAATAATGTATTATGTATGATTAATAAGATTAAAGCGGTGGAAGGTGTGAATTGGGAAATTTCTTATCTTTATTTCAGTTCTTGTTTGGTTTGACGGCTGCGCTGGCTGCCATATGTTTAAGGACTGCATGGATTGTGATTCTACCTTCGTGTTGTTTCTTAAAGACCTGAAGATTATGCGAAACAATATTGAAACTCGTTGTCCTTAAATATATGGCAGCCAGCGCAGTCGTAAAACCAAAGAAGGAATGAGATTGAATATTAAAAAAAATAACAATTTCCAATATTTGTGATAACTATCGATACTAAGTCAATAGCAAGACTTTTAAGTTATATTATCATATATGTTAATATGTTTGTTTTACCAACCAGAGTTATTTTACCTAATTATTATGTTTCTATAAAATGTTATTGTACATTATCTTGATTTTGTAACTGTTATCAATACTTAAAACTCAATAAGACAAAATTTTAAAGTAAAATTATTTGAATAGTTTCTTAAAATATTATTTTGTATACTATCTCCATACTAAAGATTAAATATGTTCTTCAAAAAAATAAATGTTCAGTTTGAATCCCAAAAAAGTGGTTTCAAACGTCGTAAATGGGGCTGTACCTTCATACATCCAGGTAAAAATCGGATCATTTCTTTAAAATTCCCCTTCTTTCAATCATTGTCCTCAAATTAGTTGGCGTTGTGTCTTAAATTTAAAGGTCAGTTAAGCTTAACCGGTAGAAATAAAAACAGAAGTATATTTAGTACGTAATAATTTTGGGCAACTTTCATATTTCACGCACCGTGACTTCCCCTTTAAACGTGAGAAGTATTCAACACGCGTGCTGGTAACTACGAGGGTTAATTAGTAGCTAATTATAGTGCAAAGCAATCAGTCTTCGTAACATACTTAAGTTAGCAAACTTCTCATGATAGGGGTATGATTACTTGAGTAATTTGTTATCTCGTAATAGTAACATATTAATTTGCTTTTAAGTTGCGTTTAAATTTATAGTAATCTAGTTGTTTTACTTGGGGATTGAGAAATAGCTACTGTACAAATATATACATTTACTATAATAGATAGATGTAGATAGATAGATAGATAGATAGATAGATAGATAGATAGATAGATAGATAGATAGATAGATAGATAGATAGATAGATAGATAGATAGAAGATAGATAGATAGATAGATAGATAGATAGATAGATAGATAGATAGATAAGATAGATAGATAGATAGATAGATAGATAGATAGATAGATAGATAGGATAGATAGATAGATAGATAGATAGATAGATAGATAGATAGATAGATAGATAGATAGATAGATAGATAGATAGATGATAGATAGATAAGATAGATAGATAGATAGATAGATAGATAGATAGATAGATAGATAGATAGATAGATAAGATAGATAGATGATAGATAGTATAGATAGATAGATTAGATGAGATAATAGATAGATAGATAGATAGATAGATAAAGATAGATAGATAGATAGATAGATAGATTAGATAGATAGATAGATAGATAGATAGATAGATAGATAGATAGATAGATAGATAGATAGATAGATAGATAGATAGATAGATAGATAATAGATAGATATAGATAGATAGATAGATAGATAGATAGATAGATAGATCTGATGATAGATAGATAGAAATAAAATAGATAATTGACAGATAATATATATATATTATTTTATTGTTGGAAACGTATATAAAATTCAACATATTAATTGTGGCACATTGGATAACATGACTATTATTTGTATTAGTATTTTATATTGATAATATCTAAAGAATTGAATTGCAGATAACATGACCTATGGATGACATATATTTTTTATAGTAACTTAGCACTCCAGTACTGTTTTTGTGAATCAATTTAATAGTTGAAAAATAACACCTGGACATGGAATTGAATCTGGGACATTTTTGCTTAGCGCTCCAATGCCCTCCCACTGAGCTATCCAGGCTTCATCTCGTGCTCAGAGTCATTCTTCACTAATAGTTTTAAAGCTGAGTCTGTGATAGACGTGTGGAATCTTTAGCTACATATGAGCGACCAATATTATCTCGAGCTATCAGATATCAAACCATCTGCTACTAGGGAGGACTGTTATACTGCCAAGTATACAATACAATATTGTAATTAAAGTTAATTGAAATGTGGTCACCTCTACAAGGACAGTACCGTAACTACAATTATTTGCAACCTATGTGTTGATATATATTTTCTTTAGCACCGCGTCTTACTACTTATTCGAGTTTTACGCATATGTACTAATTACGCTAATGAGTTATTGATTAAGAAGGCTGACTTTAGAGGAAGTTTACCCATATTTGCGTGGAGGGAGAGTGGAAAAACACTTTGTAAAAACTTACCTCAGTACACCCGAAGAGATTCAAACCTTGATCTCCGCGTTATATATAGACAGTCTATTCTACTGCGATAGTTAGTAGCGCGTTAGACCCCTAGGCCACAGAAACGGGTAGTTTTCTACTTTGAATATGCTCTATCTAAACGTTGTTTTTTATGCGCTGCATCTTATTCCCCACCCGGGCTACACACATTATAACTAAGCTAAGGGGGTAAGGATGACGAAGGTAGAATTAGAAGGAAGTCTACCCGTATTTATGTGGAGGGAGAGTGTAATTTTTTTAACACCCCTCAGTACTTTCAACCGGGATTCGAACCCTGATCTCCCTGTCAATGACAGTACAGTCTATTGCGAGTAGACCACCGAAGCATGTAACTTACTCCTACTTTATAAATGGACCATTACTTTACCAGTATAGTTAACACAGTGTTAGGATGTTTTAAAAAGCTCCCAAACTACCATTAACTAATATCAACACCCACCTGCTTCGGTGGCTACATAGTCTAAGGCATCATTCTCATGTTGGACTAGACTGCTGATGGCAGGGAGATTGTGATTCAAATCCCGGTTTGGTGTAGGCTTACTGAGACTGGTTTTTACTAAATTGGTTTCTCCTCTCCCTCCACGTAAATGTGGGTATACTTCCTCTAAATTCAGCCTTCTTGATCTCTAACTCGATAACGTATTAAATACAAATGCGTCTGACCTGAACAGATAGTAAAACATGGTTCTAAAAATAAGTAGGACATTACGTAATCAATTACTAATCTAGTACATTATTTAAGAGTGTGGTTTTATAAACTGGAAACTCTCATTGTATTTGGGTGAAATGTTTCTTATTCGTGTTTATTGGAAAATGTATCGTAGTATAGTACTTACAAGAAGACTCTTTTAAACCGTGGTCAAATATTAATTTAGGATGGAATAATTTTCTCATCAATCATTTTCTTCGGCGTACCTAAAATTCCAAATAATATTGGCGTGTGATTGATAGCAATATAACTCGATTTTATTCTCGTAGTACTTTGTTTGTTGAAAGTGAAATTTCGTGTTATTCAACACGTGAACAGTTTTCAAATATTATTTCCTTATCTACAGTCCAATTTTCATATTAAGGCTTTTTTAAATTACAAACTTGTCTTTTTCTGCTAAGGCTGATAATATTTTACTATATTATAAGTGTTATATTATAGGTGTTTATAATATCTATCAAAAGTAACAGCTAGGCTCGCATGACTCGACGTATGAATACGTGAAAGTAGATCTAGTAACTTTTCTAGAAGTCAGATTTTTTTCCAAATCCAACCAGAAATATTTAAATTAAGATAATATGTCCTGGACGAAACTACGCCACGACCATTATAGATATTCAAAAACTATTGCGTTTATTATTTTTAGAAAATTACACTAAACGGGTACTGAAGCAATATTTTATTTAGTTTGGCTGATAAATTGTTTTTCGTCATTAAAAAGTCTTAATAAATAAGTACCTTAACACGCGAATCCTCCCATGCCACCTTAAATATCCATGCAGCGCCATCGCATGACTGTGGGGAGGTCAGGAACCAAGTCAAGGTCATTTGGAATCCCACGTACACGCCATAATTCCTGGCTTCCCGGCTAATTTTAACTTATCCCTCCAAGATAATATTTATACGCGTCTTTGTGTTTCTTTTATGGGGGATTTTCCAAGTCGTCTGGTCATGGTCGGTGGTTTTAGACCGAGCTAGGGCGGACCAAGTACACTCTTCAGTGTTTCCATTCACACTAGATGTATTGGCAGTGTTGGGTCTTCCATTCACACTAGATGGATTGCCAGTGTTGGGTCTTCCATTCACACTAGATGTATTGGCAGTGTTGGGTCTTCATTCACACTAGATGGATTGTCCAGTGTTGGGACTTCCATTCACACTAGATGGATTGCCAGTGTTGGGTCTTCCATTCACACTAGATGTATTGGCAGTGTTGGGTCTTCAATTCACACTAGATGGATTGCCAGTTGTTGGGTCTTCAATTCACACTAGATGGATTGCCAGTGTTGGGTCTTCCATTCACACTAGATGTATTGGCAGTGTTGGGTCTTCCATTCACACTAGATGGATTGCCAGTGTTGGGTCTTCCATTCATACTAGATGTATTGGCAGTGTTGGGTCTTCAATTCACACTATATGGATTGTCAGTGTTGGGACTTCCATTCACACTAGTTGGATTGCCAGTGTTGGGATTTCCATTCACACTAGATGTATTGGCAGTGTTGGGTCTTCAATTCACACTAGATGGATTGCCAGTGTTGGGTCTTCCATTCACACTAGATGGATTGCCAGTGTTGGGACTTCCATTCACACTAGATGGATTGCCAGTGTTGGGACTTCCATTCACACTATATGGATTGCCAGTGTTGGGACTTCCATTCACACTAGATGGATTGATAGTGTTATGACCAGTGGTGGCGGATCGTTTTAGAGCCGGAAAGGGGGGGGGGGGGTCAAAATTTCCAGATAAATATTGTAATACAAAAAACCTTTTTTGCCAATAACACTTCACTAAACCTAAACGCATAACTTTATTATTATTTATGATAAAAACCGTTCTAGATATCGGCCTAAGTATTTACTCACCCGCAGCGGTGGTTTAGGGATAGTCATTGGCTCACAATCCTTTGTTAGCCGTTGACGGCGAGGTCAAGGTTCAAGTCTCGGTCGGGTGAACTGAGGGTGGTTTTCCACGAGTTATTTATCACTGCCATTTTTCTATCTTCACTCAACCACCTCCCCTGAAATGCGGGTTCATTTCCTCATAACTGCCTTCCTCATCATATCCACATAGATTAAGGCGTTAGTAGCCCATGTACTAAAAAAACTTTACAATTAATTTTTTTAAAAAAACTAGTCCTGACAGAAAGTTCTGTAGTTGATTATACAACACATTATTTGAAGCGATAGACCAAGCCACTGTGACAGTTAAATATTTTTGTTGGTCTCTGTCTACGAACATCAGGTAAATTGAATCATTCTCAAGAACATTAACCCGTTTAGCAAGTACAGAATAGGATAGGTGGACATACACGATCAAACATACGCGTGAATAAAATCTGATGGACTTTACGGTTAAATTATATTCAATCAAGCATAATAATAATGGTAATAATTATAATACAACAAGTAGAAGCTCTTCTCAAACATATACCTCGTAATTTGCCTGTTCGCTTTATGTTAAAAACCAAGTTAACCAACACACAACCACACCTAATAAAATGGTAGCACACTCGAGAGGTCTGTGACCTGTGAACATTTACAGGTTAGCTATAAATGTTTAAAAAATTTACCAAACAGAAAAAAAGGCAAAATAAACCCGTAGTAGCTAGTTAATCACCATCCATTTTTTAATTGGGTTTTTTTATGTTTTAATGCTTTATAACGCAATTCAGCTTGTATAGGTAAAAACCTAGAATTTTATAAGGACATAAGGTGCACATAGTGCGAAAAATTAAACATGAGACTCCAAATACGTTGAGTTTTTTTCATTTAATCTGTTTATTTGTGAACAACCAAAATAAATTAGGAAAGCATTACTTCTAAAATTGGAATGGGAAGATATTCCTCTGCTTGACGCATGCTTAATCACTATTATTTTGGCGCGATGAAGTTTCGTTGCTGCGTTTGCACGGTACACGCGCCAACTAAGGAGTCAGCGCGTAATTTAAACTACAATGATTCAGCTATAGTTTCATTAAATTGTTTAACTTTGGTATAAAAACAATTGAAATATAAAATATTTTTTTTATTTTCCATCATTTATATAGGTCACACAAAGGATTTTATAGCACATGTCAGATGGGGAGACAAAACTTTGCTTTGCCCCCCTTATTTCTATCAAGGGAGCGATGCCCCCTGTGTCCCCCCTTCCCCCGTTCCGCCACCCCTGTCGTGACCTTCATTCAAAATAGATAGATTGCTTGTTACTCTTTACAGTCCTCAACTAGTTTTCCCAAACAGTCAATTGTATTTATTCTCTGAAAGACCCCAATTTAAAACCCGGATTGTAGAAATGTATTCTTTACGTGGG
Source organism: Timema podura (assembly GCA_033556935.1). Classification (NCBI taxonomy): domain Eukaryota; kingdom Metazoa; phylum Arthropoda; class Insecta; order Phasmatodea; family Timematidae; genus Timema; species Timema podura. The sequence continues at coordinate 75,982,056 of JAVRXN010000011.1, forward strand.
ACTAAAGCATACAAGTTAGGCTACAAGTGTTTCGGAGGTCGTTTTTAAACTTTATTTTTGCTGCCAAAGTTGGGTTTTCGCGGTGTCAATTAACGAACGATCGTGTATTTGCATGAATTTATTGACCAGCCATAGACTCTGACCTTCTCACTCTGTGTATTTTCTCAGTCATGTGAAGGATCTCATCGTGTCAACATCGAGTCACTAAGTTTAAGATCAGATGACTGTTCACGACTGAAGGATCGTTTATTTTCCCCGCCCAGGCGGAAAATACTCGACCGCCATCGGTAGAAGTCGTGGGCTTCTTGACCTCTAGCTACCGCTAAGTAGGTACACGATTGATGCGGTCGTGATCTTACACTTGAACCTGTGGGAACCCGCCTTTAGCGTCCCGCTGAGCGCTCGGGACAGACCGCAACTTATTACACAGATAATATTGGTATTCCCTTTCCTTATCTCTCCCTATTTAATCCTCTCATATTTCTCCTTCTCTCCTTCTCTCTCCTTTACTCAATCTCTTTAATTTTTTTTTCTCTCTCTGGTAATGGTATCTCTTTCCTGTTTTCGTTCTCTCTTTTCCTCACATTTTCTTCTCCTATCCTTCTCTATTCAATCGCTTGTTTTTTTTCTATTCTATTGTTCTTTCTGTCTCCTTCTTTCGTTCTAGTTCTCTTTTTTATTTTTTTAAATCTATCTCTTTTTGGTTTTCCTGTTGTATGGCTCATTTTCTTGTTCTTTTTCTACTTCTTTTGTTTATTATAGCTCCTTCTTTCGTTCTAATTTTCTTTATTTATGGTTCTATAACTCCTTTTGTCTCTACTTCTTTCTTTTTTTTCCTTTTCTATTTTCTTCTCTCATTTTTCTCTTGCTCTCTCTCTCATTCTATTCCACTCTCTAACTTTCTATCCCCTTGAGCTTTTTTTTTTCTGAAATCATCCCACTTATAAACGCTCTCTCTCTTTTAATGACCTCCTCTTTTCCAACCATCCGTTTCTCTATTTGTATCCCCGTGCCTCATCCCTAACGGTTTCCCGCTCGTCAGAAGTGAGCCATGTAACACTCCTGACTTGAGAACTTCCCTCCTCCCCCCCACCATTCCCTTACGAGAGGGAACTGCACCCGTCAAGAAAAGCTCCTGCGAGTAGATCAGAAGGCTAGTGGGATCACTTTTTTAATTTATTATTATTTATTAAACCTGCAGTTTCTGAACCGACTGATTATATCAGCACACGATTTATAAACTAACTAAATCTAGAACAGACACAACACCCAGCCCCCAGCCATTTATGTTTTTTTTATCACCGCGTTTTACTATCCGTTCGGGCTACACGCTTATATGATAGCTACGCTGCTGATAGGTTAAAAGGGAATAGGAGGTAAGGTCGGTAATTTAGAGGAAGCTTACCCGAAATTTGCATTAGTAAAATCCACCCCATTACAACCGACCGGGATCGAACCACTATTTTCCTGTCATTGGTAATCTAGTCTAGTGCGAGAGTGACGCCTTAGAATATGCAACCACCGAAGTGGGTGGCCATTAATTAAGCCCTGCAATGCTGTCTGTGTGTCTATATCTCAGTCTAGAGCCGTTAACCATTTTACTGATCGGGTTGAAACATTGTTTTTAATTTTTTTTTAAAGGTTCCCCAGAGGTGTTTTTGGAATTACACATCTGACCCTAAAATTAAGGTTAGTATACTTAACATCAAAAAGCGAGAAACACATTTTTTAATCGGCTATAAAGATTTGTATTAAAATTCGTATCAAGACACTGATTTACAAAAAAAATTGTGCATCATGAAAATTAGTTTCAGGGTATTTTAAAAAACATGAAATTTTCGATTTTGATCATATCACCACAACTCTTTGAAATACTAAACAACTAATCATAGCGAAGTTGTAGAACTTTTAAAGAGATAACGCTTTTATTTGATATTATATCTTTTAAAATCAATCTTTTTCGAGCTATAAGCAAATCATCATCATCATAAATTGTTTCCAGCCTGTGGCACGGGTATATTTAGTAAAATGCCTCCATCTCTCTCTCTCGGTCATTCCACCATTCTTCCTCCTGCACTCCCTTCCTCTCACTTGCACACTTGCTGCTATCTGCTCCTCCCATCTCTTCCTCGGTCTCCCTTGTGGTATCTTCCCTACATACTTCATATCCATTTATCTTCTTGGAATCCTCTCCCCTTCCATCTCATCCTAGTTTCCTCCACTATCTCGTGAACTAAAATAGATATTTGTAAATAAACATTTGGCAGATGGAGATTTTATTATTCCTAATAGTCATAGACAGCGCTCAATTGAATGGGCATGGCTACGTCACGATAGCACTTAAAACTATTATATGTATACGGACAAGATAATCTAAACGTTTCTGACACGAGATTCATTTGATGTGAGCGTGTAGGGGACAAAAAAAATAATTGTGTGGACAAAATAAATAAAATATTATATCAGTAGAAATATAGAGTTTAATTTTCTTCTCGCAGGCTGACTCCAACAATTTTGAATATATTTAGAATGTGTCCTAGAATTTAATGACAATTTTTTCCCTCCATTTAAAAAATGTGTCATCTAATGCCGCCATGCTCATTGACAGATATTCAACAACTAGTTGATATCACCATGTGAAGAAAGTTAAATTTTATGTTCATACTGGATCAAAATTGTATTTATTTTGTCCAAAAAAAAAGTTTTGCTAAAAAAAAACCTGCAAGATCACAGACTTTTCCTCGAGTTCCCTTCCACTCCACCTTAAAAACCTACATTAGCTGGTGGGTCGCACAAAAATAGGCGGCGGGCCGGATCCATCCCGTGGGCCAAAGTTTGCCGACCACTGATCTAGACAGCTCTCCATTAAACCAGGGGGTCAGTTTGCGCGTGAGACCACATTCATCATCGAAGTCAAAGATGTATCGGTTCTATAGTCGAAAAGAGCATAATTGAGCGTTTTTCTTACAGTTCAAAAAGTTGACGCACCACGTCGTGTGCTTTACAGCTTTTTTTGTTGTTTTTTTTAATCACGGCGTCTTACTACCTGTTCAGGTTGTACATATATATTATAATTACTCTATTGGGGCAGATATGAGGAAGGAAGCACTTTAGAGGTAATGTACCCCTATATGCGTGGAAGGATAGCGGAAAACAATTTGGGAAAAGTAAGCTTTAGTATATCCGACCAGGATTTTAATCCAGATCTCCCAGTCATAGACTGGTAAGTCCAACAAAATAATGACGCCTTAGAGATTAGACCATTCGGACACTGAAGCTGTTCCTTTTCCTTTTGGACAACTCAAGATAAATCTAATGCTATCGTTTCGATGTCAGACACTTTATATTTATTTTAAATATGTTCGAGAGGTTATTTCTCTGGTGATCTGACTATAGACAACGTTTCGGCGTGGGATCTTCAAGACCCCCGTCAATGAATGTCAAGTGGTACAGCCTTCGAGAGGACAGCACATATTGTACGGCCGTTCTAGCTAAGGTCTTCTTATGTTTTTTTCCCTAAATGGTTTTCCATTCTCCCTCTCTGCAAACGTAGGTACTTTTTCCTCCTTAGCTAATTAGCGTAATTAGTACATATTCGTATAAACTGAACGTGGTACTAAAAAAAAGATGCATATTAAATCATTTACTTTGTATAGTCAGCCCATTACTTTTATATACAGTCAAGCTTTCTGCGATCAAAATTTATAAAATCGGCCGTTAATCTTAGTTTTCTAGAATGGAGCCGTTACTCCTATATTCAAGTAGCTTATCATGTGTGCTCACGAGGGTGAGTTTGACCCCGTTCCAAATCCAATGCTTTACAGAAAATTTGAAAGGTCTGGGGACCGAACCCGGGACCTTTGGATCTGTATCCAGGCACGCTGAGCACTAAACCATAGAAGTGGTATATTTAGATAAAAGGGAACTAATTGTGAGCGTTTTAAAAATTAATGTAATAATGGTCGTATATTTATACGTTAAGTAATGTAATCCGTAAGTAAAATAATAATAATAATTTAAAATGTTATCACTGTCAACCGGTGAAAAAAATTTGTTTGTAATTTCTAAGACTTCCTTCTTACTAGAACCTTACTATATTCATTCTTGAAGTAATACTGAGAATTTTTTTAAAATACCTCTTCTGTCCCCCCACCCCGTCCCACCCCTTTTTCAAACGTAAATAAGGCATAAAGTTTTACAAACAGAAGCTTCACGGGTTTAAGAATCGTCAATTTAGAGTGTACATATATAAATTTTTAAAAAACTGAGTCCCCTTAAAGCCTGAAGTAAGCTCTCAATTATTTTAATTAGTTATTAAACATTAGCTTACCCATCCTACCCCCCTCAAGCTTCCTATTGACAAATAAGAGTTATTGTCACGGATCAAAGAATGGTCAACGCCCTCCCTTTTGTAATTGCATACGACGACAAAATCCTTTCACCGTTCACACACAAACTCGATCCTTTCTGCATATCTAAATAATACCAACAAGAGAAGGCCGTTAGCTGATTGAAGTCCTGAAAGCAGAAATAGTGCCACCTCCATCCAATCATTCTACCGTGAGCCACTGTGAACTCTCGTCTTTCGTCAACAAAAAGTCGAGGTGGGTGTTTTAGGGACGCTATTTAAGGCCAGTGTTTAGGATAGTTTTTATAACAAAACATTTTTTGACCAAAATTAATAAAATATGGCTCAAGTAGAAACATATGTGTTTACTTTTCTTCACATGATGATACAAACAGTTGCTAAATATCTTGTCATGAGCATAGCGGAATTAGATGACAACACTTTTTAAAGGAAGAGAAAAAGTTGTAATCAAATTCCAGGACACCCTTGATAGATAGTCAACAAAATGTTGATGCCATCATGTGAAGAAAATTAAACTCTATGGCTGTACTAGAGTAATATTAGATTTATTTTGAACAAAATAATGTTTTGATACAAAAACTGCAAAAATACTGGACTTAACTCGTTTTTTCCCTACACTCTAAGCTTCCGACTCAGTCTTGGAGATCCAAGAAGCTACTCATAACCACTGTACTCTTCAAGGGTCACATATTTGGATCCTGGCAAGGGACAGAAAATTAGAAGAACGTCTCATCTCACGGATAACATTAAACAAAGGTAGGAAACAAAGCTCGGATCAAACATCACATAGTGGTGCAGTATTCTTTATTCTATTTTTTAAAAACAGTGAAATTTATACCAGTGAAACAGTTTTACTGTATTTTTAAAAAAAAAATAGCAATTAATACCCAACTAGTCCCATTTCCTCTGTTGTCAAATGAAGAATGCACTTCGATACATTTCCTTGTTTAGGCGTAAATCTTCTATCTAATATCCCAGTTAATCAGCCGTGATACGGACTACTGAGCTTTTATAAGGAGTCAAAGTCGTATTTCACGATCCACAATATTCAGGAGGTCCCGAACGTGGGTAATTCAGGAATTGTTCTAGGACCAAAGGCGGACCCAGGGCATTTTTTCGAGGGAGGGGTGGAGATTGTGATTTTCCTAAGGCTCTTTCAAGTACAAAATTAATAATTTTAATTAATCGGGATTTTAATTTATAATAATTTTAATATTAATATTGTTAATTTATAAAAAAAATAGTCTTAATTAATTAATATAAGGATAAGATGACTTGTGAGGAAAAAAACATAATTATGATTAGTAAATTTGTAATTTCTATACAAAAAAAAGGACATAAATTCACTATCACAGTAAAAGTAATAAATATGTATATAGGATAAGATGTTTTAGTATTAATATAAAATATATGTATTTTAACTAAACTTAGTACTCTAGCTATTAGAAAATTTCGTTTCTTAAACCACTTGCTTTTCTGCACATTAGAGTTAAGTTGAAAGAGTTATGTCATGTGGAAGATAAGGCGAGGGCGATATTAGAGTCAAGTCATTCTTTACACGTTAAGTTATTGGTTTCAATATTTTTAATTATTTTATATACAGAGGGGATGATCTCCCCCATCGCCTCCCCGTGGATCCACCACTATCTATAAAGTGGGTTATTTCCTTTCAAAAGCTCCTCTTGAAATGGTAGCGAACACAGATTGGGTCACGAACCAGCATCCCTAAGGAGGGGATGCTGGTGAGGGGGGGTTACAATCGATATGAAACGAAACTATAGTTCATATCGATCAGGATGTGGCTAGCGGGTCAGTTGCAGAGCGGGGGAGGATGCGACCGGAGTAGTTTCCGGTACCGCAATAATCCGGTTAAGGAGGACGTATTGATCAGCTCTGATTATGCCTGGTTGTGACAAGTCAGGGAAAAAGGGAGGGGGGAAAAAGGAAAATAACAAGGAAGCTTTGGGGGTAACGTGGGGGGTGGGTGATATAAAATGGCCCACCTTGAGAGTTGGATAACTTTGCAGGCCATAGATTTAATGGTGGGAGGACCATAGAATCTTTTTTTTTTTTAGAAAATATCAGGGATATACGAAGCTTCGAAATGTCTAAGTCGAAGGTCAAAGGTCAAATTTCCTTCACTTTGGTTCCTACTTCAGCTCCTAAAATAACTACTTCACATTTCAAAACATTTTGAAAAAAAAGAAAACTTTGATCTGTTATCAACAAATTTGAAATATTTCATTAAATATAACATAGTTGGACATACAATCATTTTTATAACAGCTGCCAAACAGTATTTAAACATCGACTAGTGATTAAATTACATCTTTAACGTAAGCAAAGATAAATTCGGATGTCAGTCAGCATAAAATAATATAATGTGCTTTGTTTTCTTATCTATACTGTTTCTCTTTGCATAGACGGTATTAATGGATAATTTAAAAACCTCAAGCAGCACGATGTGACAGCAACAAAAACCTTAACTCCATCTTAAGATTTTACTTTGCTTTACACTTTTGAAACATTTAAAGAGTAGCTTTCTCATACACCTAGAAAATACTAACATATTATTTTATCAAAGCCAACCTTCATAAAATATTAAGTATATTAATTGTAATTGAGTGACAAATGAAATATGGACACAGGAAAGGAACCAGAGAGTTTGGCTTGCTCTATCACTGAAGTATCCAGACTTATTTCTCTTCTCAGGGACATTCTTCACTCATAGTTAAGGCCGAGTCTGTGATGGACGAGTGGATATCGTCAGCTACATATGAGCTACAATTTATATCTCGAACTATCAGATAACACAACCATCTGCAAATCGGTTGGTCTTTATGCTGACAAGTATTCAATACAAGATTGTAACCAAAGCGAATTTAAATTAATATCAACACACCATTTGTAAATCGTTGTAAGTACGTGTTCGATTCCCGTGTCCAGGTGTCATTTTTCATCTATTTAAATTAATTGAATTGTGGCCCTGTTTAAGCGGACAGTTTTCCTTAATTACAATGAGTTTGCGCCTGTGTATTGATATTAATTATTACTTTATAACTAGTGTTCATTTTGTGGATTTGGTAACTTTATCAAACGTGACAGCTGCAGATCATGTGACCTGGCGTATGAGTACGATAAAGTAGCATTTTATAGCTGTCGATTAAGGTTATTTCCATTAAAATTGGATTTGTGCCGCCGAGGCTCGTTTTTAGCCTGTCGCTAGGCAAAATACTTGTGAGGTTATGTATCCACTCTGCCTTGGATTAATCAGACGAGAGTCAAGGGTTGTTATTCCTGTCCCTAAGACTCAGAGGTGTGAGGAACCATCGACAAGTAGACTGACCTTGTTTCGATTCCCAGTGGAGCGTGAATAAATTTGCTATCGGTGATTTAGGTCCCTCTTGTGAACCGGGTAGTTAATTTCCTTTACTCTGGTAACGAATATTTATAGCTAATTGTGTTTCCACTAGTCTGAGTTAATTCTTAATAGTCGGACACCACAGCTCAATCGGTAGCATATCCAGGTAACGGGTTGAGCGTCAAAGGTTCGATTCTTCAGCATGGTCAAAAATTATTATCAATGGGGAAATTAGAGTTTACGGTCGGGATACTGGATGTTTTGTCTAATATACAATTAAGTTTGTTTGTAAAACGTGTTATTATATAATCAGCTGATTGTAAATTGCGCGTTAAGTGCTTCAAATAAAACAAAATTAAATATAAATAATTCATAATTCTGTTTTCATTAGGTTAACAAAACTTTTGGTATTGTAAATACCAAACGGTTTTGTGTAAATAGGTGACCTTGGGACGATCAAATATGGATGTGCCTTATATAGCTTTGGAAATTACTAAAACTTGCCCATTGATTTATTTTGTTTGAATAGTGGCTGGGGAATTTTTAATTAAAGTTTAATAGGCATGGTGAAAACTATATTCTGAATACACAGTAATCAGTAAGTCCCGTGTGCTAACGATTTCATCATTTGTTAAAATGCCCTTTAAAACCCATTGAAATTACTATTAAATGCGCAAAAACTATGCGTCATATTAATTTGTGTTTGGCCCAGTCAGTTTCAAAGAACTATTTCAGCACTGCAGGAAGAGCATAATTTACTCCAAATGCAGTGGTTACTAGTTTTTAGAGGTATATTTAAAATAAATTTATTTCACGACGAGCTTGTTACGTATCAGTTGCTATTAAGTCCCATTTTATAATCTCTCACATCCTCTTATCCACCCATTCTTTCTACACCCTTCCCTCCCCATTTTTTTGATGAAAATTTCAAACGATTCAATGATCACGATGACATGAATATAAGCTGGCTTTGTTCCCTCAGATTAAATATTAATTGAATAAATAGTGTACGTAATACTAAAACACAGCTACTTTAAACCTTTCTTCTCCACACATTAATATCACCAAGTTGATCAAAATTTCCATCTGGTATTTCCGTTGAAATCAAAGCTAATGACATTATCTTTTTTTTATATAGTTTAATGTAAGTACTTTTTATATGTAAGCATTTCCCATCCCTCCAACCTTGATTTCCTAAATCAAAGTTAAATTATAATAAAGGTAAAAAACCTCATCATATGAAAAGTCAGCTTTAGCAATAAGTCGTGATTAATGAATGCAAGAGAAAGTCATTTAGTTATTATTACTATTATTATTATTATTAGCACCGCGTCTTACTACCCGTTCGATTTATGCGCACTTACGCTAGTGTGTAATGGAAGAGTGATTTTGAAATTAAATAAAGGACCTACAGTTTAACGTGGGATCCGAACCACGGTGGAGGCCTGGCATTCCACACATTCACAAGTTTTATTAATACACGTCTTGTCAGAGGTGAAAAGGGTTTGGCAATCAGATAAATCTGTGCCGCGACTGAGGATTGAACCCCGGACCCCCATCACAGAAGTCCTACACCTTACCATTAGACCGCCAGGTCATCCGTGGCCCATCAAGTTCACATCATTATTTACATACGTGTTTGATAGTGTTTGAAACATGTTCTATATTATCCGAGTTTTCGGTAATCAGTCACGTTAACCTCGGATAATACGGACAGTATTGTAAAAAAAAATAAATCATCTAATATATTTGAAATATCGTCGTGGCCCTGTTATAAAATCTCATATGGTTTTAGGAAGGTTACATTTTTTCCTTCTCACTCGATCTCCCAGTCATCGGCTGTCTAGTCTATTGCGAGAGTAGCGCGTTAGACCACGCGGCCACTAAATCAGGTACCGTTTGTTGTTCCTTGTTGTTTATAAAAAAAATATTAGGGTGGGACGTAGGAAACGCGAGAAATGTTCAGTGTTTTTTTGTAGTTTTTATATAGAAACTTTCATTTTGGTCAAAATAAATTAAATTAATTCTCCAATACAAACATACATTTTCTTCACATGGTGATATCAACAATTGTTGAATATCCGTCATGAGCATAGCGCCATTAGATGAGAAACTTTTTTAATTAAGATAAAAAGTCGTGTGTAAAGTATAAACTGGTGCTACAAATAGACTGAATAGCGACATGATCATCAATAATGTAACTGAAAAGGCCTCGAGATTAAATGTACTACTAATAAATATATATATATATATATTTCACCTCACCACTTCATCCTACACTGAAACAAATGTTTCGCCGTCACTTATGAATGTGTGCTAATGGTTCGCCTATATCTATAGTCTTGTGCCACTTGTAACCAAATAGTCCACCCCTGCCTCCTCTCCTATATTAGTCCGCATTCCTTGATCGCGTACTAATCCCGGCAACCGGGGGCGAACTACACTTTCCATCTTCACGCCTCCGAGACTCAATGAACACCCGCCTGTGTATCTATCTATCTACCTATCCCCAGAGAGAAACAAGAGAGAGAAGACTAGCTAGATATTCAACAAACACAGACCAGCAAAGCGACTTCCATTCCCTTACTTCCTCTTTGGTGGAAAAAAGACGCTCCTCCGCCGATCTTACTTCCTCCTTGTCTTCCAAAGAGGTTTCGGAATCTATTCACGCGACGTATTGGGAAGACAGTGAAACCTACCCTCAGATCTATAATCCTTTACCCACTTCCCCCTAGAGGATATTTGCGACATTCTGATAGAATCCTATTGGTCTGGGGGTGTTGTTCAATGTATACGAGCCACGAAGAGAGAAGGGAGATGAAATAGAAGAAGAATTCTAGGGTTGGAGTAATTTCTACTTTTCTTCTGTTTTATATATATATATATATATTATATATATATATATATATCTTTTTTCCTTTTCAACATTTCCTCTCCCTACAGACGATAATGTCTCCCACTTGGATACCACGGGCGTCTCTTTATAAATGATAAAGAATTTGTTGAAACTGTTTGGATCTCAAATGAGATACCGTTGAGTAAAAAACGAAAGTAGATGTTTAATTGATAATGAGTTTTTTGTTATTACCAGAGAAAGGTATTTATCTTGCACCAAGACTTAATTAAATTCTATAATATCAATCACGTTCAAGTTGAAGAACATAAACTTTTTTTTTCCTTGCGCAACCACATCTTACTACCCATTTGGGCACACAGCGTACTTAAACTATCGGTTAGGGAGAATTTAGTGGAAATGTACTCGTATTTGTGAGAGAGAAACTAATTAGAAAAAAAACACTCTCAATACACACGTCCAAGATTCAAACCTTGATCTTTCTATCACTGGAAATTAAGTATGTGGCAGTAATGGTGCTTCAAACCATGTGACCACCAATGCGGGTAATTTAAATTATTATTGATGAGTCATCATCAGCCCGAAGGTTGTCATTCCCGAAGATGGGCACGCACTCAGCCTTTCAAATGGTTAGTACTGCCCATACTATCTGGTAAAAAGCACATGTACTAGGTAAGTTTAGGAAGTGCTGTAGTTTACCGTTGCTTTGAGGACTGGATTTATCGAGTGAACGAGAAGGGGCCCGCCAATTTTACCTGAAAGATATTTTTCACATACCCGCCACAATTGGCGTGATACCGACGGCTTTACTTCCCATCCGAAGGAAGTTGTTCTACGAATTTTTATCACTTAAGTAAAGTCCGTTGACCCCAGCTGGGTTTTGAAACCACGGACACCGGGTCCTGAGGCGATCACTTTAGCCCAAGACTCATAAAAGAACTTAAGTAGGTACACTGCGTTTTAAAACAAGGCTGACGTGTTTTACCAAGTATTTTTATATTGTATTTGTTTAAGGCAAAGATCCTCGGGTTTCAATTTTCATAACTTTATTGGGTGTCCAAAATAAAATGCAATTTTTCTTCAAACAAAATTTTGTATTGAAGTATTAGAAGTGTTATTTGGTTTCAACTTGAAATGTTGCGTTAAGTAACTCTTTGTTTAAAAACGAATGGTGGTTCATGAGAGCACACACAATATCCCTCCCCTTCCTTCATTCCCTTCATTCCCCAATCACCCGCTTCCTCACCTCTTATCAAAATGTCTTCCTCGAACATCCCTATCTATTTTAGAAGGTTGGCAATATTTCTCCCGTCACAGCAAGTGGCCGATGTTTCACGCTCTTGTGAAATGTTTGCACTGAGGATTACTCCTTGTAAAAGCCAAGCTATACTATCGTGCACACACACACACATCGATGGTACAAACATAAACTTACAGGAGTTTTTTTTTTTTTTTGTCACTTTTACTGCTGTGGATTTAGCCGGTACGTTATTGCTGTATTACACAGTTGGTCCAGGGGAAACTTCTGCCTGGCTTTCATACAAAACACACATCATGCTTCACCCCTATATTATGCACTTAAAAATAAACAATACATACTTTCTCATCTAGTCCAGTGGTAATCAAACTTAATGAGCCCGATCCATTTGGGTGCACTCGAATTGCGGAGTAAATATACTGTCAGCCGGTCCACACAAATTGCTGAAAACCTGTAATCCCATTCAACTCCTAACCACAACTAACCTAACCTAGCTAGCTAGCCTAGCCTAACCTTCAACCTAACCTACCTAACCTAGCCTAGAGCAACTCCTAACCTAGCCTAAGCCTACTACACCTAACTAACCTACCTAACCTAACCTAGGCTCACCTAACTACCTAACCTAGCCTAACCTATAACCTAACCTAGCCTACCTAACCTAACCTAGTGACCTCAAACCTAGCCTATAGCTTCGCTACACCTAACCTAACCTCATGTTCCATTTTGAACAAAGTCATAATGCATTTAATTTTTACTTCACGGTTCGTTTAAGGGTATTACTGAGCTCGGATGAGTTGTTCAGCAATTCGTGTGCACCGTCAATTTTATAAACTCGAAATTAAAATAGTTTAGTTTTTTCCTCTTTTGCTACATTTAAAACTAGCATTGAAATAACCGGTGTTGCCCGGGAGAAATATTTTAGGGTATAACTGGTAAAAGTTGCTTCGGTGGCCACATGGTCTAAGGCATACTCTCGCAATAGACTAGGCTGCTGATAACAAGGATATCGGGGCTTGAATCTCGGTCGGGCGTACCGAGTGCGGTCTTTCCCCAATTGGTTTTCCACTCTCCGTCCATGCAAATGCGGGTATATTTCCTCTGAATTCAACTTTATCATCTCTAGCCATTAGCATAATTAGTACATAAGAGTCTAACCCGAATGGGTAGTATAAGCGGCTTCTAATAAAAAAGGGTAAAAAGGTTAAAAGGTGTAAAATTGCAAAAATGGTCAAAAGTAAATCTAATCAAAATTTTAAAATTCCAGGTCCAGGTGCACGTGTTATTACACAGGGGCTACCACAACCCGCATTGCACAACTGTATTAAATGTATTGATAAATATATCTCGCAGCGTTAATATATAATCACTTTACGGTGTTAAGTTACAATTTTTTAAATTAACTAAAATTTTAAAATCCTGCTTCAAGAGTGCACTGTTCATGACATGGGGTGATCAATTTAAAATTTCAAACCTAGTTTTTTATTTCATATTGAATTCATCTTGTAAAAGTAAGGCCATATTTTTAGTATTTGTACTTTTTGTATATTCAGATTTATTATCACTTCCGCCTCTGAGTTGGGTTTTTGAACACATGCACTTATAATCAATACCTCTCCCACTTTTGTTTTTTGGCACCTTCCGTGCGTTCTTGATTGGGGGATGAAAATAAAGATTTGGTTCTCCGGGTCGACACTTATACAAGTCTACAAGAGAGAAGCACGTAAAATAACCGCGCGTCTTCTTTCTGTCGGTTGATAACTCTTAAGGTAGCAAGATGTGTTTCTATTTTGCTCTGAAAATGTAAAAGTATACAAAAATGAGGTGGGGGTTTTTTCGGAAATCTTAAAGAAGTTAAATGTCTTGAAAGTTGGTTGAAAATAGTTTAACTTAAGACGATGTCTAGACGGAAATTATTACTTGTAAAGTTCAATATGTGTTTTGAAAAGAATAAAAAATATATATAAATTATACCATGCGCAAGTAAAACAGTTATTCGAGAGCCTAAAGTATAATGATGACGACGCTGATTTCTAAACCTCAGCTTGAGGCACCAGGGAGAGACATTTTGGCACATAACACAAAGTTTCGACGATAACTCATCGTTTCTTCAGTCTCCTTTTGCTTTTTACTTTGTCTCGACCCCTCGGAGCGAGAAGTATTGTGACTGTAACGAAGATCGAACTCGAGATTTTGATAAATATCGACGTTTCATGACCCCCTGAAACCGAAAAAGTTGTTTTCGAAATTACTTCCATCTGTAACTCGCCCTAGCGCTGAAACCATTTCACCCACAGGGCTAAAATTGGTAACTAGGGTTTTCATAAGGTTCCCCGAGGGATTTTTGGAATTAGATATCCAACCCTAAAATTAAGGGTAGTTTAATGAACGGCAAAAAAAGAGAAAATCAATTTTCTCTAAATATCTATACTAACGATTTTGATTAAAGGTATAGTTTCAGGGGAAATGTACACTCATTAGCGGTACAGGATGTATAGCCATTTAGTAAAATATACCCTCAATACACGTAGCCGGAGCTCAAACCCTGACCTCCTCGTCACCGTTGATCCAGTCTATTGACAGAGTAAAGCCTTGCCCGCACGACCACCGAAGCGAGTTAACACTACATTATCAAATTTATCTAAAGATGTACGTTTTACTTATCCATTACGTTTTACTACCCATCAGATTTAATTAAGCTAATGAGGATTGGATGAGGAAGGTATAATTTAGAGTGAATGTTCTCTCATTCACGTGGAGGGAAGATGAGTAACCATTTAGTAAAATAAAACGCTCTCGGTACACCCATCCGGGGTACTAGCCCCATCCCCCCCCCCCCCCAGTCACCGGCAAAACCAGACCAAATGAGCCTGACATTTAGTCCTCGCATCCACCGATGTGAGTTGGAAAGATATTATATATCAGTAAATGGAAAGAAGTTTGAAAGCCAGAACATTTTTATAGTGGATCAAAGTCAATAAAGACAGCCCCCCCCCTCCCCCGTTTTCCTAAAAATAAAAAAATAAGACGTTACGTTCTATTCCAACCCCCTCTTTTCTCCCCTTCGAAACGTGACCTTCGTTTCTCGACGTGATAGTCCGAGGTACGGAATGGTCTGATCGATCTCTTCTCTAGTTAGAGAGTGGATGGTTAAATTCTCTTGTTTTCCTTCTTCTTTAGCGAGTTGGATCTCTCAAGTCCGCACATCCTCCTCGGGGAGGGGGGGGGCTGCAGTGTTCAATCCCAACAACAACAAATACATCTTAACAGGAAGAAAAAACAATTAGAACAGTTCTCTCTCCCTGCTCGTCCCTCTAGATACCCCATCATATGGTTTATTCCTAGGTTTCAAGGGTATAGGAGGAGGGGGGATTGATTATCTAGCCTTGAGAGACTAACGGGGGTATGGGGGGATGAGTTTTCGTTTCACCCTTAAGATGAGATGGAAAGGGACACGAGAAAAGGCCAGTGTGGGTTGTTTTTTTTTTGCAGTTTTTATCATCAAAGCCTTTTCTTTCTTTTTTTGCCAAAATAAACCAAATATTTCTCCAGTAGAAACATAAGAGTTTAATTTTCTTCACATGGTGATATCAACAGTTGTTGAATATCTGTCATGAGCGTAGCGACATTAGATGACAAACTTTTTAAATTAAGAAAAAAAGTTTCATTAAATTTCAGGACACCCTCGACAGAAATTTAACAACAGTCGTGTCAAAGTCATCGTGTGAAAAAAATTTAACCTTATGTGTTATTGGAAGAATATTTTATTCATTTTGGGTA
Source organism: Timema podura (assembly GCA_033556935.1). Lineage (NCBI taxonomy): Eukaryota > Metazoa > Arthropoda > Insecta > Phasmatodea > Timematidae > Timema > Timema podura. Next base: position 75,997,675 of record JAVRXN010000011.1, read on the forward strand.
AAAAAAGTTTTGCATATAAAAACAGAACTTAACTTGAGTTCCTTACACTTCCAACTTTAAAGGGGGAACGATCTTTTTTAACGAGTACAGACACTTTTCTTGGGTATACAGTAGTATCTCGATGGTTCAAATATAACAGGATCCATGGGCCCATGTAGAACTAATCGAAAATTAGAATTTAACAGAACAAGAAAAATTAAAATACCAAGTTTTTTCAAGTTTCAAATTGTTTATAAAAAACTGCGCGCTATAAACCAAAGTTTGCTATTTATTTAATAATACCAATGCCATACTTTTTTGGATTGTGAAAAAAGTGTCAGAACATTAAATAGAGTTTTTTTAGAATGTTTTATAGTAATTGTATGTTAAAGATCAAGTTATTTAACGGATTGATATAATGAGTATGGATGATAAGGGTTGTTAAGCGGAAATGCACCGGTATTATCGTAGAAATGGAATGGAAATCAGGACCGGTTCGTCCATATGGTCCTAGGAGCGCATACCAACAAAAAAAATTGTGTGTTTAAAATAAAGTATCATATAAATTAATTAAGCTAATAATTATTTACTAAATAAAGAAATACATCTAAATATTTTATCCAATATATCTTTTTTTTTTAACATCGCCTTGATGGTTTTATGAAACTCATGTTTGCTTTGTCGGCGAATCATCTTCGTTATTTAATTAAAACATTCGCAAAATATTAAGAGAAAAGGAAGAGAAGATATTCTTTCACACATTTACTAAGGGTGGGTGGAGGGTGTCACCACTTTTTTTTATTTGTCTCATTTTGGTTAGTTTTTTTTTCAGTATTTTGGCACCCTATTATTATTCCACGTTACCCAGAAGTTGCAGTTTATCTATATTTTACAGAATACTACTAAGATGCAAATTCTAAGCCTCGCCTGGAGTGCATGAAATCCTTGAGCAGATCTTGGTGGAAATAATACTTGAAAAAACCGCCCTTAAAAGGGGAAATAACCAAGATTTGAACCATAACCTCTCTATCATCGGCATCAAACTGCGTAGCCACTGGTTTGGACTATCTTGTCGATATTTACTTTAGATAAATATAATGTCATGGAAATTATATTGACAATTAAAACAATTTATATACATAATTCCATAAGAATATAATTAATTTGAAAATTGTGGGACCTAAGGGCAAATTGTAGGATGGTTTTAATGATACTATTTTTTGAACCCCTCTCATCCATTCAAAAAGTCATGGATGAAATGTATTTTTTCTTTAAAGAACTGTATGTAAAGTTTCCTTTTAATACCTCTTCCATGGAGAGTCACGCGTTTTCAGAAGTAATTTCAATACATACGTTTTAAAACTTTCTTTCTTTAAAAGACTCCGTCCGTTGTATTTGAAAATCAGCTGATGGATGAGCTGGCTGCCTTTCACCCAATAGGAAGCAATCTTCACAACATCAGGTTGCCAGGAGCTCTCCTATTAGTTAGTTTTAACACTGGAGACAAGGGGTCCAAGAAGCAAGGGGTAGGTCATATATAAGCAGCTTGTGTCGTATAAATCCACACAGAAAAACTAGTAATATATACAGAAAAACACAATTTTGAACAAGCACTCGCTCTGACTCTCCGCGTCAGTTCGTAAATGAACAAAAACTGTATCATTTTAATGTTAATCTTATAATAATGAACGTGAAATAAACAAAGTAAATCGTGTACAATGTTAAATCTCTACTAATTTCAACAATCAACCGATCAGTAATCCTACAGTGAGAAACGTAAAATCAGATCGTCATATCCGTGTGATAACAAGTGGGTAGTAGGGTATACACGGGTCCACATTATTATAATCCGCAGCATCATCATCAATAAAATCCGGGATCAATATATGGTGATAAATGGCTCATTTTACAGATATATATAGCACAGGGGCCGGGATAAAATAAAATTAATTTTTTTTTATTTAGCACCACGTCTTACTACCCGTTCGGGTTATACGCTTAAGTACTAATTACACTAATGGATTAAGAATTGGGGAGCTTGAATTTAGAGGAAGTGAACCCGCATTTGCGTGGAGGGAGAGTGGAAAACCATTTAGGAAAAACCACCCCCAGTTCACCCGACCGAGATTCGAACCTCGATCTCCCCGTCCTCGAAGGTCTGGCTCAACATGACTGGCGCGTTAGCCAACTACGCCACCGAGGCGGGTAAAATTAAATTAAAATTCCTTTAACTTTCAATGAATTGCCTAAAAAGCGCCTCTCGGTTCGTCCCTGTAGAAAACCTAGCGTCGCGACACACTTATCTATGCCTGGACTTGAACCCAAGCCATATACAGCGACTTCAACTCCTCCGATACCCCTCACCCTTCCCCTAACTTCACCACCCTGGACCCGTGCAAGTAAGGACTTTGCGGACAAAAGGTGTCCAGTAAAAAAAAAATCGAATCAATTTAAGCGCGATAGCTTGCAGCCAACTTTGTGATAATCCACTTGTAGAGATATATTCATACGTCAAGTCCTGTGATTTTCAGCTGTCTATTTTCATAGATATTACCAATACCTATAAAATAACCCTAATAATAGAGTATTTTTTATAAAGTTGATCGAAAAAAAAATGTGTTTTTGATTTCTAAATTTAATTGCTAATAGAATCTTACTATATTATATGTAACACACTTGCATTCATGTATTAATGTTTACAAATTCTTTATAGAAGTGGGTTGTTAGCAATTGGGAGTGGACTGATTGAAAACTCTGAATCGATAATACCTTTAGGAATATTAAAGGTTTAATTACTTGAGATTTAAACCTAATGGATTAAATAACCAAACTAATTTGGTTCTTAAGAAAGGTTATAGTGGCATCCAATTATATTCTTTAGCTGGAAAAATGATATTTGATCACGGGAATCAACGATTCAAGGTCATGGGTTCTTACCCGTATCCAGGTGTCTTATTTTTTATTTTAAAGAATATGATTTTAACCTACGTCTTTCATAAGTTGTTCTACGTTTTATGCGCAATGTCATAAGTCTCTTAGAGAATTAATAGGTCTATAAAATAATTAAGTTTTTATATTATCCTTGAAGTAAGACTGTCATTCAAAAAAATATGTCGTCCAAAGCCAATGCGAAGCTTGCTATGGACCGTTTACCCCTTAAAGAGAGGAGAAGAGGTAGGATTTGAAGTGGATTGATAAAAAAGAAGCTTCTCGGGTTTGTTTGAAGAACGTTTCGAAATTGGAATAAACACTTTCTTAAGGGTGGGTTCAAATAATACGATTTGGTTTTCGGAACAGAATAGGTATTTTTATCCCCTTAGTTAAGCGCATGTTTGATTTAGTTGCGTGCATTGATTACAACCCTTTGTTGTTTTTTTCTAAGTAAGTTTTTTGATTGAATTTTTTTATATAATCTTTACTTCATTTTACTGTCAATTTTAGGTCATCAAAATCCGGTCCCTGCTGACGACACAACTAACGGTCCGGAGCATTTCCGTGTGTTCTGTCTGGCCAATACATCACCCAACGTCCACTGTCGACGTAATAAACTGCTTGCAGTTGACAGAGGCGGTCCAGCTGTGTCTGGCTCGACACGCCAACACATTACGATGACGTTTATAGTGACGAATACATCGAGGGCATCCTTCTATTTGTGTATGACACGATTAAAGTACGGCTCTTGTGATACTTGGAGACACCAGAGCAGACTTACGGTTCTTGTGGCGTGTCGTGACCTCTGCCCCCGAAACTACAGGAACACGGTTTTTCTACATTTTATTTTATTTTGCATTTCGTCTTATTACGTTACCTACCAATATTGACTTACGCTGCAGAAATGGGGCTGATGAAGGAACAGGATAAAAGAAGAATTCAGGCGAAGGTGAAATGAGATTTCTGAGAAGCAAGGATTGGTGTTACAAAGCTTGACAGGATTAGAAATGAGAGAGTAAGAGGAATAGTAAAGGAAGAGGCAGTTCAGGACAGGATAAAGAAGGCACAACTAAGGTGGTATGGACAGGTGAGAGGAATGGAGAGTGAAAGGATGTGTAGAAGGATGTTGGATATGGAGGCCGAGAGGAAGACCAAGGGAAAGATGACTGGAGGGAGTAAGGAGGAGGGTAGAGGAGAGAGGATAGGATTGGGTCAAGATGGAGGGTCAAGAGAGGAGGTGGAGGAAAGTAGGCGGTGGAGAGACTATGTTCCTAACAGAACCCATCCTGTGGCTGGAAGCTGTCCACGATGATGACGCCTTACTACCGTTTGGGTTATACGCCTATATACTAATTATTCTAATGAGTTGGAGATAGAAAGGTTGAATTTATAATAAGTGTATCCGCATTTGCACGGATAGAGTGGGGGGGTAACGTTCAGAAAAAAAACACCTCAGTACACCCGATCAATATTGAGCCACGATCTTCGCGTCATCGGCAGTCTAGTGATGATTTTATTAAGAGCTGTGCTGCGCGACACAGCCAAAGGAGCTCTTATATCGTGTCCTTAGTCCTTAAGTCCTTACAATTATTAATAAATGTGTCTCGTGACGCGAACAAAACTATGGTTCTTTTATTATGTCGCGACCTCTACGTGGAGTTACGGAATAACACGTCTGGCGAGTAGTTTTATTGAAGAGCGCCGCCTCACGCAGCCGACGTATGATCAGATGAATAATTAACTACGTGGAGCTCAACGAAGTGTTTTATCTTCGGGTTATGGAACAAGTTATCCACAAAAAAGGCGTTAGTCTCGTCTTATCTGGTTTTCCGACCACATGTGGGTCGGTGTTATAAGCCTAATCGGGTGTATCGAGACGTTTATTTTCTTTGTGGATACACGCTCTCCTTACATGCAAGTGCAGGAACATTTCCTCTCAATTTCTTCCTTCCTCCTCCATAGACCATTAGTGTAAATATGCGTACAGTCCGGACGCGTAGCAAGACTCGGTGTACCCATAAAAATAACAATTGAAGGCTAAAGAAACGAAACCGTCACCAGTTTTAAAATATGAATAAGTTTCTATAGTAGTCCTATTTACAGTAGTTGAGCGCACCTGCCTTTTATCCTGGAGTTCGGGTTTCAAACCCGACCTGCTGCAAGGAATTTAATTTCCAAAATATGGTTCTCCATCTCTCTTTAATAGTATACTCTATTTATAGCACAATTTTAATAAGAAGGGCCTTATCTGAAAGCTGTAGAAGTTACTAGTTATACTTTCACGTATTCATACGTCAAGTCATGTGATCTACAGCTGTATCTTTTGATAGATAATATTATCGATATCTATAAAATAAAGCCAACAATATAGTATTTTTATTTATTTTAGCACTACGTCTTACTACCCGTTCAGGTTGTATGCCAATGTACTAATCATTCTAATATGTTAGGGATTAGGAAGGTTTAATTTAGAGGAGGTGCACCCAAATTTGCGTGAAGGGAAGATTGAAAACCATTCGGTAAAACCATCCTCAGTGCATTCTACCGGGATTGAACCTAGTCTAACACTAGAGTAGCGCGTTAGACCACGTGGCCACCGAAGTGGGTAGTAATATAATAAAATATTATCAACTTTGGCTGTAAAAAATATGTTTGTACAGTAGAACTTATTTAACTCAAAGTCCAAGGCTATCTAAAAAAAATTCAAAATATTCAAAATTTGAGTTAACTTTCTTTTTTTTTTTAGTATCCAGGCAGCTGGTACACAATAAATCAATAACCTCAAAATTTGCTACATAAAAACACACACTTTTTTACATGCTATATAAAATCCACATACACAATCTATACATAAATGAAAAAACAAGAAAAATTTAAACATAAAATATAAAAAAACTTGAGAAAAAATAATGTATAAAAATGGCAGATTTAAATCAGTTTTTGCTATTACGTTTGAAAAAAATTAGTTAGTTTGGTTTATTGTAATTTGCTTATCTTGACACAATAAGTAAAATCTTCAAGTTCACTGATTGCTTTAAAAATGTTGTATTTTACTTCTGGTTGGGATTCAATGAATCTTCTCAGGTTTTCCCATCACTGTAAGAACTTCAGAACGGGTGGTTTTTTTGGTTCTTTTTCTTGGATGTTTGTGCTGTATTCTTCATCAGAGGATTCTTGGATATTTTTTGTTATTTACTTCTTCAAGAATCTCCCCGTCTGTCAGTGTTCCACCGTCGTTAAGTTAGGTTTGAAACGAGTGGAAACTAGAAAAAAAAATTAACAATGGATAGGCTTCGAACTATCTAATTATTTCCTTCTAAAATTCAAATCAAATGTTATTTTTTATCATACATATGGATAGGAGTTTCATGGGGAATCATGGTGGTTTCGAATTATCCAATTTTTTGTATTAACCAATGTCGAATTATCAAAATTCTACTGTTTTCACTAAATTATTATTATTAGCACCGCGTCTTACTACTCGTTCGGGTTATACGCACTTACGCTAAATGTCAATGGTAGGGTGATTGTGAGATGAAAATGGAGGACCTACAGTTTAACGTGGAATCCGAACCACGGTAGAGGCCTGGCATTCCTCACATTCACAAGTTGTGATTAATACACATCTTGACAGAGGTGAAGGAAGGGTTTGGCAATCAGATAAATCTATGCCGGGACCGAGGATTGAACCCCGGACCTTCAGCACAGAAGTCTGACACCTTACCCCTAGACCACCAGGTCACCCTGTTTTCACTAAAAGACCCTTTCAATGAAAATTGTAATATATCTAAATACTTGTATACGTCTATGAAAATGATCCCACCTCCCACTTAGATGAGGCAGTTAAGTCGATGATCGATATTTATTAGTATTTATTTGGAAAATAATATCAACACGCCTTTCTCGATTCGTCGTTCTTCTAGTTTTCGCTTCTTTTGATATAAACACGTTCGTGGCTGTAGATTCCCCCCTTTCCTTCCACTCTATATATGTATAGATCTCTCCCTATAGATCACAATCATATTCCCTGTGCTTGTCACAATTTACATAATACAATTCGCTCCGACATATCCAACCCCGCTCTTCTAACGAACAGTCACTGCCGAGTAAAATGGACTCCGGTCTTGATATGATGCTACTTGGCGGGGTTGGTGTTTCTTCTTCTACTTCTTCTTAAATATTTTGATTTTTAAAAAAATATGTTTTGTTTCTTGTTATATTATTTTGTTTCTAAATTAATTTGTATTTTAATCGGTGTTTTTCACGTCACTCGATTGGATGTATTTATTTTAATATTTCATCAATATTTTCAACACACATATTCCAAAACTATCTAGAATCCTTCACATTGTACCGCTAGCTATTTATGTTCATACCCAGTAAATGTTTGTAGAGCTTTGATCATAAGTTGTTTTTAATATATGTGTAAATTAAATTTATAAATGTATATTCATCAGCGAGCTAAAGCTCTTTGTATCATGTCATGAACAAATAAATAAAAATTCATGCTCGTTGCGTTTCAATATAATTTAATCCTCATCAACCCGTCAATGATGAATAATAAATTTAAGATGGTTAGCTAACAGCTTCTGATAAATACAAAATACAAAGAAATATAGATATATTTAACACATAAGAATTTAAAAAGATTGACGGGGGGATGAATTTAACAATACGAAATTAAGTTAAAATTTAGTGAACAATTTAAAACTTTATAATGACAGAGAGAATTGGAAAAATCCACTGTTTTGGGTTGACCTACACACACACACACACACACACACACACACTCATAATAAAGATGCATCACAATCTCGAGGCAACAAATGTTCACGATTAAAATGCATTTTCCTCATATAAGAGCTTAATAAAGGTAATTATTATTTATTGCTGTTATTTATATTTTAATTTTTTATAGGTTGATATTAAACTCTCTAAATTAGAAAAAATATTGAAGAAATCTTATGCATGTTTCGGAATCGCCGAAAAGCATATTGAAAATTAACGGTCAAACTTCCATTGGAAGAACCTCAACTGACAGCTAGAAGAGTTACATTTACTTTAAAGTATTCATAAGTCAAGCCATCTAATCTGCAGCAATCATTTTCAATACTTATAAAATAACAATATACTATAAATTTTATCAAAGTTTACTGCTAAAAAAATAATCAAAAGAAATATCAAAAATGGTATTTCTACCAAGTTCCTAATAAATAGGATGTCCATAAATTATTCACCGATTATTAGCTTTAATAAGTGTGTTATTCTAGGATGTATCTTAAAACGGTTTACCGTGATTAACACAAATTAGGTATTTTTTATTGAGCCACCGCCAACCGTTTGAAGATAGTTCCCCGCCCCCCCTTTTCGTTGTTCGGATGATCTAACGCGTCACTCTCACATTAGACTGAACTGCCAATGACTGGGTTCTAATCCAGGTTGGGTGTACTGAGGGTAGTTTTTACCAATTAATTTTCCTATCTCTCTTTCTCTCTCTCTCTCTATCTCCCTCTCTTTCTCTCTCTCTATCTCCCTCTCTTTCTCTCCACGAAAATGCAAGTACACTTCCTCTAAATTCAACTTTCCTCATCCCTAACACATTATCTTAATTAATTCAAATGCATGTAACCTGAACAGGTAAAAAGCCGTGGTGTTTAGAAAATATATGGCTCCTAAGATAACGAATTTATTAAGTTGTGAGTGTTTAGGAAACATAACTTAAGGCCAGTGTTTCTGCAGTTTTTATATCAAAACATTTTTCTGGTTAAAATAAATAAAATATTGTTCCAGTCGAAATAGATCTTAATTTTCTTCACGTGGTGATATCAACAGTTGTTGAATATCTGCCAGAAAGCATAGCGGCATTAGATGAGAAACTTTTTAAATGAAGAGAAAAAGTTGTAATTAAATTCCAGGACATCTTTGAGAGATATTCAACAACTGTTGATACAAATGTGTGAAGTTAAACTCTATGTTTGTTCTGGAGCAATATTTGATTTATTATGGACAAAAAATGTAAAAACACTTCCCTTAGCTCACGTCCCCTACACTCGCACCTTAAGGTTAACAATACCCGCCTCGGTGGCGTAGTTGGCTTACGCGCTAGTCATGTTGAGCTAGACTGCCGAGGATGGGGATATCGAGGTTCGACTCTCGGTCGGGTGAACTGGGAGTGGTTTTTCCTAAATGGTTTTCCACTCTCCCTCTACGCAAATGCGGGTTCACTTAATCTAAATTCAACCTTCCCAATTCCTAATTCATTAGCGTAATTAGTACTTAAGCGTATAACCCGAACGGGTAGTAAGACGCAGTGCTAAATAATAATAAAAAAGTTTAACAATTGAGTGAATAATTTATGGACACCCCTATATAATCTAGGAAGAGAGTGTAGACATTCATGAGCAATATTCACGACTTTAATGAGCTTTAGGCACCCTGTATTGTCTTAAACACTTCCCTCCATGGAACGGAAAGAGAAATGATACTGTATATTCCTCGCCTCATTCGTTATAGGGCCGGGAATAGGTCAACGGCGCCGTTAAAACACAGTCGTTAAGAGTGTGTTATTAGGATTGACAAAAGAGACTCGGTCCCTGTTTGAATGGGAGAGTCAGGCTGCAGTCATTTCCTTTAAATTATACCAGTTTCAATACTGGGGGGTTCAGAGAGACACGGTTTCATCCGGCGCCAACAAAGTTTCAGGGTAAACAAATTAAACCATTACATATATTCCCTCTGATCTATTATTTGTTATAGTTCGAGTGTTGGGTGTTATTCCGCTGATCGTAACGTGGAAAGTTTCCTACAGTAAAGCATAAAATAATACATCCATGTTTGTTCTTAAAGAAAACAATAGAAACTAGTAACGATAGCATCCGCTTCGGTGGCCGCGTGGTCTAACGCGCTACTCTCATAATAGACTAGATTGCCGATTACATGGGAGATCGGGTTTCAAATCTCGGTCGGGTGTACTGAGAGAGGATTTTACTAAATGGTTTTCCACTCTCCTTACACGCAAATGCAGGTACACTTCATCTAAATATAACCTTTTTAATCCTTAAAACCATTAGCGTGATTAGTGCATAAGCGCATAACTCGAACGGGTAGTAAGACACGGTGCTAAAAAAAAAAGTCATCTTTTCTCCTGTTTCTCCCGATTCTAAGTTTGTTGGATTACAAAATCCTGGTACAGTACAGATTTGAACCAGAGACACTGGAAGGTGATCCCGAAGTGAGCTCACGTGTCTCACGGACGAATGAACTTCCTTACGTAACACTCGTTCCATTGTGCGCATGCGCAGAGGTAACAATGCAAGGTCATGAAGAGTTGTAACCATCACAAGTACGGCCAAGGTCGTGAGAATGAGAGTCGTCACTCTGGGAGGAAGTCAACAACGTCCGTCTGACACTTGACAACTCGTCGTCAGGTAGAGCTAGTGTAGGACAGTGTCTCCCAAACTGTGGTGCGTGAACCCACGTACGTGTAATAGTTTGATAACCTTTCCATCCTACTACCCCTTCGGGTCATACGCTTATGTACTAATGTGATAGTTTTAGGGATGAGGAAGATTATATTTAGAGGAAGTATACCCGCATTTACGTGGAGGGAGAGTGTAAAGCCATTTTGGGGGAAAACCCCCTTAATACACCCAACCGAGATTCGAACCTTGATCCCCCCGTCATCGGCAGTCTAATCTACTGGGAGAGTAGCGCCTTATACCATGCAGGCACCAATGTTAGTGACCACGATGGTCTTGGGGTAAAGTGATCGCCTAAGGACCCGATGCTCGTGGGTTCAAACCCAGCTAGGGTCAACGGATATTTCTTGAGCGATTAAAATCCGTAGCGCAACTTCCTTCGGAGGGGCAGTATAGCCCATGTCAATTGTGTCATGTAAAATAACCCTGGAAGGTATGTGAAATTACCTTATCCTAAACTCCCCTAGTGCATGAGATTTCTACCAGATGGTGCAAGCGGCACTAACCAACTGAAGGGCAGAGTGTATGCCCATCTTTAAACCTTCAGTTTGTTGATTTAAAAAGAAGATACAATATTAAATAAATTGAATGTATAATGATTTTTTAGGTAAAATAGACAAACAGCTGTTAGATAAAAACTATTAAATATAATGGCAATAGTATGATTGGCTACGATTCAGCTTCCCTTAGTTTATGATCTATAGCAGGGCTCTCCAATTATTTTTTTATAAAGAAAGGTCCGTTTTAAAAACTTGCGATTCTCCCGCGGTCCAGCAAACATTAGCAGTGACTCAATGTCAAGCCCTACAGGCCAACACTTATTCAAAAGTGTGATTTGCTTTCCTTTTAATTATCATACTTATTTACTGACAAAAACAAAGATCAAATATGTACCACTGGCACGCCATTGTTTATGAAGGGCGGGTTAAAGCTATCCTCCCATGTCTACCACCCGCCCACCACCAAAATAGCATAATTTCTTCTATGTATCACTATCTTGTTGAGGTCCGTAAAAGAAATTCTACAGTCAGGATGCGGGCCGCGGTCCACCATTTGGTGACCCCTGTTCTAGAGCTTTGGACGGGCTAGAAATTAATGTTCTATAGCAGAAATTTTCTTTAAAGATGGCCGTCATGTCTCATATATATCTGGGAACCTTTCAAAAATGGTCCAAGGAAGATCCAATTAGCAGAAGATGAGAAAAAGGCCAACAAATGTAGTGTTTTGTATCCACCATCTTGATTCAAAATGGTGGACTTCAATTATAACTAGCCTATTATATTAACCGGACGTCCTAGCTATGTCCATCTGACATTTCAGAACAACTGGTGTAGTGGTTTTTGCATGAAAGAGTAATGCTGGGATCACAATAAACTTTACGTTCACGTAATCTTCACTTATAGTTTACGTAATGTTCACTTATAGTTCAGGTAATGTTCACTTATAATTCACGTAACAAAAATTTCACCTCGGGTTTTTGTTTATTTTAATATAATCCATCATAATGAAGTTTACTTAAGATACACTTAACGTTCACCTGGGTGACCTAGCGGTCTAGAGGTAGGGTGTCGGACTTCTGTGCTTGGGGTCCAGGGTTCAATCCTCGGTACCAGCACAAATTTATCTGATTGCCGAACCCTTCCTTCACCTCTGACAAGACGTGTATTAATCACAACTTGTGAATGTGAGGAATGCCAGGCCTCCTCCGTGGTTCGGATCCCACGTTAAACTGTAGGTCCTCCATTTCATCTCACAATCACCCTACCATTATACACTAGCGTAAGTGCGTATAACCCGAACGGGTAGTAATACGCGGTGTTAATAATAATAATAATAATAATAATAATAACGTTCACCTGAATTAATCGATACGTTCAGGGAAAACTGTTACGTTACGTGCACGTTAAGTAAAGGGTACCACGTGTTTTAGTCAGCCAATCATGTTGCAAGCCACGTAAACAGGGTTATTTAGAGAGAAATCCGAAATTTGAAAAAAAAAAAATGAATACCAATAGCCTGTCAGAGCCATGGACATAAATCACGCTACCTCCTGTTTTGGAAAAAATATATATAGAGATAAATAAAGGAAATAGACTTCGCGTGAAATCCAAAATTGCGTCTGTGTGAGACAGGTCTAACCCCTAGTAAGTGACATGAAATATAAAATGTAAGTGAATGGAGCTCACCACACTCACCTGAATGAGGTAAGGAATATCCTCCAACCCCAACAATGACCCTCCCCCCCTCCATTCACACGGGCGAGATTCAAGAACCTGTCTTTATCCTTATAATTCACCATTCTATTCATGTTCTTTCAGGTGTAGCTTTCGTAAATCCAAAAAAGGGCAGTACATACCCACCTTAACACGCCATTCCCTTACGGGGTAAGCAAGAAACTGTGCATACATCTCAAAAAACCAAACTCCGTACTTAATCCATCCTCACTAACTTTCTCCACACTTCCCTATTCTTACATACTCCTTTCGTTTCAACAACATCCATACACCGAGTCATACGTGCTATTTTATTCTTAAAACACTTAATGTTTCTCTTTATCAAACACTCGTCTACAACATTTATCCACGTCTTACATGGCCTACCCCTTCTATTAAAAGGCAGTAGGACATAAATTAAAACCGATGGCATTATGGTATACTCCTATCGGAGGAGCCACAAACCGCACAATTACCAGATCGACTCGACGTTTCAAAATACGTTAATTAAAGCGAAACGTTCGATATATATTTAAACGGAAGGGAAGGTGGAGGAGAAAATAAAGCTACCCTCTTCCCCGCATAAGAACGCGAGACACTTCATTTAACTGGTGGTAAACCCACCTTAACCCCTCGAGTAATAATTTCAACCCGACCGTGAAAATCCCATGAAACCAACCAAGCCAAGTCCTCGAATCTTCCTTTCGGTTACCAAAAAAAAACTCCCGATGCCATTCTTCATCAGGTAAGCGCGAATAGGTTTTAAACATCAAGTGCTGGGATCATTAAAAAAAAAGGCTCTTAGGTATTAAAAGTCGCGTTAGCTTGGTCCCTTTTATTTTTTAGTGAAATCCCAGGTGAAATATCACCATGTCAACTTATACCTTGTCCAAGTCACTAGTAAAGTCGAGCTTTAAGTTCAGATGTTGTGATTTATGGGGAAATATACAGCTGAAGACATTTTGTATAGACTTTAACCGCTTTTTTTCTATGACATTGGGAACCTTTGTTTAATAGCATCCATTCATTCATCAACTAATGTATTTTTAATTTTTATCGACCCCCCCCCCCCCGTAGAGAGAAGTATTGTGATCTTTATAAAAAAAAATTCGAACTCGAGATTTTGATAAAATGTTGACGTTTCATTATCTCCTGAAACCGAAAAGTGATTTTCGCGATGGTGTCTGTCTGTCTGCTTATATCTCGGTCTCGAGCCGAAACCATTCAACTGATCAGGCTGAAACTTGGTATTTAGGGTTTGAATTGAGGAATTTTTTGGAATTAGATAGCTAACCCTAAAATTAAGGATAGTAAAGTTTACTGAAGGTAAAAAAGAAAAAGAGTCAATTTTCTCAAAATTTTTTCAAAGCATGTTTATTAAATTCCGTATTTAGGCACTGTTTAACATTACAAACAAAATTTAAATTATAATTTTCCCTTTAAAATTACTTTCATGGTATTTTACATAAGCAGAAATTTCCGATTTTGATCATATCCCAGCAACTATTTGATATACGAAATAACTTATAGCTGTAAAGGTGTAGCACTATTAAAAATAAAAATATCGTATTTGAAATAAACTTTTTTTAAACCAATAATTTTATAGCTCTTTCTCGCTCTCTCTCTCTATATATATACATATTTGAGGTATTTTGAAACTGGAAATTGAATACGTTATGCTCTTTGGTGTACAAATATTTTCCTCTTTTCTCAATGTTTTTCATTATGTTTCAGCAATAATGTATATTATCTTGCTTCACCAATCTTAAGATTTTTAAGTAATTGTTTCCATTTTTAAATAAAGGAGAAAGAAAGTATGTTCGGTACACAGTCACATTTATTTTTATTGACTGCGGAGTCGTTATGGAAAATTGGTAAAATTTGATTGATACAATAACCATTGGAGTAAATAATTATGTTTTAAAATTATATTTGGTTTGGTTAAACTCAAGAAGTATATGTCAAAAGAAATTTTAATTTACTAAAATTGCAAATTCCCCTTTGAATATTTTTGAAATTTAAATTTTTTAGGTAGATCTTCGCTGTACAAGCTTTCCTTTTTTTAAAAAAAAAATAATTATATATCTATATGATAATCAATTGTTTATAACTTCAAGAATCATTGTCTAAAGGAATATTTTAACTTTTTAAATAATATTGACGACATGCTTTACAAGTCTACGTTGATTGAGAGTAAGTTAAGTGTCAAGTGCAAGTAATCATTTACTACAACTGTTCGGCATACAAGAATAAGACCCGCCCTAATGAACGGGTGTTTAACGTAATTGGCTACAAATATAAAATACCTTGCTACTCCCCATTTCCAAGAGTCTAGAACGATTACATATTTGTCAACGAGTTCTTAATCTTTTTGAAACCACATTAGTACAATTACAGACGCTATAATTTGATGTGAAGGATTAAGTCTTCCGTCAAAGTTTAAGTTAATGGTGTTTTGTGTTCAGGAAGGACATGTAAAGATATAGGAGAGAGGAAAAGACAAGGGATATATGTGTGGACACATATATGTAAAGATATAGGAGAGAGGAAAAGACAAGGGATATGTGTGTGGACAATATATGTAAAGATATAGGAGAGAGGAAAAGACAAGGATATGTGTGTGGAACATATATGTAAAGATATAGGAGAGAGGAAAAGACAAGGATATATGTGTGGACACATATATGTAAAGTGTGTCGGAATCTTTTTTGTAAGTTGTTTTATTATGAAAATATGTTAAAGCTCTCATAGAGTATAGGGCCGTTAGTTATATTAAAAGAATGTTCAAGGGTGTTAACACTACCGAGAGAATGCTTAAGGACGTTAGAAAAAACAAAGGGAATGTTTGAGGACGTTAGGTATATCAAGGAAATGTTTGAGGACGTTAGGTATATCAAGGGAATACTTCAGGACGCTAGGTATATCAAGGGGATACTTCAGGACGCTAGGTATATCAAGGGGATACTTCAGGACGTTAAGTATATCAAGGGGATACTTCAGGACGTTAGGTATATCAAGGGGATACTTCAGGACGTTAGGTATATCAAGGGGATACTTCAGGACGTTAGGTATATCAAGGGGATGTTTAAGGAAGTTAGGTATATCAAGTGGATGCTTCAGGACGTTAGGTATATCAAGTGGATGCTTCAGAACGTTAGGTATATCAAGGGGATGTTTAAGGAAGTTAGGTATATCAAGTGGATGCTTCAGGACGTTAGGTATATCAAAGGGATACTTCAGGACGTTAGGTATATCAAGGGGATACTTCAGAACGTTAGGTATATCAAGTGGATGCTTCAGGACGTTAGGTATATCAAGTGGATGCTTCAGGACGTTAGGTATATCAAGGGGATGTTTAAGGAAGTTAGGTATATCAAGTGGATGCTTCAGGACGTTAGGTATATCAAAGGGATACTTCAGGACGTTAGGTATATCAAGGGGATACTTCAGAACGTTAGGTATATCAAGGGGATGCTTCAGGACGTTAGGTATATCAAGTGGATGCTTCAGAACGTTAGGTATATCAAGGGATGTTTAAGGAAGTTAGGTATATCAAAGGGATACTTCAGGACGTTAGGTATATCAAGGGGATACTTCAGAACGTTAGGTATATCAAGGGGATGCTTCAGGACGTTAGGTATATCAAGGGAATACTTCAGGACGCTAGGTATATCAAGGGGATACTTCAGAACGTTAGGTATATCAAGGGGATGCTTCAGGACGTTAGGTATATCAAGAGGATACTTCATGACATTAGGTATATCAAGGGAATGTTTAAGGACGTTAGGTATATCAAGTGAATGTTTAAGGACGTTAGGTATATCAAGGGAATGTTTAAGGACGTTAGGTATATCAAGAGGATACTTCATGACATTAGGTATATCAAGGGAATGTTTTAGGGACGTTAGGTATATCAAGGGGATACTTCAGAACGTTAGGTATATCAAGGGGATACTTCAGGACGTTAGGTATATCAAGGGGATGTTTAAGGACGTTAGGTATATCAAGGGAATGTTTAAGGACGTTAGGTATATCAAGTGAATGTTTAAGGACGTTAGGTATATCAAAGGGATACTTCAGGACGTTAGGTATATCAAGGGGATACTTCAGAACGTTAGGTATATCAAGTGGATGCTTCAGGACGTTAGGTATATCAAGGGGATGCTTCAGGACGTTAGGTATATCAAGAGGATACTTCATGACATTAGGTATATCAAGGGAATGTTTTAGGGACATTAGGTATATCAAGGGAATGTTTAAGGACGTTAGGTATATCAAGTGAATGTTTAAGGACGTTAACTATATCGAGAGAATGTTCAAGGACGTTAAATATATCTAAGTAATGTTTAATGCCGTTATGTATAACTAAGAATGGACTTAGAACGTTAGAAATATCCAGGAAGAATTGGCAAAAAGAATTTAAGGTTATTGGAAAGATCTATAAATAGTTTAAGAACATCACAAATACCTAGCAATATATATTTATAGACCAGTAGATAAAGCGAGTAATAGTTAAGGAGTCTAAGGTAGACTTACAAAGAGTTGAATGTATTAGGTAAAACTAAAAAATAATTGAAAGATGAATACTAAATACTTTGGGTTGGAGAAAACATAAATCTATAAAATGAAGAAAAAGCGTGGGAAAATGTCACTGGTGAGTCTTTCTGAAAAAACTAGCTTGTCACAAGAAATGCAAAAATTTACAATAAGTGTAGAATTTGGGTGACCTGGCGGTCTAGGGGTAAGGTGTTGGACTTCTCTGCTGGCGGTCCGGGGTTCAACCCTCGGTCCCGGCACGGATTTATCTGATTATCAAACCCTTCCTTCACCTCTGACAAGACGTGTGTTAATCACAACTTGTGAATGTATGGAATGCCAGGCCTCCACCGTGGTTTGGATCCCACGTTAAACTGTAGGTCCTCCATTTCATCTCACAATCACCCTACCATTGCACATTAGCGTGCGTGCGTATAGCCCGGACGGGTAGTAAGACGTGGAAATAATAATAAGTATAGAATGTACTATGTATTTTGATAACAAATCTGTGTTTACTTTATTCTACTTAATTTATTTTCCATTAAAATAATTATACAAAAATATTATATTTTATGAACATTGATAAAAACAAAAATTAGAATCAAACTAAAACTATTAAAGTTCAAAATTGATTTTGTTCGAGAATATTTTTTGCATGAAAAATGTTAATTCTAAATGTCACACAAAAATGTTTGAACTGTTACGAGCTATTTATTCAAACTATATTTTTTTAACACCACGTCTTACTACCCGTTCAGCTTATACACTTATGTACTAATCTCGCTAATGGTGGTAGGGATAATGACGGTTATATTTAGAGGCAGTGTACCCACATTTGCTTGAAGCGAGAGCGTAAAACCATTTCGGGAAAATATTCTCAGTACACCCGACCGAGACTCAGACCTCTATCTCCCCTTCATCAGCAGTCTAGTATACTGTGAGAATGATGTCTTAAACCATACGGCCCGCGAAGCACGTTAATTATAATAATTAAATTACCTTCTGAAATCAGTTGATATATATATATATATCAATAGGTGTAGGCCTACACAAATTTCTCATAAAAATAGTTCTAACCAGATTAAAATGAAATAATCAACTGACTTCATAACCTTATTTATGTATATTAAAAAAATAAAGATATTTATATATTATGAAACTTTATTAATTATATATATAACTTTATTAATTATATATATATAACTTTATTAATTATATATAACTTTATTAATTATATATATATAACTTTATTAATTTTATATATATAACATTATTAATTATATATATATATAATCAGTTGGTAAGATAAATCATGAGTAATTTACTGATGTAGAGCATTTTATTTTATTTATGTTTATTTTTTGTCACCATATATATATATTATATATATATATATATATATATAACTTATATATATTTATATATATACATAGTGACAAAAAATAAATATAAATAAAATAAAATGCTCTACGTCAGTAAATGACTCATGATTTAATCTTGCCAACTGATATATATATATATATTATATATATATATATATATATATATATATATAATATATATAATGCTAATGAAGTAGGGGTAAGGTAGGTAGAATTGTATAGGAAATATACACGAATTGATGAGGAAGGAGAATGGGAAATAATTTAGGGAAAAGAAAATTGTCTTTAACTAAATAGTTTCTCACTCTCCTTCACCGCAAATTCATATACATTTATCCTAAAATACTAACTTCCCAATCCCTAATTTTTTTCAATACAATTCTATCTAAAATTGTGTTTCTCATGTGTGTTTTATATAAGACTTCTCTCTATACACTACTTCTCTATCTGATTCAAAAACTTAACAAAAATAAATACCTCCACAATGACATTTAAAAAACAAAACAATAAAAAAGGGGCAGATAATTTCCTCTTGTGCGGGACCATCGTGAACGTGAAGTTGTACGGGGGTATCGATCTGAATGCACCAGTTCCGTGTTTTATTTTAACATCGGCTTCGACAAAACGTAGGACGGGAACAGAGAGAGAGAGAAAGAGGAGAAACATATATATATATATATATATTGTAGGGGAGAAGAGGAAATTGATTTAAGACGCTTAAGCGAGGAGTGGGGCGGGGAATATTCCATGAAACATATCTACAATCTTACCTTTTAACAGTACAATGTTTGAGAAACTTGCTATCACACCCTTACCCCTCACCCCACCTTATAACTTTTGACGGGGAAGTTTACTCGATAGATAGTAAAACTCGGGCTATATAAGGCACCGGTTCACAATGTCAAGGTTATTGTTACGTTCACGCTTTGACGAGATATTATATGAGACGAAAATACTCTCACACTTTTATTACGTGCGTAGTGTTTTTTTTTAAATGCATAAAATTCATACAGATATAAAATAAACATTCAGTGAATTATTTATTTCGTTATAGGGTGGAAATTGTATGGAATGTTTTTATTCCTGGTAAACGTAGCGTAAAACTCAATTTTTTTTTATTTAAGTTATCAAATCGTTGCATTCTACCACCACCTTAAAAAACAAAATGTGTACTCTCGCGTCACAGGATTTCCTTACCCTTCTTCTCACTTCCCCTCCTGTAGGTATATACCCCGCCCCTCCCCTTCCCCTCCCGAAAATCCATAACCTCAAAACTGGTTCACACAACGCGACTAATTACACGGTCAGAAAAATATATATAAACAGATCTTAATATAAAGATTTTAAAAGGTAAGGATATTAATTGGATTGTGAGACTCACCTTTTGAATGCTGTTCTTGTCTGTATGTCTTGTTTGATATATATATTTAAAAAAAAGGTTGATCCCAAAATGTGGTTATTTTTCACCCCTCCTACTCCTGTCGACTAGACGAGCGAGACCCACTGCCGACCACAGCTACAGTAACTCTCGTCGAAAACAACCGACGCTCGCGTCATCTATAGGCGACGGTCGCGCTGCACTCTGGCGGTGGGAGTGGCCAACTAAGCGATATTGATCCCTCTTCCCCCCTCCTTCTCCCGCCACCGCTCCCCGAACCATCTGAATTCCCCTTCCCTCTCTAGCCGTTTGTATTCTAACGGAGATGTTTGATATATATACATATACGTGTGGATACACCTTGTTTCATGAGAGAGAGAGATTTGAGTTCATTCTATTACACTTTTCACAAACACACACATACACACATGTGAGTAAGACCGATTCAACACATTCAAATGTCAAGAGCCAAGGGTGAACTACCACAACCTAGTTTTTTTTAAAACAGATTTTATCACCAGACCCTTAAATTTGTCTTTGAATCAAATTTTGCGTCTCATAATAAAACGACCTGATATACAGCCATTGATTTTATTTGTATGTTTTTTTTAATTACCGGGTCTTACTACCTGTTAAGGTTGCACGCGTGTATAATAATTACTCTAATGGAGTAGGGATATTGACATGTGATGCACGCTCGTAAGTGGGAAGAGTAAGGGACGAGAGAAAATACCAGAGTCTTTGTAGTTTTTAAAAGTAAAACTTTTTTTTTTTTGACAAATTAAATTAAATATTTCTCCACTACAAAAAAAACCCGCCTCAGTGGCGTAGTTAGCTAACGCGCCAGTCATGTTGAGCTAGACCACCGAGGACGGGGATATCGAGGTTCGAATCTCGTCGGGTGAACTGGGGGTGGTTTTTCCTAAATGGTTTTCCACTCTCCCTCCACGCAAATGCGGGTTCACTTCCTTTAAATTCAACCTTCCCAATTCCTAATCCACTAGTGTGATTAGTACTTAAGCGTATAATCCGAACGGGTTGTAAGATGCAGTGCTATTATTATTATTATTATTATTATTATATTATTATTATTATTATTATTATTATTATTATTATCTCCAGTACAAACATATAGTTTAATTTTCATCACTTGGTGCTACAAACAGTTGGTGAATATCTGTCAAGGGTGTCCTGGAATTTAATGACAAATTTTTCTCTTCATTTAAAAAGTTTATCATCTAATACCGCTATGCTCATGACAGATATTCAACAATTGTTGATATCACCATGTGAATAAAATTAAACTCTACTGGTGAAATATTTAATTTATTTTGACAAAAAAATTTTGATATAAAAACTGCAAAAAACAGTTTTACCTTTTCTCGTCTTTCCCACATCCCCACCTTAAACCAATGTTTAATATACACGCCGTCAGATGTAATACTACACTTTATACAGTTTTGTAATGTGGGTTGTATATTAACGAAACGCGAGGCGTCTTTGACCTTCAGATCGTCGTTATAGTGATATAGTACCACAATAGTATGTTTAAATTATTATTTCCTAAACCGTGGTGCGCATAGATCCAGGGGTAAGCGAAATATTTCATGATTTTTGTTGTAATTTTTTATTTTCATTTTTTTCTGTCAAGTATTTAACGCAAACTTTCTGACCCAACTGATAATTTCAGTACAAGACTTATAAACTAACTTAAATATATAATAGACACAAAATTCAGCCCCCGGCCGTTAAATCATCACTGTGAAAAGTGTGTAAACCCACATTTTACCAATGATACATTTTTCGGCCATGCCGGGAATCAAACCTGGAACCCTTATCTCAGTAGATAGACACGCCACCGACTGAGCTATAGTCACAACGGTTGTGATTCATCTTATAAAGAAATTGACGTAGATTTTGATATTGATAGGCTTTCATTTCCCTCCGTCAAGTATTTGTTTCACATTTACTTTCTCTCAACTGACACTCGGAGATATAAGTATCTTGATCGTAAGAAAAAAAATTGAGATTTTGATTATGTCGACGTTTCATGATCCCCTGAAATCAAAAAAGTTATTTTCGCGACGCCGTTCGTATGTATCTCAGCCTAGAGCCAAAACCAATTTACCGAGTGGGCTAAAACCTGGTTTTCAAAAGGTTCCCAAGAGGAGTTTTGAGGATTATTTATCCAACCCTAAAATTAAGGGCTGTCTACTGAAGATCAAAAAAAGATAAAAATCAATTATTATTTTTCAAGATACGCTGTAAAAATTTTGATTTAATTTCGTATTTAGACATTGTTTAGCATTACAAACAAAATGACAGCTCTCATTTTTCCATAAAAATAAATTTATGGTACTTTACAGCAGCGTGAACTTCTAATTTTGATCATATACCCGTAACTATTTGAGTTACACTATAACTTTGAGTTGTAAAGTTGTAGTATTATTATTTTTTATATATTTTGTTTGAAATATATATTTTTATAAAACCAATAGTTTCTTAGCTGTAAGCAAATATTATTTTTAAATTGAGGTACGAGTGAATTGAATGTTATACTTTTAAGTGGACAGAAATATTCCTCTTTTCTCAATGTTTCTGTAAAAGTGTATATTATTTAAGTCATGTTCTTTGGCCAATTGATGGTATATTTTCCCCATAATATTTTAGCAACAATGTGTATTATTTGGCTTAACAAATCTTATGAGTTTTAAGTAAATGTCTCCGTTTTTAGATAAAGGAGAGAGAAAGTTTGTTTGGTACACTGTGCCCTTTATATTATAAATAGATGGAAGGGGCTATTTTATTAGGACACTGCCCTGAAAGGATTACGTGACTGGTGAAAGTGTATAAAACAGTTGTTTATATCATATTAAAGCTTTTTTTGGGGCGGCAGTTGAAATTCGACAAAATGTTAATCCAATATTACAATATAGACAGTGATATAATCTGTAAAAAGTGATTTACATAGAACACATTATAATGATTAGTGATATCAACTATTGTGGATGTCAAATGTATACCCTCGTTTTAAATTCGCTACACATGTTCTAAATAAACATTCTCGCTATTTTTTACTTTCTCGCTATCTTACAGGTAGAGAAAGTATTGTGATTGTCAAAAAAATCAAACTCAAGATTTTGATGAATCTCAACATTTCAAGTCCGAAAATTTTGTTTTTAAATTTACGTCTGTCTGTCTGTCTGTCTGTCTGTACCTCCGACTAGAGCCTAAACTATTTTACCGATCGGGATAAAACTTGGTATCTAGGGTTTTCATAGGGTTTCCCCGAGGCGTTTTTGGAATTGGATATCCAACCCTAAAATTAAGGGTAGATTACTAAAGGGCAAAAAGAGAAAGAGTCGATTTTCTCAAAATCGGCTTAAACGATTTTGATTAAATTTCATTTAAAAACATTTATAAATATTCCAAACAAAATGGCTACCCTCAATATTTCGGTAAAATGAATTTAAGGGCTCCGGCCTGATGCGTAAATTCTAATTTTTTTTATCATATCTCCTAAACTATTTGAGATATGAAATTACTTATCATCGCAAATATGTAGATCTATTTATAATACAAATATTTTTATAAAACCAATAACCTTCAAGCTACACGCCAAAAAAAAAATATATATATATATATATATTAACTTTTCGGACACTAAAGGTAAAGTATTGTGACCGTAAAAATAATCTAACCTGAAATGTTGATGGATATCAACGTCTCATGACCTCCGGAACCCTAAAAAGTGGTCTTTGCAATGTCGTCTGTCTGTGTGTCTTTTTAACCCCAAAATTAAGAGTAGTTTATTAAAAAGCGAAAAGAGAACAAATCGAATTTTCTCAAAATCGGCTCTAACGATTTTGATTAAAATTCGTATCTAGGCGTTTATTAATATTATAAATAAACTGGTTATTTTCATTTTCTCATGAAAATGACTTTTAGGGTAATTTACAGAAGCGGAAATTTCCGTATCTCCGCAACTATTTGAGAGACTAAATAACTTATCGTTGCAAAATTTTAGTACTATTAAAAATAAAAAACTTGTATTTGAAATATATATTTAGAAAACCAATAGTTTCGGAGATATTGTCAAATATATTAATAAAATTTTGTGATCTCTAGTTGTAAAGAGATACTACTTAAGTTTAAACGCAATAATTCCCTAATGCCATAGAGTAATCAAATAAGTAAGTCTTTCAAGAAGTTGTTGTTTTTCCTTTAACCTCTTAGGGAAAATGTTTGTACAGCACAGGGGAGAATCCAGGATTGTCGTGAGGGGGGAGGGAAGGACGTGGGGGTTCCCATCGGGATCGGTTGGGGAGGGGGGTGGGAGGCCCCTCAAGAAATTTTGACATAAAAATACTTCAAAATTTGAGAGTAAATCTTTAAGTAATTTTTCAGTGTAACACTAAAATTGGGAATAATCCTCTAATGAAGGGTTTGACTTGAAATTTGCTATTAGTATTGAAATTTATTAAAATCAAATAATAAGAATATCAACAAATAGTGATTATTAAGTGGGAAATAAGTTAAAATATTATAACAACTATTATATAAATAGTTGTTTAGCTATTCAAGCAATTAGACAAAATAGATGGAATATTCAGATTTCGAACAATCGAACTTTAACTCCACTCTATATAATTAGTTATTTCTCATTCTAAATCGAAATTTTACCACTAAGCCATATTAGTATTATTGTTATTATTAGCACTGCGTCTTACTACCCGTTCGGGTTATCCGATCTTACGCTAATATGTAACGGTAGGGTGATTGTGAGATGAAATGGAGGACCTACAGTTTAACGTGGAATCCGAACCACGGTGGAGGCCTGGCATTCCACACATTCACAAGTTGTGATTAATACACGTCTTGTCAGAGGTGAAGGAAGGGTTTGGCAATCAGATAAATCCGTGCCGGGACCTAGGATGGAACCCCGAACCCCCAGCACAGAAGTCCGACACCTTACCCCTACACCACCAGGTCACCACTAAGCCACATTAACACGTTATATGTGTGGTATTATTCAAATATTTTGTTTAAGGCACATTATTTAAAAATAAATTATTTTAAAGATCTTTATTTATTATTAATCATTCAAATAGTAATAATAAAAATGATAAAATAAATTTAAACCTAAACAAGGTTTTCGCAACAAAGTGAGAGGCACGCAACTTAAATTTGGGTAGTTTCATTAATGCCTATTTTCACCATTTTAATACTTAATATGATTGTCTTAAGTCTTAATATTACCAATAGAAATTTAAAAAAGAAATCTGGTTGGCGTACGTACGTCTGTACGTGACAATAAAACTAGTAGTGACTTTAACATTGATTTAATTGGTTTAATTTCTTGAAGGGGTCACGGGCCCCTCATGCTCCCTTCCTGGATCCGCCCCTGGCATAACAATGATCTATATCTCTCATTTAAACTCAATTGTCAATAATTTCCTATTATATTGGTCAAAATTTATAAAAGATAAATTTATTAACAATGCGATAACCATAAGATGTGAATCCCCTAGTAAAATGCCGAAAATTTTAAACGAAAGTCAAAATTTTAACACGAAATGTTGACCCTTGGTGACCCAATATCAATTTATTCTGTCCAAATATACAAATGAAGACGTTAATTTTTTTAATTAGAATTATAAAATTTAAAACCGTGAATAAAAAATGTTTTACGTATGTATAGCGTAATTTGTTCTCGGGTTCGCTAGTGTATATTATATTACGAATTTTGAGTAAATATCTTCATTTTTAAACAATAGAATGAAGTCCGTGCGGAGTTCCGTACCATTTTTTTAGTGATGTCACTAATAATATTAATGTTTGGAAACTTTTATGCCACTGTAGTCTAATGGTTAAAGTTCCTGGCTACAGATTCACAGGTCCCAGGTTCGATTCTAGGCGCTTCTAGATTTTCCGCTAAGCAATGTGTCTGGAACGTTTTCAACTCACCCTCGGGATGACAAATGAAGAGCTACTTGAATGAAGAAGTAGCGGCTTTGGTCTAAAAAACTGAGATTAATGGCCGGAGGTTTCGTTGTGCTGATTACAATACACCCTCTATAGACACAAGTTGGCACTATCTTCTTCAACAGCCGACGGCCGCTCGGTTGGTATGCCTTGATATGCGCCATGAAGTTTTTTTTCGTTATAATTGAAAGGTGACGCAAGTTAGGGTCTTTATTTTTATGGTTTGTAAAACAAAAAACTTATTTGGGCCAAAGTAAATTTAAAAAATTCCATTCAATAGATACATTTAGTAAAATTGTATACACATATTAATCTCAATATTTATTGAATATTTGTCATGGGCATAGTCGCATATGAACAACAACAAAATTGAGGGAAGAAAAAATGTCCTGTTTAAATGCTTATATGCTCATAGAAAATATTCAAGAAATGTTGTGATGACTATGTAGAAAATTAAACCAAACATATTTATCGAATCAATATTTGATTTATTTTGGTAAAAAAAAAATATGTTCGTTATAAAAACTGTAAAAATACAGATCTTATCTCGCGCTTCCCTACAATTCGACTTAACTTAAGGCTAATGGCCCTTTTCATTTGGTGTGGGAATGCAGAGCCATGGTAACAAACGGTTATCTTCGAGAATTTTTGATTATTTTGCCATTTTTGTTTCGAAAACGGTTTGTTCAAGAATAGAAGCATGTTGATCAATATATACTTTTTATATACACACCTCCGCTATAATTTTAACAATGATCAAATATAAATAAAATTGAAATTTTTCTGTAGAAAACTGTCGGTTTCATAACAGAAAATAAGAAAATGTAACAATTAATAAACATCGATACATTATCTTAGAAGGGGTGTTGAAAATATTAACATAAACATTTCACTCTTTCTCGAGAAAACTGATATTTCCAAACGTATGATTTTTCCGCAAGACCTGTCCGGTAGCTAGCACCATCTACGGTTTCCATGATTAATCTGTTTTTGTTGGCGCGGAAGGATACTTTGGTCGGTTGTGAAGCCACGCCACGCCTTTCACCCTCCCCCACCATCCCAAAAATAGGTTTTAGACTTGCACTCGACAGGGCCAAGGGCCTTAATATTAAAGTTGGGAAAAGGTCTCTATGACTTTCTAAGCGTGGTAATAAAGTGATTTACACATAAATATTTGTATCTACAATAAACCACAAACCCAAACACAAAACAATGGGTTTTTTAATAGCACCGCGTCTTACTACCCTTCCGGATTATACGCATATGCACTATTTATGCTACGCTTATGTGCTAAGGATGAGAAAAGTTTAATTTTGAAGAAATGAACCCATATTTTCCTGGAGAAAGAGTGTTAAACCATTTCAGTAAAAACCATCCTCGCTACACGTGACCGAGAATCGAGCCCCGATCTCTCCTTTATCGCTAGTCCATTATACTGCGAGAATGACGCCTGGGATTAGTGGACCGACGGACGGTTTGGAAAAATAAGATTAATACATTATTTAATATGTTGTGGAAATAAAACGGAATTTCCAATCACACAAATATTTGTATTAGAACGCTTTTAAAAATTGATTCAATGTCCGACGTCTTGGTACATTCAATAGAGAGATGCCTATTTAATTAAATGATCCCGGGACCTATTTCCGTTAAAGTTTGAAAGTTTATCGTTCGGGAAATCGGAGATTTTCCTTTGGACAGTGATGAATTTATGAGCGGAGGACTAGGCGTTGTGTCTATTCCATAGTTAAGTCATATTGTAGGTCGTGTGCTGATATAATCATTGTTTTATAAAAGTTCACGTTAAACACCCCAATTATTTTTAGTGATTTTTCTGTGTAATTTGTTTGTCTCTTTTTTTTAAATACACCATTTAAGTGTATATATCTCTCTCTTACCATAAATTATTGTGGACACGAACTATTTCATTTTGTCTGCAGCAAGAGCAGTTCCAACCAAAACTCATAATCCTGACCTTTGACTGTGGACCATGTTCGAAAGCGCTCCACGGGATGCCGACCAAAGAGAATCGAGCTCGTATGTCATCCATGTACTTTCAAATACATTCCGTGGGAGAATAAAAAACCTCTGATACCTCTTTGCTCTCAGATGCTGCGCTCTATCGTAAATTTCGTTATGGGGGAGGGGGTTGGGGATGTTTAGAGGAGGGTGCAGGGTAAAAACAAGTGAAGCATGACAAAGATAATTTACTGTTGGACCTGCAAAATTCTGTTACCTTCTTCTAAGTAGATTGGATGGCAGAGGGTAGAAAATAAGGAATTCGAAAAAGGAATTTTAATTTTAAATTTAGAATGCTATTTGGGGGGGGGGGGGAATGTGTCCTTGTTAGATTCAAACGTCTTTGATATATAAGTGAACTTCTCAAGGCTTTATCCAAATCCAAAACCCACTTGAGGCATAAAAAAATCTTCAAAGATTCAAACCATGAATATAAAATTAAACTTAAAACATAGGGGAAAAAATTATAAGCCGCACCACACAAATTGTATCTCTCTTTTATTTTAAAATTGAGATATATACTAGACTCTCGTAAGATTTGTGAAAGAAATAATATACATTGTTGCATAAACACCTACCGTACCCTACCGAAGAACGTAAATGAAATAATATACACTGTTACAGAAACATTGAGAAAAGATTAATATTATCTCTGATCACCAAAGAGCATAATAACAATCAATTTCAATTTCAAAGTGCTCTATAAAAAAAAGATGTATGCTTATATCTCAGAAACTATTGGTTTTATAAAAAGATATTCAAATAAAATTTTTTACTTTTAGTACTACAACTTTACAATGATAAGTTATTTAGTATCCCAAATAGTTACGGATATATGATCAAAATAGGAAAATTATGCTTATGTAAAGTATTCTTAAATTCATTTTCATGGGAAAAATGAGAATTGCATTTTGTTTGTTTTATTAAAGAATTTTTTCATACATTTTAATTTTAGTAAGGATAGATAAGATATTATGTATGAATCAATCAATATGTTGTGCAAGTATGTAAAAATTATAAACGGTATAAAGTGAGTTGTATTTAAAAAAAACCAATCTTGGAAGATAGATATGAAACATTTTTAAATTCTATAACATAAAAATTATGGTTAAAAAGCATTTATCATAAAAGCCTTTAAACAATAGAACAAAACATATTAAAATTAAGGTATATTACATTTAAAATTAATCACGCTCGTGAACAATGGTGAAATTGATTATGTTATTATGTATATAGTTTGGTATATTATTTACTTAATATCCTATATAATAAAATTAAGTGTTTGAGTGTGTGTTTTTGTTTGTGTGTGATGCCCAGCCAAATCCATGGTACGCAGAGATCTGAAATTTTTAACATAGGTGGACGGAAGAGTTCAGAATTCACCTCGAAGCCGATTTTTTAAATTTTAGTATCTTTTTAATTAGGCTATTTTTAACAATTTTGGAAGAAATTTTTTTATCTGATTTAGAATTACGTTTCAGAGGTACGGGCCAACCTTATATAATTCTTATACCACAGTAGGTCACGGGCAACGCAGTGTGAGATTGCTAGTTTTAAATAAATTAGATCGGTGTATGAGGTAATATTTATATATATTATACTTAATTGAACAGAAAAAATTGTTGGAAAAGTTTTTTCAAAATGGTGAAAATGGAATTAATTAATAGAAGTATAACAGTTGTAATTTACAGATTGACGATCCTTAGTAGGAAATCCCGTGAGTATCCGCCACTTGACGACTAGTTTCGACGTAATCCTAAATCACCCTCAGGTCGTAATTATGAGATGAAAGTGTTATCCCTCACAATATGGCGGTGAAGGAATCATCTCAACACAAGCAGAAAGGTATTTCCTATTAAGAATCGTCAATCAGTAATTTACAACTTTTTTTACTTCTGTTAGTTAATTTAATTTTCACCCTCTTGAAAAAACTTTTCCAACACTTCTTTCTGCCTCAATAAAATATATAATATAAATATACATCATACACAGATCTAAGTTTATTAAAATATTAAGTGAATAATATAAAAAATTATATATACATAATAACAATAATCTACTTCACCATTTTTCACGAGCCTGATTAATTTTAAATGTAATATGCCTTAATTTTAATATGTTTTAAAATTAATAATCTTTCATGTATATTTTCCAAGCTTGTTTAGTTTTTAATAAAGCTCTCTTTGATACCTTTTATAATGTTTATATATTTCCATAACATATTAAATGATTCATAAATAATATACTAAAGAATACCTGGATACAAAATTTAATAAAAATCGTTGGAGAAAATCGCTTTTTTTTTTCTCTTTTTGCCCTTCAATAAACTACCCTTAATTTTAGGTTTGAATATCTAATTCCAAAAATCCCTCAGAAAAACCCTATTAAAACCCTAGATACCAAGTTTAAGGTGGGATGGAAGGGACTGCGAGAAAAGGCCACTGTTTTTTGCATTTTTTATGGCAAAAACTATTTTTTTATATCAAAATAACTAAAATATTGCTCAGGTACGAGCATAGAGTTTAATTTTCTTCACACGTTGACCTCAACGGTTCCTGAATATCTGACATGAGCAGAGCGGCATTAGATGAGAAACTTTTTAAATAAAGAGATCGTTAAAAGGCTGTTGAACTATAGGCATGTTATCAATGTTGATCGCAAAACAAAATATTGTATTTTTTAAAAAAGTTTCTTCTGACAAAAATTTCTACGATTCGTGTTATAGTCTTGTTTAACAAAATGTTACGACGGATTTTGTATATTTTTCCCTCTACTCAGAATTTTAGAACTTATTTCAAAGTATCTTGTAAAATATATATCTCATATTTTAGAAACTATCAAAAGAACGTCTGTCTATTTCATGACCCGAAAAGCCTAGCTAGGCTCAGTCTAATATTAGAGAAAACATGTTCAGTTGGAACTAACCCTGGCTACTTATGTAACTGATGGTCCACGCACGTCCTCACTAGAGATCCTTTTTTTATACCGGGAAAAAAAACATGGATTTTTCTTTCAGCTCAGCGATCAAAGCGAGGATCAACATTTTTATATTTGCCCTTTCTTTTCAAAGGCAATGGACCTTGAAATAAAGCACCACTCGCTGTAATTTGCTTTCCAAGCAGACCCTGTCGGTAATATCATGAAATGCTCGTCTGGGCCCCAAGGCCTGAGAGAGAGAGAGAGAGAGAGACTGGAGGCGAGCACTTTCCCTCTCCACACTACTTCTTAATATTTAACCATTTTCTTGTCGACCTAGCTGGTCTTGGGGTAAAGTGCTTGCCTCAGGACCCGATGTCTGTGGGTTCAAAACCCAGCAGGGGTGAATGGATTTTTCTTGAGCAATTAAAAAAAAAATCCTTAGTACAACTTTCTTTCGTAGGCTGAAGTAAAATTGTTGTTTCCATTTCGATTGTAGCATGTAGGTGACCTGGCGGTTTAGGGGTAAGGGGTCAGACTTATGTGCTTAGGGTCCGGGGTTCAATCCTCGGTCCCGTCACAGATCTATCTGATTACCAAAAACCCTTCCTTAACCTCTGTCAAGACGTGTATTAATCACAACTTGTGAATGTGAGGAATGCCAGGCCTCCACCGTGGTTCGGATTCCACGTTAAACTGTAGGTTCTCCATTTCATCTCACAATCACCCTGCCATTACACACTAGCGTAAGTGCGTATAATCCGAACGGGTAGTAAGACGTGGTGCTAATGAAATAATAATATAATAAATAATAATGATAATTGTGGCATGTAAAGGAACCCTGGAAGGTTTTGAAAATACCTTTCTCGCAAAAATTGGTAGGATTTTGTTGGAAGAAAAGTTTTAGAAAATTCAAAACAAATTTATTTGCGGCCAACAGGCATAACACTTTTAACTAAATTATTTGTGTAATTTTTATTGGTATTGATATATCAATCAAAAGTGGCAGCCGCAGATAACATGAATTGACCTATTTATATATTAAAATAGTTTTAGTAACTATAGTACCTACCACCTGATACTGTTCTTCCTATGAAAATCAGGGTATAGCCGTCAGTTACCATCACTCCTGTGGCAAATCGACTGTACATTACGCGAAGGGAAATGACAAACGGCTTCGATCAAACTCGTCAAGACGTTCCAGAAGAGAAAGAAAGAGAGAGAGAGAGAGATAGGAGATGCCGTCTTCAACACAGTTGGGTTTATTACGCAGACGCTCCAGAGATGGACGCCATTCAATTTCCGGCCAGAATGGCTATATAGGTTCTTTAGAAAGCTCTTACAAAAGAAGATGATAAAAAAAAAAGGAACATATCTTTGAAGAGGAACCTACCAGTCTGTTGTGAAGGACAAGGGGAGGTGACGGCGGTAAATTTCAAAACAGTGAGACTGTAAGGCCGTATCCAGGTCAACATTTTAGGGGGGTGGGGGGGCGGGGTGTTGGGGGTCCATAACCACGTAACGACCACAGCAACAACAAAAAATATAAATACGAATATTAAATGTCTCTAGAAGCTAATCTCGTTAGCGTTTATGGTAATTAAGGCCAAGGATTAAAATACATTAAGTGCTTTAAATTTTGTTTGATATTTAGAAACTTACTTAGCGCCTCCTCCTTCCCAGGTATGAAGATTTAAATTGAGACCTTATTAAATAAAGTCAATCTGAGTGGTGGCAGAACAGGGGGAGTAGGGTTTAAGGGAGGGGGGTTTCAGGGAGGCATTTTTTAAACAATCCAAATAGCTTCTAAATCTAAAAACATTGAATTATAAAATTTTAAATCAGGTTAAATCTGTTCTAACTATATTTTAGGAGCATAAAAGTTTACAAAAAAATATGAGAGAAGATCACTCTAAATAGATTCTAGAGGTAATGTTCTTTAAATTGAAAAATGACACCTAGATACGGGAATCAAACCCGATAACTGTGGCTTAGTACACCAATACTCTAACCACTGAGCTATCCATGGTTCATCCTATCCCCAGAGTCATTCTTCACTCATATTTTAAGGCAGAGTCCGTGATGGACGTGTGGAAATCGTCGTCTACAAATGTGTGATAAATTAAGATCACGAGATACCTCAGTACCTCAGTACACCCGTCTGATATTCTAGCCCCGATCTCCTTGTCGTCGGGGCAGTCCAGTTTAATGCACGAGTGACGCCTTAGACCATGCGGCCTCGGAAGCGAGTTTAGTGTAGTTGGGGGAGGAATTAAGGGGGTTTCCCTTATTATTTTTATATTATTCATATCGTCGTGGTGGTGACCTGGTGGTCTAGCGGTAAGGTGTCAGACTTCTGTACTGGGGGTCCGGGGTTCAATCCTCGGTCCCGGCACAGATCTATCTGATTGCCAAACCCTTCCTTCACCTCTGACAAGACGTGTATTAATCACAACTTGTGAATGTATGGAATGCCAGGCCTCCACCTTGGTTCGGATTCCACGTTAAACTGTAGGTCCTCCATTTCATCTCACAATCACCCTACCATTACACATTAGCGTAAGTGCGTATAACCCGAACGGGTAGTAAGACGTGGTGCTAATAATAATAATAATAATAATAATAATAATAATATCGTCGTGGTGCCCTCAATCCACCCCCCACCCCCCCACCCCCGCGCACCTTCTCACACAGACACATCCATTTTTAGAAACAGAAAAAACAAAGGGCTAGTAGGTAGCCACATATAATTTAAACAAACAATTTTAAATTGATTAGCCTTTTTGTCATACTTGACTTTCTATGAAGAATGTATTTCATAACAAAAATTCCACGGCTGATTTATTTTTCTCTTACACTGGACGTCCTTCAAGAGGAAGGGTGAAGGCTGGTAACGAATTCAAACTTTCCATTATGACCTAAAAGGTTTTTGTGTTTTACGATATGGTTGGCGTCCTATTTTGAATTTGGTGTTAGTATTGTGCACCCCAACTTTCATAGAAAGGGTCTTTTAGAAAAAAAATCTTTTTTTTTAGCCAATATTGATAATATTTTACTATTTATTACATTTCATACCATTTCCATGCGACCAAAACTTTATGTACAAAACGTGTATATAAAAGATATTTTTAAGAACTATCCCTAGCAAGTTTATTTTGAAGAGCCCCATGCAAGCCCAAATTTAAGAGAGGACGACAGGGGCTAACTCTCCAGGGCCACCGCATACTATTTTAAATCTCTTTTGGCTCTTTATTGCAGTCCCTATCAGATCTTAAAAAACAAATTATAGCTTTCTATTTTAATTTATTTTCAAGACTGTGACTTTCAAAACATAAATCACACAGCGAATATAGTGGCTACAAATGTTAAATATAATTAATTCTGATGACCAGGCTCCAGATTTTTGTGACCTGAAAATTCTATAAAAAATGTTCAAATTTTAAAAAAAAAACCTAAAAATATAATTAAAAACTTGTAAACACGCAGTTTATAAAGAAAAATCAAAAAATATGTATGCAATTAAAAGCTTTTAACAGCTAAACTCTTGCATTCTGCTAAATATAATATTTATTTACAATTATCTGCTTCAGAAGTAATAGCTACCCCTTTCCAACGCAACCCTCTCCACGCTAGTTTCAGTCTCACCAGGAATGAGAATTTTACAACTAAATAGACAGAGAGGATACAAAGTTAATTGCCTACATTTTCTTCTCATTAAGACAATTGTGGGGTGAACAAAAGTATGGAGTTATAAAATATCGATAGTACTCAAAAATATGCTTATTCAACATAAATGCCTGAAACTTATTTTTTTTAATGCCTAAAAATGACTACAAAACGGACGCTAATCAAAATAATATGACCTAAAAATCCAAAATGACAAAATATGACCTAAAAAAACGTTTCCACACCCAGGGGAGCATGAACGGAATGTATGTATGTATGTATGTACACATGAACATCTTTGTGATGTACCAAATAAAATACAAGCGGGCCCTGGTTACGACAGTATTTCCTTATTAAATTGAGCCTTTAGCAATTAATTTTGTAAAGAAAAAAATTATGTCAAAGCTTTGAAAAGATAATATTAATGTTTAATGTTAAGTCTTCAAATTTTTTACAGCCCCGGGGACTCCACAACTCTAAATTTAACCCTAAACCCATTTCATGAGTGATTAACGGGGAGATTTAAAACAAGATTACGTTTGAATTATAAAAACATATTTAAGTGCGACTTTCTGCATTTATTTGACAGAAAAGTTACTTTTCAAAAAAAGAAAAAAAAACATGAATATGGTAAAACGGTTTCACTGGTCTTTTCTAGTCCACCATTTTCTAAAGTGTACTACAAGAAAAACGAACCAAAATGCGACATCTTGCTCGAGTTGTATTCTAAGATAGAAGTTATCCCTGGGGTGAGGCGTGCTCTTAAAATATTCAACGAGAAAGAACAGAATGGAGCCTTTTAAAATAGATGTAACACCATTCCCTTGGAGAGTATGGAAGAAAAAAAAACATACTGATAAAAAAAATTACCAGGAGGTTGAACCTTGACCTCCACTCAATTAACCAGTTTGTAGTCGATAATTTACCAAGGGGTTGTCTAAATGAGGAGAGAATGAGAGTAATATAAAGTAGGGTTACCCTCCTCCCCTCACCCCTCTCTGTGTGGGCCTATATCGTCAGGATGTGGACGATGACTGTATAGTATGATTTTGGTAGGAAGAACACTAAAAACTTAGTTACTAAAGTTACTAAAACAATTTTAATACATTCATGCATCAAATCATGTTATCTTCAAGCTGTCATTTTGATAGATATTATCAATTCCTATCAAATAACACAAATAAAAGTAAAATGTTATCAATGTTGGCCGCAAATAAATATGTTTGAATTTTCTCTACTGTTCTTACAACCAAAATCAGGGTATAAATATGACTTGTGGGTTCGTAATTGAGGTTCGGCTTGGGTTTTACGGTTTGTATTGTACTACTATGCGCTAATACAAAATTTGATGTTGATAAAAGATACTAAAAAAATATGAAAAAATTTAAAAGACTATTTAGAAGCTTGTGGCAGAACGAAGTATCGCAAGGAATGGTTAACCAACTGACCTCTAGGTGACCCGACACGGTCATGAACCCGTTAACTTGGGACTCAAACGGTAGTCCCTCAGAACTTATACACAACGATCCGGCGTCTTAGACCACGTAGCTCCCAAAATGGGCAGCGTGACCATCCTAGGTTCGAAGGTTAGCTGTCAACCTTTATTACTGTTGATAGGTAGGTAATGATTTGATTTTACCACTTGAATTATGGGGTTATCTCGGTAAGCGAGAAATCGCCGCGCAGAATAATATTTAATGCTATGACGAGTTATTTCAAAATATTGTTCACGCGAAAATAAACTCAAAAGATACCAACAGGGCTTTTATTTTATCCTTAGTATTACCCATTAATTTGAGTTATATTGAAATATTTTTTAATGTGTGAAAATGTAGCATTAGCTCATTTTCAATTAATTTTTTTGAACATATTTCCTGAGCTATGAGACCAGGCTTGATTTTTAAAAAAAAGGACTCTTAAGATTTTATCTCCCTCTAACAAATAGAGTAATTTTTTTTATAGATTCAAAATAGAAAATTTTAGGGCATTTGAGAAAAATCAGTGGGCTTTTCTCTTTACCCTGAGATAACAAGTTTGGTAGTTTTCTTTCCCCCTCTTTCTTCAGTAGACTGGATGGCCAATGACGGGAAGATTGGGGTTTGAATCTCGGTCGGGTATATTCAGGGTGGTTTATCCTTAATAGTTTACTACTCTTCTTTCACGCAAAAGTGAGTACACTTACTCTAGATTCAAGCTAACCTCATTCCTAACACATTAGCATAATTATTACATATGCTTATAGTCCAGACGGGTAGTAAGACGTGGTGCTAAAACATTTGAGAGGTAAATATTTAGAAATAATTAAATGGCCAAAGGTATTATTTATGCTTTTAGTGAGGATTACTCCATCTAGATATCATATTCTGAAAAGTGAAAAATGACACCTGGATACGGGAATGAACCCGGGACCTTTGGCTTAGCATGCCAATGCTCTAACCACTGAGCTATCCAGGATTCGTCCCGTGCCCAGGGTCATTCTTCACTCATATTTTAAGGCAGAGTCTATGATGGACGTGCGGAAATCGTCGGCTACAAGTATGTAATTATATTAATATCACGAGCTATCAGATAAATAAATAAATGTGAAGAATGGACCTAGGCACGGGACGAATCCTGGATAGCTCAGTAGTTAGAGCAGTGACGTACTAAGCCAAAGGTCCCGGGTTCAATTTCCGTGTCCAGGTGTAATTTTTCAATTTTCAGGTAAATGTTTGTTCAGTATGTGTGTGTGAAGCGTTAAGGTAACCCTGTGGATACTTACAAGACTCAAATTGGTTCAAATTTAAGCTCCGTGACAAATGGCAGGAAGAAAGGGGCTGAACCGGACCAAAAGGGACATTTTTGTTCATCTCTTGTATTTTTTATTTTACTCTTACACACAACCCTCGTTCATCTTTTTCGATCTTGCATAGTAATACATTTAACTCTAATGGAAAAATTAATATAATTGTATTAATCCAAAATGATTATCCTTTCAAATGATTTTATATTAAATGATTTTTTTTAATTTTTCATATACTTAATGTAGGGTCAAATAAAGAAAGCGTGTAGTAGATTAGAAAAATGACATATCTACCTTCTGATACACAAATCCATACGAGCCCATGCAAATAAATCCACACACGGTTGATGGTTGATCGTAAAGTTTTTATTAACCATACAAATTGAACCGATCTCATGCGCAGCAAGAAAATGTGATAACATTTTAGATCACTCAGAAAAAAAAGTTTAAAATTGTATTTTATAACAACATCCAGAACAAGTCTTCTAGAGCTTCAAAACAAAAATATAAAATGATTTCCTTCAAAGTAGTTTCACTTAACCACTCTTTACATTTGTGCATCAAATACTATTACTGTGAATTACATTTTGAATGTTTTAAAGTTAGTCCAGGACATAAAAGACCCAGAATTTCAAATGCAATTTTAAGGGCTAGTAATTTTCTTTACTAGTGTAATTTTTTTGGGACGCAAGTGGATTTAAAGGGTTGTTTAGAGATTTACAACCAATTTGAAATGCTAATAATCAGGGTCCGGGCTTTGATAACTTAATAATAATTATCAAAAAATGAGCTAAGAATTATCAAAAATAATTTTTAATTCACAGAGAATTACTTAGAGATTTATAACAAACACTTGTAATGAATGCACACAGCTAAATCAAACATGCAAACACTCTAGTGAATATAACAATGATTTTAAAATATCTGCTTGAGAAGTAATAGCTACCCCCTCCCAACGCAACCCTCTCCAGCCTAGTTGCAGTCTCACCATAAATGTGTACTTTACAAACAGAGAAGCAAATGGAATATAAAGTTTATTGACTCTATTATCTTCTCACACACGCGATTGTGTGTTTAAAAAATTTGTTTGATCATTTATAATATATTGATAGTATTTATAAATATACTTACTCAAGTTAAATACCTGAGAAATGCCTAAAAATTACTAAAAAATCATGCAAACTTAACAATCCTTATGACAAAAAAACTACCAACTAATGACTCATAAAAAAAAAGTTTCCTCTAATGATGGACTGAATTTAGTAATTCTAACAATCGAGTACTCAATTAAAATACTAGAGTATTTTTGAGCGAAACATTCAATCCGGATATGTTTCCAATGACAGTCGGTTAAATTTTATTAGGGGAGAGGTTTGCGAGACATCTGCTCATTGAGATTCACAGTTGGATTTAACACTAAAAATATATATAACACTTCCTTTCTGTGGCCTACCCCTCTTAGCTTCAGGTTTTACTTTGCCTGACCAATGTAACAGCTGATATCAGAGTATGTGTTTTAAGAGGTTTCTCATGATAAAAAAAGAAAGTGTTATCTAATTGTTTTTATAAAACTAAATAAATTGATTTCTAAATAAATATATATCCTTTTTATTTGACAATTACTAGTGGTTGTTGGGTCGTTAAAGTGTGTCAGTAATTAGTATGTATCAGTTTCTTGATTTATAAAGGGATACAAATTTTTATGGGTGATTAAATATTGAAAGTATTATTATTATCACCATTTCTTACTACCCGTTTGGGTTATACGCACTTACGTTAATGTGTAATGGCAGGGTGATTGTGAGATAAAATGGAAGCCCTAGAGTCTAACGTGGGATCCGAACCACGGTGGAGGCCTGGCATTATTGAACGTATATTGTTAAATTGAGACGACTCCCTCTCCTCGGTAGTGCTGGAGATATGTCTAGGGGCGGTGAGGTTTTTCAACAAAAATGTATTTGTTAATCGATTTCAGGGGTGGATCGATCCAGGGGAACGTTAGTAATTATAATTATAAAATTAAGCCAATTAAATCTATGTTATAATCACTTTTAGCTGTTGTACTGTCACATATTTCACTAGCCAGTTCTTCGTGTGTCACTGTCAATAATTAATTCACATTTTCAACACATAATTTAAGTAACAAATCTTAGCCCAAAAAAAAAAATGAACTTGTGTGCGATTTTTTGTTTCTTAGTTAATTTCTAAATAACTCGAATTTTGAAGAATATTTCTGTTATAATTTCCTGAGGGAAAGCCTCCCCCTGCCGGGTTCATGAGGGCACCTGCTCCCCACCCCACCCCCACGAAAATCCTGGCCATAACTAGCCCCCTCTTTCGTCCCCATCACTCCCATCACAAAAATCCTGGATCCATCCCTGATTGATTGCTACACAATTGATATCGACAGCAATTAAGAGTCCCGGTGTAGTAAAACTTAATAACACTAGGTTAATAACAAAATGTGGCCGTTCATATTTTTACTAAAACAACCCGTTTAAAGTAAAACGATATATTTCATTAATTGAGCATTTATATGCAGCCCACATTAATGGTAGCTTGGACTAAATGTAGAGGTCACTTTGTCTGGTTTGCCAATAACGAGGAAGTCGAGGTTTTAATCTTGAAGAGTAACGAGGGTTTTTATTTTCCTAAATGGTTTCCCACTTTCTGACCACATGAACGTGGATAGATTTCCTCTAAATTCCACCATCCTTATCCCCAACACCGTGATTTAATTAATATATATGCATGCACCCCCCTCACCCCTCCACCCAAAAAAAAACCCTGAGCATATCTGAATCACTGTTAATTCTGTAAATTTCATCTAATGCACCAACAACTCAAAGGTTTGTTGCCAGAGGCCAAACTTGATGGAACTTTACTAATTTTTTTTTTTTTTTCTTTAGCAGGTCTTACTACCAGTTCAGGTTAAACGCATATGTAGTACATAATAATCACGCTAATGGGTTAGAAATGAGAATGGTTGAATTTAGAGGAAATGTACCCGCATTCATGTGGGAGAGCGGAAAACCATTTTGGAAAAACCACCCTCAATACATCGATCGAGATTCAAACCCCAATCTTCCTGTCATTGGCAGTTTAGTCTAACAAGAGTGTGACATCTTAGATAAACTATGCGGTCACCAAAACAGGTGGTAAATTGTTCTTTCCTCCGTTGCTATCTATTTTGAAAACCATGTACATGATAATGTTTGCATTAGCTTAGAAGGGAAAGTTTGATACTGAATGGGAGGAAACAATTTGTGTGGCAACAATCCACAAGCCACCCCTTCATCCAATCTTTTAAGATGTGTGTCTCAAAGGATATAAGTTTAAATTAGCCAGAATTGGTTACTAGCGTCATTACATCATTTAAATGTTGCTAAACAATGTCTTTAACCTCTGAAGCATGAGTTTTATAATTTACTGAACTCTTGCTGAGTGTGAATTAATTTCTGTAGTGCAATAGTTCAAGCCTTTTACAAA
This sequence comes from Timema podura, assembly GCA_033556935.1. Classification (NCBI taxonomy): domain Eukaryota; kingdom Metazoa; phylum Arthropoda; class Insecta; order Phasmatodea; family Timematidae; genus Timema; species Timema podura. The sequence continues at coordinate 76,038,429 of JAVRXN010000011.1, forward strand.
TTACTGACAATGATGCAATATTCAACTTTACAATACTGACGACTGATGACATCGCACACGGAGCAACACAATTCACAAGTGGCCCGACTCAAGACGTCCGTAAACAATCGAGAGGATAACTTGGTTTTTACTGTATAAAGGCAAAATTACAATGCTCGGCAGTTTACCACACATAGTGAACAAGAACATTTGTGAATATTACTACCATCAAAATTGAGGCAGTTTTATTAAATATATCACAATATCAAAACGTGCGTATATACTTTGTAGAAAATACTTGCAAAACCAAATGTGTGTCTATAAACTGTGAAAGCATAATCATAGTTATCTAAACTTAATTCTATAAATATAAACCTTAATATGTCACAGAAACTCTTATTATCGTAATATTCATTAAATATAATTCCTTAATAAGCATGATACAATATGTCCTTAACACAATGAACCATAATAGAAATTTAACAATTATTATATGTGTGAAAGTTTGATCAATATAATAAATTACACACTTTTTTAATAACAATAGGACAAATGTAGGGGAAGACAGTTATTGCAGTCAAATGGGTGAAAATACTTTAAATATAATTACTTAAAATTGTCATAAACTGCATGCACAAAATCTGAAAGGGTGCTGAAGAGTAATAAAGTGAGTGTGTAAATTAACTGTAATGAAGGTATACCCTGCTATTGTGTTAGGTTCCAGAACTTTTGTCGTAAAGCAATTTTATTGTAAGCTGATGATTGACTCTTTTTTTTAACACTGATTCAAGTATTGTACTGCAATCGTCATATGTGCATAACTGATGTTAGTAAAGCAATTAAAATAAATACTGTATCCATTAATTTCATATTACTGTAATCTTAGTAAGCATCAGAAGCCTGGCACCGCCACCATGTCGGTAAACCTTCATAATTACTGAGCAGCTGTCGAATACGCGAGGTATACTCACTATTTAAAAGTGTCGTATCAGTGAGGCATTTGTTAGATAATCGGGGTTAATCACTACTTAAAATCGTCTATAAGAGATACTCGGAATCTATCAGAGTATAGTCGCAATTTAAAACCATTATATTAGCGGGGCAGGTGTTCGGATACTCGAGGTATAGTCACTTTTTAAAACCATTTATAAGCAAGGCATTTTTTTATACTGTATTTCGGGTATGGTCAATTTTTAAAACCGTTATATGAGCAAAGCATTTTTTGTATACTTAAAGGTATAGTCACAATTTAAAACTGTCATATCAATAAGGCAGCTGTTGAATACTAGGGTATAGTCAGTCACTTTTTAAAACCGTCAAATGAGACAGGCATTTGTCAAATACTTGGGGTACAGTCAAAATTTAAAACAACTGTATTAAATAAACATTGGAAAGTGGGGTATGTCTGTATATAGGAAAAATTAATCATTGCCGAGAAACATTTTGGGACTGTTTCAAGTTATGTTCTTGTGGTTATCATAAGCATTTGATGTGATATTTTACAATAATTATTAATTTTTTTTCAAAGGAGAGCAAGTCTCAATTTACATTCTCTTCGTAGCTGGTAGTTGCCAGCCAAATGTCAATGACCCTTTCAGATATGCTGTGTGCAGTTTACTCAAATTATAATGTAACTGTAGTATAGTGGTAGGTTTAAAAGATTTTTTTTTAAATATTTTATTGTTAACACTTACAAATTGTAGTTACATAAATTATGAATGTGGCATTAATACTTTCTGTCATAATGAAAGTTGCAGAAATTATTATTTAAAATAAGATTAATTTTTATGGTAATCACACTAGAACCGATTTCTGATTCTAGTAGGAATAATTTTTAGAAAAAAAAAACATTTATTATGGGAGTCAACATTGATATTATTTTACTATATTATTAGCAAGGTCCGGATTTAAATGACCTAAATATGATTAAAATGACATCAAGATTCTAAAAAGTGACTTTATATTTTAAAAAAATTACCTAAAAATTATGAACAAACACAATAGATGCACACAGCTATTTCAAAAATGCACTTTATAAAATTGTAAACTTAAAAATACATATAAAATGAAAATTCTTTAGGCAGCTAAACTCTTGCAATCTGCTGAAAATATATTTGATTTACAAATATCTGCTTCATAATTATCTACCACACCCCTTTCCAGCTTAGTTACAGTCTCACCAGGAATGTGAATTTTACAACCAAACAAGCAGAGAGATGGCAGAAAGTGCATGGCCTAAATTATCTTCTCATTCCGAAAACTTTGGGTTGAAAAAATTATGTTTGAGTATGTATGCATTTATAAAATATCAATAATATTTTTTTAATACTTTTTCAGCATGAATGCCTTAAAATTACTCAAAAATACCTAAAAATCCCTTAAAAATGACACAAACCAACAAACTTATGACCTAATATTGCATAAAAAAATAACCAAAAATTATCTATAAAATACACATTTCTACAACCAAGGGATCATAAACCAAGTTTATATAACTTTGATTATTGTATGTGACAAACCAATAAAAGAACATTTTGTTAAAATCCGGGCCTTGTTTATTAGTATAAATTCGTAGGTAGTGATATTATCAATCAAAAGTGACAGCTGAGATCACATGAATTGACGTATGAATATATTTAAGTTGTTTTTAGTAGCTATTGTTAGTGTCAAAAAGTTTTTTAATATTCGAATCTGACTGTACCTATGTATCAGGTTGTAGTACAAATTAATAAAAAGTTTGCTTCCTATGTATTACAATATTATTATTGTTAAAAATGCATTGTTAATAAATCATTTTTGTTTTAAGCCTATTTTAATAATACAAACATAAATATCTAAACAAAAACAAATTGCAATTTATGTTTTTACTAAAATGTCAAGTTACTCATAAAGTTTATATAAATTTTATTGCACAACTAACCAATATGAGCTTTGTTTGGTCATTAAGACCTGAAAACAGCTCAAATCACACACGCTTGATGTACCATTCCTCAAAATTTTAAAATAATGAGCATGACTCATTAGTGTGACCACTTCTATAAAAAAATGTCAATCACAAATTTTATAAAAATATTGCGCTTATTTTTTTAACCACAAGATATATCCAAATTTATCACTTTTTTATGTGTTTTTACAAAGATAAATGAAGTATGACATTAGTAATTATTTTACTGTTGTTTCTAGAAGCTGGGCACCATAGCTCGACTAGATTTGTATTAAATATTTCTTACGTTTTCAAAATTTACCTGCCCCAGGGTCAAATTTTTCAAACGTTTCTACTTGATAACACTGTATAGCAATTACTTTATGATTTACTATGTTAAAAATTCATTAGAGCTTTTAGTTTTTTATCATTAATATCATGAAATATTAATTTATAATTCAGAAATTACTTAATTTAATGGTGTATTTTTCAAAATGTTTTGATGACTTTTTAGTCTAAAGAAGGACCAAAAAAAACTCATGTTTTCACATGACTTTAACTATTTCACAAAATATTTCTTATTTTTTAAACATCTGACAAGGAAGTATTGGATAGAAGGTCAAATTGAAGGACGAACACAATATGGCTTGCTCGGTTACAATAGATGCCACCACTGGACAAATATGTCATGGCTGCCACTTAAAAAGAAAATCGTCACATTAAATTATTATTGTCTAGTCCCTCTAATTAAATTACATTTTAATGGGAGTTTTCTGTGTAATAGGAGGAACGTTTCAAACTGGCCTGTGACAAGAAGGAACAGCTCTTTCGTCCGTCAGGGGCTGGCTGTGAACGTGACATCATAGGAGCAGTGACAAAGGAGCAGGTTGTGAATGTGACATCATAGGAGCAGTGACAAAGGAGCAGGTTGTGAATGTGACATCAGAGGAGCAGTGACAAAGGTGCAGGTTGTGAATGTGATGTCAGAGCAGTGACAAAGGAGCAGGTTGTGAATGTGACGTCAGAGGAGCAGTGACAAAGGTGCTGGTTGTGAATGTGACGTCATAGGAGCAGTGACAAAGGAGCAGGTTGTGAATGTGATGTCAGAGCAGCAGTGACAAAGGAGCAGGTTGTGAATGTGACGTCATAGAAGCAGTGACAAAGGAGCAGGTTGTGAATGTGACATCATAGGAGCAGTGACAAAGGAGCAGGTTGTGAATGTGATGTCAGAGGAGCAGTGACAAAGGAGCAGGTTGTGAATGTGACGTCAGAGGAGCAGTGGCAAAGGAGCAGGTTGTGAATGTGACGTCATAGGAGCAGTGACAAAGGAGCAGGTTGTGAATGTGACGTCATAGGAGCAGTGACAAAGGAGCAGGTTGTGAATGTGATGTCAGAGGAGCAGTGACAAAGGAGCAGGTTGTGAATGTGACATCATAGGAGCAGTGACAAAGGAGCAGGTTGTGAATGTGACATCAGAGGAGCAGTGACAAAGGTGCAGGTTGTGAATGTGATGTCAGAGCAGTGACAAAGGAGCAGGTTGTGAATGTGACGTCAGAGGAGCAGTGACAAAGGTGCAGGTTGTGAATGTGACGTCAGAGGAGCAGTGACAAAGGAGCAGGTTGTGAATGTGACATCATAGGAGCAGTGACAAAGGAGCAGGTTGTGAATGTGATGTCAGAGGAGCAGTGACAAAGGAGCAGGTTGTGAATGTGACGTCAGAGGAGCAGTGGCAAAGGTGCAGGTTGTGAATGTGACGTCAGAGGAGCAGTGACAAAAGAGCAGGCTGTGAATGTGACGTCAGAGGAGCAGTGACAAAGGAGCAGGCTGTGAATGTGATGTCAGAGGAGCAGTGACAAAGGAGCAGGTTGTGATTTCACAACCCATCCCTACTTCTGTGGGGAGTAGGAAAAGATAAAACACAGATCCATAAAAAAAACTAAAAAGTAACCCATTTTACACATTTATAAATAAACACTAAGAGATTATGAAATATAAAGAAAAGAAAGGTATTTAAAAACTATACACCCTATAATTTATGTTTAATATAGATGTATGGTCATGTAATAAGGATGGGAATAGAAAGTTCCAAGGAGAGTGACAGGGATAAAGTTGTAAGAAATAGATTACAAGGGAGACCAAGAAAGATATAGGAAGAGTAGATAACAGCAAGTGAGAGGAGAATAACGATAGAAGGAAAAGGGAAGATAGAGGTATTTTACTAAATTGACCCGAACACGGGCCCAGCCCGCAAACAGTAATATTGATGATAAGACATTTGAACATTATTTAGTGACAAAAAATTACACAAGTAAATAGAGTAATAGTTAATGACATTAAAAATGTTTCAACTATTCGAGAGTTATTTACCACCAATTTTAGTTTCTTACAAGAAAATTGCACACCTAACACTTGAAGGGTTGATTTCACAGATAGAGCAGTGGCCTTATGAGCCGCGATTCAAAGCTTGACTAGGTGCATTTGAGGTGGGATTTTTATATGTTATTGAAGTGCGATTTATCATATAACAGATAGCTCACCATTCAAATGACGTAATGCTGACTTGACGCATTGCCTAAAAGTGTCTAAACATCCATTCCATAAAACAGAATAGCAGCTAGTTCATCGCACAAATGACCCAATGATGTTGGAACTAGAGTATACAGATAAAATACCACAAAAAAAATAGATAATTTTAGTGAATAATGGATATGTATAGTGCAAGTTTGCTAAAAAACATTTTAACTTCGGATGGGACTCTCTAATCCTCAAATCCCTCAAAACCTATCATATTCGTGATTCATAAAAGCCTCAAAAAAGTATCTTGAATTCAATTACCAAGAGCTTGACTTGATGTAACAATTTTAAACAATTGGTAAATATAATTACAGAAACCTGTGTAGTTGGAAGATAAACAAGATCACAAAATAGGACAAAACTGTATTAATATAGTTAATTTTTTTTTTAATAGTTTATCTTGATGTTTATGATGTAATAAACATGACAAACAAAATATCATTTGACTGTGACACAAGCATTATTTATTTATTTTTTAAATTCAATTTTAGATACTTTCAATTCAGCTTAAATTGTACATTGTTAAAGAGTCGAGGATTCGACCCATATGCTTTTAAACTCAATGAGACAGTTTTTTTTTTTTTTTTTCAGATTGCCTAGTTGAATTTCATCTATTTCCAATATATTTCTACTTATTTTTAATCAAATTCCAAGTTTTACAAAATTTACAGAAAAATTAATGAAATGAAAATTGTTATATTTAAGTATTTAAAAAAAATTATAGTAGTGTTTATAGACATTTTAATAAAATGTTTTTAAAGCAGTAGTTCCCAACCTGAGAAGCACGCCTCCTTGGGGAGGCATGAAGAACTTCTATGTGGCGAGGGGGAAGAAACCATGGACAAATTCAAAAATAAGGTTAAAAATTATCTAAGAATTGAAGCCATTTTTTATTTCAATTACTTTTCCAAAGTGATAAAGATATATATATATATTTTTTTTTTTTTTGCAATATTGGAAACACCGCCTACTGGTTATAAGAAATTAGGTGACCAACCATTAAAGGAAGAAACTCGTGCGAATGCATGTATTTATTTTCAAGCCCATGAGCCTCGGATTCACCTCTCTACTCCTTTCTACCCTCCTCCTAATCTACCACGTGCGACGCCACCCCATTTTCAATTGTGACTTTCATAAAAACTAAATAGCATTGTAAGACTTGAAACTTAAAGCGATTTTCTGTGTGCTCTGTCAAACATAGAATCCAATATTCAAGAAATGATGAAAACAAAACAGTGACAACAATCATATTAATTTTCAGGTTTTTTTTAATCCAATTTTTTATCCATTTTCTGCGAGTATACAAACTAAGAGGTGACTAGAAAACGAAAATTAAAAATCTTTTATGACTTTCCAAAAAATTAGGGTTGGAAGAAGGGGGGCAGGGGGGGGGAATGTATGAAGGTTGGAACTACTGTTTTAAAGCAAAGTCAGAAGGTAAATGTATTAAAAGTATATCTAAAAACTACAAGCTAACACACAAATAGCCAGAATAATAAATCTGTTTCTTGTAAAGTTATGCGTAATGGTTCAAGTGTTAAAATGAAATTACTACCAGTCCAACCACAAAAATAATACTTTCGAATACAATACCAAACATTCGATATTTATGGATGTATACAGAGGAGCCCCATAGCTATGACATCCTAAAAAAATTACTACTTCACTATTAGTATAAAAAATGTTATCAAGCCCAATTGGCAAATTTCACAACCATAAAATTTATCATTTTTAATCACAAACACTTTTTTAGAGTTTTATTTAATATGAATGTAATTTTGATATAATTGTGTCATAATACAAATAACAGAACATAATTTAGTTAAAATGAAATTATTTGTGAAGCATATGAAGGAATAAGTAAACGAGTTATTTTACCCAAAACTCTCTTATGGGTCATCCATAAAGACGTAACGCTGTTGAGATGGGGAGTGGGGGGTGGGGGCTAAGGTGGGTACATCTCAGTGTTATTTGGCACTGATCTAATACTTAGAAAGGCTGTTAATTTTCCAAATAATTTATATTCAGGATTTAAAATGGATTCTCCAACACCTTAGCTCAGTCGGTAGGTGTCTTTATACGAGCTAAGGGTCTCGGGTTCGATTCCTGGCAGGGATGAAAAGTTTATCATTGGTGAAATGTGGGTTTACCCTCTCACAGTGATGAATTAACAGCAGGGGACTGGATGTTGTGCCTGTACTAGTCTTAAGTTATATTGTAAAGCATATGAAGATAAGACAGACCTAGCCAGCCTGTATTGGTAAACATATGGTTTGAACAAAAAGCTGACCAGCTGGAAATGGTAATGGATGTAAGAAACAATGTTCCAAAGAATCACATCAACAAAGCCAATATATTTGTCAACTATTTTGAAAATGTATTCACATGTCCTAGAAGTCTTAAGTAGTGTGAAGAGCTCGATCATCATGACACAGATGTGACGCGGTTTAATCCTTGTTCCCCTCCATTAGATCCAATAGTTGTTGAAAACTTTTCAGACTGTCTTCTAGATGCAGACAATGTAACATACATCCAATACACACTGCACAAAAGATCTGATTCAGGTGCAGAAAAACAAACTATCATAAGTGAGGCACTTGACGCGTTTCTAAAAAAACCTTGAATTTAGTTTTCTCATCTCAAGAACAAGATATTATCTCTGAAACTTAAGGTTTTCCAAAATTCTACTCTTTAAAAAACCATCAAATGAAATTACATCATATAAATATATAAACCTAATTCCAGTTTTTAGTAAAATAGTTGAACACGTGCTAACAAAACTCCTCCACACATTTATGGAAAAAAATGTTACCTTCTCCACAAGTGGGATTTAGACCCGGACTATCAACCGCAGACCAATTGTTAAAGCTGTCATCTCTTGTTTACAATCAATTTAGTAAGTACCAGCCATCTTGTTTGGTGTAATTTGATTCCGAAAAGGCCTTCGACAAAGTATGGCACTAAGGACGTATCAATAAACTTCATGGTTTAAATTAGGAGGGATAGCCAGCACACTTACCTTGTTGATACTGGAAAAGTCTACTCTCTTGACCTGATGATGCAGTTTGAAACAGTGAAAGCCTGTCCTTAAAAATGTGTGTGTGTTTTAGTGTTCTAGCTAAACAATTTCTACTCAAGTAGCACCAAGGTAACTGTGCTGGTTATACCTCCTAATTCAAACCATGATTTAGCCTTGTGCTCTATTTCAAATAACTATGTATTTCATAAATTGGGAATACCAACTAACTATCTACAAATCATCTTTCTCTTCCTCTAACACAATTTCCTTTGCAGAATATTTCAACAACAACCATTCTGTAGAAATCCAAGGAGCCCTGCATGGGTCAGCTATTTCTCCTGATATCAGCACATGAGAATTTCAATGAGCGAGAGAGAAAGGGCCAAATAATTCTGCCGGGAAAGTTGTTTTCAGATAACTTCCAGGGTTATTTTACATGCCACAATCGACATGGGACCGATAACTTTTACTTCACCTCAGAAGGAAGTTGTGTTATGGATTTTTATTGATCAAGAAAAACCTGTTGATCTCGACTGGGTCTGAACCCACCAGCATCGGGTCCTAAGGCAAGAACTTTACCTCAAGACCACCGAGGTCGACAAGCATCAAGGTAAATGTGCAGGCGATCCCTTTTAATTTAAAAATCTTGATTTAGCCTAGTGCTCTATTGCAAATAACTTTTTTTTTATTTTATGATAAATAATTTGCACATCCTGTTGTCATGCAATCTTGACGTGGTCACATATGTTCTGCTAAGATATCACAGTGAAATAAGTGTGCATTTGATGTGATATCCCATTAAACTTAAAATTGAAAATAAGATTTATTTCTATTTACCAAGAATGATCTTCGTAAAATTCTTAAAATAAATAATCTTATAAGTCAGTCTTGGATATAATAATACAACAAATGACATAACGTTTAATGTTTATAAATGATCCTTATGAAACAACTAGCATAAAGGATATGAACTTTATAAAATTACAATATTCATGATAATAATACTATGCAGAAAAAGTCACGAGTTATAGGTCTACACCTACACGGTAAAAGGTACAGGAAAGAATACTTTCTAAATATAAAATTATATGCCTCAAAAGTTGAAAATAAATCGTTCTTATAAAATTTGTCAAACAAAAAGGTATGTGCATATGAAAGTGATACATTATATTATATTATTATATAACACATTTAAATTGGTGATAAATTTGGCAGTAGAATTTGACCATAAGTTTGGATATTAAAAAATGGGCAGTTGAGTTTTCTTGGCTTTGTTTCTAGACTAGTTATTTTAAAAATATCAATACAAGAAATATATAATAATAAATAATGATAATAACTGCAGCTAAATTTAGCCATAAAATTCCCTCTATTATATGTAAACAGTTTATTGGGCATTATCAAATTATACCACCACAATACTAACCAATAAAATATATTGTCAATATTTTATGTTATAATTATATTTACAAATAAAGTCTGGGGAGTTCTTAAAAATAATTACAGGGCTTTGAGATTGTATTAATTGAAAAAGCGCTTAGCAAATTATTACACCTACTATGTAAAAATAAACAAATACATTTCCCTAACGCAGTATTAGCATATAATCAAAACATAGCTTGTACCTGTTTAAAAAGGAAAAATACCAGTAAAATATAGCATATAAAGTGTGCATTCTTTCCTAAACAAATGTTTAAAAAGGTGTTATTTTAAGTCTGAAAGTTAAAATATATTATTTGAATCTGAATTCAACTGCCAGAAAGTGTTTTACTGAAATATTTAAACAATGATAACATAAGATTTTGAATCAAAATTTATTTGCTAAATGCAGAAAGCATCGGTCATATTTATTTTTTAAAAGTGTACTAAAAAATATAATAATTTTAACATAATTATGTGTTTTTGTTGTGAACTTTGAGGCCTACAGTTTTCTGGTAAGTGTGTATACTTTGCCCTTCTATCCTCCTTTCAATATTTAATGTAGGATAATTATAAAAACTTATTTATATAACTTAATCGTAACAGAACATGTACTGAATAAAAACCACAGCAGTTGAAAAATAATACATAATGAGCTGTTAGGCAAGGTAAGACAATACTGGGAACGCAGACGAGACCAAGAGGAGCCTAGTTGAGAAGCTCCACATAGTTGGCGGGGAACAAGCCGTAAGTCCCGTCGGGCCCCAGGCCCTGCCACCAGCCTTCATCAATCTGGTCAATGTGGGTGATGACGTCACCGGGGTCAAACGTGATTTCCGTTGAATCCGCTGAGGAGAAACCGAGAGAAAAAAAGACTTCACACAGCAACCAACAGAAATGAACAAAAGTAAGAATAGACAAATAAATATTCACCATGGTAAGATTAAAATTTACATTTTTTTAAATTTCTCAAATTAGAAAATGTATGGATAATGTTTGTCATGAATATATTGACAAATGTTTATATTTAAAATTTAGGAATGGGACCCCCAAACTCTTGAAGATATTTGATATTCAACATGATTACGAGATTCAAAGAATAAAAATTTTAATGAAATTTACTAAATAGCTCCCCTATTGCTTACTTGGGGGTTCAACATCAACATCATTTTTGGACAAACTTAACAACTAGATCCCAGATCATTAATATAACATTTAGTTACTATTTCTATATTCAATTATTCCATTTCCTTTTTATGTTCATCATTTTTCCAAGATTGGAAATGAAAATGAGGATAGGAGGAGGTGGTTATTAAAACTAAACAATTTATTCAGCGCCTGGGAATTAAAAGTGAAATGCTCTTAGAGCTGAAAAAATTATTAATATAGATAAATTGTTAAAATGAATTTGTATGGTTATTGAATTAATTAATAAAGTTATTATGATAGAATTAAAATAACTGATGCAATCATTTCAATCATGAAGTATTTTAATGCAGATTCAAATGACAATAAGATATTAGTTGTAGAAATTAAAGGAATGAATGATAGTAAATTAATTTCTAAACCTATTCATACACCTAATCAAGAATTAGGTGAAATAGATATAAAAGTTCCTATTAAAAGGATAATTAAAAAGATAATTTTTATAAAGTTTATTTGCATTAGAAAAAGGAATATTATTTAATTCCAAATATAGGGTATGAAGCTATTAGCTGAAGCTTATTTTTCTATATTTTAGTTTATGAAGCACATTTTTGATGTTCGGTAGTGGTGGTAGTGGAGTTCAATCAATCAGTCAATCTAAACGTAACCTCCTGTCGAACATACCAGCCTGATAGTCGTAGAGTGCCCTGGCCTGAAGACCCAGGTCGTCCTGGCCATTACTATACGCCAGGAGCTCTTCTTCCTCTATACATTGAGCCACCTGCAAGGCCTCTCGGATAATCGGCTGAGTGGCCTCGCGAATTGTTTGAGGCTGTGTGAATTCATGGACAGTTTGAGGCTGCGTTGTGTCTCGGGCAGGTTGTTTGGCCTCTAGAATAATTGGCTGTGAGACTTCAGCATCAGCTTGGGAAAAAAATAACAATTCATTATGTCCTTTACTGTATCAATGATACAGAAGACTGTTATAGTATATGTGTATTGTGTTTTAATCTCAAGAAATTAGTCGATAACATATATATATTTGTAAGAAGGTGGATAGAAAACCTATAAAATGGAATGAACACAATAAATGGCTGTTACAATGAATATAATAACACAGATCACACTTTGCATTGCTGCCACTGGACAAAGTATTGGCTGCCTTTTTAAGAAAATCGATCATCACCGGCCAATCCCTTGACCTAGGTTTCATTCTATCGGAACTCATCGGGGAGGAGTGTGAAACGTGCAAAGCAACTTCCTAAAAGAGGAAACCATTTATAAAATAAGAAGTAAAACAAATGTTTGTAATGGTTATTATAGCGACCATATCGCCACCGAAAGCAAAGTTTAAGGATAAAGAAGAATTTTAGCCTTAATTTTTCTTTTCATATTCAATTACTATTCATACCACTTAATTATGAGTTAATTTATCAGCATTTTTAGCCAAAGAAAATATTTTATTTACAGATTTTTTACACCGAAATACAAGTTTTTATGTAACGAAATCTAATAATTCTACTTACCACAGTTCAGGATCTTTATATATGACAAATATTTATATTTTTTTCTATCACCACGTCTTTACTACTTGTTCAGGTTGTACACGTGCATGCAATTAGTCTAATGTGGTAGGGATGAGGAAGGAAGTATTCTAGAGCTGATCTACCCGTATTTGCATGAAAGGAGAGTAGGAAACCATTTAAGGAAAAACCACCCTCAGCAGACCCGACCAGGATTTAAACCCCAATCTCCCCGCAATCAGTCTAACACGAGAATGACGGCTTAGACCATTCGGCCACTGAAACGGGTAGGTGGTAAGACATATAAAATAAATTTAAAGTAGATTCACTTACAGCTCCAATCTTGTTCTTCTTCGCTATTTAAATGTTCTCTATACCTATCGATTTCGGCAATCTTCTGAAAATGTAAGTCACAACCAACACTTTAGAAGTAATACACAAGAATATATTTTACTTTATTAGAATGTTTGCTATAAATAATATGGAGGAAGGTATAAAGAGAGGGGTCGACACATATAAAAGGGGAAAATACAATGTGGATTTTACAGTGGAAATTTAAAAAAAAAAACGATTATTGCCAATGGACAAAGAACTAACTCTGCCTCTTGATAAAAACTCATGTTTTTTTCCCTTTTTATTTGTTTGTATCTCTCTCTTTTGAACCTTCTTCCATTTATCACAAAATATACCTCCGGTGGTGAAAAAAGGTTTTCCAGTGATATTATAATCAATTAGATATAGGAATGCTTTAGACACAAGGGCAATGAATGTAAGAGAGACAAGGGAAGTGAAGGCCATGGGAATGAAGTTTGTGAGGAGAAACAAGATTAGGAATGAATTTATCCGGGAAAGAGTAGGAGTACATGAGAGTAGAGGAAGCAAGGGTGAGAAAGTATGATCATGCAATGAGGACGGAAAAAGGGAGGGTGCCAAAGAAAGAAATGGTAGGAGCGGAGCAGATGACAGAAAGTGTTCAAGTGAGAGGAAAAGAAGAATGAAAGAAATTAAAGAAGGAAGAGTGGTGAAAGGATAGCGTAAGATGGGAGCATTTTACTAAACTGACCCGGCCACAGGCTAGAAACAGTTGATGATGATGAGCTATGAGACCCTCGGTTCCTCGAATATTATGATATTTGAGGGAGTCGAGATTCGTAAAAATCCCAAAAAAGAATCTCGAAAACAATCATTAAGACCTTGACTTAATATAACAATTATTTTAAGCAATTACTTGCAGTAAAAGTAATTATTTGGACTTGTGTAGTTGGTAGAGTAGCAAAGTCACCAAAAAAAAGGACAAAGCCGTTTAATATAATAATTTATTCACCCAAATAAAATATTCATCCTGGCTTTATATTAATAAAAGTATGATAAAAAATATATGATTTTGTCAGTGACACCAGGCCTTGGACAACTCTTTTTTTTAATTCAATTTTAAATATTTTTCACTTTAACTTAAATTGTATATTTTTAAAGATAAAAATTTGGATTCTAGATTTAAAAGAAAATTTAGATTCGAATTCATATATTTGTGTGCATGTTCTTGTGCATGTGTGTGAGTGTGTGAATATATATATAATATATAGATAAACATAATAACTTGTGTTAGAAAAAAGTTATATGAGCTAGTAAATCGCAATAAAAAGTGTATACTTACTTGATTACTAACAGGAGAGATGACAGTGTTTTGTTGCTGTTGAACATTGTTTAGTGGTAAATAGGATTCCTCAATATTGTTTAATGGTAAATGGGATTCCTCTTCTACTGAAACCAAATAAAATGACATGGCATCACAAAACAGTTTTTAACCATACAGTAAGTCCTAAACTCACACAAATCCAATATAAGTGGTAGGGGTGTATGAAGCTTTGAAACTTAGACTTGGCTTAAAAATTTAGACTTGTTCTGGAAACACATAACGAGCCACGTCTGTGTCCGACACCCGTAAATCCGCTAAGAGTTTAGCACTCAAAGACTCTTCTCTCCCGGCTTCACTGGCATTAATTAAACAACCCGCTGTGCAGGCTTTTATCTGTACGTGACTGGTTGTACACGAGCTTCTCAGTAGAGGTCGTCTCATAGCAGGACTAGACTAGTTGCTGGGTTCTCAAACAGAAAGGTCACATTTTCCTCTCATTGGAGCATGGATGGGTCAACAAGTGACCTAAGACCAGGATGGATTATAAGAAAGAATGTTAACCTTTAGATACCATTTTCATTTTTTATTATTTTACTTTATGGTAATTATATTTCCTCTTAGGTTTATGATTTGTTCCAAGATTCTAATTCAAATTCGGGATTTGAAAGTAACAGGAAGATTCAGATTCAAGATTGGCATTCGTAAAATAGTGGATCCAACCCAGTTATTAACAGCAACCTAACACAAAAAAAACCCTATGTAAACATTTTATTTCCAAACCCAAAGAGAGTGTTTCCACAATAAGGCAGGAGTAGAGAAGTACCTGTGACCTTGGTAGACACATCGCTGCGGTCATCTCTCAGTGGCGTTGTCACCTGCTCTGGCCTGGTGTCTGCAGGTGGCCACGAGGGTAAGGAAGCCTTCCTCGCCGCAGCATTTTGAGATGTGGGAGAGTAATTCACGACCGGCTCGTGGTCGGGGTTCAATGAAGACCGCCGCAGACTGTTCAGTTGACCAGCAGATGTGTTCTGTTCAAACACTGCCCGAGCGTTGAAAGTTCGCTTTGAGATCAGGTTCTGAGCTTCCTGGGAACAAGGCACAGCTTGACTTTGACAGAATACTAATGAATATTTATGCTGAACCAAACCTTCGATAACTTAGGTACAAGGGAATAAACTAAGAGTAAAATAAATCTACTTATTAAGTTTCTACTAATTCTATAACATTAAACTATAAAACATCATCAACTGTTACCAGCCTGTGGCCGGGTCAGTTTAGTAAAATGCCTCCATCTTCCTCTATCCTTCCACCGCTCTTCCTGCTTTAATTTCTTCCATTCTTCTCTCACTTTAACACTTTCTGTTATCTGCTCCTCCCATCTATTTCTTGGCCTCCCCTGCAGTCTTTTTCCCACATACTTCATTTCCAACATTTTCTTTGGCATCCTCTGTTTCCATCCCCATTACATGACCATACTATCACAGTCTTGTTTCCTCTACTATCTCATGTACTCTAACATCCTCATTACATGCCCATACCATCTCAGTCTTGCTTCCTCTACTATCTCATGTACTCCAACATCCTCATTACGTGACCATACCATCTCAGTCTTGCTTCCTCTACTATCTCATGTAATCCAACATCCTCATTACATGCCCATACCACCTCAGTCTTGCTCCCTCTACTATCTCATGTACTACCTGTACGCCAACTCTTCCCCGGATAACCTAATTCCTATCATTCTAATCTATAAATAAATATACAATATATTTTATAATTAGGATATAAATGAATTTGAGTATCGAGAAATGATTGTAAGAGAGACAAGTAAATTGGAGGCCACGGGAATGAATTTTTTGAGAAGCATGTTATCTATCAAGTGGACAAAGAGGATAAGGAATTAAGTTATCCGGGAAAGTTCAGGGGTACAGAAAGTACATGAGATAGTAAAGGAAGCAAAACTAAGATGGTATGGGCATGTAATGAGGATGAAAAAGGAGAGAATACCAAAGAGAATGATAGAGATGTAGTATGTAGGAAAAATACAGCAAGGGAGACCAAGAAAGAGATGGAAGGAGCAGATAACAGCAAAAGTGTGTGAGAGAGGAGAAGAATGGAAGCGATTAAAGGAGGAAGAATATTAAATGGATGGAGGCATTTTAGTAAATTGACCCAGCCACAGGCTGGAAACTTATGACGACGATGATGATGATGATGATGATGATGATGATGATGATGAACTTTAACTATTTTAAAGGTCCCGGCACAGATTTATCTGATTGCCAAACCCTTCCTTCACCTCTGACAAGATGTGTATTAATCACAACTTGTGAATGTGAGGAATGCCAGGCCTCTACCGTGGTTCGGATTCCACGTTAGACTGTAGGTCCTCCATTTCATCTCACCATCACCCTACCACTACACATTAGTGTGCGTACAACCCGAACGGGTAGTAAGACGCGGTGCTAATAATAATAATAACTATTTTAAAGATATTAATATCAACTTTTAATTAAATAAAAACAAACTATCTACATTCTAGTGAAATTATTTGATGGTTGGCAACCCACAAGAGTAAAATTCAAATTTAAGCTTAGTCAGCCATGTTCTTTTTAAAGTGACCAAATCCAAAATACAACTAAACAATTTAATACATTTATAATTTGTTTTATTGTTGTTATTGTTTAACACTTAAACTAACCAGTAGGGGTGTGCAAAGTCAACTTTTTAAACTCGAATCAAACTAGAATCGAATTTTGAAATATTCTTGAAGCTGAATCGAGGTTTGAATATTGTTTGTTAGTCGTTTTATTATTGAAAAATAAAAAAATATTATGTTGAGATTATTTATATTACTTCGTGCACTAAAATTACATGGGGAATGTTTAATTGCACAACAATAATTAATAAAAAATAATACATAAAAAATAAAAAATACTAAATACTAAAACTAATACTAATAATAATATTTCATTCTAATCTGATAAATTCCAAGATGCAATTTAACTACTTCAGTTTTTGTTTCCATGGGAATATTAATTTTTAATATATATAACAGCTCAAAATGGGATTACATTACAATAAATGGAGTATTTTTGGCTTTAAAACAAATATCAGCTTCGACGTTGCTTCGAACATTCCTTACTGACTAGTTTATTTTTGTGCTCCTTATATTATAAAGTGATAAATAATATTTACCAAAAAGTGTCTACGTTAATGAGTGTAGTGCTACCTTGCTGCGTTCCTTGCGCAGGATCTCACTCCGGCCTCTTCTCTCGCTTTCCCTCCCGCTCCCAGTCTTCTTTCTCCTGGTCGGCCGGTGTCACCTCCTTCGTCCTCTCCTCTGCACTTTTCTCTGCCTCGCGCAACTGACTGATGCTCGCCGTGCGCTCCTTGATACGCCTTTCTCTCACAGCCGCTTCCTTTAACTGGGACGAAAAAAATTACCTTTCGGTAAACTAAATGTTGCCCTTGCTCAGGCTGACGGTGCCAAAATGCTGATGCATTTTATTTGGTTTGAATCCCGGCTGAAGATGCAAAGCGTTGAGGCACCAGATTAAAGCGGTTTGGCGTCTAATCTAATGAATAATTTCCTAGCCTAAGTTTTCAGTGGTTGAAATTTGAAAAATCCCTAATAATAAAGTATTTGTAAGAAGGGATTAGTACATCGCCAATTAATCATAATAGGTGATTATTATGCCGATTAATTGTCTTTAATGGGTCAAATTTAAAGCAAAATTTTCTAGGTAGGATTTTAGTGATCAAAATCGCAAAAAAAAAAAAAAAGTATATACACTCCACATGTGGGTTGTGGGCTATGCAAAGATTACATAATCAGATGAATAAATATAAGTTTATATCGTTGATAAAACTAACATTCCAACTTTCACCGGTTATAAAAAGACTAATCAAAATTTAAATCAGAAGTGAAGGATGAAATACTAGTTATTGGGAAAGTTAAAACACTTATACTTATAACATTTTCTAAAATTCAAATTTTAATTAGGGATTTGATGGCAAAATGAAGTTTCAGATTTGAAAAAGGGTGGTATCTGACCCATCTTTAATACACGTGGACGGACACACGGACACACACACACGGACACACACGGACACACACACACACACATTACATTTTTTTGAATGACCTATACCACCGTCGACCTCAGTGGTCTTGGGGTAATATTCCCCCTCCCCGAAGATCTCATGGGGAGCTCGCCGAGTCGATATTACTTGTATCTGCTAGAATCTCCTTCCGATCCTCAAAGTGCTCCATAACCCCATCCGTCCACAGCAGCTGTAGCACCGCAACAGCACCCGAACCTGCCCCGTACTTCCCATAGTCGTCAAGTGGCAGTCCCTTATTTCTTTATAAAAGAGCTCATTCTGGTGTATCGAGCCACTCCAGACACCCAGGTTAAATCCCACGATTTGCACATGTACCTTTCGTGATAGCTCCTCAGAGATCCTGTACACCTCGAAGAATAACATCTCCAGAATAATCCTTATCTTTTTATATATATATATATATATATATATATATATATATATATATATATACACACACACATACTCATAGATCCCGGCGCCATACCTGGCTGGAAATGTCTTCACCCCTTCTTCTGTGCCATTTCCAAAGTAATTCCTAATAAATTTTGTCACCGGGTCATCTCTTTGATTATGGCTCATGTACAACCTGTCTCCGTGTCCCTCATGCCACAGGTTTGGCCCTACCAGGCCTATGATGGACCCTCTACAAACTACATCCTTCACGGCTGGTTTTCCTTGGTTATCTCTTTCTCCTCTGTTTACAAAACATGTGGTCAACGAAACCCTGATGAGTCAGGATGTGACTATCTCATAGTCTCTAAGATAAGAGACACCACCATCTCGACCCGCCGCAACCTCGCTATAACCACACGACCTATATCCAGAGGAGGTACAGTAGTATTCATTCGCTCTGTAGCTGTACTTACATCTTCGTGAGAAGCCTACATATGAAACCTTCCACAGTCATTTCCTGGTAGTATGCCCTAGTAACCTCAGGTCCATCAGTGGCCAAAAATTTGAGGAGTGCGGCCATAAACTCGTACGTCCATTTGAGGACCAATGTACGCACAGATTTTATGTTTCTCGGCATCCTCAATCAAGGCCGTATCCAGGGGGAGGTTTTGGGGGTTTAAACCCCCTCCTTGAAATTTTATGAACAAAATATATGTGGCTTTATTTATGGCTCAAACAATATCAAAATTAAGATAAAAGTACAATTTAGGCCGCTTTGTTACCATAAAAATCACTTCGAAGAACTTCTATAGGTGTTTTAATATTTGGAAATTTTCCTAGCCTTCGGCAGCTAGGGGGTCATGTTGCCATAAAAAACACTTCAGATAGCTTCTAGAACTCTTTATCATTTAGAATTTTTTCTAGCTTTCGGCAATTGGGGGGATGTGTCCACCAAACCCCCCCTGAAATTATTGGCTGGCTACGGCCTTGTCTTCAACCTTCATTCCCCCTCTCTCAACCATGCACCCCATTGAAGATATTGCCATGTTACTTATATCAAAGTTAGTCTTACACAAAGAACACTGGCCTTTACTTTTATCACAATCCATTTTTTTGTAACCACAGCAAATCTTTAAACAGTGTAATGTCCAACCAATCAACTTTAAAAGAGGTTTATCCTTTGAGTTTACTCATTTCTTCTTAAACACAAAGGTCACAAGATAAACAAGTGGGATCTGCAGAATACTCGCATCAGGCCAAGCTTAGGAAGGGTAGTTTTTCTTTTGGGAGGATAAGGGGAGGGGAAAGGGGAGGATTGAGAGGGGGAGGAGTGAGAGGGGGGTGAAGTGAAGAACACAACAAATACTGTACTGTACCACTGGAATGTCAAGGTCAGGCAGGTACACCAATAGTTTGAAGTGGTGTTTGAACTTGAGCAGTTACTAGTAACTCATCACTCATAATAGTTACTGATGGAAAAAAGTTTGGGGCGTTGGGGGTAGTGGGTAAGGGGGAGGTTGGCTGCTGCTGTAGTCAAAACAGTTATTTGTTTCTTTCTCTAGTATGTAAGGGGGAGGAGGGAGGGAGGGACTTTGTGTGAAGACTGAGAATAGAAAGGTCAGGAAGCGAGGCAAATCCATGCAAGGTCATCTACAAGGTCAACTAATTGTGTGACAAACAAGAGAGACCAGAGGGGGAGTATTTGAGGGGTGGTCAAAATATAACTATCAGTAGTCCAAACAATATCAGGGGTCTTAAAATGCTTAATTCAACATTTCATTCAATGTAAAAAGGTTGAATATTTTTCCTGTATCTGTTTCAAAATTCCAGTATATGTCAGTATTTCCAGTATCAAAAATAAAATTCAAGTATATTTCCAGTATTGGTAGACACCCTGTTTAAACAATCCGTAATCGGTTTTACTGAACCGGTACACCTCTAATAGAGACATATAAAATGGGACGAACATAATATGGCTTTTGCAATAAAAGGACGAATACAGATTACACTTTACATTGCTGCCACTGGACAAAGAGGTAATGGCTGCCCCTTTGAATAAAATCGGTCGCATCCAATATCCATTCCCTGTGTTTGTCTTATTCGTTCCTTTTAATGGTTCCTATCTAAGTGTTCTTTCATCCTTTACCATTTATTATTTTCCTATTTCTCCCTCGTGTTTTTGGTTTCTCTCTTTTAGAAAGTTGCATTGCGCATTTAACACTCCCTTCTGATGAGTTATGATAGAATGAAACCTAGGTCAGGGGATTGGGCTGGTAACAATCAATGTTCTTAAAGAGGCATTCCTTACATCTTTGTCCATTGGCAGCAATGTAAAGTGTGAACTGTGTTCTTCTTTTCGTTGTAAAAGCCATAATGTGTTCATCCCTTTTATATGTTTCTATCCACCTTTCCTGTACCGTCTTCAAAATATAACAAAATTACCTCATAAAGCGAAAAGAGAGTTTTTCTAAAAGAGATAAATAATTAAATACTAACTGATAAAATATTCCACATAAAATTGACCCCCCATCAGTGGGCACTTGGACTAAATTTCACAATATACCCTGCTGAGAAAAGTAACTTATGTTACTCACCTCTCTCTGTTTGCGCTCGACTCGATCCTAGTTCTCTCTTCTTCTTTCCTATTCTTCTCCTCTGCCTGTCTCTGCTTCTCCTCTTGCTCTTCCTTCTCCCAGAACTTGTCTCTCTCCCTCGTGTTAATCTCTTGTTTAGGAATAACTCGCTTGTACACCGTCCCCTAAACATACATAATATGCAGTTCTATTTAATTCATAGATGGGTCAGATCCACTATTTTATGAATCCGAATCTTAAATCCGAATCTCAGAAAAAATTATTAACATAAGAATAAGTATAGTATAAAATACAAAAAAAGTTACTAAATGTTAACATTCTTTGTTTTAATCCATTCATTATAACATTCAATACATTCAGTTAAGTGTTAAATCACTTGTTAAGTTCATCCTATAATTATTATAATTGGTTCTAAACCACAAATAGGCAGTGTTAGAGCTATAAAACAAATTTTACTTGAAAAATTTGAAAAAAAAAAATTATAATAAGGATTTGAGTCTCGAATCCAAATTTTTATCAAATCCTCAAATCTCGAACATACATAAGGATCCAAGGGATTCGAAGATTGGAGAGGGCCCATCCCTAATTAATTCACAATACCGAAGAAGCTTGGACCCATGAAGTATCTGGATTGTAACATTTTACTGAACTAAATTTGTTTTACTAATTAATATACATTAGCCATTTCTGAAGCAGTAGAGTCAGACAGTAGATGAGTGAGTCAACGGCTCGGCATATCTACTCCACGCCTGATAAAAACAACTTGTGTTTTGTCAAACAAATATATTTTGAACAATTTGACCATGCCTGAGAAAACAACGAGGTGTGCAATGCCGGCAGAACTAGTGAAGGTGATACTCCTACTCCCACATTAACGATTCTTTTGATTCAGAGGATGGTGCCGATGTAGAGGATATAAAGAGCCGTGACCACACAGCACAGACTAGCCCTCAACCCCTGGTACGAAACAAACACACACAAAACATCTGCCAAGCTCACCACGGGTCCAGACTCTTTCTCTAGATCCCCGCGATCCTTGAAGCTATAGGCCGATCCAGTTGACTTGGCCACCTTGTCGATGACTATCTGCGGGTCCACCTCCTCTTCATTCGAGCGTTCAGTGTGACGTGTACACCTTTGAAGAAATTGGTCACTTCGTGGACATGGTTAGCGCACGTACCCTTACGAGCATGTGGCGCTCCTTCCCCTTGCTGACAAAAACAACAAAAAAATGTACCCAACATTTACTCTGAAAGCTTACCTTGTGTTTTCACTGAGAAGCTTAGGGGCTGTCCATAAAATATGTACACATACGAGAGGGGAGGGGTATGGAAGAGTAGTGCTCGGCATTACTAAGTAATATAGGGGAGCAGGGAGTCCGATAACAGTGCGACATCATATTACAACTAAGCGTATTTATTTTGAAATCAACACAACTGTGTGTACATATCAACAAACAACAATCAACTCATACACTTTGATCTTCGCTTTTTTATTAAAGCCATATATTTTCCACTACTGGCTGCTAGCCCTACTGTAGCTTCATATGTCTTATAATCTAACTTAAGACTAGGACAAGGCACAACATCCAGTCCCTAGCCGGTAATTCATCATGTGCAAGGGTAAACCCACATTTCACCGCTGATAATCTTTTGGCCACGCCGGGAATTGAACCCGGGACACTTAGCTCAGTATGAGACAAGCTTACTGATTGAGCTAAGGTGTCTGATTCATAATTTAACAAAAATTAGAGAAAAACTAAACTAATAAGACTTATTCCAATTTTTTTTAAATTGGCACAATACTTGTAGATTTTTTTGTATAAATATCACCATATTTTCATGACACCACTAGGGGTATATTATGAGGACCACTTGGGGACACTAGAAAAAATTATGTGGTTTACCTACTACACTCGCTCTAGAACAGCTTTCTCCCAGGACTTATCATATGGACATCACCTGGCTAAAATTGTATTGTAATGTGACCCCATCGATCTAATCACTTCATAATACCAGCCGGTTGGCAAGATTTTCCGGGAAGGACACTGGAGAGTTTTGGTGCATTTTCTTTAAGTAGAAACTTCTCATCATGTTCATACTTTTTTAATCAGTTTATACATCAGTGCATTGCATAGGAATCTTCACTATATATATCATCTGCAGCAGTAGCTTTGTACACATTGTTTACGTATCCAAAAAAAGAAAGGTGTCGAAAACAATTAATGAGTAACCCACTTGGTGGTCGCATGGTCTGAGGCATCACTTTCCAATAGACTAGACTACCAATGACGGGGAGATTGGAGTTTGATCCCATCGATTGTCCCAGGGTGGTTTTTCTAAATGGTTTCTATCTCTCTCTCTCCACAAAAATGTGGTACATTTCCTCTAAATTCAACCTTCCTCATCCCTAGCCCATTAGTGTAATTAGTACATAGGCATAGAGCCAAACGATCAGTAAAACGTGGCGCAAAAAAAAAATTAAATGAGTAAAGTGACCAATTAATTACAAGAAATTACCAGCTCATTCTCATTAAATTAGGCTTTAATTGAGTCCAGCGTGCACTCACCCAGTTAATTAGCACACACTTGGGCAGGCTCGTCTTGGGGTCCATCACTTTGCAGAAGGCGTACATTATCTTACCGCTATTCAGATCCTCGGTCAGCTCCTCCACGCCCCCCGCTGAACAAAGCACAATCACATGGAAATAATCAATAAACACAAGCTTGCACGAGTGTGAGCACTCTTGACTTAACATCAAGATCGTCAAGTCTGGCTTGACACAGAGCTTGCATGAGTGTGAGCACTCTTGACTAAACATCAAGATCGTCAAGTCTTCTTGAGCTTGTGAGTGAGACTTGCACCAGAGCAGTTTCTGAAAGTGTGTGTGAGCACTCTTGACTTAACATCAAGATCGTAAGTTCTTGAACAGCTTCTTTGGTCTTGACACAAGCTAATCAAGCTGTGCACGAGTGTGTGAGCACTCTTGACTTAACATCAAGATCGTCAAGTCTTCCTTGATGGTAAAGAGGAGGTCAAGGTTTGAGTCCTGGCCAGGTGTATCGTTGATTGTTTTTATGTAGTGGTTTCCTACTCATCTCTCAACGCATATATGCGAGTATACTTCTAAGTTCTACCTTTCTCATACCTATCCCTTTCTTCATCCCTATCCCAGTTGTAGAATCAACTGTGACTAACAAGTCCAAACAGCACTGTGGGTTTTATATGAGCACGTGTGCATGGTAACACTCAGTATTTTGATTATGATTACATATTAGTTTAGTTTTAATAATTAGACTATCAAGCTATGTGATAATTTATTACCCTAAACAATCACATTAAATTATATTGGTATTAGCGCTTATCTGGTGTAATGTTGGCAACTGTGTCGTGTACAAGTTTGGGAGATAAGGTCTTAGAGGCAGTTTGTAAGCACGATGTGAGCACTAGAATTATTTGTTACTGTTGAAGTGATAGTGCAGATCCACGCAACAGTTTTTAAAAAAATACCTAAAGATACTTTGTTTAAACCTCGTGTCGCCATTATATAAAATATAATTATTTATATTCTAAAATGCATATTAGCTTATTTGAAAGTGTAAACAGACATAACATCGAAGTTTTTGTTTTAATATTTCTTTAAAGATGAATATGCTGCAATATATTCTAAATAGTGATAAATTAATTTATCAAGATAGTATAATAATTAAAAGGCTAGGATCTGATAAACTAAATTTAAATGAAAAAGTTTGCAAAACAAAAAATGTGATTAAAGCGCCAATTTTATGTTAACATTTATTTTCCAATAATATCCTAGGGTATTTGGCTGTAATTAAATCAATTCATTGTATTGTTTACCTTGTTTGCTGTTTTGTAAAGAGATAAATAAATTAACAAAGCATGGCTAATCAGACCTTTTCATACAATCGAGAAATATTAAAAGCCTGTATCTTTATGTTGGTATTGTCTTGATATAATCAAATTAAGTATGTATAATTATATTTGCAAAATACTCATTGCAATTTTGATTTTGTCAACACCTTAGTTTTTACATCACCAGGCGCCACTGCCAAATTGGTATTAAAGCTCAATTTTTAAAACAAATTAAAAAATATAGTCCAATTAAGTAAATATGACAACCTAGATATGGCAATCAAACCCTGTACATTTATCTTTGTCCGCTACAATTTCATAGTCAGATTTAGTATGTCTCAAGTGCCGTGCTAAATACAAGGCAACACCTACCTAGACCAGAATGGAATGGGCCAGTTTCATATGTGAATCTGGCCCATTCCATTCGAGTGTCAGTCACTATTTAGCGTCCAGGTTGTCATTTTTCGTTTGAATGAATTTTATTCGGCTCAGGACTAATCCTGTATCAGAATCGTGTACACATCAGTTTTTGATACACATCAATCAGCCAAGTAAAACATATAGTGCATTATGCATGTTTACAATAAAAAGAAAAGACCTAGGCTACCTTATAATGAACGAACTCACCTCCTTTGCTGATAAATTTCAAATCATTAGACTGGCCATCATAACCAAATAGAGCCCTGAAACAAATAGGACGAAGTTAGAACATGACAGTGAAGGATAACTTTCAACTAAAGGCTAATTTTCCAAGCTAAAAAATATATAATCAATAATTAGGTAGACTTATTTTTCTTTGCGTTTAGTGCTTTACTTAGCTTGAAAGGTATAGTTGGAACAACTTTACTTTCAACTCAAGTTACATTTTAAGCTTTAAGTTACCCACTTTGTTGGCCGCGTGGCCTAATGCGCTACTCTCGCAGTAGACTAGACTGTCGATGACAGAGAGATCAGGGTTTAAATCTCGGTCTGGTGTATTGAGGGTGGTTTTTCCAAAACAGTTTTCCACTCTATCTCTCCACGCAAATGCAGGTAAACTTCCTATAATACAACCTTCCTAGTCACTAAAAACCATTAGCATAGTTAGACAATTAGTACATAAGTGTATAACCCGAATGGGTAATATGTGGTGCTATAAAAAATAGCTTAAAATTTAATCAATCATAAAATATATTATATAGGCTAAAAAACAAAATTAATCTTTTGTCTCAATTTGTATTTTCAATGTAACAGTCGATGTTCAACAGCTACATTCTTTTACATTTACAGAGATTACTGTTTCCAGTCTGGGTCAGTTTTTTATTCAAGACATGTATTTTCCACTACCGGCTTGCTAGGCCTGTCGTGGCTTCATATGTCTTATAATCTAATTCAAGACTAGGACAGGTACAACATCAAATCCCCGGCCATTAATTTATCAATGTGAAAGGGTAAACCCATAATTACATCAATGATAAATTTTCGACTATGCTGGGAATCTAACCTGGGACCCTTAGCTCAGTAGACAGACAGAATTACCAGCTGAGCTAAGCTGTCAAAACAACCAGCCAGCTACATTCTACAATTATTAAATGTCATTGTTAGGCAAGATAGTTTAATTGATTTAAGTATCAGTGAATTAATAACGATAAGTTATAATTATTATGCATGTAATTATATTTTTTGATATATCAAAAAGTTTTGTTGGTAATAATAGAACAAAACATTTATTTTGCTAACATGACTTTGAACCTGCCTCGATGGCGTAGCTAGCTAATGCGCTAGTTTCGTGTTGAGCTAGACTGCAGAGGACAGGTTGATCGAGGTTTGAATCCTGGTCGAGGGAAATGGGGGTGGTTTTTCCTAAATGGTTTTCCACTTTCCCTACAAACAAATGTGGGTTCATTTCATTTAAAATTCAACCTTCCCAATTCCTAACCCATTAGCGTAATTAGTACTTATGCATATAGCTCGAACGGGTAGTAGGAAGAAGTGATAAATAAATAACATAACTTTGGCCTGCTTCTGTGGTTGCATGTTCTAAACCCTAAGGCATCGCTCTAGCAATATAATGGACTGCATATGATATTAATATCGAGGTTCTAATTGTGGTCGGTTATACTGAGAGAAATTTTTCTTAAATTATTTTTCACTCAATCACCACACGAATGTGGTTATTCATAACATTTTAGCCAAAGGCCTTAAACAACCCTTTACATAATGACTATCCATTTCATAAGTTCCTCAAGAAAATCGTGAAAATGTTGACAGTCCAACAGTAATTTAGAGCAAAATTATGTATGTTTTATAAATTTCTTGATCAAAGATAGTTCAACAAAGCAAATTTTAAGAATTAGATACCAGTAAGTGTTAAGTACGATTGCAACGTGTGGAATTGAATCATATCCAACCAAATAATATAATAGGGCAGTTATAAATAACATGGCACATGTCCAATGTCGAACGCAATAAATAACAAGACTTGTGGGGGGTATTTATACAACTCAGTTAGCATAGGGAACTATAGAAATTATTATATGGATTCATGTTGTTTATACCAAATAATGAAAGTGATATGTATACTACTTATTTAGATTTTTTTAAGTACACAAGAGTTATTTCTAAACAGTGACAACTATTATGGAATTTAATGATAATTTCAAACAAAAATCATAAAATTGCACCTCAGCTTGTTACAAAAGTGCGTCTAAGTTTGTTTGTTTTTTTAAGTTTAGTAAACCAGACATAGGACTTAGCCCCAACGTAGAGCCTGGCCATACATATTTGTAATTGTGAAAAAAGGCATGTTTATGCGTGTAGATAACAATTTTAATATTAGCCTATTATGAAACGATAAGATTGTCAAGCCCTGTACATCAGAGGACCCAACCAAGTGTAATCAGTATACAGATAATGTTATCAGTTACCAATCTGTCATAGACTTGTCATCCAACACATCCTTCCAAGCCGCTAGAAGTGAATCTTTATGTTTGGTCAAATTTATCGCCATGATTTCCCTTCACACACCCATTAATAATTTAAACAAATCAATAGTATAATATTACAATACACAGTTCAATTCAAAACTCCAGAGCAACAATACCGCAATAATTATAGCTTGTGTAAGCAAATTTACTGTCCTTTACTATGCCTTTACTGCCGAACACCGGCTCTAGATTTTTTGATACAAAGTCACTGAACTCTTAATTTCTAGAACAATAGTTCTCTGTGATGCCTGCACATTATTCAATAAATCCCAAAGTAATGTTTATAAATGTGTAATTATTTATTAAAGAAAATATGTAACAATATTTTCAAATCATATGTTTCATTTTGGTTAGTTTTTATTAAAAAACAAATTTGTATTTGAAATTCTAGATAATAATTCGAGAAATAAAAGGCAGTGAAATACGTCTGCTTAACGTGACCTTGACATTATTTAAGAAGAGTACATCTCGGTCTTGCCAACTGTACTATCTGAATACTACTTTTGTAGTATTATATTATTTCCTTATGTACAATATTACAGTCCAATATTAGGCTCTTACACTAAAGATAGGATTTATCAAATTCCAATTCTAATGCCTTAAAGTCCTTAAACCATGTTTAGCCAATATTTGGATGTACAATTGTCTATCTTTCTGTAGTAATTGAAATTTGTTTGAGAATATTATTTAAAAAGATTTGATTCGGAGTTTGATTTTCCATAAAAATTTCTGTTTGGTCAACGTTATGTTATTTAGACGAGAAATACTGCCGGCAATGCTTAAATTCTTTTTAATAAGATAGCCCTCTTGAGTAGAAAGTAGCTGCGTTATCTAATAATCTAATATCTCATGATATTAAATGATCATTCATATTTAACTGACGATTTCCGCACGTCCATCACAGACTATGCCTTGCACTGGCGTGTCGTGGATTGCTGCCTTATAAAAACCTTTTTAAAAAAGGGAGGGCAGAGTTTGTTTAAATTGTACCCGTGAATGGTTCTCATTACTCAGTAGAAAATTCATTTGTCAGATATCAACGGAAATGCATTCCCATGTGAGTTATAAGAGAAGAGTTTTTATTTTATTGATCAAATGGGGAGTGAGTAGGAGATAACATGTCACAGGCCTACAGTTTTAACAAATTTTGCTTACCCCGGCAAATAGATTTTTATTGGGTTTTGTATTTGTATATTAAACAGTTGAACTTTGCAAAACGTTATCTTTGTTGAGTTAAATCAAATATTATATTTGGTTGAATTCAATATTATTTTCCTGTGATGATACAGTCATAGGACCGTAGTAGGCCTATCGAGAGGTACAAGCTACAATAATAGTCCATCTCGCGTGTGTATCAACATTCCCTAGTACACTGCAGAGCAGCACACATTTAAAATGCCGCGTTATAATATAGAGTACCTTAGGTTTAGTTTCATGGGCAATTTAATTTTGATCTTTTTTTCTTACTGAATCTATGTTGGTATAACTGCTTAGAACTGATAAAATATCGCGGGCTTATCTAATATCTTGTGAGCCCGGGAATTGTTTTCACTCTTCAGATAAAAGAAGCACTTTATTATATAATATCGCGTTTTCATGTATTAAACTGATTAAAACATCTTCGAAATTTTGACTACAGTGACTTGTGATATTTATAAAATGGCACTACAGAAAAACATTATGAATTTTTTTAAACCATTGCCTGTCAAAAGGAATTTAAGTAGTGCAGAAAATGATGTGTCTAAAAAGCAGAAAGTTGACCAAACAGAAAATTTACAGGAAAATAAACAAGATTCCGAATCAAATGTTTCCGATGATATTCTCAAGCAAATCTCCATTATTACAAAAAGATTTGCAATTGTACATCCAAATATTGGTGAAACATGGTTTAAAGCATTAAAAATGGAATTTGAAAAACCCTATTTTGATAAGGTAAGCCCTTTTTTTATAACGTCTGGTTTTGTTTGTCTGAATAAGCCTTAGCTTATTTATTATTCTGGTATGTATTATCGGTACGGTAGTTACGGTATGCTTTATTCGTTCCATTCTCGGACTTTTCTTTCTTAAAATAACATAACAATTAGATTCATACATCTTACAGTCTAAAATGTTAATTCTATTCTTTTATCAATGCAATAATTTATACTTGTCTTTATATCTCTTTTCTCCCTCTCACATTCTTGAAAATAACACACATCCGTTGTTTCCTGCAAAAATATTTTTTCCATACTTTTGCCAGCTTTGTACACATTTTTTTATGTATTTAAAATTTAGGGCTTAATTTTAACGAGGCTAGTTATTTATACTTTATCTAATTTATTAGTGTCAATAAACTAAAAAATTAACTTATATGTAAGACTTAGTTTACTTTAATTTTGGACATTTTTGGTTGCGGACTATGGGGCCAAAGGAGGACCAAAAAACCAAATGTTGAGGCATCTTGGTGGATCCAGTGCCTTTTTGTCCCAAGTCTGGTCACTGTTCATCTAATAATTTAATAATTAAAATCTATTAGTGAGACACAACTATTTCCACTAGCTACATTTTTTTAGTTGGTTTAGATATAATTTTTTTTTCTTACTACCCATTCAGGTTATATGCATATGTACTAATCACTTTAATTTTTTTATATAAAGATTAGATTTTAAAGAAAATTTGCCTGCATTTGCATGACTGGAGAGTGCAAAATCACCCTTAGTACACCCTACCAGCATTGCACGCCAATCTCCCTGTAATCGGCATTCTAGTCTATTGCGAGAGAAATCACTAGGTTAACATTTCAGCTGAACAAGTTTGTCTCGACCGAGAGAAAGACTTGCACTGTGTACCCCTCGGCTGACAAGGTGTGGACGTGGACTCACATGTGTCCCATCGGCAAGGTGAAAGTGGTCATACTAGGGCAGGACCCTTATCACAATCCAGGCAAGCTCACGGTGAGATATATTGTTGTTCTCATGATAGTTGTTTCTGTAATGCCTCCTATTATATCTCAGAGCTCCTCCTCGCAACGTTTAGGCTGTAAAACTTTGATAACCTTATCCTTTCTCCCTACCACCTCTTCTCTCTCCACAATTTTCTGCAATCCCTTCAGCCCCTGTTTCTTGGTTGTCTTCTTAGCCTCCTACTCCAATGTCCATCATCTTCTTAGGTACTGTACCTATCTTCTCCTTCATTCTCCTCACCTGATCGTACCTTAGTCGTGCCTTCTCAATCCTATCCTGGTTTCTCTTTAGCTATTCCTCTCACCCTTTCATTTCTCATCCTATCCATTCTTAACACACCTATAGTAGACCCTACTTCTCAGAAATTTCACAGGCTTTATTTCTGCTTCCACCCTGCTCTTTAATTACCCACGTCTGTCTGGTGAAGCTATGATAAGTCTAGCAAGCCAGTAGTGGTTGTACTTTCAAAAATGAAAAATTACATTATATAACTTCTAATATGATTTTAAAAATAATTAAAAGAGCATGTATGACTCGGTGTATTGATGTTGTTGAAACAAAGGGAGTATGAAAGGGCAGGGAAGTGTGGAGAAAGTAAGAGAGGATGGATTAAGTACGGAGTTGTCTTTTAGCTATACGCACAGTTTCTTGCCTACCCTGTAAGGGAACGGCATGATCAGGTATGTATGTATTAGATTGGATTTGAACTGGGTGGTCCTGAATTTGTTGAACAATTAACACTTGAAGGTGGACGGGATGGGGTGTCTACTCAGTTTACTAAGTTCCCCATTGATGTTGGTCTATTGTTGTTGTTTTTTCTAGGGCTTGCTTCAGTGTGTCCAAGGGAATCAATCCACCACCGAGGTAGGTGTAGGGTAGTGTTTCTTCTTTATTGGCCACCAAGTTTAGTATTTTATTTATTTATGGCCTACCTATTTTTCAACTTGACATTTTTTTTCCTCCAGAAATTGTTTTTACATTATCATTTGAAATTTTTTTGTTTGTTTTATTTTCCTATTTTGTGCTCATAATTTTTTTTTTTTTGTCGTTTTTCCAGTTTGTTGAACATGTATAAGGAACTTAGCACAGATATAGAAGGGTTTTGTTCCCCCTCGCATGGAAATCTCGCAGGCTGGGCTAGACAGGGTGAGTAATTACAACTGTCATATTGTGACCAAAGGTAAATATTTAACACTTAGAATTTGAAATCCATCTGTGATTTTTCTAAATTTCTTAATTTTTGAGTAGATATTTTTTAATCATTTATAACCGAAAAATGAATTTTATTAACTGACTTTTTTTTATTTATCAAAATCAACAATTTTATATACCACAAATCAAGGAATCTCTTGATGTGGGACCTTTATTACTGCCCTATTTACATGCGAGCAATTCCACGCTACACTTTTTTATCAAAGGTTGAGATCAAACCAGATTTCTCATGTTTCTCAATGTTTCTCAATGTGTCTCAATGTTTCACATTAGGGGTGCTTCTATTGAATGCTTGTATCACCGTTCGAGCCAACTCTCCAAACTCCCACAAGGATCAGGGGTGGGAGCAGCTGACTGACGCAGTCATCAAGCACATAGCGACCGTTCTCATGGAGTCGTGTTCCTGCTGTGGGGAGCGTATGCTCAGAAGAAGGCTGCCTTTGTTGATAAGGTCAGTGTGCTTGCTACCCTACAGTGGATATTATCCGAGGGAACGATCATGGCCACTAAGAGGAAACAGCGGATATACACTTGTTTTCGTGTGGTTTATATTCTCTTGGGGTGTGCAAAGAAACAAATATCAGCTTCGACTTTGCTTTGAAAAGAATTCTGGCTTCGACAATTACAAAGCTATATATGCATACATACCTATTAGATAATCAAAATGAGTTTATAATTAGTGATGTGTCCTCAAATTTCTCCAATCCTTAAGGATATTCGAGATTTGAGGATTCTAAAAAATTTCTTATTCGAGACTCGAATCCTTTTTTAAAAAACTCAAATTTTTTAAGTGAAACTTGTTTTAGAGCTCTAATACTGCTTATTGATGGATCAAAACCAATTATAATTATGTGATTAACTTAACAAGACCCCAGACCAGTAATTTAACACTTAACTGAATGTTATAGTGAATGAATTATAAAAAATAATGTTAACATTTAGTTATTATTTTTATTTTATTCCATTATATTTATATTTTCTCTTATATTCATGATTTTTTTCCAAGATTCGGGATTCAGTATTCGGGATTCAAAGGTAAATTGGAGATTCTGATTCGTAAAATAGTAGATTCGACCCAACTCTACCTATGATTGTTATATGTGGAGAGATTTTACATGATAAAATACATATAGTATTGCTTAGCATCTGTAAATTAATATTTTTAAAATATTTATATATAAAATGTATTTAAAAAAAATCTTATTTGTTTTTAACTTCCACACATTATGATGCCCTTTGTTCTTGCAGAAAAAACATCACCTTCTTAAAACTGTCCACCCTTCACCTTTATCAGCCCACAGAGGGTTCTTTGGCTGCAAGCACTTCTCCCAGTGCAACCAACTTCTCAAGAAAAATGGGAAGACACCCATAAACTGGGCTGATCTCCCTGTGGACTAGAGCTAGTGCCTAACTTTGCAACTAGCAGTGAATGGTTGTATTTCAAGAGTTAGCGGAACTTGCAAAACTCTTGAATATGTTAGCCACCTTGCTTGACACCTACTCGCCAGTAATAGATCAACATTGCCGTGTTTGTATCGAGGGTTTTCAATTTTTATTTGATTGAATTAAAACAAACTAAATCATTTACAATTAGAGTATTAACAGGCTCAGTCACGCTTTTAAAATTCATTACTTTGTCAAATGTTCACAGTCTAAATGTGAAAAATGCAAGTGAAACACAATCATCATCATAATCATTGTTTCTACTATTTCCTGCCACAAGGAGGGACGTCTTGCACATAAGCCGCTCCATTTTACTCTTGTACTTACAACACTTATCTTCCTCCACTCCTCTCCTCTACACACTCCCATCCATCTGTCTATGAGTCTTCCGCCACCTTCATTTCGGCATCCTCCCTGGAATTCTCCCTTATTCCGTCCTCTTCACATGTCCATACCACCCCAATCTCACCTTCTCTATCCTATCCGCAGGAATTCCTCTCTTTCTCGCTCTCTCCCCTTGTCAATCCCAGCCTACTCCTCAGAAATTCATCTCGAATGCCTGTATCCTGCTCCTATCCCTTTTTTTTTTTGTGTTGATGCAAAATGTTAGTTTGTAAATTAAGGTAAGGATGTAGGGAACACTTGGAAAAAGTCAGTGGTTTTGGAGTTTATATAGCAAAACATTTTTCTAGTCGAAATAAATCAAAATTTCTCCAGTAGAAATGTAAAGCTTAATTTTCTACAACAGTTGTTGAGTATCTGTCTGAGCATAGCAGCATTAGCCAATAAACTTTTTAAAGAAAATGTTGTCATTAAATTCGGAAACCCTTGACAGATATTCAATAACTCTTTATCACCATGGGAAGAAAATTAATTGATTGTTTCTATTGAAGCAATGTTTGATTTATTTCAACCCAAAAAAAAAATTAAAAACTGCAATGACCTTTTCTCACGTTCCCCAATATCTCCACCTTAATATAAAGTTGTAACTAAGGACTGGTAAGGTTTAACTATCTGCAAATCCCCCTGTACTGTACCAACAACCGACAATTCGACAATTGATCTTATTATACAAAGTTTAAGTGTTGACAATTTAATGCAGACTTTTTATTTTGATTTGTGGTCAAAGTTAACCACATTTTTAATATGGCTTTAGCAATTCTGTAAGTTAAAAACATCTCTAGAAACACTAAACATACAACTGACAAATTGGCCAATTACACATACCAACTAAAAAAAATACTTTCTACAAACCAACAGTAAGAAAACATTCCAGAAGCTAAGAATGTCCAAAAGCAGCACAAAATGGTTCAAAAGTATCCCTTTCCACTTCAAATCCAATATGGCATTTCAAATTAGATAATATTGATAATTTTCAAATATTACCAAATAAGTTTTACAATAACAAACTAGCCAATTGCATTGAGAGATTTGCATCAATTTCAAAAATCTGTGTTGTTTGAAATTAGTGTTTTTCTTAACATTAAGGACGATAAAGTTGGAGTAGGGTTACAGACCAATACACAACAATAGTCTCAATATAACCAGGACAGGTAATAGACAACAATAAAATATTTAGGATGAATAAAAAAACCTTTTTTTTTAATCAACTACAAAAATACAGGTTGGCACTGTGTATATTGTTGTGCTTGTTCAATAAATAACACTAAAGATTTGAACTTTTCTAGCATATTTAAGGTTGAATATTTTCGAAAATGATGTTTCAACTGAAATTATGATTTCTTGTTTAAATTATCAATTCATGTTTTTATTAAGTTTTTCCACAGTGTAGTAACAACATTTTTACATTTAAACTTTATCTTCCCTTGTAATATTTTTATTAGATGACAAGAACTGAAATCAAAACTGTTTGCTGTAGATAAGATAGTAAACAGGAATGGTGTAGTTGCTTATATATTTTTTCTGAGATTTATACACTGCAAATGATCAAATGACAGACTTTTGTTTATTGCTATGTTATCTTGTTACCATTTCAGGTTAAATAAATAATTAGTTTAAGAGCACATTAAGGTGAATGTTATCTACTTGTAAAGCCAATATGTGTCTGTGACATAAATGTAATGTGTCTTGGAACTAATTGATTGTTCTGAATTGATATTATTACATATATTTATTTTAATCATTTTGTATGCTTGTAATGCTCATTTAAATAAAAGACTAATGTAAGGCTATCAACTTTACATTTACAAGCCTTTATATATATTATGTTCTAACTTTTAATTAGCTAATGTCTCTATTTAAAAGGTAACTTCTAAGTTTGTTAAAAAAAACTAAAATACTGATAGCTGTACTAGGGTACATGTTATACCTAATTTCATAGCGAGAGAAAGTGCACATTTGTGTGTGTGTGTGTGCGCGTGCGTGTGCATGCACATGTGTGTGTGTGTGTGCATGCACATGTGTGTGTGTGTGTGCATGCACATGTGTGTATGTGTGCGCGCACATGTGTGTCTTTTTCCACATCCTCCATAAGCTACTAGATGACACATAAAGTTGAAACTTTGCAAATATGAATATTGAATTTTCTTTTGAATTTCAAATCCAAAATAGAAAAATGGGTAGCAAAATTTTTTTTAAATTGGGTTAAATCTTGGTGCCACTGATAAATGCTGTTTTGTTTGTCATGTCTATTACGTCATAAACAAAGAGAATACTCTTTTAGTAAATTAATTATATTAATATGATTTTGTTTCTCTCCCAACTACACAATTCTATACAATCCCTTTTCCCAATTGCCTTTAATTCTTATTGTTTGGAAGAAGGTACAGGAAAGGTGGATAGAAAACACTTAAAAGGGAATGAACACAATAAATGGCTAATACAATGAAAATAATACAGTTCACACTTTACATTGATGCCACCAGACAAAGAAGTATTGGCTGCCTCTCTAAGAAAGTCGATCATCACTGCTCAATCCACCGATCTAGGTTTCGTTCTATCGTAACCCATCCGGGAGGAGTGTGAAACACTAGGTCGGGTAATTGGGCGGTGGCAATCGATTTTCTTAGAGGCAGCAATGTAAAGTGTGAACTGTGTTCTTTTCATAGTAATTGTGTGTGTTTGGTAGCGATGACAGGCAACTATGGCGCTAAGTTCTGCGATGTATCTGTCAGTTTGCCTGAGACGGACAGGACTTAAGTTGCTCGAGAGAATTGTAAGAGTCAAGACCTGCTAGTATGTGTAGACCAGCCAGTCAGTCGCCGTCCGCCACGCCCACTCACACTTCACAGGATCTTAGTAGTGTGTTTTGTAACGTTAACAATAAACCATATACATAAGTCCATACCAACGATTTCATTATTGCTTCTGAAACATATCCACGGCCTATAGGAGCCAACATACAACATCTATATCGTGTTTGTTCCTTTTTATATCCACTTTTACTGTATCTTCTTACAAATCATCATCATCATCATTACCTGTTTCCAACCTGTGGCCGGGTCAGTTAAGTAAAATACCTCTATTCTTTCACCACTTCCTCCTTTAATTCCTCCCATCTCTTTCTTGGCCTTCTCTCTTTTTCCATCCTCATTAAATGCCCATACCATCTCAGTCTTGCTTTCTCTACTATAACATGTACTCCCTGTACCCCAACTCTTTTCCAGATAACTTCAGTCCTAATCCTGTTTCGCCTTGTGACGCTAACAATGGAAGCGTGATTGAGGAGAAAGGTGGGAGTAGAGAGAAAAGGACAGCAGGGAAAGTTGTTCTAAAGGTGTGTAAGAGACCTGCTATGGAGAAGAGAAGTGCCCTTGGAGTGCAAGGAAGTGTTGTACTGGGTGTACTTTGTACCAATTGTCACACATGCAGCAGAAATATGGTCATTGAATATAAGAAATACTAGGAAAGTGAAGGCCGTTGGAATGAAGTGTGTGAGGAGCATGTTAGCTTCTTACAAATATATATTACATACTACCTCAAAAAGTAAAAGGTTTTCCCTAGAAAGATATTTTAATTGTAATTTACATGTCAAGGACTTTATAGTTGTATTCGAGATGCTTCTTTGGGATTTTTACACACCTCAAATCTCTCTAATACCATACAATTCGAGCGTCCCACCTCTAAGAAATACTATAGTTCAATTCACACACTCAATAAAATAAAGCATAACAAACAAATTGTTCTATTGATAGATGTGGCATTTCACAGAGTCATAAAAATAATTATAATGCATTGCAACACGAGCCAGAAAAAAGTGCCGTTCATTCGCTTCTAGTAAGGTGTGCTTGTGTTGGAGAGGTCGAGATTTGAAACCTGGCCAGTTGTTTATTAATTGGTTTTCCACTCTCCCTGTGTGCAAATGCAATTCATTTCTTCTAAATTCTTTCTTCTTTGTTGCAACTCTATTAATTTAATTATGCCAATAGTCCAAGCAGGTAGTAAGATAACGCATATAAAAGAAAATGCAACTCATTTTATAGGTTGTTATTGAAAGTATTCGAGTTCAAATACAATGTTTTTATTTTTTTGAAAAATTCTTACCCACCAATGATCATTTAATGTACAGTCAGTTAAATGTCACATAAAAAGTGCCACAAGTTTCCTTCTAAATAAAAAAAAAATATTTCAAATGTATAGCTATCACTTGGTTGCATTGAAAAAAATACTTAACTATTCTACCACTGTTGAAGTTCAAATATCAGTCTGCAAGATATTAGTCTGTCAAATCTATAAATAGTTTGTAATTGCATGTCCATGTACAACAAAAGAGCTGTATAGGGGTAATGAACTCAATCCACCGATAAGTATTTCCATATACTACATCTGTTCGACTCATCCAGGTATAACCGATAGAGTTTGACACGTCGCTTGGAGCCAAGTTCCGCTACCATAATTTGAGGAATGCAAGTATAGATGATTCGTGATCAGTATACCTCTACAGGTGTCCAGTAACAGGGAAACGTCAGAGAATTTTATCCAATTTCTGGAATTTCCACAAATTTAATTTACAATAGTTAAAAGTAACATTTTTCTTTCAATTACCACACACCACAAAACTTTTAACACACTTGGTAAAGGCTAACATGAGACTTTCGCGTTCTTACCAACCCTCCCTTTTAAGTAAAGTTAAACAGATTCTTTGTGATGTAGTTTACTGAGTTTTACTTTAATACATGAAAGTGTGTTTACTGAATCAGAATGAGGCCACAGGTAACATTGACTCACTGTGTAGGGGCCTCTAAGGGAAAAAAGTTGAAACGATCGAAATTCCTTTCCAGCGTCATCACTGTCGATGAAAACCAAGTTTATGGCTGTGACCCAGAAACCTTGCAACACAATTATTCTGGTGAAAGAAGCCATCTTCCCCCCACTATCGAAAATTAAGGTAGGTCAAGATCAAGCTAATCGAGTTTTTTCAGTATGGAGATAATTATTGTATAAAAGGAGTTAATTTCTGTAGGTCAAACAGTGAGTCAACACTTTAACAACAGGTTTCCGTAAAGTTTGACAGAGAATGTGAGGCAGAAGCGTCTGGACTACCACTTCACAACATTACTCCAGCCCACAATGTTCTTATTGTACATCAATCAAACATAATAGTGGTCCTCCAACTTAGCCCCTTGTGACTTATTTTTCACCCCCTAAGATTATAAGATCTGGCTGAAGGCATAAATCATGATTATTTGACAATATCAAAAAGATTCAGCCGAAATTACAGACATTGTTAATTAACATCACACAAATTGAATGCCAGAGGTGCTTCTAGATTATAGTGCTAATACATCCAAATCCTGGGAAAATATTAAAATTTTAAAGAGAACGTTTGTTAACATCCTTTTTCAATGTGGTGAGCCCAAAAGCTTTTTCATTTAATATATATTTCCCTAAATGTTTTTCAACTCTCCCTCTATATAAAGCTGGGTACGTTTTCTTTAAGTTAAAGCAATACTCTATTAACTATGAGTTAAAGTTAGTTTTCTGTCTATTATGAGTGATCACCTATATATATATATATAGTGATCACCTATATATATATATATATAATATATATATATATATTATATATATAGTGATCACTATATATATATGCTTCAAATCCAAAGAAGATATTATAGGAAGTATTTTTAATTTTAAATCCAAAAAGAAATAGAAAAGTTTTTAAGACTGTAGTAACAATTCAAACAAGAACTTTACATAATCTATAATAATAAAAGGAAGTGTGTGGGATGCCCAACCAAATCTACGGCGTGCAAAGATCTGAAATTTTTAACATAGGTGGGCAGAAGGGGGTCCGAATGCATCTCGAAGCCGGATTTTTAAATTTTTAATCAGATTGTTTTTAAAAAAAATTTGAAGAAAATACTTTTAATCTGGTTTAGAATTATGTTTCAGAGATAGAGTTTCCAAATTAAATTGAGCACCATTGGGGGGGGGGGGGGGTTATATAATTATTTTACCACAATGGGTGGTGCGGGGGGGGGATATAATTATTATATCACAGTGGGTCACGGGCAGCGCCGTGCGGCATTGCTGGTTGTTAATTATTAATATGATGTCCAGTAGGCTACCCTAACATTTTTGAATGGAGGCCTGCTGTTCATAGACTAATAGTAGTTTTATTAATATGGATAATGATATTATTGGTAGCCATAATCAATCAAAAGAATAATATTTTACCTTGTTTCAGACTTGAACCCGCATTTTTTTGTTTTATATATGATAGTGAATTTGAAAACAAACAAATTCAAGTTGCTATTTATTTAGATTCCATGCGTCATCAAATTTGCAAAATCCAGATAGGGAAAATGAATTAATATACTAGGCTATTTTATTCCGTAAATAATTATTTATTATTATTAGGTTTTCTGTCTTATGACAGGTCCATTCCTTTTGTCGGTGAACCAATGCCCCGTCCTCTGCCTCCTTGAGCTCTTCAGAATTTTCTTCTTTCCTTCAAATCATCCAATATTCGAATCCTCTTTTTTCCTAAGCTCCTCTTTACCTCAACCTCTACTTCTCTGACGTTGCCAGAAGATATTTCCTCCTAAGGATGTGTCTGATCCCGTTTGCTTTGCACCAAAGAATCTGATCCAAAATGGCTCTCTTATATCCCACTCTTCTTAGGACTTCTTCATTTGTCACCCTCTCTATTCACCTGATATATTCTCCAGCACCACATTTGAAAAATATCCAAGTATTTATTTTCCATCTTTCTAAGACTCTAAGTTTCTTTATTAATATAGGTATTTACATTAAATTAATTACTTTATTTGGTTTTGGTGGAATAAATTATATATCTATCTCTTTTTTAATCTACTTTTGTAAATACAGTAGGGAAAAGGCATGGTTGGTATAATTGACAAAGAAATTCTACCAATAATCATGTTCATGTTCGTGATGTTGGCAATTTTGAGGTATATCATTATAAGTACAAGGCGGTAATACAACATATTTGTTCAAAGATATCTTATCATTTAATACTGTTCAAAGTTTTCGCAGCCTTTACTTTTAAGGTGATATTGCAATGGTTCGCCAGTTACATATTTTATTCTAAAATCCAATTTTAAGTATGTTTTTATTAATAGGCGCGCGAGTTTAGTTGTTACTTGTAAAACTTTTTTCATCTCAGCTTTATTAATTTGTCACCTGTATAACTGCATATGGTGAAGTATACGCACTCTAGGAGTTTTATTATTAGTATCAACATTAATGTCAATAGGCCCTTACTTTACTAGGTATCGCTAAATTAATTTAATGCAAAGGAAATAGAAATAGGATGTAATTTTAAAAGATAATGGTATATTGGAACTAGTTTACAAAAAAGATTAACTGTGTATGGTATTGACGTTAAGGATTGAATTAGAAATACAGACCTTTACCATTTTTGTTCAAACATAAACGTGCTTGTTTCCCTGTGAATCCTTTTAATGTATTGTATTTAATTGATAACTAAATGTAAACATGAGAACATTTGGTTTGGATTAATCCAAAATAAAGGCAATTAATGGTTTATATAATATGTTGAGTAATTAATGGTCTATATAAAATTTAGCTCTGGTTGCAATGGGGAAATCTAACTTCACATATGGGAGGATTTTTCAAATGTAACAAGATCTATCATAGCATTTTATTGGTCAAGAATGGTTATTTGTGGTATGATACAGTAGTGGTATAAATATTTAAGGGAATTATATTAATGGAATAGTTCTAGCTTGATGCCAAAAGTATTTTACTGCATTTTATTATAAATTATCCTAACCTAACTAAACCTAACCTTTTGTGTCAGCAAATAAAAAATTTGATTTACCTAAGTAAAGCCTATTTAAGAATCAAATAGCCCAAGCTATTATGAATGTTTTTAGTGAGGATTACTCCATCTAGATATCATATACTGAAAATTGAAAAATGACACCTGGGCACGGGTTCGATTCCCGTCTCCAGGTGTCATTTTTCAATTTTCAGAATAACTAAAGCCACGTTTATGTATCCCTACATCAGTCGCATGTCATCTGAGAGATGACTTAGCGACGTAGTTGCCCACCATTTAGTTTGCTAGGGGTGGGGTGCAGTCCATCTCCTATTATCTTCTTGGCTCCTTCCCTCCACCGGGAAGTTGAGTGAGAGCCATGGTGCAGTAAATACCAAGGTCATAACAGTAATAATCTCTTGGATGACTTGCGCCCAATCATGTGTCTATTGACAGTCATCTCGTGGATGAGTCGCGCCTAAACATGTGTCTATTGACAGTCATCTCGTGGATGACTTGCGCCCAATCATGTGTCTATTGACAGTCATCTCGTGGATGAGTTGCGCCTAAACATGTAGTATACAAGCTCTAAATATATCATTCGTTATGTTTTTTTTAGTATCTAGGAATTTTTTTATATTTGTAATGTAGCAAGATGTTCTTGAAATAATAAATTGATAAAAAACTGAAGAAAGTGAAAAAAACCAAAGTAAGAACAAGTATTTGTGTCTGTGTTTAATGTGGTCATCTGGCAGATGACTCGCACCTCATGGTGTAGGCACATTTTCCTATATAGTCATCTTCCAGATGACGCGCGCCTCATGGCGTTAGTACAATTTTTGCCAATTTACTAAAAACCTCTCCAAAAAAAATAAAAAATGTTTACGATGGTATTAAGCATCAGTTTCATTAACTTGGCTAGATCTAAATACAACACATACAAAAAGTGTCAAAACTAATAAATTGCATTTTTTTAGTAACATTTTATCTCATGAAGCAAATATTGCAAGATAATCTGTCAGATGACATGCGACCAATGGCGGGTTATGCCAACTTGATGGGCCCTCCCTTATTTTTTTAATCAGTATACACATTTCTGGCCAAGGAGAACGATGTATTACTTTACACTCCTTCATTTATTACATTGGCGGGAAGTGTACTCTTGCAGAAAAAAAGTAAAAAAAATTGGTGGAGTGGGGTGTTTCAGAAACTCTAGCTATTGCATTAAGTGTATCTTCTCGATTATTTGAATTCTTGTGTTCAGCTGAGGTTCCAATGAACAAAATACTTTTGATACAAATCATTTAGTTAAACTAACTTATATTCACTTTGTTTCACTCCACGACAACAAAACTACTATGTAAATCACGATGTTAAACTAATCTAAAAACAAAACACTTGCATTGCTAAGGTTAGACACTGCCTCGACACGTTAATGCATGCACAGAACCTCCCAAGTCAGCCAACATGTTGGCACTGACTGCCCCCCACTCTCCAACTCCAAAATGTTGGCCAACATTACCAACAAGTTGTGAATGCATGTATACTGTAACACAACTTGTAGGGATCATGTTGGCCAACATGTTGTTTATAAACGAGGCTTTAGGATGGGTAGTATCGTTAAAATAAATTATTTTGGGTTTTTGGAAATATTTTAATGAGAAGGAATGGATTAGGACCAAGGTGATAAAATTATATTCAAAAAAGACCATGGATCAAACTGTTGTGACTGTGAATATGGAATTTTAAAGCACAATCTTCTACTTACTGAGAGGGTAAGTAAAGAAATCTTGAAATCACAAGGTCCATATTTTTGGTGTAATTAGTCCTAATGGGGTAGGGATGAGGAAGGAAGCATTTTAGAATTAATCTACCCGCATTTGCGTGGATGAAGAGTGGGAAACTATTAGGTAAAACAACCCTCAGTAAATCCGGCCGGGATTCGAACCTCATCTCCCCATCATCAGC
Source organism: Timema podura (assembly GCA_033556935.1). Classification (NCBI taxonomy): domain Eukaryota; kingdom Metazoa; phylum Arthropoda; class Insecta; order Phasmatodea; family Timematidae; genus Timema; species Timema podura. The sequence continues at coordinate 76,082,358 of JAVRXN010000011.1, forward strand.
AGGCCAGCCTGACATGAGAGTAACGCCTTAGACTGTTTTGCCACTGAAGCGGGTTGTTAAGTAACGAAGAAAAACGTGTTTCACACATTGACAGTGAATGTACCATAGCCCTCTAGACTACTCATAAACTACTTTTGTAGTTATTAATAACTTTTCTATATTTTACAGGTTTAAAATCTCAAATTTACGAACTATAAATTCATAGACATGTGCTCTCAAGAAATTGATGAACTTGGTAAAATACTATCACATGTCAATCTAGACATTGACGGAATCGAGCATCTCGGAGCTATCTCGGAGGAAGAGTTGAAAAATGATCAAGCACTGCGAAAAGATGTAGAATCATTACAGGGTCCATTTACTTGGGATATATGGAAGCACTTGAAAATTCTACGGTGAAAACTATAAGTATGTTTGAAGACAAGCAACTCAACACGGAGGATGAAGACACTTTCCAGTGGTGTAAGTTTGTCTTGAACTTGGTGCTTTCGTACGAATACTACCACAACTCAGAATTGACAAAATCTATGGGAAAACTTCTGGATAATGAAAGGTTACTGTCGACGTTCACCTCCAAAGGAGTGCTTGAAATGTTTTATCAAACTACGAAGGAAGCTTTATATCATGTTGTGTATGCAAGTTTAGCTTACCTTCATTTAAATTTCCACGATGTGAGTGCGACAAAGAATATGTTGTCAAGAGTAACGAGGGAAGAAGATATGGACAACCGTTGTAAGGCCGCACTCTCTGGTATCCACGCAGCTTTCCTTATGGAATACGGATACTCTGGTAATATCGCTGCGGTGAAATACTTAAAAATGGCAGTGTCCCTGGATCCTTTTCAAGGGGAATGGAAGTTTTTACTAGGAAAATGTTTGGTAAGAATTCGTCATATCAACAGCTTGTCGGAGGTCCCGTCCATGGAAGAGTTCCGAGCTTTAGAAGAGGCTGTGGAAATGACGAAGAACCCATCATACATATTATTCTTAGCACAAACTTATGGCGAAGCAGCGAGCAATCTGGCCTCACAAAATGACAACCCAGAGTCCATTCACAGGTCCTTGAACCATATGAGTGAACGTGCTCTCGCCCTTTACAAGTATGTATATATTTCTCAAGGTAGTTGCTTTTGAAATTATATTAGGAATCATTGATTGCAAATTATAGGACCTAATGATAGTTAGAAATATTTTGAGTTTCATTTTGACTAAAAATATATTTTCACATTTCTTCAATTAATACTTGCAAAATAAAGGCAAAATGTCAGTTTTTAACTAAAGCAGGATTGCATACCAATATTTATTCTTCTAAATGCTTAAACAATTTAATAGGCTAAAGATTGTGTAATTAATCTTAGTGCTTTCGGTAACTATATTGGTTTAAATTAGAACTTTAAAGCTGGTTTCACACCGAGTCCCGAGTCGAGTCTGACTCACCAATTGAGACAAGTACATATTGTATTTGATAGTACGATGGAGGACCAATACCTTTAAAACCAGCGAGTCGAGTCACCCGAGTCTAACAGAGTCTAGGCGAGTCAAGAGTCAATGATGCGGCAGATTACAGATTTCGTGAGTCCAGCCGAGTCAAATTTAATATTTCCACATGCTTTTCAAGTCTAACAACATGAACATTGAATACCTCATTGTTTTCGTTCAAGAGCATCCTTCTATTTATAACCCCTCCCATCCCGAACATTGGTATGGAAATACTGTTTCCGCTATTAGAAAACAAATGTTAAAAACTACCAAAGGTGCATCGTTTCATGTGGTAAATCCACATTAAGCGACGTCTTTTTTAGGCGTCTACGCCAACGCCTCTGTACAATTGTATTTGTAGAAATCGCTAGGACTACATCAATCTTGCGCGAGCTCTTTGAACAAACTAATTGACTCAATGACTCGACTCACTAGTGTGAAAGGCCTCGACTCTAGAGTCAGATTGGACTCGACTATATGAGACTCGACTCGAGACTTGTTGGTGTGTAACCAACCTTAATAGGCTGCAATAACTTGTAAATTACAAAAGCGCAAGGGGGACCATTTTTGGTATGATTACCTTTTTTTCTTGGAGCTCTTAATGTTACGATTTGATTCACCATTTAACTTAGGCTACTTCAAATTACCTTCACGGGTGCAGCACTAATTATAACTGGCAGTTTAGTCCTGTACAAAATTAGTGGTGTTCAGGGAAGCTGTTACTGTTCCTTAAAATTCATGCTTGTCACCTTTTTGTCTTTAGATAAGTTAGGCTAGTGAACAGATAATGAAACATCAGACACTCAAGCCTTATGGGAGTTCCACTGCGCTCCTTGAGTCAGGTCGAATCCTTGGGCCACTGGGGAGTGCTAGTCGCAGTTCCCAGTGATAACACCACTTCCAAGTGAAACAACTCACTTTCAAACTGTTCGCTGTAAAGGTTACAAGTGACGGGCGAGTTTCTAATGGTCGCGGTCTGAACACAATAGTTCATGTACCTGTAATCTTCCCCCACCCCTTTCCCCCCTTCCCTGTTAACACCTTTCAATGAACAAACCTTTTCAGACAAGTAATTAATCAAATATATGTTAAGATAGATATTATCATTTACAAATTGCAAAGATGTGTGTTCATATTATTTAATTAAGCTTACAGAAATCTACATCAAAACTGAAACACCTAAAGGAATAACGGGACAATCAATCAGATAAGATTTATAGGTAAAATTTAAAAAACCATTGAAGGAAATTTGGGTATTATAATTATTTTTTTATATACTGTAAACAAAATCATAAAAACCCTTGAATAGATATGTTTACGATATTTTTTATACTTTTAACTTGTTCTTTTAGTAAGTTTTATTTCTTATTCTCGTGTAAACTAGTCTGACTATTGATTGTTTTAATATGTTGTGAATTGAATTTGACTCGTACATTGGACAAATATTAATTCAAGGTAAGTATTTTAAATTATATAAGTGTGTTAGAAAAGGAAAAACAGATATGCCTAGAGTATAAACAACTGGTCCTAGGGTTTTAATCATAATGAAATTTATCTTCAATATTCAATTTTATAAATTAAATAATTTGAACACATATATTTGCAATTTTTAAATGACAATATCTAAGTCTTAACATATTTAGTTCATTTACTCCTTAGCAAAGATTCATTTAGAATGTTTTCTAAAATGAAGTAACTAATCACTGATATTTGAAGATGGTTTACAACTAAACAATTTGCAAACATCTGCTTGGACAAATAAATAGGACCATTGAATTCTACTCGCTTCAGTGACCGCGTGGTTTTAACACGCTACTCTCGTGTTGGACTAGACTGACAAAGACGGGGATATGGGGATCGATCCCGGTTGGGTGCACTGATGGTTTTCCCTAGATGATTTTTCACTCTCCCTCCACACAAATGTGGGCGCACTTACACCTTCATAATACCTAAGCCATTAGTGTAATTAGTGCATAGGCACATAACCTGAACAGGTAGTAAGACACGATGCTAAAAATAAAATAAATCTAAAATATATGTTATTGTTGTTTTTAGGGAAGCATTAGAGTTGGCAGGGGACTGTGTTTACATAAACATCCGTTGTGCTAAGGGATTTCTTAAGCTAAGAAACCAAAATCTAGCCAAGGCTTGTATTACCAAGGCTCTTCTCCTAGCACCCAACAACACCATGGCGAATCACGTGGCTGGAAAAGTCTTCGAACAACTAGATAGAAATTGGGAAAGGGCGAAGGAGTTCTACCTCAAAGCTGCAGAAAATGGAGCCTTTGGAGCCTACATGGATTTGTTTAGTTTAAAGTACAAGGGAAACTGTAACTATGACGCATTGTCAGATTTGCAAGGACTGCTCGAACGGTTTAAGGAACTTCCGAGGCAAGAGGAACTGTTGTGTCAAATTGGATCTTACTATCTACTCTTCAAGAATGATTTTGAAAAAGCTTTTGAATATTTTAAGGTAGTAATTGAAAAGAATCCAGGTTCAGATAGACTTAAGGTAAGTTTTGGCACTTTTTTTTTTCAAAGCTCTCATACTTGCGCACATGCGGTTTAGCCAGAATGTATTGGTCTTTTATTGTAATTTAAGTTATGTGAAAAATTAAATAGGGTAAAATAGAATAGTATGAATGGGAGTAAAAAAACTATTTGGGTTTCTTTTTTTTATGATCCAAACACAAACTTATTTATGAATTGAAATAATATAAAAATCTTGTTGTACCGGAAAATTATCAGTATTTTGTTTGGAGCATATTTTTATTTATTTATATAAATATTGAATTATACTTTTTTTTTAACTTTTATAAAAGTGTTTTCATTTGAAATTTGAATAGATATTCTTGTTAATTTTTTACAGGCACACAAGAACATGTTTATGCGTGGCTATAAAATGTGTATGAACATCTATGATGTGCTATGTGACGAAGCACGATTGACTTTGCAGAACCAATCTGAAAGTTCAAACCAGAATCGGAGCCTGTGTCAACAAATAATATTCTTGTGTAGTGAACATTCTCCAGATTCCATGCAACGTACACCAGTATCCTGTCAAGAGCTCTGGGAGAAAGTTGCTTGGAAATCAACACCTAGATGTGTGCGAGAACGCAGGTCTCGAGATAAGACTCGAGGGGAGCCTTGCCGCAGCAGAGACTCCAGTTCAGAAAGTTGCCACACATACAGTAGTAATGAGAGTAAGGGTACATATCATAGTCTCGGCAGTTACCCAAGAGAGAAGGAGCAGACTGGCCAACGAAGTAGATTTTATTCAAATTCAGAATCTGGGTTGAATGACCAAAAATACAGGAGGCAGAAAAGCTATGATCGTCGTGCCGTTCATGAGGAAAATTGGCGCAAAGGACCAAGAGAAATGGTAGGCAATAAGGATAACGGCGCCACTAAAGCTGTCACGTTTGATGGCGAGTTTGTTCATCCAAGCAGTATCAATAACAATTACAAAAACAAGAACTTAAAGAATTGTGAACGGAACTGGCGCACTGGGCCAAGGGATTTTGGCCAGAGTGTAGCCCAAAACTATGATCGAAACACCAACAGTGTTTACAGTGACAATTTGAATCTAAATCAAATAAATTCAAAGAGTACTGATAGATATACACGTAAGGAGCAGCATAACAACAGCGCTAGTTGGCGCACCAGACCTGAGAATTTGGGACGAAGATCAATTTCTCAGTGATGTAAGAACTATTATTAGTTCTATGACAAGTAACTTTAAAGTAGTACATCATCACAGATAAAAACAAAGATGGTTACCAAAATATGAAGGAATTACATGTATAAATAAAATTATGTTATTAAATCAATCAAAATATTAACTAAGTGATATTAAATTGCTGTGAGACATAGACTTAAGATTGAAACATTAAATATTGCTTCTTTTGCATTTATAAGTTGTGTTCCTAATAGATTTTGTGAATGTTATTTTGTAGTACATTTAACAAATTTTTGTGATGTCTTGTATTAAGCTGTATAATACTGTTAGTGTTAACAATTTTCCCAAAATTAAAATTTATAGCATCTTGAATTTTAGGATATACTTCTTTCAAATTGTTACACACACTTTAGTTTTCCATAATCAAAACTTTGAGTGGAGAAAAGTTTGCCATCCCAAATTGATTATTTTGTAACTAAGCAAAATAAATGACCGCTTCATTGGTAAATCTTCCATTTTCTCCATCTCAACTTTCTTATCCTTTGTATATAAATTAGTTAAGTTATGACTAGCCAAATGGGCATTAGCACTTTAAAAAAAACCTAGATAGTTATCATTTTTAGTTCATAATATTTCACCCCTATTTTATAGCTTGTTTTATTTCTTTGTATCCTAATTTCTCAAAATAATGTTCAATTGAAGATTTATCCACACATTTATTGTTTTTTGTAAGTATATGAGTATTGTTGTAACTTGATATTTTTACTAATTAAAATCAAAATATTTAGAAAAATGTTAATTTGTTAAAAATATCACATTTTTTATATATTTGTTGATTATGTAAAAGAAAAGTTTTACTCAAGCTAAGAATAAATAGTTATTTTGAAAAATGTGTTTTTGTGGGTTTTTTTTAAATTCATACATTTAAGGAACATCTTTCAGTATGTGATTCATAATAAGGAACTCCTTGACATGATTAAGTTGGGTTTTTTAAGGGGTGCTTGGATTAATGGGTTTTCCACCCTTCTAATTAACTAATCAATTAATTAACCCTTTAATGTAAATTAAATTCAATATTTTAAGCTAGGCTCATATTTTTCATTTGTATGTACTAATGGAATAGGCAGATTTATTATTATTCCACGAATGAATGAGTTTTTGAAACATCTGCAGTTGAGAAACAAATTCTCCCACTTATGTTTTTGGTGCCTTCATTGCATTCTTGATTGGTGGGTGAAAAGAAAGTTAGTTTTGGGTTGGAGACTGCTAAAATTAGAGGTTTACACAAGCAAGCACACATATTACCGCGTGACTTCCAAACACTTGCTCTTAAAAGGTAAATGTAGATGGATGTTTATTACTTCTTCAGAAATATTAAAGAAGATGTGTTAAAAGTTGAGTGAAAATTAATAAACTGAACAAATGTGTACTTGTAACAAAATTACCCGTTTTAAAATGTTAAAGTAGACAAATGTGTTTCAAATCTTTGTTCAGAAAAGATAACATTGTTAAATTGTGCAGAAAATACATGGAAGAAATTATTGTCTGCAAAATTCAATGTTTTTTTTTTTTGTGAAGAATCATCATAATCATTTGTTCCCAGCCTGTGGCCAGGTCAATTTAATAAAATGCCTCCATCTTCATCTGTTCTTCCACTCCTCTCACTTGCACACTTTCTGTTATCTGCTCCCATCTCTTAGCATCCTCTCCTTTAACATCCTCATTACATGACCATACTATCTCAGTCTTGTTTCCTCTACTATCTCATGTACTCCAACATCCTCATTACATGACCATACTATCTCAGTCTTGTTTCCTCTACTATCTCATGTACTCCAACATCCTCATTACATGACCATACTATCTCAGTCTTGTTTCCTCTACTATCTCATGTACTCCACTCTTTCCTGGATAGTTCATTCCCTGATAAGAATAAAATATGTAATTCTCATACTTGTAACAAAATAAAAACCGCTATTCTAAAACTCATATAATCATCCAAATACCTGTAATGACTAACCAGGATGAACCAAAAGTAGAATGAAGACTATAATTTCTAAATCACAACTTGGGGCTCGAAATGAGAGCAATTTCAAATAGCTGCCCAACTTGTGGGGCTAGGTAGTTACATTCTCCATCATATCTCATGGTTCAAATATTGGGAAAGGGGGCGGGGGCTACTATTATTATAGTGCAATAGCATGAGTGATTAGTATAATTATACGATAATAGAATAATGTTACTTGTCACAAGTGATAAAAAGTTATGTGATTTCATCATTCTTTAGGTTCTCACAATTATATTTGATTTTCCCTAGCTACTCATATCCTCATCTGAATGATTTCATCAAATATAGGAATAACTATTGTTCCACATGATATAATTTATCGCTGATTATTCTTGTCAAAGCACATAGTGAACTTTACAATTAGCTATCATCTAAACACATTTCATAAGTTTCACATTGGCCGACCAAGAGTTTATAAACACTCCAGGAATTTTTTACACTTTATAGACCAAGCAAAACATGTCTTACTACTTTTAATAATTCCCAGCCAGATTTTTTTTTTTTCACAATGTATTGCTTCTTAACATATTTGGAGCAATCGAATACACGTCTGATCAATTAGATAACTTCCAGCAAGTTTTGTTTTTAGATAACTCCCGAGCAAGTCTGGTTTTATATATTTTTTAAATTGCTTTAACATTTCAACACACGTCATTTTGATAAGAGTTAATTATATGTCTGTTGAGTTTAAAAAATTCCTGACCAAGTCTTTATAACACTTGTGAAATCTTTAACATTTCTGCACATGTGATTTCATGGTTGTTCATTTTCACAATTCTCAACCAATAGACTAAAGCCATGCAGTTATTTCTATGCTTGCTTCTGTGAACCCTTATTTTCTAAAGAGTTAACCCCATAGAAGTCTTTCTTTTCATCCACCAATCAAGACCATATTAAGGAGCCAAGAACAAAAAGGAGAAGTCATTACTAGACTGCAAAAGTTCCAAAACCTGACCCTTTGTGAAAGTAATGACAATCTGAACATATAACCCGAATGGGTATGGCTCAATCTTACAAGATGACTAACATATTGAAATTATAAATAAGTAAAATATTATTTACATTAAAAGTTGGATTTTAGATATCCATGGGGATAAAAAAATTATGTATTTTTTGGCATCGCGTCTTAATGTGCTATATGCATATATACTAATTACACTAATGAGCTAGAGATGAAGTTTAAATTTAGATTAAGTTTACACACATTTATGTGGAAGGGGAGAGGGAAACAATTTTGGAAAAACTACTCTCAGAACACCAAATTGGGATTTAACCTCATTCTCCCCATGGTCTAGGATTTCAATAGGGGTAAGGGGAAACAGTGTTAACTTCTCTGCTAAACACAGCGCTGCTGTCGAAGAAATAAGATGTTGTTTTCTTAATTTTTGATATTTAAAATCGGATTTCATTTGCCAATTTTTTCTCTAAGTTGCTTTAAAACCATGAAATTGAAATTTAAATTGCCAGTATTACTTTAGATTGTTTGTTAATATAGTTTGAGGCTTATGTGTTATTTATATTACTTGAATACCTATAAAATTTTGTTCTTGTTAGTTATTATTTATTATTTTTTTATTAGACCCGTCTTACTACGTTCGGTTAGCTTAAGTACTAATACTCTAAGTGATTGAATGGAGGGTTGAATATAGAAGTAACGATTTGGTGAGGGAGAGTGAAACCATTAGGAAAAACACCATCACCGACGGATTCGAACCTCGATCCCGTCCTCGGCGTCGAGCTCAACCGATACGATGTTAGTTAATGTGAATTTATTACCTACTCAAGCCATATAAATAAGAGTATTTGAAACAAAATGTTTAGTGGCTTAGCCTACATTAACCTATATTTACTTCAAAAAGATGTGTATAGTCTTATTTTGGTAGGAAGAACAGTAGAAAATTTCTGGAAAAGTTACTAAATTTCTAGAATGTATCCCTACGCCAAAACATATAATTTGGAAGACTATATGTTTAGCAGCTGTCACTTTTGAAAACAAGAAATAGTATCCTCATAAGTCTATTTCTCTTTCTCTTGTTATTGAGCATTAGCTTCAGAGATCTAAAATTAGAGTTAATGTGATAATTTTTACAAGATATAACCAATTGCAAATGTACTTGGTACAATTTTGCACTTTAGTACTTATTACAGTTTTGCACTAATCTGATAGCATCAGTTCATCCGACATCCACCAAGCGCTCAAATTCCTGTTCTAGTCAAATTACAGAGAGTTACCATTCTATACCTTTAATATCTATGATTCTCGCTGTCATTGGCAGTCTAGTATTAAAGAGAGTGCTGCCTTGAGACTATGCGGCAACCGAAAAAGGTAATGAGCATAGAAAACCCATACAATTACACTAATAGTTCACCACAATTGCTCTCATGGGTACCACACACCATTTATCAATATTTATCAACCTGCTTCAGTGGCTGCATGGTCTAAGATGTCACACTACTCTAGCAGACGAAAAATTAAACAGTTGCCAGTAATACTCCGCATCGACGGCGTGTCAAGGGTAACTGGCCGTCACCCTTGGTCTCGAGGGCTTGTGCAGGTGCATCGGCACACTTCGTGACTATTCGGACGGTTCTACACTTGATCACGTGATAGCCAATGCAACTAGCGAGTGAGCGTCAAGGGTCGACGGCGCGTGAAGTAGACTATTCGGATACAGCCTATGACTACATAATTAAAGTCATAGTTTTAATAAATACATTAATATAGATAAATAAGCATTATTAACTATTAAATTGTTCTTATTAATCATAAAATGTAATATATACAACTATATATTACATGTTATGTTTTCCTAGATTACTTAACTATTCGTTATCTGACTAATGTGGTCTGACATCTCTTTCTGATTGGCTGAACGCAAGCCAACGCAGCTTCATACACGCAAGAGATGGACAATGTTCATCTCCTCCAGGCAAGCTGGTACGACAGTTTCAACATACGTTTATGTTTGCGTAAGCTATTGTAGATAGACAATATTACGTTATTTCGTAGTTGCGAGTCCGACAAGAGGGTGCGTTTGGTTGTAGACGGGCCATTACTGTTATTCACTGTATTTACGGTTCATTCACCCATCCAAAGCTATTTTTAAATTTGCGTGGCATGATTAATCCAATAGTCCACTTTTACTAATTTATATATTCAATTTTTTCAGCCTAACCTATAAGAAAAAAAGAAAACAATCATTTAGTGTAAGTTACACTTATACGTGTAGTTACAATTATTTATTAAACAAATACTAGTTTAATAAAATATATTTATCCATATAGCCGCTTTTTTATTCAGTTTTTAAAGAAAAAACTAAAATTAATACAAAAATTTATAAAAAACCACAGAGCAAATAATTCAATTATTTCTAACATAAAACTGAAGGGTATAATCTCGGCTATTAAATGCCATTGCTACAAACTAGATAAGAAATTCACTCATAGAGCTAAATAGTAGACAAAGTCACAACTGCCATTTTGGTTCACTTCATCCTTGACTACGATACCGAAAGTGCTTAGGCAAAGGTGTGCAAAAGATCGTATACATCAATATCGGAATAACATAGACCAATATAGAAAAGCGTTGCGTAAAAGATTTTTTTAAATTATTCAATGGTTTTTTTATTTCACTGCTTATGCCACCCCTTACGGTGCCACCTGATGCAGCTGCCTCTCTGTATCATAGCACGGCATGGCCCTGATCCAAGGGTAGGGAAGTGTGGAGAAAGTTAGTGACGATGGATTAAGTACAGAATTGTTGTTTATTGAGAGATATATATGTAATACAGTTTCTTGCCTAACTCAAAAAGGAATGGCTTGATTATGTGTGTGTGTGTGTGTGTGTGTGTGTGTGTGTGTGTGTGTGTGTGTGTGTGTGTGTGTGTGTGTGTGTAATGTATATACGTACGTCGCTGATCTCTAAACTATGCTGTATCGCAGTAGCGTCTCGTGACCAAAATTCTTAGGCAAGCTTGGAAGGGGTATTGTACAATGTACAATATACAAGGGAAATTGTACAATATCTTGGTCACATGGATTGCATACCAATTTTAGCCAATGACTGTTCACACGGCATTTGTGATTGCATACAATATTAGGAAAAACATGGCATTTTTGCCCTTTTTATGGAAAAATAATTATTGAATGATTTGGAAAATATTGCTATTTAATGTAAATAATTTCTTAATCATTCCTAAATATTATGAAAATAAAAACGACTTTTTTACTATATGTTTTAATATTCTCTTAAAACAGTTGAAAACCTTTATATTTGGGGTCTAACCCCCTTCAATTATAATTATTTGTTTGTTTTCAAGTATTTAGCTGTGTTTCTTACAATCACTCTTTTTTTTTAAGTAACTGTCTATCAGACGAAGTTTTCATGCTTACAAATCAAAAGTTGTACAAGAAAAGTTGCTGATATAGGACGCGTTCTATTTCCTGAAATTGTTTACAATAATTTGTGTAAAGCAGATCTTGTACAAGTTTTGGTGTTCACACGACGCTATTTTCAGGCTGCAACGTCTTGTACATCTTTATGTACAAGAAGTTATGTCATGTATACCGGACTTAAAGATGTGTAGGCACGGGGTCAGTACCTTGACAATAATATATTAATTTCCTCTTTCACGCTATACCATCCCACTCTGTTCTGGAAGGGGAATAGAGGGGTAGTGACTTCGGTTCTAGTCGTCACCTTTCGGGCAAGAGAAGTCGTAGCTCGGCTGCTTGCATTTTTACCTGGCATCACAGCTCTTCCCCTTCTCTCCCCTCCAAAATCTATGACGTCACAATAAGAACTACAGTAGCTAGAGAAATGGGATGAAAGTCGGACAAATACCGACCTTCAACCACCATTAGATGGACTAGTGCACGTCTTGCATGCATGTTATACGACCACTGCCATGTATGGGATTTTTTTTTCTAACCCACTGATGCTTGAATTACATTTAAATGATTTACAGGCAAAAATAAAAAAGTTTGCAAATATAAAATAAAATAATTACATATCTTCAATCAAAGGCAAGCAGTGCTTGCGTTGCTTGCCCCGACGCGACGCCACTGCTGTATCGACATAAACACACCCCTTGCAACGAACTAGATCATGACGTTAAAGTTTGTCATCTCCTTAATTGCGAGGGGCCAAATTTAACGTTTATTTCAATGTTCTTGTGCAAATCGTATTTCTGGGGAATAAAGTGTTATCGTTTGAAAATAGTGGAGTGTTTTATCTCATTTGGCAGAAGACACATTTCCAGTAAAGGATATACAATTCAGTTTTAAAGGTAATATCGTGCATAATATACGATAAAATCTTTAATATATTAAGATTATATGACTATCGCCCATGCTGTTTACATTCTGTCAAGACTACAATATATTTAAAATGGTTATTAGCTAATATATTAGTTTCAGAAACAATATTATATTGAAAGTTCAATGAAAAAATATACAATATTATGTTGAAAGTTCTAATACTATAATGAAAAAAGATAGCTTAGAACTTAAATAGATTGTTTTGAGTGACAAACTTTGTGTAGTAGTTTTACATTCAAACTAGGCTTATCATTTAGGTTATAGGCTTGTAGGAAGTATTACTATATTAGCCTACTTCGACTTATTCAAAGAAAAAATCACGGGTGTTTAACTTAGTTATCTTCTTCAAAACTTTTGTTGACACATTTATTTCATTTAACTAATCATACATGTATGTATCTCATATATTCATACAAATTGGTTAACAATGTCAAAAACATGTGTAAAATAGAAAGAAATACCCGAAAGTTTCTTTCTCTCTTACACAATGGTGTGCAGATAATGGCTAAAATATTTTAGCCCCAGATGTATATCCAGTTATATTCTATGTATGTAACCAAGTCAATTTTCATTATGAATTGCCCACAGTATGAATTAAACTATTTACTATTAGTAAACTGTAGGTCGTCCATTTCATCATTACACATTAGCGTAAATGCATATAACCCGAATGGGTAATAAGACGCAGTGCTAGTAATAATACTATTAGTAATGCGTTGCGAACAAATATAAACTCAACCTTAACCCCGGGAATGTAAAATATTATGTTTATTTATTGATTGAAAACATATGGCCGAATCTGAATTTAACATGGTATCACATATCTCATTATATCTATTTAGTGGTCACTCTATTAGGGATCTACCACTGATCAATTTTGTCTTTGAATAGTGTACAGGACTTCCAGGTAATCGCTTAAAAACATTATACTCTTAAGATGTTCATGTTGGCAATCGGTGATAGAGAGGTTCGGGGGATAACCCCCAATCCTGCATTGTCATAACCATAGATATGGAAGTAGTTCTTAATAGAATCGATTTTACTGTCTCGTACAAAGTTCATTATTTTAACCTGTAAAATTGTGAAATAATCATCTCTCTTTTTTGGTGTGTCTTTATGAATATATAAAATAGGCCTAACTATAGTTTATCTTTTTCCAAATGTAAAAAACATTACTGAATTGAATATCTACTTTAATGCGTCGTCGTAATTGAACTGGTTCCCTGTTTTGCTATACCAACACAGTGCAGTGAATTGTGGTATCTTGCTGGCTAGCTTAAAATACAGATACCCGCCTTGTGAAAGTGTGGGACAAATTTCGTGAGTAAAAATTTGAAAGGTTTTTAGATTTAGATTTCATAAGACTTGCCCAGACATGGCTAGTAATGAAAGCTCGGCTTTAGTTGATGAACTTGGTGACGCATTTTCTCAAGTAAATTTAAACAAAACTGCGGATGATGTAGATACCTGTGTATCTTCAGCCAGCCCTGAGGATGAGCCGTTGAAAGTAAAAGAGTCTGAATTGTTGAAAGAATTACAATCGCTCCAGTGTCCATTTGTGTGGAAGCCATTAGTTGATGATGGAGGTGACAATATTACATCAATAGAAAATAAGGAGGAAGATGTCGATGGTGATGAAGAGGAAACTTTTGAGTGGCGCAAGTTTATTTTGAATCTAGTTTTGTCCTACGAGTATTTTAAATGTGATGATAAAATAAGAGCTTTAGAAAAGATCCGTGAAAACGAGGCATTAGTATTGTCTTTCGTTCCAATAGGATCACTGAATAAATTTTATGTCTCCACTCGAGATGCTCTGTATCATGTTGTACTTGCGAGCAGAGCTTACATTCAATTTCAATCGCAGGAATACGACGAAACACAGCAGATATTGGCCAGAATTAAGAAAGAATGTGACATGACTGACCCTTGCAAGGCTGCGTTGTTTGGAATTCATGGAGCTTATCTCATGGAATATGGAGAAATTGGTAATAAAACGGCGTTACAGTACCTTGAAAAAGCCGTAAATTTTGACCCTGGTCAAGCCGAATGGAATTTCTTGCTAGGAAAGTGTTTGGGAAGAATTCGGCGACTAGGCCGGTACTATGATATTCCAACGAAACAAGAATTGAATGCTCTAGAAAACGCTGCTATGTTGGAAGAAAATCCTTCCTACATCATCTTTTTAGCACAGGCTTACAGGGAAGCTGCTTTTAGGTCATTTTGCAAAAATAAGCATAACTTGGCACTATTCAAAGATACTTTGGCAAGAATGAATAAACGATCTCTCGAATTATACATGTAAGATAATTTCATTTTAACAACTTTAAAAGCATGCTAGTTTAATTTTCATGTTAAAATATTAAATATAGGCCTACCCAATTCCTACCTAGCCTTGTTAGGCTGTTAACGTTTGAAATGGTTCTTTTTGAGAAAAGTGCTTTTACAAAAAAATACTTCGCTAGCAGCGCTATTTATTTCATGTGTCACAAAAAAGCATCACCGGTTAAAGTTTATCAACATTCTATTAAAATACAATTTTTGATGTATTAATTCATTTAGAGAATAGTTATTTCCATGCAAAAAAAAATCAAAATATTTTAATTGGTGACGCTTTATTGCTTATTATCGAACAAATAATACTGCAAAGTGAGATTTTCTTTAAAGGAATCATAAACGTTTTCTACCCGGCTAGTTTGACAGTTGAGTAGGATCCTAAATAATCAGACATACATCTCTCTAATGGCCAGACTTTATTCAAGAGTTAATTAAATGGTTACACAAATTGGCTAACTTATTACCAATACCAATATGTACCTAATAACATCATTTAAGCTTATTACTTGTAGCCCTTTAGGAATGAGATTAGTGACAAAAAAAATTACAACAGAGCATTTAATAATAATCACAATTAATTATTAAGCACCAAAATACCAACCTCAACCATGATACAATTGGTCAATATGGCTAAACATGTTGAAGGATATCTTTGTTTCTAATCTTTGTTGCACCTGCTTTGGTGGCTGCGTTGTCTAACGCGTTACTCTCGCAGTAGACTAAACTGCCGATGACAGGGAGATCGAGCTCCAAATCTCAGTTGGGTGTGCTGAGGGTGTTTTGTTTTTTTCCCCACTCCCTCCACACACATGTAGGTACACTTCCTCTAAATTTAACATTCATAATCCCTAAAACCATCAGCGTAATTAGTACTTAAATGTGTTACTTGAACGGGTAGTAAGATGCGGTGCTAAATAAAATCTTTGTTACGAGTGAGAGATAGACCTAACCTGATCGTCATTTGATTAGTCACCAATCTTGTGATTGGCTTAGCCTAGGGTAAACATAGGCCTAAATTACATTTATTAAATGTACTATAACAGATAATAATAATGTGTACAACTGAAACTTTAAAATAACTGATGATTATCTATAAATATACCTTTTTTAAAAAAATTGAAACAATAATTATCATGGTATAGGTGCTTATGGACGCTCACCATCTCTTTCTAGCCCGTAGGGTTTGTTGTTTTCACCGTTCTTTTTCCATCGAGAGACGTTGCCATTTTGTGATTTAAAAGTGAATATGTTATTTTAATAAACTAAGCATATACTACTGATATCTATATTAATAAAATGAAGAGTTTGTTTGTCTGTCATAAGCATTGCGCAATATATATCACAAGCATTTAGGGCTGAAATTTTACAATTAGTAGCCCCTTTGCACAAACAGTGCACCTTGAAGCCAGAATTTTAAAATTTTGATATTTTTTTTTAATGAATTAAAAACTTTGTAGGAAGAACTAAAACAAGTTTTTTTTTCTGTCTGTTTGAAGCTAAGAAAAGCATTGCAGGAGGAAACATCAGGTAATTCTGCTAGTAGTAATCAATGTCACATGTATGTTTACAAGCTTCCAAATTTATCACATCATAAGTTTCATTCCAACTGTACGTAAAAGACAAATTTTTTACTGCGGTTGTTTGCGACTTCAACTCTGCCCAGTCTCGAAGAGTGTGGTGCTATTAATTGGACTTGTTTGTATCGTTGAAGACTGTAGAAAAATGTAATCTCATACCAACTAAATAATAATTTATAGTTGTTTAAATGTATAAAGTTTAGTGAATTGAACATTTATATCACCTGCAGTGGTGGTTGAGCAGTTTAAGGTGTTAAACTCACATTAAACTTTGTTACGGTTGGTAATCTTGTCGGGGTTTGAATCCAAGCAGAATTCACTTGGGAAAATCCTAAACACAGTCGATAGCAGCATGTATCCCTTTTGAACTAGTGGTCCTGGGTTCTATTATCAAATCAAGTATTTATCATTGGTAAATTGTTTGCCGGGTGATTGGGTGCTGTGTTTGTTCCAGCGTTGTCAGTTTTTTAAGTCATGTGTTGATAAAATAAATGTGTTTAGAAAGTACACATTCGAAAATACACATTAGAAAAATATCTCGCCAAGGGTGGCTTATAACTTAGTGATTTTTCAAATACTCTTAGAAAACTTCCTCATCCTTCATTTTCTCAATGATTTAATTTAGTGTTAAGTTGCTAAATGCTCTATTTAGGGCTTTAGGTTGAGTGGAAAAAGTATCTATCTATATAATATATACTATCATTATTCATTTATAATTGATAAGCCTATTTTCATTGATTGAAATTATGAGAAACAACCACTCATTTATAGCTAAAGAGCCCAGGATGACGGCAAAATTAGTAGCTCCCAACGAAAACTCACTTTTAATAAATATCAATCAAACCAATTATATAAGATTGTTAGGGTTTAAATAGTCATAGAGAGATGAGAGAGGGGTCGTTTAGTTAGTCGAAATATTCAGAGAGATGAGAGAAGGGTCGTTTAGTTAGTTGAAATATTCAGAGAGATGAGAGAAGGGTCGTTTAGTTAGTTGAAATAGTCATAGAGAGCTGCAAGAGGGGTCGTTTAGTTAGTTGAAATATTCAGAGAGATGAGAGAAGGGTCGTTTAGTTAGTTGAAATATTCAGAGAGATGAGAGAAGGGTCGTTTAGTTAGTTGAAATATTCAGAGAGATGAGAGAGGGGTCGTTTAGTTAGTTGAAATAGTCATAGAGATGAGAGAGGGGTCGTTTAGTTAGTTGAAATATTCAGAGAGATGAGAGAAGGGTCGTTTAGTTAGTTGAAATATTCAGAGAGATGAGAGAAGGGTCGTTTAGTTAGTTGAAATAGTCATAGAGAGCTGCAAGAGGGGTTGTTTAGTTAGTTGAAATATTCAGAGAGATGAGAGAAGGGTCGTTTAGTTAGTTGAAATATTCAGAGAGATGAGAGAAGGGTCGTTTAGTTAGTTGAAATATTCAGAGAGATGAGAGAGGGGTCGTTTAGTTAGTTGAAATATTCAGAGAGATGAGAGAGGGGTCGTTTAGTTAGTTGAAATATTCAGAGAGATGAGAGAAGGGTCGTTTAGTTAGTTGAAATATTCAGAGAGATGAGAGAAGGGTCGTTTAGTTAGTTGAAATATTCAGAGAGATGAGAGAAGGGTCGTTTAGTTAGTTGAAATATTCAGAGAGATGAGAGAAGGGTCGTTTAGTTAGTTGAAATATTCAGAGAGATGAGAGAAGGGTCGTTTAGTTAGTTGAAATATTCAGAGAGATGAGAGAGGGGTCGTTTAGTTAGTTGAAATATTCAGAGAGATGAGAGAAGGGTCGTTTAGTTAGTTGAAATATTCAGAGAGATGAGAGAAGGGTCGTTTAGTTAGTTGAAATAGTCATAGAGAGCTGGAAGAGGGGTCGTTTAGTTAGTTGAAATATTCAGAGAGATGAGAGAAGGGTCGTTTAGTTAGTTGAAATATTCAGAGAGATGAGAGAAGGGTCGTTTAGTTAGTTGAAATATTCAGAGAGATGAGAGAAGGGTCGTTTAGTTAGTTGAAATATTCAGAGAGATGAGAGAAGGGTCGTTTAGTTAGTTGAAATAGTCATAGAGAGCTGCAAGAGGGGTCGTTTAGTTAGTTGAAATATTCAGAGAGATG
This sequence comes from Timema podura, assembly GCA_033556935.1. Taxonomy (NCBI): domain Eukaryota; kingdom Metazoa; phylum Arthropoda; class Insecta; order Phasmatodea; family Timematidae; genus Timema; species Timema podura. The sequence goes on from JAVRXN010000011.1 coordinate 76,100,898, forward strand.
AGAGAAGGGTCGTTTAGTTAGTTGAAATATTCAGAGAGATGAGAGAAGGGTCGTTTAGTTAGTTGAAATATTCAGAGAGATGAGAGAAGGGTCGTTTAGTTAGTTGAAATATTCAGAGAGATGAGAGAAGGGTCGTTTAGTTAGTTGAAATATTCAGAGAGATGAGAGAAGGGTCGTTTAGTTAGTTGAAATATTCAGAGAGATGAGAGAAGGGTCGTTTAGTTAGTTGAAATAGTCATAGAGAGCTGCAAGAGGGGTCGTTTAGTTAGTCGAAATATTCAGAGAGATGAGAGAAGGGTCGTTTAGTTAGTTGAAATATTCAGAGAGATGAGAGAGGGGTCGTTTAGTTAGTTGAAATAGTCATAGAGAGCTGCAAGAGGGGTCGTTTAGTTAGTCGAAATATTCAGAGAGATGAGAGAAGGGTCGTTTAGTTAGTTGAAATAGTCATAGAGAGCTGCAAGAGGGGTCGTTTAGTTAGTCGAAATATTCAGAGAGATGAGAGAAGGGTCGTTTAGTTAGTTGAAATATTCAGAGAGATGAGAGAAGGGTCGTTTAGTTAGTTGAAATATTCAGAGAGATGAGAGAGGGGTCGTTTAGTTAGTTGAAATAGTCATAGAGAGCTGGAAGAGGGGTCGTTTAGTTAGAGAGTTGAAATAGTCAGAGAGCGGGAAGAGGGGTCGTTTAGTTAGAGAGTTGAAATAGTCAGAGAGCGGGAAGAGGGGTTGTTTTGTTAGTTGAAATAGTCAGAGAGCGGGAAGAGGGGTTGTTTTGTTAGTTGAAATAGTCAGAGAGCGGGAAGAGGGGTTGTTTTGTTAGTTGAAATAGTCAGAGAGCGGGAAGAGGGGTTGTTTTGTTAGTTGAAATAGTCAGAGAGCGGGAAGAGGGGTTGTTTTGTTAGTTGAAATAGTCAGAGAGCGGGAAGAGGGGTTGTTTTGTTAGTTGAAATAGTCAGAGAGCGGGAAGAGGGGTTGTTTTGTTAGTTGAAATAGTCAGAGAGCGGGAAGAGGGGTTGTTTTGTTAGTTGAAATAGTCAGAGAGCGGGAAGAGGGGTTGTTTTGTTAGTTGAAATAGTCAGAGAGCGGGAAGAGGGGTTGTTTTGTTAGTTGAAATAGTCATAGAGAGCTGTCTGATGGGTCATTTTAAAGTTATGATGTGAAGGGTTAAAGTATATGTTTTGCTTAGAATTTAACATCGAAATCTCAAAATATATGTAAACTTGTTAGCATTTGATGGATAAATGTTTAACTATACTTCAATTTTCTTGTCAATAGCCTTATCTGGCAGCTAGGAAAAGTTAGCAGATCTACTCTCATGTATCCATTAGCAAAACCATGTGATATGCAAGACCATCTTTTGTTGAGCTGCTGTCACTTTTGGAAGTCAAAACTTTCACAGCAGACATTTTGTTTTTATTTATTGTATGTGCTTGTAAGGTACTTGTGTACTTTTCAGTGCTGGCCTGTCATATGTCTTACGACTGTTGGCCAGCACTATAATAAAGGAAATTGAAAAAAAATCAAATTGAAAATTATATTTTTTGGGTGCGTTAACACAAAATAATAAATAACACAAAATAATAATATATAAGCTTCTACTGCACAATTTTAAAAAGTGTAGAATTATAAGCTATAAATAGTGATTCAATAAGTTCAAATAATTACAGTTCCCAGGTTATGAGGGGTCAAACTATTTTATGCTTTTTATGTAGCCTATCAATGCAAAGCTAAATAAATTAATATATTGGGTTGACATTTAGTATAACTAAATATTTCATTGTGTACAGCTCATATGATCACCTAGTTATACTAATTTTCAACCCGATGCAGCAATTTTTTTACCTTTACAATGATAGGCTACATAAAATAGCAAGTTTGACCTCTTATAACTTGTGAACTGTAGCGATGTGAAATCATTATATTTTGTAACTTATATTTATACATTTGTTAAAATTGTAAAGTAAAATTTTTATTGTTGAATGACCTTAATATAAATATAGACAAGCATTGCTTAGCACCAATGAATCAATCTACCTACTGATAACAGCTATGCAGGCTAAACTAATGTTGGGTTGTATTCTTAAATCTTACGTGTTAGGGATGAATTTAGAGGAAATGTGATTGCACTTATTTGAAAAGAGAGTGGAAAACCATTTACAAGAAACCATCTTCAGTACACTCAACCAGGATTCGAACCGCAATGTTCCATTCATCGAAAGTCCAGTCTATTGTGAGGGTAACTCCTTAGACCTTTAACCACCGAAGCATTTTTATTTTTAAATGTTATGTGTAGTATTAATTATATCCTTTATTTGTAACTAACAGAAGTAACCTGTGTTGCCCCAGTTAAGCGGGCACTGAATTGCGCGACAATCTCAGGCATTGCTTTTGTTTGATTTAAACAGAACAAAAAAATCTCTTCGTTTTATTTATGTCTCCTAAAATTTAAAATTCCATATTGGAGGTGCACATGTTTATCAACACTGACTACTCATTTTAAAATTTCAGAACTCTGCTTGTGGTAGATATTGCGCAACGCTCATGACATGACAACTCTCTTCATTTTATTAATATGGATTGACGGTGCTAATAATTGTCAAACTATTTACTACTTGTACACTGCCAATCTAAAGTGGGCTTAGTCATTATAATACAACTAAATATTTTTAATATTAATAAGATTTCAAGTGTATTGTCATACAACGTATGAACGTTGTATGGCAGCTAAAACATTACATTATATTTTTCGTTTTAAATGTGACAATAGTTGACTTGTCCATAGAAAGTAAGATCTGGCAAATATGGGACCTATAAGACCTGTATTGCAATTCAAGATTGGTATGCTACATTGATAAAATACTTCAAATATATTAGGTAGGACACACTAACTTAAATAGAAAATAAAATAAAACTACTTTACCACATGATGTCAAAATTTAATGTGAGACTGCATTTACAAGATTTTAGATAAATTCTATATTTCAACATAACTGGTAAATTTTTGCAACTTTCAACATTATTTAGCCATTTGGTATCTGTGTTGATGTGGTTATCTGTACCCAAGGACATTATCTACAAAGATAAATCATTCTCTATAGCTGCCAGTCGGCAACCTATGGCCCGCGGGCTCAGATCCTTTGGGCCGACTGATTTTATCTGGCGCACATAACATTTAGCAAACAAACAATCGTGTTAATAGAAATATACTAACATAAACATATAAAATATTTGAGAAATATATAGCTAACATGTTTTGCTCAAGATAATTTCTAAACCAACCCAGCATTTTTTTTAAATCCTTAATGACCCACAATATCAAAAAGGTTGTTGACCTCTGCTCTATAGTACAAACCAGGTGTCAGCAACCTTTCAAGGCTCCAATTCTCTTCTACATTCACCCATATTTTCTCCACTTTACCTTTATTTATTTTTTCTATACATCTTGTACTTATTCCTTAAATTCAAAATTTTCTCCAATACTTGTGTCCCTCTCTTTATAGAAAATACATAAAATAAATAAAATGTACAGTCAGTTTACCCTCAAAGGTAGCAGTCTTACCTTGACAGATTACACTATGGTCCTATCTTATAAAATGTATCATAGTCAGTGGCGGATTTAAAATTTTTGCCCCCCTAGGCACAATTATAATATGCGCCCCCATCACCCCCTAAAATAATTTGTTTTTGGCAAGGGCTTTAGGAAATTTCTTGTGTTGGGGGGGGGGGGGGCAGTGGGGGAGTTAGTATTCTAGAAAAGATTTCTATGAAAGATAATCAAGCATGTACATGCCCTGCAGTATACCTCAGTTTTAGCTTATGTGGTGCTGACTGACAGTTCACAGCTGACTTCTGACAGTCAAAATTTAGGTATATACCTAAATTTTGACTGTCAGAAGTGACAGCTGCTAAAGACATGTTTTTTGCAGATCATATGGTTCGGCATAGGGATACTAATTTGGTCTGGTAGCTTTTAAAAGCCGTCAGAAGTCAGCTGTGAGCTGTCAGTCAGCACCACATAAGCTAAAACTGAGGTATAGCTTGCGTTAACATTATGAAGAAGGGGAGACTGACGTCACTTACAAAGTGATTGGAAAGTACATTTATTTAAGAAGAAATATTGTCATTCTGACTTTAACTTGGACTATTTCAAAATGTTAGTCAATAATTTATAAACATATTTATTAAAAACAAAATTAATATAATAAAAATGTTATCAAAAATGTGTCGCCCCCTAAAGCCGTCGCACCTAGGCCCGTGCCTAGTGTGCCTATATTATAAATCCGCTTCTGACCATAGTGGAATAATGGAAGGTAAGCTTGCCTTTAGTGACAAAGTTTTTTTTTTATGCGTTCGACTGAAAATTTCCACAAGATCGACCTTTTTCCAAACCCTGGTATAAACTATAGGTCTAGTTCTTAGCTTACATAATCCACTATAGTTACTTGGAATATAACCTCTACTTAATTTTCTTTAATAACCTTTTTTTTCTAGGCAAGCATTGAGAATCGGAGGCGAAAGCGGTCGAATAAACACTCGATGCGCACATGGGTTTTTTAAACTCCCGTACCCATATCAAAATACTGCTTTGGCGAAAAAATGTATTGACAAGGCCCTTACCTTGTTACCAAATAACCTGATGGCTCTCCATTACGCCGGTATATTGCAGAGAAAGTTGACAGGGATTTTGCAAAAGCAAAGACATATTATTTGAGGGCTGGTGAGAAAGGTGATTATGGAGCTTACATGGACTTATTTAAAATCAAACAAAAGGAAAATGAGAATTACGACCCCATTTCTGACTTGGAAATGCTACTGGAAAAGTTCAAAGATGGATCAAGGGCGATAGAAACCTTGTGCCAAATGGGTTCCTACCACCTTTTGGTAAAAAACGACCTTGAAAAGGCCTTTTATTACTGGAAGAAGGTTATTGAAATGGATCCAGAAAATTATAAACTTAAGGTATGATATAAACTTTAATAATTTGTCAATTTTATACATCCAACACCTTAGTTTAGTAGATAGCACATTTGCAACTGAGTTAAAGGTCCCGAGTTTTTACCAGCATTCCCGAAAAACTTATGATTGGTGGAATTAGTTCCTGACACTTATAAATTAGTGGCTAGGTTATTGGGTGGATGTTCTAAATTAAGTTAGTCTATAATACTTGTAGTATTATTTGTTGCACCTTTAAAACTAACTTAAAAAACATATATTATAAGTGAATAATATAATTTAACAAAACATCAAGCTGATATACAGGGTGTAAATGAAGGTATAATTAAAATGTAGAAGGATCATAGATGTTAAAAAATTAAATACATATCCACATACACGTATTGGCGGAATCATCATCTATAGACCCAAAGCTACCTTATTAAGATACTTATGGAAAGTTACACAAGCAAGAAGTATTAGCCACTACATATGCCGCACTCCCAGTGTCGAATGGGATATGAAATAGGTTTACTACTCGCTTCATTGGCCACATGGTCTAAGGTGCTACTATCGTAGTAGACTATACTGCTGATGACAGGGAGATCGAGGTTCGAATCCCGGTCTGGTGCACTGAGAGTGGCTATAATGGTTTTTCATTCTTCCCCTACAAAAATGTGGGTACACTTTCTCTAAATATAATATTCCTAATTTCTTAAACCACTAGTGTAATTAGTACACAAGCTCGTAACCGGAATGGGTAGTAAGACACAATGATAAAAAAAAATAGGATTTTTGCCCAAAATAATAGAATAATGAATGTGTGTCCATCATTGTATTGCCTTTGCAATCAATACATGTTCTTAAAACACATTGATATACACCCTGTATATGCAGAAGCTAGAGGAAAGAGTAATAATTATGTTTTTGTTTTCTTTATATTTCTAAAAAATAAAATGTTTCGCTGAAAAGAGGTTAAAATATATATTAAAAACCTCATAGCATTACATTAACTAATTATTAATTTTTTATTTTGCTGTCTTAGGAACACACATACAGATTTATGTTCACACGCAGAGCGATGAATATCTACACAGTTTTACGGGATAAGGCTCGCCTGGCACTCAAAATAAAGACTGAGCTCACAAAGAAACAACAAGACCTGTATCAAGAGATTATCCAATTGTGTGACGAGAAAGCTCCCGACTCCTAAATGAAAGTTCAGGCATTGAAACAAAATGGATGGGATATTCAGAATTGGGTAATGGGCTATCCTGCCTCATTTTCCCTTGTATCCCAGCAAATTTTACATTTTTTTCTCCTCTAGCTGTTCAGGAGGTTATTCATACTAATTGCTCTAATATATTAGGAATGAAGAAGGAAGGTTGAATATATAAGAAGTGTATACACATGTGTATGGAGGGATAGTGGAAAAACCCTCCTCGGTACATCCGACCGAGATTCAAAACTCGGGCTCCCTATTTTCAGCAATCCATTCTTTTGTGAGAGTGACGCCTTAGACCATGCGGTCACCAAAGTAGGTTACATGTACTCATGATTTTTTTTTTAGTTTTTTTTTACTGCTAACACTCCCTCCCCCACCCCTTCCCCCTAATAAATTACAATATGAGTTAAATTGGTGGGCACTCGCTGTCTAAATGTCAACATTTAATCTGCTGACGAGAGGTCGGGGTTTGAATCCCACCCATGTGTACTAAGGGTGGTTTTTCAACTTCCCTCCATAAAAAATATGGGTACAATTCCTCATAAGTTCAACCTTTCTTCATCTCTACTACTCATAGTTAAAGAACATGAATAAGACTTTAAAGTTCATTTAAATTTACTGATAAAAAACACATAAATTGTAGATCTGGCAATACTCTGCTAATCAAGCCTGTGAAACATTATCTTATCAATATTCTCCAAAAGAGTCATGTGACATAACAAATATGAAGTGCTCAAAGTTGACCTAAGTTTTAAAAATCTTGGGAGCATAATCGTTTTCAATATTAGGGCCTAGTAATAGTAGTAGAGAAATATGATTTATTGGTAGCTAAAACATTTTCATTGATACAGCCTTGTGATCATAGTCTAGAGCAGAGGTTCCAATTTTTTTTGGCCACGGAACCCTAATTGATCATACTTTTTTTGGCGGAACCCCATTTTGATAATAACAAAAGTGATTGTACCTTGTAGTGTAGTTTGAATATTTTCATGTTTGACATGAAAAGAAAGAATAATTATAAATAAAAAATAATTATTATAAGTATTATAAAACATTTATCGTACAAAAAAAAGTTACTATTTAATGTGAAGAATGAAATTTTTTCACATATTTACTTATAATAGCACTAAAATTAGGCTTAATGTCTGACAATTGAACGCGAAGATCTGAACTCGGAACACCTTTTGGGAAACACTGGTCTAGAGAACAGGGTGGTCCAACCTTTTTTCATCCCAAATGGCCAAATAAATTATCACTTGGCACCACGTGTTAAAGATATGTTACCGTTAAAGTAATATATATATATATATATAGTTACTATGCTTAATGACCGATTATTTTCCAAAGTAACCAATATTAATGGTTAATGTGATTAAATACATGCAATTTATTATGTTAATAGGTTATTCTACATTATAACAAAACCTGTTTGGCTGAAGTTAAAAATTATAATATTCTGAAAATATAGTGGTTAGGTTAGACAGATTACTGCCAAAAAATAAGTTTATTAATCTCCTAAAAATGATGAAATATGTATGCACACACTTTCACAAAAGCTTAGCTTAGCACTATGAATATATATTTATATATATTTTTATTAATTAAATAAATGCATAGTGAAATTCATGTATGACCTTTTAAAACTTTTTTTTTAAAATCAGAATCACTAGCTATTTCACATCTGCCACCTAGGATTTCTCTTTAATTTTCTCCAGGATACTGTAAGGACCAAGTTTTCAGCGAGTGTGGGTCACATTTAGCCCGCCGGCTGTCAGATGGACCACACTGGTATAAGGATTAATATTAAAAAATATATGCATACATTTTTTATGTTTTTTTTCTAATTACTTGGCAATAACCCTAAAGGAGTTGATAAGCACAGTTTTGAGTGTGTGTTAGTTTTTCTAGATATGTAAAATGTAATTCTCTGCCTACGCCTATTTATTAGACTATTTTAATATCAATAAAAGGGAAAGAACATCAAATGTTTAGGATATTTTTAATTTTTGAGAGATTTATATAAAATGTAAGATTATTTATGTGTGTGTAAATTTATTCAGAAAGCTCATGTGATATTTTTACATATATTTCATGGATATGGTCAATGTGATAATGGTTCAAGTCCATGTTTGGGACATAGATGTTCTGATATTTTAAACAGTATATAAAACATTTTTAAATAGTGTTTATGAAGAAAATTGCTACCAACATTTATGAACTTAGAATATTGCATGTTTTAATAAGAAATAAAATGTAATTTGAAGCATATTTTTATTTTTGTAGACAATTGATTAAGTTAGGTGTGTATAGTTTTAGATATAGGGGTTTATTTCTAGGTCAATTTCTATCATGATAAATAAGAATTTCTTTCTTTTAATCACATCTATTTTTTTGGGTTGGCACTTAAGAATAGTTTTTTTGAATGGTATACTTAGTCCATGAAACCTACCAATTATTATAATGAACTCTAGTCGACTATAGCCCAATCTTATCATGAATGGACATTTCAGTTAGACGGCACAAATTTATCTGATTGCCAAACCCTTCCTTCACCTCTGACAAGACGTGTATTAATCACAACTTGTGAATGTGTGGAATGCCAGGCCTCCACCGTGGTTCAGATTCCACGTTAAACTGTAGGTCCTCCATTTCATCTCACAATCACCCTACCATTACACATTAGCGTAAGTGCGTATAACCGAAACTGGTAGTAAGATGCGGTGCTTATAATAATAATAATAATTATTATTGTTATTATTCCAGTTATAAAATACAAGAGGCACTATCCCATATTCGTAAGACAAGTCATGTGATCTACAGCTGTCAGTTGATTTTCTTTCCATCCATTACTGTTTCCATCCTGGGTCAGTTTTTTTATTCAAGCCATATATTTTCCACTACCTGCTTGCTAGGCCTGTCGTAGCTTCATATGCCTTATAATATAACTTAAGACTAGGACAGGCACAACATCCAGTCCCCAGTTCATCAGTGTGAAAGGGTGACCCCACATTTTAGCACTGATAAATGTTTCGGCCATGACGGGAATCGAACCTGGGACCCTTAGTTCTGTAGACAGAAATGCTACCCACTGAGTTAAGGTGTTAGATTCACGGTTCATTGAATTAGGAAGATTATATAATAAAATGTTATTAAGATTGAGTGCAAAAAAAATAATTGTTCGTATTTTATAAAAGGTGTTCCCAATTGACCGTTTGTAAAAAAAATCATGAAATATAAATGTATAAATTTATAAACAGAAAGAAAACCTTTAATATTTTAAGCTAAAAGGGTTATTTTTATCATTATTTTGTCACCTGTCCAATGTAGGACCTATGTTTTTTCAATTATTGTTGTGTATTACACAAGTACATTATTCATTTGTTTTATTAATTTGCTTCCATTATAATAATATAATCTATATAATATTGTTAACAATGAAAACTTGATGTCTTCAACAAAACTAAGCTGTATTAAGCCGTTATTATTTTCTTAAAATATGTTTATCTTTAACTTACTTTAATATAGGTATACTAATTTAACCACATTACTTTGTATTGGTGAGTAATTGAAAAATAAACTGTTTTAATAAGTATAAAAAGGTGTATTTTGACCTAATTGCCATTTCGAGTTTAACTCAAGAACACCACACACTTCATTATACTTCCACCTAGGACTATTCTCAATAGTGTAGATTATTTTATTATTTCTATTAGGTTTTTATTCTTTATGAAAAAAAATATATTTTTATGAAAACTTTTTGGAATCATAGAACACAAAGTTTAAACTCATTAAAAAATTAAAATCATCACATTTTACTATCCACCCGGATAGCAACCATTTTAATTATGCTAAAGGGACATTTATGAGTAGGCCTAAGATAGAATTTCTTTTGTCAGTAAACTAAAATCGCCAATGCGCCCTCCTTCAGCTCCCAGAATGTTCTTCTTTCCTTCAAATAATCCAATATTTAAATCCTCCTCTTTCCTTCAACCTCTACTTTTATGACATCGGGCAGAAGACAGTTTCACCTAAGGATGTGTCCAATTCAGTTTGTTTTGCATCGAAGAATCACATTTAAAATGGTTCTCTTCTCACCCACTCGTCTTAGGACTTCATTTGTCACCCTGTCTGTCCAACTGATATTTTCAAGTTTTCTACAGCACCACATTTCAAAGCTCTCCAAGTATTTCTTTTCCATCTTCCTAAGAGTCGCAAGTTTCTGCTTCATACAGTGTAATACTCTAAATGTAGCATTTTATTAATTTCTTCCTCTGTTCCAAACTCAACTTGCTGGTCAACAGTAACCTCATCTTGTTTAAATATCCTTTGGTCATGGCGATCCTTGACCTAATTGGTGCAGTAGGCATCCTTTGTCAGTGACATACATAAACATTAATAAAGTGTTTTTATTGTCGTGATCTATTGGTCAAAGTTCCTGGCTACAGATCCAGAGATCCCAGGTTCGATCACCGGCATGTAAAGAATTTGTCTGTGAATTAGTGGGTCTAGAACAGAGTCAAACTCAACATTGTCAGGACAAATGAGGAGCTACTTGAATAAATAAGTAGCAGCTCCGGTCTAGAAAACTGTTCGATTAATGGTCAAAATGTTGACAAATTACACACTCTATCCAAAAATGTTGGCACTATCATTGCTAACGGCAGCGGCCGCTCTGTCGGTAAATCTAGCTTGCAGCTGTAATGATACAGATTTATTTAGTTACCACCCCTAATATATTTCAAACTAATGAATAATTTTAAATTATTAAACTTATGTGTTAGAAAATCTTCTCAACAAACCTGTGTGGTCATTTTAATTGATTTTTTTATGTTATTTACGACGACTCTTACGTCGCCAGCTTGAATTTCTTCATTGTTCACTGTTCCCCACCCCTCTTCCAAGAAATTTGTGAAAAGCAAACCACTGTTAGAAAATGTTGTCTGTCTCTCTTGTTTATAAAAGCTGATGAAAGCACGGCGAAAGAGAAAGAAATATGTAAGAATATTCCATAACTCCTCTCAAACTATATACCAGAAAAATATGGGTTCTTCTCATCACTTAGCCTGCAATCCTGCCGCAGGTAAGTTCCGTGAGGCGCTAACATCTAAATTCAACTTTAAGCTGTCTCTTAGGTAAACATTTTAAACAGTTTCTGAACCAAGGGATATTATGTATGTTTGCTATTATTATGACCAAAGGCAAATATTTAAAGATACAAAAGAAAAAGAAACAATGTCAAAGCAAACTTTATTTTTAAACCACACATACATATATATTTTTTTCATTAATAAATGTTTTACTACAGAATATTTATACCAAAATCAAATCATTTTATTCCCTACAAATCAGCACTTAAAATATCAACATAAAAATTATAAACAGTACATTTATTAAATATTAACAATAAAACAGATTTAATAATACAAGTTAAAAATGTTTATTTTTATCATTACTTTATCACCTTAACAATATATTTTACAACATGTGCTTTACAAGAGTACATTATTAATTTATGTGCGTAAGTTCGGCCTTAGATGAGAAGGAAAATGCTGCCATGACGGGTTTTTTTTATTCAAGGCACCCCTCCCCCTCAAGGTGCACCACTGATAGAAACATTTCAAAACTATCTCTCTGTTGTAACTGACCGCGGGTTGTGAGATCATGTATTGCCACTTGACTCATGGGTTTACCCCCATTTTCACATGTTCCAAAAATTAGGAGCCCAGATTTACTGTTTCCAGACAGCGGCATTGTTTATAATAATAAAAAACTAAAACCAACATATTTTATATCTACATAGATTGTGACTTGTCATACAATCGTAAATATCTGATTTCTCAAAATGTTAAGTCTTCGTATATTTATAGATAAAAGAATATTAATTTTAAATATGTTATATGTATTTCCTATTTTTGTATCTGCTCTTTCTATGAAAACGGAATCAATTATTTCCAAAAATTTAAAAACAATATGTAACTATGAAAGTGTGAAGAAGCTGGAAATGTGAAAAGTGTAAGAATAAATTGAGAAGTGTGTTCTTATCTAGGCATCCTTTCATGTTGGCTTCCTTCACTACCACATACTTTAAATTAATGTACAGTGTTTAAACACTGGCTTATTATACTTTTCCATGTCATAAGGCACCGAAATAATTTTTATTATTATTATTATTAATTTGTTTTAAACTATTAACATCACTTAAACTATATCTTGTTTCTAACAATGGAAACTTAACATCTTCAACAAAGCTGATTTATATTGAGCTAGCAATTATTGTTTTTCTCCTTAAAATACATGTTAATGTTTAGTTATCCTTTTATTACCAGTTTGTCCCCATTTTGTTTGTAAGGCATTGAAAAATAAGCTATGTTAATCATATATTTAAAAAAAAAATATTTACTTGTCTCTAGAAGGTTCAAGTCCACAACTAAGTAAACCTTAAAAAGCTGAAACTTGACATTTGTATTAAGGGACCTCAGGTTTATTTTATTTTTATTTTATATATTGGGAGCTTGACGCTTTAAACTAAGGAAAACATAATATCTGTAACTTGACAGAGGTACACATGATTAAGAAAACCTTAGACTGTGGAATATCTTTGGTGTATTTTCTGTTACTTTTACATGGTTATGTTGCAGTCCAAATAATGTAAGCGCTAGGAGCTCTCTTTTCCCCCCTCATGTAGGTGGCCAGACCACTCTCATCCATTCGAATCAAAGGGGTCATTGCTGGTCGAGTAAAAGATGTGATTTCTAAGAAGAATGAGAAAAGAGGATGGCATATTGCCAACCTATAATAAATGCGACTAAAATATAAAGTTAATAAGGAAAATGAATATATAAAGATGTATTGATATATATATATATAAAAGGTGGGTTAAAAAGAGGATATTTAAGCTTCAGCTATAAGATATATAAGGTGTAGAAGGGTAACTTAATGAAAATACACTATTGGCATTTCAGGCTAATGAAAGCTTAATGCCTTGGACCAATGTTTTCCAAAATCGTTGCTAGGAGTGTACCCTTTTCAAATTCATAGCTTAACTAACGTACCTCTTCTAGGACTTCATAACAACAACAAAAAAAACCCACCAAATATCTGCTATATTGTTAAACAGTTCCAAATGTTAATAAAGAACCCGGGATCTTTGGCTTAGTATGTCAAAGCTCTACCAATGAATTATCCAGGAATTGTCCTGTGTCCAGGGTCATTCTTTACTCATATTTTAAGGCATTGTAAGCTAAACAAACCCATCGTCTTCAATATCAATTAAAACATTCGTTTGTCACTTAAAAATATATATATAAAATAAAGTATTCTCTATAATAATATCTTAACATGGAAGCACTATCGTGAGGTCAACAAATTAAATAGATGCAACAAGAGAGATTGTGATAATACTGGCTGTAGTTAATTTGGTTGCACCTTTTTTTTAAATTGTGATGCCAGATAATTCGACGAATGACTCTCAGTTTTTTCAATTGGAAAACTATCAGTGAGGAATAGCTGGAGGTTCACCGATACCTCCTGCCATCTTGTGAACAGACTGTGCGACCAGAGCTGCCAGAAGGTCAGTGTTGGCTTGAGTGTCCGCCTCTGCGTAAACCCGCACAATGTCCTCGGTACCAGATGGCCTGTGGGAAACACAAGCAGCAGGACTCTTTCTATTAGTTAGTTTTGGGGGTCCGAGAGGCAAGGTGTAGGTCATATATAAGCCGCTTGTGCGTATGAATACACACAGTGCCAGTAGCATAAATCTAGAAAACATGTAATATCACGAGAGTGCCACTAACTTAAATCCATAGAGTACACAGAAAATAATCAGTAGTTCAATGAAAATTGTATCATTTCATATAATATCTTCATACTGAAGGTATAATCATCTTAATAAACCGTGTGCAACATCAAAAATATTGTTTATTTAATATCGTTATTGATAGTGTCCAACCACAGGGCACTATCACGATTACAATCCGCTTTAATTAGTGCTCGATCACAGATCAAATATCAGCTAATTAAATGGTAATCATTTTAATTGGCGCTCAATCACGGAGCTATAAATACCAATACTAAACCGTATTTTAATTAGTGCTCAATCGCAGGACAAACAATCCGCATAGCATTATAAATTTGTTATAGCATTTATAGAGATGTCTAAAGTGTTTGATATGTTAGATAAAGATATTTTACTAGAAGCACTTTATAAAATTGGTATCAGAGGTAATATTTATGAATGGTTTAAAGATTACCTAACAAATAGGAAAATAATAGTTAAAATAAATAATATAGAAAGTAAAGAATTGGGTATAAATATTGGAGTACCACAAGGCTCTATTCTTGGGCCAATACTATATTTAATCTATACAAGAACAATGTCAAACTGTATACAGAACTGCAGTATATATATGTATGCTGACGACACAATGATGTATGCGGTGCACGAAAATGTAGATAGAGCTAAACAAATGTTGCAGGAAGACTTTAATAGGATACAAAACTGGACTCACGATAATAAATTAATAATAAACATTAAAATGACATTAACAAAATTAAAATTAATTTTTTCTAGCTTAAGTCCCATAAAATAAATAATAACTCGCAGATATAGTTACAACAGCCATCATCTGGGATGCGTGATAAAACGACAGTAATATAAATTTGACTCTTTCCCCGAGTTTTCTTTACGTTCCACTTTGTTGTTTTATAATAACGCATTATTTGGTAACATTATAGCTGGATTATCAGATGGTAAATTTGGGAATATTATTTTATAAATGCATTGCCTGTTCCAATATATTCTGGTAGGGGAGCGTATTTATTCAAACTGGATGTGAAACAGTCGAAGATTGATACTCACCTAACAAAAGCTCTCCCATTCTTGAACCTGGCAACAAGTGAGTCTATAGCATCTTGAAGGCCCGGAGGTTTGTCACATTTCCTTTCTGCATCTGTGGTTTCAATAGCTCTGCGATCCTAAATTTAAAAATGTTTGTTCAGGAAAAACAATTGTACTCGATTTGCTGTAAATCTCACCTTTACAATCGTATTAATTAGGCCAATTAAGTAATCCAATGAGTAATGAGTTAGGTAGGGTTTTAGCGGCAAATCTACCCAAATTTCAGTGGAGGGAGAGTGGTAATAAGCAGTTTAGGGAGAAAAAAAAAACCTCAATACACTCGATCAGGATTCAAACCCCGATCTTTCAATCAACAATCAAGTCTATAATTAAAAGTCATACCTTAGATCAGGGGTCTCAATTTTTTTGGGCCCCGATCAACTTTAAATCTTATGAAAGATTGTGCGATCACCCATCATTCCTCCATTCATACATTTTATATCTATTCCTTGGATTCAATCCTTTCTCAAATACTTAAGTCCCCAACTTTCTAGGAAAAAAATATAGAATAGATAAAATAGGGTTTGAATCTCTGTTTAGTGCCTTATGGGTGGTTTTCCCATACACGTAACTTTGTAACCATGGTCACATATACAGCAGAAACATGGACAGTGAATTTAAGAGAGACTAGGAAAGTGGAGGCCATGAGAATAAAGTTTGTGAGGATAATGTTTGCTGTCATGAGGAGAAACAGTATTAGGAATGGAGTTATCTGGAAAAGAATGGGAATACAAGAAGTACATGAGATAGTAGAGGAAACAAGAATGAGTTGATATGGTCATGTAATGAGTGTGGAAAAGGAGAGAATACCAAAGAAAATTATGGAGATAAAGTATGTAGAAAAAAAGACCTCATGGAGACCAAGAAAAAGATGGGAGTAGCAAATAATATAAAGTGATACAGTGAGAGGAGAAAAATGGTGGAAGGAAAGCGGAAGCTGGAGGCATTTTACTAAACTGACCCTGCCACAGGCTGTAAACAGTAGATGATGATGATTTACACACAATATTTGTATTACCTTGACAACTACTTTCAGCTGCCTATTGGGAAGGTCTGTGTATGATTTACGCCAGTCTTGAATATTCCAACCTCTTGCGCGAAGCACTACTTCCACCAACAACATGTCCGAGAGTGCATCGCCGACAGTCTCGTTGATTACATCAATCAAATCTGCCAGCCTCGTAACCGCTGACCGCTGCTCAGAAGACAGACTAACAAATGCCAAAAATGAACTAAGTACCTATTTTTAATGAGTAAATAATTTGATACATTATTTGAACCCAACAAGATGCTATTTCACATAAGTAGCCAAATTTGAAACAGAGGGACAGCAACTATTAACCAAATGGTAGTGGACAATGTATCCTTCGTTTACCCTGAAAGGTAGTGATCTTACCTTGCATTATTCCACTAAAGTATAGCTTATAAGATAGGGTCATAATATGATCCATCAAGATAGTGATTTTCAACCAGGGTTCTGCAAGAATTTGCAAAAGTTTGCTTTTTGTTGGTCTGTCCATAATTTTTGTACAATGTGGAAATATGCTAAGAGAACTCGTGTACCCTAAGAAGAGGAAGAGAAGCGTACCAGTAATAATGTTAAAAGTAAGGTTAGAAATAATATTGATAAGCCATGTTAAAATATAAGTTGTTTATTGTTACTATTTACTTAACCTACTGGTTTACAAATATATTTCATAATTTACTTTTTTATTTTTTTAGCACTGTATCTTACTACTCGTTCAGGTTATACCCTTAAGTGTTAATTACTCTAATGGGTTAAGAAATGGGAAGGTTGAATATAGAGGAAGTGAACCTGCATTTGTGTGGAGGGAGAGTGGAAGACTATTTAAGAAAGACCACCCAAGCGAGATTCGAATCTCGATCTCCGTCGTCCTCGGCAGTCTAGTCAACAAGAAACCAGCGCGTTAGCTAACTACGCCAACGAGGCGTGTCTTACCCCTGTTGAACCTAATATGTGTCAGCCAGCTAGGGGGTTCTCAAAGATTTTACTAAATATTTTAGAGGTTTCTCTAAACAAAAGTTGGAAATCACTGATTGAGGTAGATGTACTTCTGATAAAGGAGTTACTAGTGATATATTATTTTTATTCATTAGACCACAAGAATGGTGTCAAAAAGTTGGTTGTTCCTTAGTGGAGGATTAGGGGGGGCAGAAGGGTTGTTATGTTTTTGGTGTTCAAGGGTATTTAGAATACAAATGTGTGATAATATTGTGTAATTTTGAAACTCATTAATTTCCCCAATCCTTGAATCTCAAAATATGCTTAAGGATTTGAGGATCCTATCCCTTAGCAAGATAATTGTAAACCAAATCAGAATTCAATCCAAATCAACTGTCTTTTTGTCGCGTCTCACTACACTTTTGAGGTTACATGCGCAAATAAAATTGATTTTATCCAATAACATATTATATAGATTCGTTAGGAGATAGGTATGATCTATGCTTACCTTGTATCGGCAACAGCGGTCTTTATCAACGAGGAGGTTGTTTGACTAAATATAACAGTGCCATGTCCATTGGCTTCGAAGTAAACTCCAATGTCAAATTCCAAAGCTTTATGGTGTAAATGTTTCACGCCAGTTGGTACACAAGCGACCGGAACTTTCTGAAACAAACAGTCACAGTAGTCGTTGCTGTAGAGCGGCGTTTTACAACCGGTGTGCTGCGGAACCTTGATTGTGCCGCGAAGGGGCAGCGGATGTGCTGTGGGAGTTTGGGGGGGAAAATAAGAAATAATTGAGGACAAATTTAAAGAGTAAGACCATTTTTTTTTAAATCCATGAACAACATTACATTATTTTTAAATAACACAATTAATAGAATTTCAGCTATTTAACTTTTAAACACAATCTTAATACTAATTATTTTTAATGATAAAATCTCTCCTTCTAAAACTGATGATGTGATAATTTTAGCTTCTTATTCAATTTGCCATGAGTTGAAAAAAGTGTTCAAAATCGCCGCTGTAGAGCCATACAAAGTAAAGCCAAATAATGTAACTTTTCCTAAATCAATGTTTGAATATTTTTTAAGGCTGGGTTGTTGGTTCTTTAGCGCATCGTTTCTATCAAACTAATAATGGGTTTACTAAGATATCTGCAATATTCAAATATTAGAATTATTTCAACTAGGGTTGTATCAAATTCACTATTTTATTAATTCAAATGTTCATTTTTCCTCAGAATCTCAAATTTGAATCTTGCAAACAAACTATAAACTTAAGAGGATGTAGGATATAGAAATACTAACTAAATGCTAAATTCCATCAAGCTATACCGACTGAGCTACCGCTGTATGTTGGCAAACTTAGTGCCAACATTTTGTGGATAGAATGTGTCATGTCGTCAGCACACGGAACCCTCCAGTCGTTAATCTCAGTTTTAGAGACCGGAGCCACTGTTTATGTACTCAAGTAGCTCCTCATTTGTCCTCATGAGGCTGAGTTTGACCCTGTTACAGACACACTGCTTCACAGAAAAATGTGGGAGTGCCGGGAATCGAACCCGGGACCTCTGGATCCATAGCCAGGACTATGACTACTAAACCACGGAAGGTGGTCTAACTTTTTTTTATATGAAGCATTAATTGTAGGGCCAGGGTAAAAACATGATAACCCCATTTTATGAAAAAATGTGTTATCAATTATTTCTTGTAGCTCACCTCTTGAACTACAAGTTGTTTTTATAGTCAGTAAAGACCTTGAGGATAGCTTATATCGACAAATGTTTTATTTATTTTTTATAGCTAGATTTGAAGGGTTTCATAGAAGTTTAAATAGGGAATATATTCCATCTTTTCCTACATACCTTATCTCCACAATCTCTTTGGTATTATCTCATTTTCTATTATCATTACATAACCACACCACCTCATGTACTCCCTGTACATCCATTCTTTCCCAAAATAACTTCATTTCTAATATTGTTTCTTCTCGTAACACTAACATACTCCTCACAAACTTCACTCCCACAGTCTCCACTTTCCTGATCTTTCTTACATTTAATGTCCATGGCCAGGGAGGTTACCCAAATATCGTGCACTGGTATAGTTTTCAACACAAGATTTGTCACTGAGGTTATCCCATCCCCTCACCATGTTAATGCGAGTGCATTTCTTCACAAAAACCTTTCAACTTCCCAAGTTATTAATAAACAAGGTGTTAAAAATAATATTAATGTGGCAGCACTGTAAATGAGGAGTTTCTTTAAATATAATAGTAAATATATAACCACTACATACATGGAAAATTAAAACCGTATAGAGCTCATCATCCAAATTAATTGTGACAAAGGTGCTTCAAAAGGTTTAAAATACAAATAGGTAGTTGGATTAGAGGGGGGGGGGAATGTTTAGTGAAATATAGTAAAATTAATAATAATTATTATTATATGTTAAGGTGTCAAAGTCCAATTTTTCAATTAGAAGCGAACTCAAATCAAATAGGCCTATATGAAATAATATTCTCTAAGTCAAATCAAAGTTCGAATATTTTATTGTTAATTGTATCTATATTGGAAAAAAACCATTATATTTTGCTCATTTATTTAACTTCATACAGTAAAATTTTTTACAAAATTTTATCTATACAAGTTTCTGAAATATTTCATTTTAAGTAGTAAGCACTTCAGTAATACTTCAGATTTTTTTATGAGTACCAGTACTTATTAATTTGCTCAGAATGGAAATAAATGGACCTAGATTATTATTTAGCTCATAATATGTTTATTTAAGAAGCTTCATGATTGTCAAATTTAGATATTTTTTTCTAAGCAAAGTCAAAATTTTTGTAGTTTCGCACACCCATAATAAAAACTTAAAAAAACAGACGAAATATTAAAAATGAATACGTTTTATTAATTGAAAAGAAATGGAAAGGAATAACGACCACGTGGTCTTATCAAAGAGAGGGGGTTGGCGGGAGCTTATGTTAAATACAGAGTCCGCATTCTTTGGTTACGGTGATTCAGATGGTCAGCTTTATACTCTATATCATGAGGGTTTGGAATGAACTTACCAACGTGTTAGCAATGTAATCTGTGGAACTGCCATTCGCATAAGCTGTTTGGACCAAACCTAGGTTTATCTTCAACTTGCTTTCCTTTACAAGATCCATCAGATACCCAGCAACTTGAAACAAATTTAAACTGCCACATTGTTTAAATTTTTATTATGAGTGTACTTTATTTATTCTCAGTTTTTATTTCTTATTATTTTTAATATTAATCTGTTTTCTGTTTGAAGTTACATAGCTATACAGCATGTTGATTATCTCACACGTTATACACAACACGTTTCCAAAGTGTTTTACTAAGTTAATAAGACAGTTTAAGTTGCAGTGGATTAAAACGCAAATTAAGATTGCTATCTTTAGTTTTTTTTCCCACAAAAAAATGTTTTGACCAAAATATTGCTTTAGTAGAAACATTATTAGTTTTATTTTCAAAGTGAACTCAAATCAAATATATGAAATTCCTCGAAGCCAAATTGAAGCACAATTTTTTTTTAATGTTTTAATCATCAAAAGACATTAATTATATTGTGCTTATTTATACAACTTTATGAATTAAAATTACTTGGTTTTATTGACAAATATTTGAATTATTTCATAGTAATCTGACACATCAATTCAATTACTTCAGTTTTTTTCATATGAGTATTAATTTGTTATGTATTTATAAATGGCAATAATTGAACATAAATTGGAAAAATTTGAGCGGACAATACTTTAATTCAATTTAAATTAGTTTAAAAATGACACCTGGACATGGTAATCAAACCCGAGACTTTTGGCTTAGCACGCCAATTCTCTCTACCACTGAGCTATCGAGAATTCGTTCAATGCTTTGGGCCATTCTTCACTCATAATTTAAGGCTGAGTCTGTGATGAAAGTGTGATAATTGTCAGCTACAAATGAGCAGTCAATAGTGTCACGCGCTATCAGATATCACACATCTATCACGGACACAGCCTTGAGTTGTATGTGAAGAATGGACCTGATCACAGGGCGGTTCTTGGACAGCTCACTGGTAGAGCTTTGGCGTATTAAGCCAAAAGTCCCGGATTGGATTCCTGTGTCCAGGTGTCATTTTTCAACTAATTTGAATTTGTTATTGAAATGTAATTTCCTCTGTATAGATAGTGCCATAATTACAATGATTTGAAACCTTTGTGTTGATAGTCTTTGAATACTTTATAGTTGAGAATTTGTAATTCTCAAAGCTAAATATTTTTATTATTTTTTCCGAGCAAAATCTCAGCTGATTTTTTTTTTCATAGCTTCACACACCCTTAGTAACATGAATAGTTTTTGTATAATTGTCATGATCATCGCAGAATTTTACCAGCACTTTTTTTCTCTTAATTTAAAAAGTTCCTTTCCAAGTGCTACTACATTACACTCATGAGTCATGATCAATATTCGAGAATTGTCGGGCTTACTAAATGTATCTACTGAAGCAGTATTTTATTTGTTGGCTTAAATAAGGGTTTGGTCAGAAAAAACTTCAAAAATACAGATCTGTATTAGAGTTTCCATTCGTCCCAACTGGAATTAATGAGATATTTTAATGTTAATGTAATTAATGAATAGCCTGTGACAGTAGGTTATATTAGGTCTTGAATTAAGTAGGAAATTCTCTCCAATACTTCAAAATTGTTTCAAATGTGTATTTTTGACAAAAATCTAATCTCAAGTGCCTGGCTGGACCTACATAACTTCAATTTTTCCATGATTTCAATAATAAAAATATTTTTGAACTTAATTCTAATAAAATGTACCAGGGATCGTACTCACAAATTGTTTTAGTTTGGTTTTCACATTCTCTCTTAAAAGGAATTTCCATTTTTCCAGGCAGCTTAGATTTAAGAAGAGTATGGTATGGTAATAAAATTTAATTCCTAATCAAACTGACTAGTGTGAAGTTATGTAAGTTATGTTTTAAACAGGATGATTTAATATTGTTGGAAAAACATCTTTTGTCACTTCATAACCCTTGTTTAAGAGGTAATGAGACATGTTTAAATCAGCATGCTTAGCTCTTCACTTCGCATTTTTGTCTGTACAAAGACCTACTGATTTAATATTTCAGTTAAATGTCCCAAATTAACTAGATATTCCAGTTTTTTACTAGATTTTGCAACATCTCTACCCCTTAGATTCATTTTTTCATTATCGTTGAACATAATTGATTAAAAGAATCATAACCGTTATTTTGAGATTTTTAGGAGGACAAAGTCTTATAAGACCTAAATGATGACCTCTTGCAAGTTTGGTACGTAACAGTATTATAGTAACTTTAAAGGGAATTCATGCTCTCCTTGGACTCACCTAGTGTTGCTATCCTATCCCCGTCCAATAAATGAAATACATTTGATTCGTCTGTGTAGAAGTACAAGAGTCTATCAGCATCGCCATCCACAGTCACGCAGCGAGCGTTCACTAGCAAGGGAACCCCATCTGGAGCACATTGCTGTACCTTCACGTAGTCCGCTCCACACTATGGACATTCACAAACGTAGCAAAGTACACTAGCTTTACACTTGTTATAAACTATCACAGGAGGTGGTCTTAGCAAGGAATTTAAGGTCGGGATGTAGGAAACACAAGAAAAGGCCATTGTTTTTTGCAGTTTTTATATCAAAACAATTTTTTGATCAAAATAAATCAAATATTACTTTAATACGAACATAGAATTTAATTTTCTTCACGTGATGATATACAAAGTTCTTGAATATCTGTCAAGAGCATAACAGCATTAGATGAGAAACTTTTTAAATGAAGAGAAAAAAATGGGGTGTGGCTGTGTCATGGACACGGCCGTGTGTTGTACGTGAATACGTTTATGTAACGGGTTATATTTTTTTAAATATTTTTATTTATGTATTTAGGATAAAAGCAAGGAAACAAATAATTATTGTATTAAAACTTAAACGAACATCGTAGATTCTCCGAGTAAAAAGTTATATTAATTGCAAATCTCGATACGCAGCAAAATAACCTCAAAATGGCGGCGCTTCCCCCTCCACCGCGCGCGATGCGTCACTGTTCTCGCTTATCGTAATGAATTCTTTGATCCTTTAGCTATCCAGTGGTATAATTTAATTTTTGATGTAGAGGAAAGATTCGAAACTACAACACCAAACTGTATCCCCCGATTTTGTTATCATTAGGTTTTTTGGATTGCCCCCGTATGGTAGCAAATTTAAAGACGTATTCATGTCAAAAAGTTGTCATTAAATTCCAGGACACCCTTGACAGATATTCAACAACTGTTGATATCACCATTTGAAGGAAATTAAACTGTTCCTACTGGAGAAATATTTGCTTTCATTAGACCAAAAAAAAGTTTCGATACAAAAACTGCAGAAAACACCTTTACTCACATACATCCCCACCACAAGCAAACATACCTTGTGGTTTAATTCCCCTGATCCTTCGTTGAATATTTCAATAATGATGGAATTGTCCAAACACTTCTTGAGCTGTTTCATTTTGATTGCACCCACTCCATTGGCTCCATCGAAAAGAATATTGGGGGTGTAGTTGCCTGGGGTTGTTTGCTGGGAAAAAGAACCAATTTAATAGTTTCGAAATTTTCTTTCTGCCATTATTATTTATATGTATGAAATAAAGTGCCTTATTCTACCAATGAATAAACTTCCATCAGTTAAAGCAAAAAAAAAAAAAAATAGTTGATTGAAATTTAATATGAATTCAGATTCTGTTCATAAAGATAAGAGGGGAAATGTGTCACAAGTTTATATTGAGTTCTCATGTCTCCATATTACACCCTTCAGTCACTTTTTTTTTACAGTGTGTTTTACTATTCATTTGGGTTATATGCATTTATATAGATAAGAAAAGTTTATATGGAAATGAGTCCATATTTTTGCAAAAAGTGGGAATATAATTTAGGGAAATCGCCCTCAGTAACCCCGACCAGAATTCTAACCCTGATTTTCTTGTCATCGGTACTCCAATCCATTGCAATTAGACCAAGAAACCTTTTTTTTATCATAATGTTTAATCATGACTTTTAGGACTAAATTGTAAAAAAAAAGTATTAATTATTGTAAACCCTAAATAATTGTTGTCAAAGAAGTGTTTTTGTATGTACAAGAGCATTCTCACAGTTACAGAAACTCATGGAATATACTATCAATATTTTTACCTGTCCTTGAAGTTTCTTAAAAGTGGTAGACAGCTTGCTAAAATAACCCTCTTCTGTGGGGGTGCCATACCTTCCCCCCGTGTTCTGGCAAGTCACAAAGAAGTGTAACATGGGGGTGGTTACAACCCCATAATCCTTGGCTTCCCCTTTCAAGGCCTTGATGCCATTAAGAGCTGCGTCAGACAGCCTTGGACTGCTCGCTCTACAAATAATGGCATAGAAACATGTCAAATATCACCGCTAAAATGTCATCAAAAATATGTACAGATACTCGAACAAAGAAAAGTTTAAATAGCAACTATTTTGTTGAGATATGTAAACCCAGCACAAAATTGTTTGTAGTTAGGTATGTGGTATCAAAAGAAAATTATTGATACCGTACTAGTAACGAAAAAAGTATTGATAACAGTATCAGTATCGTATCAAAATTTTAATCTGGAAAAATGTTTTTTTAAATCTAGTATTAATAAACTCCTACCCACTTCGGTGGCTGTGTGGTCTACTGCGCTAATCTCGTGTTGTACTAGACTGTCGAAGACAGGGAGATCAGAGTTTGATCCCGGTCGGGTGAAACGAGGGTGGTTTTTCTAAATGGCTATCCACTCTCCCTTCACGCAAATACGAGTGCATTGCCTCTAAATTAAGCCTACCTAAGCCCTAGCCCATTAGTGTAATTAGTACATTGGCGTATAACCTGAACAGGTAGTAAGATGCGGGGCTAAAAAAATCTCAACTTTTGCATCATAACCGTATTTTCATTTTTGTTTAAAAACTGAAAATTATAATTATAGTTTTTAATACTTTAAAACAAGTTTTTATAAGATGGTTTTTCTTTATCCAACTTCTTAAAAAAACTCCCAGAATTCACTTCCAGGAGATGCCATTCTACAATCGGCTATATACTCTATCAAGATAGATTATTAACTATTGATAAACAAAAGAAGAATGGCCGCTATGCCCTGCTACATCTGCATATAAACTTTTCTGCTTCATCTGCTTGGAGCACCTTGTGAGTTCGGTGAGTTATACAAAAGCTTCTTTCTTTGTTAATTTGTGATGACTGTGCTCATTGATAAAGGAAGGGGTAGTAGACTGGTTTCCACTCATTCCACATTGAAAGAACAGCTATAAATTATGATGAGCTAAAAGCGATTGAATGCTAGAGTTGCAGAAAATGAGTGAGAATTGAAAAATCCTGTAATTTGTTCTTCCTCCACAGTAAACCCTAGTAAATATCTAATCCCAGCATGATTGAAGATAGCAAAAAAGTTCTTTCTTTTGATACCGATCAGATATCGAAGTTTGAGTACTAATATCAGTAAAAGTATTGGATAAAAAGTAATGAGTCGAAAAATACTAGTATTGAAAGGAAAATATCGATACTAGTAAGGTATCGATACTTTTTTTTCACATCCCTATTTATAGTAAGTAGTACATGTTAGTTAAATCGGTGTGTCTTGGACCACCAAATCAAAAAATGAGCAAACTAAGTTAGTTGGTGACCAATCAATATTGCTGCTGAATGAATGATTAAACACAATTAATTATTATTTAAATGATGTGTATAACAAACTGATAAGTGATAGGTCCCCTACAAGATTAGTTCTGATAGCAAAATCAAACTCAATTAAGTGGAAAATGGCATACTGGACACAGAAATTGAACCCGGGACTTTTGGCTTTGCACGCCAATGCTATACCACTGGTCCATCCTGGTTCATCTCGTAACCGAGCCTCTTTTCACTGTGATTGTGGGTTGCTATGAGTTGTCAATATTTTCACCAATTACCATAAATATACTCAATACAACAACCAAAGAGCAAGTGACTATGGATGTGAGAAGAACCAGTGTGGTAGAGCATTGGCAAGTAAGACCAAAGGTCCCAGGTTTGATTCCCGAGTCCGGGTTATCAATTTTCACTTAATTGAATACAATCAATTACGATTAACTTTGTAAGTTAATAAAGCTGTACCTTGTGTCTCTTCCTACGAACACGCTGGCAGGCTTAGACAGGTCAATGCCCTCTGTCTTCATAATATCTGCAAGCACATACTCCAGTTCGGAATCGCTGAAAAAAAAATGTAAAATAATATGGGACAAGAAGTGAGACAAATATTAGTCAAATTAGGGACAAAATGTGAAACAAATGA
The DNA here is from genome assembly GCA_033556935.1 of Timema podura. Taxonomy (NCBI): domain Eukaryota; kingdom Metazoa; phylum Arthropoda; class Insecta; order Phasmatodea; family Timematidae; genus Timema; species Timema podura. The sequence continues at coordinate 76,127,292 of JAVRXN010000011.1, forward strand.
TAGTTCAATTAAGGACAAGATATGAGATAAATGATAGTTTAAAGACGTTAGACAAACGAGAGTTTGATGAATGCACTTCCGACAGAGAATTTACCTATAACTATATATTTTCACAACACATATTGACTATTATGAAATCTTAACTATATGACTGTTCTTAGACTCAAGATGAGTGAATAAACCCAAGAAAAAGATTAAGAGTTCAACTCACGTAGCGTTGGCGAGCCTGGTTGCTAGACTCTCCCATGTGTGCTCCAACATCTCCCCATGTGGGTCCACTAGCTTCACACCATTATCTGGCTCTGGGTTGTGAGATGCCGTAATCATCAACCCAATGGTTGCTACCAACATTCATGAAAATAGCCCAGATTAATTAATCATCATAATTATTATTTTAACAATCATTTAAAATGCCAATAGTTATTGTCAAGGAACTGTACCCGCATTTGCATGGAGAGTGGAAAACTATTTTGGAAAAATAACCTCAATACACCCAACCGAGATTCGAACCTTGATCTCCACATCATCGGCAGTCTAGTCTACTGCAAGATTAGAGCGTTAAACCACGTCGTCATTGAAGCGGGTATTATTTAAGTTAAATAGCCTTCTGGTACTTAGGCTACCATGTCTACTAATAGTAAAATTATATTTTCAATATCTCTGTACCTGTTTGAATTATATGTGTACATCAATTATGCTCATAGAATACAAATGATAGTTATTTTAGAAAACATTTGTGTGGTCGGAGAGTGGAAAACCATTTAGGAAAAACCACCATTAAATTGGCCAGCCGATATTTGAGCCGCAATCTTGTCATGAGCAGTTCAGTCTAACACAAGAGTGACGCATTAGACAATGCGACCACTGACGCGGGTTTAATTGGGAGCAAAGTTGATTTTATTACAAACGCTAAGGCAACAAATGTTGTTTGTACACATCTTTGTAAAAATATAAAAGCAAAGTTATTTGAAGACCTTTCTTTGCTTTTGATCGGAGAACCGCTAATAGCCCCATGCGGAATATGACGTAATCCAGAATGTCTGATCTATAACAAAAATTATGAGATTATTTTAAGTCATAGTTATGTACATGTTTTGAAAATTTAGTTTAACATCTGAGATATAATAGTAATTGAAAAAAAAAACCAACTTCTAAACCATGGGGATCTAACATAATCTTGAGAAATACAATTTTCCTTGTTAGAATTTTTTTCCTCCATGAGAAATTAAAAACGTTAACATGTTATCACATACACAAAAAAAAAAAAAATAGGTGTTAGAAAATAAAGATCTGAACCCTCCATTACTTGACCAGCAAAGAATTATAGCTAAAAATGTAGACCTATTACTTACTTTGCTCTAAAGCCAGCTGTACCATATTGAATAAGTTCAGAATCTTTTCTGGGAAACTTTTCAAGTCCTAAATTCCCAGCTTCAGCAAACACCCTACTAGTCATTTTTAAAAGGCAAGAAATGAATTTGTTACTATAGATTTGAAGTTTAAATAAACATATGTTGACATAGCCCAAGTTCGGGTTTCCGGGTGGTTAGGGCGTTGACACAATTCAAGTGTATATTTGCGCGCGCAGTAAAAACACCAGAAACCCGCGCTGTGTAATATTTGACATGCTTTTGTCTAGGTTAAGGTCTTAAGGATGAAGAAAAGAGTTGAGAGAATTTACACACATTTGCGTGAAAGTGGGAAGTAATTTTTTTTTAACTCCATATGTATACCCAGTCAGAGGAATTGAACCCGGACCTTTCATTCAATTTATAGATATTAGATAATAAAGGTCTACTCAACCCGATCTTTGAATTTGGGAAAGTAATGTCACAGATAATATGTACAGAGAATGACTCAGTGACAATCATTGATCTCTATAACATTGATCTCTATACTATAACTGGATGGACATCTATGGCTGAAATTTTCGAGCTGTCGTCTGCATACCATTGGGTAAGAGAGAAAGAAACTTTCGGGTATCTCTTTCTCTCTTTCACCCATACAAGGCAATGTGGCATTTTGACATCGTTCATTAATTTGATTGATTATATGAGATACATCAATGTGAGAGTGGTTAAACTAAATAAATATGTTAGTTAAAGCTTTGAAGAGCATATAAAAGTTCAAAACAGGTTAGTTTTTTCTTTAAATAAGTTGATGTAGCCTAATATGTACGATGATTTTTGAAGGAAGCTTACTTTTAAGGCTTTATCTCGTACCAGAATCCTACCCTATATTTGTGTCTAGTTAGGATAAAAGACCTTCCAGAAGGAAATTTCTACTTCTGTTCTAAATTGCCGTTCATCCTACCAAAATATTATATATATGATAGTATTCTGGTACGAAATAAAGCATTACAGATTGGAATTATTACTAAAATCCGGTTTATAAGATACTGTACTTCCTACAAGCCAATAACCTAAGTTATCATTTGAACGTAAGACTTCTACACAAAGTGTGTCATTCAAACAAATGTAATACAGTTTTTAACTAACTTGTTTCATTATAGTTATCGAAATGTTAACATAATATGATTTCTGAAAGATATGAGCCAACTTAAAAAAACAGGTATTATTACAATAATACTTTCCACAAGCCTATAACCTAAGTGATAGTTTGAATGCATGGCAACTATTCAAAGTTTGTCATTCAAACAAATGTAATCAATTTTTAAGATACCTTGTTCATTATATTTATCGAACTTTCAATAAAATATGGTTTCTGAAACCAATATACACGCTAATAACCAGCTTTAAATATAAGTGTTGTCGTGGCAGACTGTAAACAACATTGATGATAACTACATAAAAATTGAAATATCTAAGGTTTTATTCGTATTTGTACAGTATTACCTGTAAAACTGGATTGTATATCCTTTAATGTAAATGTTTCTTCAGAAAAGTATGGTATAATACTTCACTATTTTCAAACAATAACACTTTTATTCATCAGAGACATGTTTTCGCATAAGAACATTTAAAGAAACCGTTAAATCTTTCCCCCCCTCAGTGTAGCAGACGATACACTTGAGCGTCACGATTTTGTCCTTGGAATGTGCATGTGTATGTCCATCCAGTTATACTATAGAGATCAATGCTCTATAATATAACTGGATGGACATCTGAGGCTGAAATTTTCGAGCTGTCGTCTGCATACCATTGTCAAAGAGAGAAGAAAATTTTCGGCTATTTATTTCTCTCTTACACCCATACAAGGTAATGTGGCATTTTGACATCGTTTATTAATTTTATTGAATATATGAGATAATTCAATGTGTGATTAGTTAAATGAAATAAATATGTTAGTAAAAGCTTTGAAGAACATAACAAAGTTTGAAACTGGTTATTTTTCTTTAAATAAGTTGATGTAGCCTAATATATACGATAATTTTTGAAGGAAGCTCGCTTATAAGGCTTTATCTCATACCAGAATCATACCCTATAGTTGTGTTTAGGTAGGATAAAAGACCTTCCAGAAGGAAATATCATATTGGAATTATTACTAAAATCAGGGTTTAGTAGATACCGTACTTCCTGCAAGCCTATAACCTAAATTATTATTTGAACGTAAAATCCGTATCACACGACACTAGCTCGTACTTGAAATCCAGTATGCCATCATCTAGCGTCGTGTGATTCAGAAAAAGTATACTGGTTCTGCCTCTTGGTACTGGCTACCATACTAGTTGTGAGGATAGAACAGGCGCTATTTTCATACTGGTTCCGACACTAGTCTGTGTAATTCGACCAATCAATGCGCGTTGAGACTGTGTGTAGAGAAATGGTAGAAATGGCGCCAACGTGGTTATCGGATGTGATTTTGTTGTTGGCAGAGTATTATTCTAAATATACTTGTTTATATAATACCAAATTGTCACAATATGACCATATATTTAATATATATTTAATTAAAAACATGTAATCTAAAACCGACAAACTGTGTTCCAGACCCGATTTTAATCTAAATAAACTTGATAGCATGCCAACCTTCGGTGGTTGCTTTTTTAGAATAAAGTGTGCGTAGGCCTAAAAAAAGAACATATGTGTGTCAAGTATACTGTACTTGGACACCCACAGGCTTAGGGGCCTCTGACCACATCGTTAATAAATGAATACAAATTTGGGGAAATATACTAAACGTTAGAGTCACCCCGAATGTATCCTACCTAACCTCCGAATGTATCATTTTTAGTATCCCGCGTTCATTATTTCGTCTTTCCAGCCAGTCCCGTGTCCATATTCTTTTCCTACGCTCCCTCTCATAATTTTCAATTTCATAATTAATAATTAATGCAGCTGCTTCACCCAAAATTAATAGCTGACATTCCATAAATATTTGCACTAGAACCTAGTACCAAACTAGCAGCGTGTGAATACTCTAATTCCATTTCTATTGGATTAGCTAGTACACAGATATCTAGGCGCTAGCTAGCACACTTGATCTCTAGTACAAGTACGTGTCGTGAGATAGTAGCTTTAGACTTCTACACAAAGTATGTCATTCAAACAAATGTAATAAAGTTTTTAGCTAACTTGTTTCATTATAGTTATCGAACTTTCAACAAAATATGGTCTCTGAAAGCAATATACAAGATAGTTTGAATGTATGGCAAATACACAAAATCTGTCATTCCAACAAATGTAATCAAGTTTTAAGATACCTTATTCATTATATTTATCGAACTTTCAAAATAATATGGTTTATGAAACCAATATACAAGCTAATAACCAAATTTAAATATAAGTGTAGTCTTGGCAGACTGTAAACAACATTGATGATAACTACATGTTTAAATATGTTAAAGATTGTATCCGTATTAATACAGTATTACCTGTAAAACTGAATTGTATATCTTTAATACAAATGTTTCTTCAGGAAAGTGTGGTATATTTTCAAACAATAACACTTTTATTTATCAGCGACATGTTTTCGTATAAGAACATTGAAAGAAACCGCTAAATCTGTCCGTCCACCGTAACTTTTCTCCTCATCTCTGTCAAAGGCTGCGCTGTAACAGGTCCAGAGCAACCTTGTTCCTTTATGCTCCAGAGATATTTTGGAGCAGTCGTACACTAGAAAGGAAGTGAATACTTTGTATTCTTGTCACAGCGCTGAGATAAGGTCTGGCGCAATCTTACTTATCTATTATAGGCCTAGTTTAGAGTTGGTTTGGGGAATCACAAATAACTTTTGAAGGGGAAGAAAGCTTTCGTAGTACAAACACTATTTCCACAATACAAGCAGAGTATGTAATTTATTCTCACCATAAATTGTTACGTTGATTATGAATATTGAAGATATTGGTGATAAAAATGATCTAATTCAATGTTCATTAATCTACGGTCCACCGACTGATTTTATCTAGCCCACCAAATATTTAGGAAACAAAAATTTGTTTAAAAAAATGGACTTAACAAATTATTACTACATTATAAATTTAAAATTGAACTTTTTTTTGCTCCACTTTTTTTCAAACTAGCCCAACAATTATGTTTTTACCCATAGAGCCCACAATATCAAAAAGGTTGCTAACCTCTGGTCTCTGGCGTCACTCTCGCAATAGACTGGACTGCCGATGACAAGAATATTGAGGTTTGATTCCGGTCGGGTGCACTGAGGGTGGTTTTCCACTCTCATTCCAAACAAATGCTGGTGCAATTACTCTAGAATCAACCATCTTCATCCCTAACACATTAGCGTAACTAGCATGTATACGTATAGCCCGAACGGGCAGTAGACGGGATGCTAAAAAAAAATTAGGCTGGGAGTAGGTACTAATCTAGTCATTGTGACAAAAAAAGAGCAGGTAAAAGGAACAGGTCCAGTGGTGGAACAGTAGCAGAATGCTCCCGTTCCACTAAAGGAGCAGTTCTTCCCATCCCTACTATTTAATGAATTTTGCAAACTACTTTCATTCTCAGCCAATAATACGGTATAATCTGCATAGGCCCTGTGAATATGTGAAAGAGAACTTTCATTTTACTTTTACTGACTCCTCGGCATACAGCGCTTCTGGCAAAACTATAAACTAATTCATACAAAACTTGCTGAACGAAGGAGAATTCTTAATTTTAAGTCAACGCCCTTCACAAATCAATAAAAACTATAACGGGATTTAGAATTTTATACATTTACTTTTATCACCTATAAAATGTTTTAAAAGTGATTTTTTATTACTTTTTTCTTTGTGGATTAATTCTCTTTACAAACATATTATTATTTGAGTAAAACTAGTTCTAAGAAGTAGGTTTTTATTTGACTATTTAGAAAGCACCCATGGGGCGGCGGTTGTGTTTAGTCTTGTATTTTGTTATGATTTTCAACAGATAACAAAATATGGGTTTGAAATGTTTTCATTATTGGTGTGCTGTGTTTGTGTTTCAAACTCTATTTTTGTTATGTAAAGGTGAGTTTCATTTCTATGTAATTTAGTGATTGTGTAAAATATTGACAATTATTGCTAATGGTTGTGCACAAGAAGCAAGGTTATGATTTAAGTTATCAATTAAAGTAAATATCAATTAGCTTAATATGTGTGTAGCTAATTGTAAAATCATATCAACAAAATCGATATTTCAACGTTACCACTCTGTTGCACCACAAATATAAATTGGCCCTTCAATAAATAAACAAAAAAATAGTTGAGGCTGAAGGTTTGGGTGACTCACAGGTGTTGACCTGGAAATGTTAGGCTTAAGACAGCTACATACGACATGATTTGGTCAGGCAGATTTGGTAAGATCGGATGCAATATCAGGTTGTGTGTAGAGGTGTCATCTGACATCATTTTCAATTTCATGTCTGGGTGTCCAGCCCACCCGACCGCATGCTGTTGGTGTGATCCCAACCATAAGAATCAAAAATCAACTAATGAAATCAGGTGCTCAGTCAGGTAGTCTCGGTAACATCTGATTTGGTCAGGCGGAATGTTGTGCCTACAAGTCAGATCGCATGTATCCTGTTTTAGATAAATTTTGCATTTCTTTTAGTACTACACATTTAACTGCCCATTAAAGCTATCCTCAACTCACATTAGTTGAATTACAGGACGATAAAGGAAAATTTGAAGAAATGCACTTATTATGAATCTGGAAACGTTAAAACACTTTTTAGGGCCCAAACACAGACTTTGGGGGACCATAGTCCGTGTCCGTGGTCCTAAAGAAATTATATTTGCGTCTACACAGTGTGTTACCTTGATCATGTGATCTTGTAAACAAATGAAATAAAGACTTTGACCAATAAAACACTTGAAAAGAAAATCATCTACATCAAGGAGCAACCGACCGCCAAGCTGTCGGTTGCTCAATAAAAGACTCTAAAACAACTTTTTTAGAAAACGTCCAGGAAATACTTGAAATGTAGGTTAAGTAACAATTACAATGCATATATTTATAACACCTGCCTCGGTGGCGTAGTTAGCTAACGCGCTAGTTTTGTGTTGAACTAGACTGCCAAGGATGGGCAGATTGAGGTTTGAATCTCGGTCAGGTGAACTGGGGGGGGGGGGGGGGTGTTCCTAAATAGTTTTCCACTCTTCCTCCATGCAAATGTAGGGTTCACTTCCTCTAAATTCTACTTTCCCAATTCCTAACCCATTAGCCTGATTAGTATTTTCTTATAACCCGAATGGGTAGTAAGACGCAGTGATAAATAAATAAAAATAAATATATTTATAACATGATTTACCGCCTCGGTGGCATAGCTATACCGCCGAGGACAGGGAGACCGAGGTTCGAATTTCAGTCGGGGTGAACTAGGGGTGGATTTTCCTAAATGGTTTGCCACTCTCCCTCCACACAAATGCGGGTTCACTTCCTCTAAATTCAATCTTCCCAATTCTTAATCCTTTAGCATAATTAGTACTCAAGTGTATAATCTGAATGGGTGATAAGACATGGTGCTGATTTTAAAAAAAAACATGATTTGTGCTATAAAATTTATAATTAGCAACAGTTACTTTCACTGCTTTGGTGCTTTTATTTCAATGTGCTGCGCGCACATATTTACCTAACTGTGATTGGTAGTTTGTAGCCTAGACTGGTGCTTAGAAAGTTAAGGTTGACTAACTTCTTTAGAGTACAAATCAGGACTTTGTAGACAAAGCAATCTGATACGTTGGCATTTATTTATTAGCGACTATGGACCACGAACTAACAAATATGAAATATGTAGTTGGGGCTTGAGAGGAAAACAAATCCTAATACACCTGACCAATATTCAATAACAATCTGTTATGGCACTGCTGTAGGCCTACTTTTGACTGGACGGTCAGAATGTCGAGCAATATTAAGGGACCCAAAGTCACATTTGTAACCAAGCCGCTGAAAGCTAGGCAGGTTCTCCTAGTATGGCCACCTACATAGATATAACAAGAGTTTGAGTTCAAGTGTCTTGGACACAACTTTCTTGTTGCGTCAACCAGGTCTCAAGTATGGCCATTGCCATCATTGGAGCCCACTAACCCTAGCCAAGTTTTTTGGATATTGTGTTAACTTATCGGACTTAATGATTTTCAAAAATTTTCTATGACGTTGGTCATATAGCACCGAATTGGATATTTTCCTTTTGAAAATATTATTGAAATTCTTTGAACATATTGCACACGTTCACATAAGCCTAATTATACTTTTGACACCATCTCGCTATTTTTGGCATACTGGTACCAACTAATTCTCAAAATAATGAAGAATTAGGATTTTTGTTTTGTGTCTAACAAGGTATAGATAGATTTTTGGCAGGCTTTTAAATTAATTTTCAGCCATTCTTGTGACAGTCACACTATCAAAATCAATGTTTCTGCAACCGCTTGGATGACACATTTATTAAACAATTTATTAAACAAATCATAAGGCCTAGGCATGGTAAACTTTTGAAATATTATTTGTTCAACAATGCCAAGTGTTTAGAAACATTAGAGCCCACATAAACACGAGTAGGATCCGCGGCAGGGGCGAGTCGTTGCACTTAACACTTAAATTAATTTGTCAACCTCTCCGACACCTTAGCTCTGTAGGTAGCGTCATGGTCTCTTCCGTCCGGGAAGATCTGGGAAAACTGGAATTAGCCGTGAATTTGAAGTGGTTGGGGAAAAAATGAGAAAAGTCGGAATTTGGTAAATTACAAAAAAATATCCGGGAAAATGTTGTTTTACTCAAAATATTAAATATGTTATCAGTAAATTACAATATGATTCAAACTGTCTTTTTTTGTTTGTAGTTGTGTAATATATTTTCTAATTTTTCTAATTCCTAGTAGACTTTGTTAATACAAATAAAAAACTGTTTGTCTAAATTTTTAAACTTATTATTATTATTCATAAAAAATATTAACAAAAACCGTAGGGGAGTGGGGAGGGGAGTAGAAGGGTGTGACATATTTTTGAGTCAGGAAATTTTAGGAAATGATCAGGGAAAATGTTGGTAATTCCATTGGTCAAGTGAGTACACATGTAAATTCTGTCTTCTGAAATAAGGGTCCTCGGTTTGATTGCCGGCATGGCCGAAATAGTTATCATTAGTGAAATGTGGATTTACCCTTCCACAGTGATTAATTAACGTGCCGGGGACTGGATGTTGTGCCAGTCCTAGTCTTAAGCTAGATTATAAGGCATATGAAGCTCGACAGGCCTAGCCCATCCAGTGGTGGAAAAATATATGGCTTGAAAAAAAAACTGCCACAGGCTGGAAACAGTATTGTATGTAAAGTTAATATATCTGTAACTTATTGTCTACTGTTTCCGTTACACTTGAAAATATGTTTTTGAAGGCCAATTGTCGGTGAGACGGCCGGAGATGGTCGTGTGGTGCACCATCAGTATAGAGGAGCAGTGGAAGTGTCAAAACTTCTCCCAGGCTATTGAACGAGACTTTGCGCTGTTTGGTAATGATGAGATGCGACTCAATTGTACCAAGGTGAGTCAGTTGGGGTATACATTTTTAGAAATATACATTGAGTACCGAAACTACAAGACTAGGCATAATATACAGAAACAAAATGCCACATTTGACTGAAGTTAGATTTTTGTATGACTACAGGTCCAATTCCAATGTCCAGGTATCATTTTTCAACAATATTCAAATGTAATTGGACAAAAATTGCTATGTATGAATTGATAATGCTTCTAATCGCATTGGACCTGTTTTTGTGGCTGCATGGTCTAACGCGCCACTCTCGTGTTGGACTAGACTGCCGAAGATGGGGAGATCGAAGTTCGATCTCGGTCGGGTGCACTAAGGGTAGTTTATTCCAAAATGGCTTTTCACTCTCCCTCCACGCAAATGCGAACTCACTTCCTCTCAATTAACTCAAACCTTCCCAATCCTAACCCATTAGTGTAATTAGTACATAAGGCTTATAACCCGAACGGGGTAGTAAGACGCGGTGCTAAAATAATTACTTGCATTGGTGTTCATGCAGGCTAACACGTCAACATCGTCATGGGGTTTGCTGGTGACAATGAGATTGAGGTTTGAATTCAACCTGTTGCCCTTACTCAGGTGTTTTCTTAATTGGTTTTCCAATCTCCCTCTACACAAATTTGGGTATGCTACCTCTTATTTCTACTTTCCTCCTCTCTTTTATACTGCGGGTTGTGTAAATATGCGGTAGACTGGATGAATAGTAAGACGTGGTGTACAAATAAAAATCTAGGCCAAGTTTTTTTTTAACCAAAATTTAATACCACACTACAAACTATTAAAACCAAATAAAGAAATACCAAATTTTTTAGATAGGCCTATAATTTGTTGCATTCCTTACAAGTGCACTCAGCTTCATGTGATTATAGTTATTCAAGGATAATCAACACAATTGTGTTCCGCTAGAATGGTCAAGCGGAAATTCCTAAACACCAGAAACCAAGCGTTTGTATGAAACTGAGCATAGCTGTCCTGAAAATTAAACTGAGCATAGCTGTCCTGCAGTAAAATAAAAAAACAAGAGACGAGTAAAATACAAATGACAGTAAAATATGTGCTGTGTCCCTTCGATTTAATCATATCATTCGATTCACAAAGATCCATTCTATGTTCCTATACCAGTTCCCTTTCGTTTCTCTTGAATTTAGTCCCTGATTATCAATCGAAATATTTGGACTTTTCAGGGTGGAAAATGTCAACTTTTAAACTATGTTTACAAGTTTCTCTCTCTCTCTCTCTATATATATTATATATATTATATATATAAAAGAAAGCTATAGTGCCAATTTTTTATATCTGATGGCACTATTCAGTACGAGGCAGCTCTTTAAGTACTTCTCTTTAACTTGTTTAGGGGTTCAACAAGGAAGACTGCATGACCTACCTCGATGAGGAACAGGCTCAGATCACAAGTCTGGACGCCGGCGAGGTGTTCGTTGGTGGTCGATATCACAGTCTTGTCCCCATCATGCAAGAACTCTACAGTGGTGAGAAAAAAATTACTTTACTCTTAAAATAAAATATAATCATAATGGCAAATTTTCTTTAACTCGAGTTCTACCCGCATCTGTGTTTTCATGGTCTTACATGTCACTCTCATGTTAGATTGAATTGTTGGTGTCGGGGAGATCGAGGTTTGAATCCCTGCTGGGATTTTTTTTTCCTTAAATAGCCTCCCATTCTTCCTTCACATAAATGTGGGTACATTTTTTCTATAATTATATGTCCCTCTTCCCCATTCAACTAGCTTAAATAATATACCGTACGTATGTAAACTAAAAGGGTAGCTATGCGACGGTGAAGAAACAAATGTTAGAAGCTGAGACTTTGTTTGTTTATAAACATATTTGTTATTTTTTTGTCACATTAGGTAGACAAAAGTTTTACCACGCCGTGGCTGTTGTGAAAAAAGGAGGTACCATGGCAGATGTACGCTCCTTACATGATTTGCGTGGGAAGAGGGCTTGTTTCGCTGAAGTTGGCACCTTGGCTGGCTGGGTTATTCCTATTTTCACGGTAAGTTTTTTATTTAATAGGATTTATAATTAAAATCGCTTATTTAAGTAACTCTTAAAAGAGTATTCTTATAAATTACGGGCATGAGTGTTGGATATATAGGCATAGAGGGCATAATTAACCTAATTTCACTTTAAATAAAAATAGTGTTGTACTAATCAGGATTGTTGATTCTGCTGAAAGCAATTTGGGTGAAGTCAAAGTTTTAGTCGGTAAAATTGTACTAACTCTGGCTTCAAAATAAAAACTTATAATTAGTGTCTGACCGAACGTTCAGCTTCAGTTTCAGCCAAAATTAGACCGAAGGTTTCGCCGAAGCCGAAGGTTCATTACATTACCTAATATACGCTCGTGGGTGCAGCGCGGGAATTGGTCACGTGACAACTGATGAAACTGACAAGTCACTGCATGTTGGATTTAGGCGCCCGGTCCATGTTTACTGTAGTCTAGTGCTACTATCAGATTTATTAAGAACTTACCCATCAAACCATGGCTAATGTAATAATTACTATATGCATAAAATATAACTGATTAATTTTTTGGACGGGATGGATGGCAAGTAAAAAATAATTCAGTCATTTTTTCAAAGCCAAATATTAAGAGGAAGAAGTGATTGATATTTTTGTCGTGTGCTTTTATTTGTCTTTATTTATTTTGTATCACAATTTCAGAATATATTCTACTTTATTTTTATCAACAATAAAAAATGTGACCTGTTATTTAAATAAACACGATCTTAAATTTAAAATGCAACAGAAATTGCATTAAACTTAATATAAGTATTTTTCGTAATATGTGTGATTGCTTCGGCTTCGGCCGATATATATATATATATAAAAAATAATGTTTGACTGCAAAATTTCTATGAAACTTTTTTTTTTCTAGCTCATGAGAGAAGGTGGCATGGAGGTAATAGATTGCAACAATCATGTGAAATCGGCAATCAAATATTTTGGACCCAGTTGTGCTGTGAATTCTCTGATAGATAAATATAACCCTATAGGTGAGTTGCTACAAATAATGGGTTTTATAACAGATATATTTCAAGAGTTAATTTTGTTGTGTTAATATTTTTAGTGCTAACAAATCCTGGACCATGGCCGTAAACATTGAGCAGGTCTGATAGCAAGTCAGTAGTCGTCAACTTCGGTCACTTTTGGTCACACTCTTCTCAAGTTTTATCAAACTAACGTTTTTCATTTTAGAGAAGTAAAATTTTGATTTTGCTTAAGTCTGGATATGGATGCGTAGTAAAATATTTTGCATTTTTCTCTACCACTTTAAAGTTCGAGAACATTAAATAACCTTCTTCTCTGGTCACACAGTCTAAGGCATCACTCGTGTTAAACTAGACTGCCGATGGTAGAGGGATCAGAGTTAAAATCCCGATCGGGTATACTGAGATTTATTTAATAAAAATTAGTTTTCCACTCTATTCCACTTACAAATGTGGGTACACTTCCTCTAAATTTAATCTTCCCCATCCTTAACACATTAACATAATTAGTACATATTCATTTAACGTCAACAGGGAGTAAGCTGCAGTGATTAAAACAAACATTTATTACACTAAGTTAGAGTCATAGACTAGGTACTGCAAATGTAGAGTGCACAATTTATTTGTAGGGAGAGTGGGAAACTTTAGAAAAACACCGCCTCATTACAACCAACTGACATTTGAATACCACTCTTCTCGTTACCGGCATCTCGATCTAACATAAGAATGATGCATTAGACCAGGCCTTTCAAACTCGTCTGGTCATAAAATCCATATTGAAAACTAAAATTATTGAGAGGGCAGCATTTAAAAAAAAAAAAGAAAAATATTATCAATATCTTAAATAAAAAGAATTCCAACATAGTACCTTATTATCTTGTCTAGCACTGCGTCTTACTACCCTTTTGGGTTATACTTATTTACTAATTATGCTAATACTAGTTTTATAGGGATTTGTAAGTTTATATTTAGAGGAAGTGTACCTGCATTTGCGTGTAGGGAGAGTGAAAAAACTTTTTGTAAAAACCATCATCAGTACACTTGACTGAGATTCGACCCTTGATCTCCCTGTTATCGGTAGTCAAGTCTACTGCTAGAGTAGCCCCCTAGACCTTAATACTACCAAAGCAGGCTACCTTAATACTACAATAAGAACAGAATAAACCTCTAAATGTGAAACCAACTGTGAAAAACCTGAACAGGTAGTAAGACGTGGTGCTAAAAAAATTTTTTTACCGAAAATTTGAAATTTTTTATTAGAGATGTCAAACTCGATACCTCGATATTCTCCATTCTTACTAGCATCGAAATAGTCGAGAATTAATCTTAATATTATGATTCTCTATAATTCGATTCTTAGCTCTCAATGAAAGTACTGGCAACTAAGAAAATGGCAAATTTCAGAACAAGTAGTAATCGAATATCTCCGATATTAGTTTATTTACCATAATATTTTGGTTCAGTTAACAACCCTATTTGGTGAATTTAAAAGACTTGAAGGTAAAAATTCATCTTTCTAATATAATTACTAATTATTTTATTAACTTTTGTATCACTTACATTTTATTGTTTCTTTGCTATTCTATAAAGTTGAATGCATATGTTTTTAAATGAGTTTGGATGCTTGGAAAAATAATTAAATAGTAAATGGTCAAGAATCAAAATCGAACAATCGAGGTTGAACTTAATAATCGAAATCGAGAAAAGAAGGTATCGTGATATCTCTACTTTTTATTTATTTGCAGCAGTGCTGTGATTGTCGGGTTATAAATCTTGTGCCAAATACACTTTACTAATAATTGTTGACAAATATGTGTGTCCATATGCTGCGACCTCTCGTGTGCTTTGTTCCATTTCATGTGAACAAACAATTGTTAACACACTTATGTGCTGCCAAACATTTCCCATATCGGGTGTGCGAATTCAATTTTTCTAGACTTGAGCCATGTTGAAGAAAGAGTGCATATTGGTTACACCAACCTCTGGTTTCTCCACATAAAGCTAAATCCCCAAATATCACATTCTCAAAGGTCATATTTATACGACGTTTGTAAAAAGAATAGGGCTTAATTCATTGTTATTACTAAGCTCACATTATTAAAGGGTCCGCGAGCCACACAAAATCAGGGCCGGAAGTTTGGCATGCCTGTCTTAAACCATGTGATCGGCAATGCAAGTCATTGGGTAGTGAATAGTCTTAAATGAGATGGGCGCCTCATTATGGGGAAAACTATGTTTAATGCAACCTAGTAGGATCGCTGATCAGTGGCAGACCCACTATTGTACAATCAAATCAACCGACTTACTTTGTTGATGTTGTGTTGCAGGAGACAACTCTGACAAACTTTGCAAGCTTTGTATCGGCAAGGTGCCTGGGGAGCGTTGCACGCCAGCAGACCCGTACGCTGGTTTTGAAGGGGCGTTCAGGTGTCTGTTGGAAGCCGGAGATATTGCGTTTCTCAAACACACCACAGTTCAAGAGATGACCGCTACTAACTTGGACTTCAGTGAGTGTTTTGGGGAATCTTATGTTGTTGCGTTGCCCAAACTGATTGGAAGATGTATCAACTCAATTATACAATTTTGTAATATTGTTCTCTTCATATCAAGCATAAAAGAATGGTGTAAGGAAAGAGGAGTATGGAAGCATTTGACTAAACTGAATAGGCCATAGGCTGGTAACAGTTGGTGACTAAGCAGAGTTAAGTTTGGTTGAAAAAACCTCCAGTTATAAAATAAATCATACTTGCTAGACACATCATCATGAACGGTTTCCAACATATAGTCGGGTTAGTTTGGTAAAACGCCTCCATCTCCCTCTGTCCACCTGGTTCACATTCTTCTCCTCTCACTTGCACACTTTCTGCAATCTTTTCCTCCATGTTTTTCTTGGTCTTGCTTGAGGCCTTTTTCTTACATAAATCACCGCCATGATACTCGTTTAGATCTTTCCTTTTCCATTCCCCCGTGTACCCCAACTCCTATCCAGACTAGTTCATTTCCTAGATATGTTTCTCCGTGTGACAGCAAAGATGCTCTCTATGGCCAGCAATATCCTTGTCTCTCTTACATCCAATGGCCAGGTTTCTGTTGCATACGTAACAATGTGTACAAGTAGCTCTATACAGCACTTTTAATGCTAGATGTATTATTTAGGTGGTATTTCAAAGAATGACTATGAGCTGCTGTGTCGTGACGGATCTCGTCGCTCCGTGGATGAATATCAACAGTGTAACTGGGGCTCAGTTCCCACTCATGCCATCGTTACAACTTCTGCCAAGACTCCTGAAATTAGAAAGCAGTATCAACGATTTTTGCAGGTATGTTTTATTATGTGGGGCTGGCATCGTCGGTGAGGTGAGACACATGTCTCGGTCACCATCCCCCCTAAACCCCCCATCCCCCATCTACACGCCCACACCACCCAATAATCCTACTCAAATGAAACACTCTTAAATACAATAAAAGAAACCTTGAATTGTTTTATTTCAAAAGATTAAAAATTCATCTGTAGAGCAATGCATAAAAGATTAAAGACAAATATATATGACTCATATAATTAGTTTTGTTATATTATTTAGTTTTATACAGTTGGTATGAAATAAATATGTTTTAGACTTTTAGTGCATTGACCCGAAAATTAACAGCAATTTTTTCCTGAAACAGCATTAAAATCTTAGTGCGACCTATAATCCCACCTTAACAAAACATTTGTAACTTTGAGGACTGCATATACTTATATATAAATAGTTTACAATCACCATGATAGATTTTGGTATTTACTGATTAACTTCATAAACGTTATTTTAAAATAGATGGATCTTGACACTCTTAATAATAAAAATTTATCTTTGAGCCAAAATGGCTGAATTCAATAGTTAAGCCTATTATATTACTACTTTTCACATGTGCTTTAAATAGTATTTTTGCTGAAGTTTTGTTCACTGCTGATATTCTATTCCGACAAGAATTTAGTGTATTTACTAAGTTTGAACGGGTGACCTGGCAGTCTTGAGGTAAGGTGTCAGACTTTTGTGCTGCGGGTCCGGGGTTCAATCCTCAGTCCCGGCATGGATATATCTGATTACCAAACCCTTTCTTCACCTCTGACAAGCGTGTATTAATCACAACTTGTGAATGTGTGGAATGCCAGTCCTCCACAGTGGTTCGGATCCCACGTTAAACTGTAGGTCCTCTTTTATCTCACAATCACCCTACCATTACACATTAGCGTAAGTGTGTATAACCCGAACGGGTAGTAAGATGTGGTGCTAATAATAATAATATTATTATTAATATAAAATATTAATAATTTATTTCCATTTAGAATTCATTTTATTATTATAATATTAAAAATATATTTATTCTGGAATATTTGTATTTTATTCAATTAGTTTTAATAATAAATTGCCTATTGATACATTATTAGCTCTTATATTTATGTAATATATTTTATTCTTATTACTTATTATTATTGAATTATAGTCTATATTATTCATTTTTATTATTATTATTAAAGTTGTTACGTTTATATTTTTATTATTATAACAACTAATGTTATTTCCCATTTAGGAACTTTTTAACAAATATTAAAAATTGGATTCCTATTCATAATAATCCTTATTGACAACATCGAAACGAAAATTGCCTTTACATACCCAGACCTAGAAACATTTATCTTTTTGCTAAAATTGCGTGGCGTAACGCTATATGATTCATTTCTTTATTTTCAAAGTGTTCTTATTTTATTCCAGAAAGCAGCTCAACTGTTGGACCCATCACAGAATGTAGTCCAATCAACAGCCAATGGATCCTAACTATTACAAACTAATAATAATGAAACATCACCACGGAATTCTCTACTACAACAGACCCATCGAAACGATTGTCTTTTTGAATCCGCACCGAAATTATGGCCGCCGCGTAACTAATTTCAGTATGTCTTTATAGTCATATTATTTGATCAGTATTATCATCGTCTATCCATATTTTTAAATGCACCTAACTTGTGAACTTATTTATATTGTATGTGGTGGTATATACAAAAGGTGGGTCTGGAAAGTCAGTATTAAAAATAGTGCTTGACATACTGTCAAAATTTGTAATCCGCAAAATAATCTGAAAACACAGCCCTGATGTAAGCGGGCTGTGAGTCGGTATGCCAAGCCTTCGACTCCGAATCTTCTATTTTTCTATTGTCCTACTCCTTCATAAATAGCTAATGTATATTAATTAGTAATAACAAATTTTCTGCAGTAAAATACTCAAATACAGATTACTTCATGGGAAGCTTCTTTGACATTGTGAATTTATTTAAAATACATTTTCAAATCAAAATAAAAATATTGCTCTAAAGAATAAAAAAAGTACAAAATTAAATGATATTGCTACCATAATTGTAATAATACTAAAAAAAAATTATTTTAAGTTTGAGTCTGTACATATTTACCGACTCACATTACACCTAAAATTGCTTCTGACTCTGACTCTACAGCCCTGGATGTAAGGGTTCATGATATTTCTAGGGCGCGCCCATATAGAACGTAATATCTGACTTGATGTTTGTCTCAGGATTCAGCAACAGACTTCTTCCCATTGGAAGAGAATCGTCAGACCTACTCGGGTCACTTAGGAGGTTCTATAAACATGATCTTGGGGGTCAGGGAATGCCCTGTAAACAGGATGACCCTTTGTGTGACCTCGGACCAGGAATTGGAAAAGTGTGTCAAGATGAGAGTGAGTCACAGTTTCAATTCATTCATTTCCTGTCAAAACTCTGGAATTTTTCTGGTATCTAAACAAAACAACAATATGAACGGTTGAAACCAGCTTGCAGGGGCGGCACATTGTAAAAGTCTGGATTCTACTCCTGTATTATATGATGTGGATTTCTAATATTATCGTGGTTCTTGAGATTGCCCCATGGATGGGCAACCATTTATTAGGTCTCGGAAGAATTAATTATCTTGGTTTGATTGAGTAAATTAATTAAGTGCCCCGCGAAGGATAGTACATACATTGTAGAATTCAGAAATGTTCTTTTAGTGATTTTTCAGCAGATTACAGCACTATGTGCTATTCCTGTATGTTTTCTGCAGACATCCACTTATACAATTCGTAATTGTTGTAACTCGAATATATCCGTAATGAATAAATATTATAAGTTACTCCATAATCAATTTATTACACTTATTATTCACTTGTAATACAATAAAACTTGGAGCCAGACCTTTAAAGGCCTGTCCTCTCTGACTTCACAAACACACAGATACAAAGGTATAGCGCTACTTCCTTAAATTGTATGGTGGACTCTTCCATTCTCGATGGAAAAGGGGTGTTTGTTGGTGAAAAGGCAGGCTCGGACATTTTGCATTGCAGAATTGGCGCAATCCCTTTGCTACACACTAGAGGTGTACCGATTCAGTAAAACTGATTACCCATTGTTTAAAAAATGGTTCATGCTATGATTATTTACACCGATTAATCCTGATTATCGATTATTTATTAATAACTATTGGGAAATATATTTGAGAGAATGGTAACAGTTAATGTAATCCATAAAAAAATATATTTTATGCCTAACCGACTAAAGTTAGAACTAAATTTTGTTTTATCAACGGTATGAACTTATATTTTTTTATCTGGCTATGTAATTTTTGCAAAGCCCGCAACCCAGATGCAGCATGTAAATAAGTATTTTTTTTTAATCACTAAACTCTCGCCTAGAAAATTTTGCTTTAAATTTTAATTTTAAAAACCGATTAATCGATATAATAATTGCCGATTATGATTAATTGCCGAGGCACTAATAATCGCCCCTATAACGATTCATCGGTATCCACATCAGTACACCCCTATCACACACAATAAAAAGAGAGCTAATAGATATTACCAACTTAACAAATGTAACACTAAAATTTAGGGGTGTGCATATATCAATATATAATATATATTCAATATATATATCAATATATATATATATATATATCATAAATCGAGTATTTTAGCTGTCAATATTTTATTGGCGTAGCTTCGAAGCTAGACAGAAACTAAAATCAATCATATAGACAGAAAAATATATGTATTTTTTTTTTAAAAAAAAGAGTAAATTATAAGATATAAATTTGGAATATAGGGATAGTTAAGAATCAGGATTTTTTTTTTTTTTTTTTTTTTTTTTTAAGAATTGGGCAATTTTAAGATTTGTTTAAAAATGAAGTGACCCAATGGCTAAATAATTTTATAATAATGGTAATTGATAAACCTAAAGAAAAGGGGAAAATAAATTAATAAGAGTAAATTTGATGTAGTAAGCCCACCTAGGGAAAGAGGGAAAATGTGGGACTACTTTTAGTATAGAAGAGAGAAGAAAGGAAGAAGATGTCACCTTTGTGCTTTGGATTCTTCACACATTTTTCCTCTTTCCCTACAGGGGCTTTCTTCATCAAATTTACTCTTATTAGTTTATTTTCCCTTTTTTCTTTAGTTTTATCAATTTCCATTACTATAAAAGAATTTTAAGATTCAAATTCAAGAAACATAGGATTCGACCCATCTCTACATTTAATTACGTCCAATGTATGGCCATTTAGACTCAAACCTGGACATTCTGAGTTAGAATTTGATTCATTACCCATACACTATTATTTAATTCACCAATGTTATGTTCTTACTTTTTGAACGCCTTAATGCTTTTTGTTATTTTATTTTTGTCATGATTACTTTTCAGATTGCGCTTAAAGCTCAACTTTTGAAACCGGAAATGATTTGTTATAAAGGTCACAGCCAGATTCATTGTATGCAGGCCATCAAGAATGGGTAAGTTGACCTCCATTGCTTTCACATTAGTCATCTTTACTAAAACCCGCTTTGGTGGCCGCATGATCTAAGGCGCTACTCTCGCAATAGATCAGACTCCCTAAGACGAGGAAATCATGGTTCGATCCCAGTCGATTGAACTGAGGGTGTATTTTCCTAAATGGCTACCCACTCACTGTCCACTCAAATGTGCGTACACTTCCTCTATATTCAACTGTCCTCATCCCTAACCGGTTAGCAAAATTAGTATATAAGAGTATATAACCTGACCCGCCTCGGTGGTGTAGTTGGCTAATGCGCAAGTTTTATGTTGAGCTAAACTGCCAAGGTTCGAATCTCGGTCGGGTGAACTTTGGGGGGGGTTTCCTAAATGGTTTTCCAATCTCCTTCCATGCAAATGCGGGTTCACTTCCTCTATATTCAACCTTCCCAATTCCTAACCCATTAGTGTAATTAGTACTTAAGCGTATAACCCAAACGGGTAGTAAAATGTGGTGCTAAGTATTATTAGTAGTATAACCTGAATGGGTAGTAAGATGTGGTGTTAAAAAAATCTTTGTTAAAAATTACAATTGTAGGAAAGTACAGAACACAGGTATAGGAACAGATAAATGGGACAAATATAAGATGGACGATGATTTTTACAATGAAAAGATTAACATTGTCTGCCCTTAACACTGCTGGCACTGGACTAGCAGATTCCTTCTTACATGTATAATATCTAAAGACGCTGATTTATGGTAAATAAAATGATTGTATCTTGTTTAATAAAAAGTTGGATTTTGGTAAATAAAACATTTCTTTTTGGCTAAAAATAGTAACAAATCCACTCTTACTTAAAAGTGGTATGGTGCAACAAATAAAAATATAACTAGGGATGTGCAAGTACTCGGAAATTTGAGTTTGACTCTTGTTTTATTAGCTGCTCAAACTTGACTCTAAATTTTTTACAAAACTCAAAAAATTTTGAGTATCGTACTTGGTATTTTTTAATTTTTTTCTCGAAAATTCCTAGTTTAATAAATTCTTTTAATTTTAAAGATATAATTTCATAGCATATAAAGTTCCTCGATATTTTCTTTTGTCTAATTAAAAAAAATACAATTATTATATTAAATAGTAAATTTATTTGAAAATTTAAATTTGTGTGACTAAATTTTTTCACAAAAATGTAACTCCAAAAATTTGTGTTTGTACTTATTTATGGGTTATGTATGGATCTAGTGCAAAAATTCAACTTATAATATATATATTGTACCAAAATTGGTTTATACTAATCTATCCCTGAAAAAATTCATTTACACTCAATAGTTTCTTTTTCTTCTTCTGTATGAATAACTATTGGCCGCTTAATAGCCGGTTCATGCACATTGTTTACCATTTCTTTGGTTGAATGAAATAAATATCCTTGACTAAGGGAACTTTTTCGATTATTAGAATGTTATCGTTATCATTTGAATCAACAAAACTAACTATAAAACACATTTAAAAGGTCAAAAGTCATTTTGATGAAAAGATTTTAGTTTGTTTTATTTCACAACAGTATCAGAGCTTTTAAACAAATTTCACTAAAAAAACTGAAAAAAAAAAGAATCTGAGTCTCTAATCCGAAATTTTCTTTAGTATCCTAAAGGATTCGAGGGCCCGTCACTATTTTATGTTTATAAAAACAAGTCTCGCAAAATGTTAGTGTTTCTAAAAGAAATATCATTTCAAGTATGGGATCTTTTTGGAAACATACTAAAATTGAAAATACAATTGCTACTCAAATTTATTTATTTATTAACACCGCGTCTTATTACCCACTCGGGCTTTATGCTTGTGTATTAATTATGCTAATGGGTTAAAGAGGAAGATTTATTTTTAAGAAAGTGTAATACCCACATTTGCATGAGAAAATAGAGTCGGAAACCATCTGGAAAAAATCTCATTACACCTGGCCGAGATCGAGCCACGATCTCTCCGTCATCGGCAGTATGGTCTATTGTGAGAATATGCGCCTTGGTCCATGTGGCCACCTAAGCTAGTAAATATGTTTTTAAAATGCCTAATAGTTTCGTTACTTCACATAGATTTTTTAAGAGTTCTATTATCGGTCCTCCCCCCTTTTATTCCACCAATCAAGTAAAATAAGGGTATATCAGGTTTATATAAATATTTGTTTTGGGTTCAAGTTTGTGTTTTGTTTCAAAGTAAGGCCTTGGCTAAGAGTTTTAATATTATGATTTTGTTTTATAAAGCCTTTGTTGTATTTGTTGTAGCGTTGCGGACGTGGCAATGTTGGATGCTGGGGATATATACACCGGAGGGCTCCAGCATGATCTCATTCCGTTCATGTCCGAGGTGTACAACCTAGGGAAGCCCGAGTATTACGTGGTGGCCGTAGCTAAAGAAGAGGATCCATCTACTGAACTTACTTATCTCAAAGGTTTGTCATTTATTTTACAATTCAAATCCGAATCTTGGGGGAAAAAAATTATGAGCATAAGAGAAAATAGGAATATAACAAAAAAAAAATAGAAAATATAAATAGTAACTAAATGTTATCCTTTTTTCATAAAATGTATTCATTAAAACGTTAATACATTCATTTAAGTTCTAAATTAATGGTCTGGGGTCTGGTTAAGTTTTTATTGTAATTATGTTGGGGCTGAACCACCAATAAAGAGGTATTAAAGCTCTAAAATAAATTCCCATTCAAAGTTTTTTTTTTTTGCATCTTGAATATCTTTTAAGAACTTTTAAGACATACACTTTTCAGATAAGTGTGTAAGTCTTGCACTTCTATCCTCCTTTCAATGTCTATCAAATACAAGTTTATGATTGTATTTTATTATTTTTAGTTGGAAGAAGGTATGGGAAAGGTGGATAGAAAATCTTCTTCCAAATAAATATAGTAAAATACCACAGTAAGAAAGAGATGTTTTTCTTGGAGATATTTATGATTGTTTAACTAATGATGTGCGAAGCTTTGAATATTGGCTCACTTAAATTTTGCTCCAAAACCAGCTTAAGTGGTTTAGTGGTCTAAGGTGTGACTCTCTCAATATACTGGACTGTTAATGACAGGGATATTGGGGGTTCGAATCCCTGTCAGGTGTACTGAGGCAGGTTTTCCCTTGGTTGTTTCCTCATTCTCCCGCCACACAAACGTGGGTACATATCTTCTAAATCTCAGCTTTCCTCATCCATAAAAGACTACCGTAATTACTACATTTGTTTTATTTCTATTTTTCACTAAACATATGTTGAAGAATATTAACTATTCTAACAATTTTCTGGAAATTTTAACTTTTTTCTTTCTATTTTAAGGCAAGTACACCTGCCACACTGGTATCAACACCGCCGCTGGCTGGATCATACCAATGGCGTACCTCATCTCAAACGGCTGGATTCGCAGCTACGGTTGCAACTCTATCCGTGCGGCAGCGGAATATTTCACCAAATCGTGTGTCCCAGGGGCCTTGAGCGCAGAGTACAACACCGATGTGCCTTACGACAATATGTGTGACCTGTGTCACGGGGCCAGCTACAGGTACTGCCGCAGAGACGCTTCCGAGGACTACTACGGGTACACAGGTACATGGTTTATAAATGCTGGTGTTTCATTCCATAAATATGATAGAATTATGGAGAATTAACTCTGGCGTGAGTCTGCAAGTGGACTATACCGATAGAGCAGCCGCCACTGTTAGCTTTGCTAGCGCCAACATTTGCGGATGGAGGGTATCGCGTGGTCAACACAATGAATCCTCTGGCTGTTAATCTCAGTTTTAGAGACCGGAACCGTTACTTCTTTATTCGAGTAACTCCTCAATTGTCCTCACGAGGCTAAGTTTGACTCTGTTCCAGATTCACTGCACCACAGAAAAAAAAATGTCTGGAAGTACCAGGGATCAAACCTGAGACACCTGGATCTGTAATCAGAAATTCTGATCACCAGACCACAAAAGAAAATTAAAAAACACTAACACATATTTATATACGGTATGTATTCGCGTCCAATCTCCATTTCCTGTGTGTGTCCTTTGAAGTTATTAATTCTTCTTACATGTTACTACCCAACTAATTTCCTTCCCCTCCCAAGATACCTCTGATCACTCTGGCTTATACCTTTCACAAATGCCTAGTGATTGAAAAAAAAGGCTTTCCTTTAAAAAACCGTCTCACATCCGACTAACCAGAAAATTAGATGTACAATCATGGTCGAACCTGAAAACTGCATTTTTTACTTGACGGCAGCGATATTGGGATTAGTTTAATAGCGTATTTCATTTTAAACTAATTATTTTTATATTTTGTTGTATTTTTAAAGTGTGGTAAAACAGTTTCACTTGTCTTAATTCCACTGTTTTAAAATACATAAAACAGCATCACGTGACACCTTGTTCAAGCTGTGTTACCTAAGCTAGGTGTTATCCTTGAGCTGAAATGGGCTCTTAAGAGTCATACTATCGCAATTCAGTGGTCGCATGGTTTAAGGGCCTCAAAATAGACTATACTGCCAATGATCTGGAAATTGTGGTTCAAATTCAAATCGGGTTTATTTAGAGTGGTTTAATAATACTCGGCTTCCTTGCCAATGTGGGTACACGTCCTCTAAATTCAACTTTCTTCCTCATCCCTAACTAATTAGTACATATACATCTAACCTGAATAGGTAGTAAGACGGGGTGTAAAAAAAAATTAAATTGAACTTTAGTATTTTTAATGGGATCAAGATTTCCTAGTTAAGTAGACTGAAGTAGAACCACTAAACAAAGATGACTTAATGTGTGCAGGGGCTTTCCGGTGCTTGGTGGAAGGCGGAGGGGAGGTAGCGTTCGTGAAACACACTACAGTGATGGAGAATACCGACGGCAAGAGGAGGGAGTGGTGGGCGCGCAACACGCTCACTGACGACTACGAGTTGCTCTGTCCTGATGGTAAATTACTGCGCCTAAAACGCACACAAAGAAAGTTTCACTTTTCACAAATCTTGAAGAAGCTATATCGTTGTTTTGTTAAGGAAACACTTTACAATGAAACTTAATATGTTTAAGAATACTAAACATTTAATGTCTTCTTTTTTTCCCTCCTAAATATTGGTACTTTGATGAAATTTATTTTTGCTATAGTTAAATATAATATATATTTTAAGAGTCTCAAACTCATTACCCTAGATTCAAGAATACTTCCATCTTCACTCCCCGCAACCTTCCAAAATCTTGAATTGGAATTAGTTTTAAAGCTGCCAAATACTTCCAACAACCAACCAGGCCTCATACCATTAATTTAACACTTAACTGAATGTATAAATGCTATATTTTTATTTTTTATGTACATAATTTATCCCAAAATTTAAATTTGAAGGTAAAATGAAGACTCAAGATTCCTAAATAAGTGGATTCAAACCATCTATAAATATTAATAATTATCAAGTCTGTCCCCCAAATCCGAACCAGAATTTTGGAAAAAACTATTGACATTTTAAGATGAAATAGAAATACAGTAGAGCGTCTGAAATCCGGACGTCAAAATTCCGGAGCGTCGCAAATCCGGATCGGCGGTGAGAGCAGGTCAAGTCTTGTACAAAAAAAATTAAGGACTGTTTTACCCAGTAAGTTTCCATTAATTACGGTAGATTCTTGTTTTTTTTCCTAAAAAGTATTATAGAGTTACTAATATAAATTACATATTGTACATGTTCAATATACTTTATTAAAATATTTTGTGTACTGTATTTTTCGAAGCCTTCAGCCTCTATTTTGCAATACAGTAGACTCCCGAGCGTCATGTATCCTTTAGTCAATACATTATGTATATATACAGTTAGTGAAAGCACATTTTAAAATCCGGACAATTCAGTAATCCGGATGGGTCCCCGGTCCCGATCGATCCGGATTAACGACGCTCCACTGTATAACCAAATAGTAGAAAATACAAATAGTAATATAACGCTGCTAACACACATTAATTATAACATTCATACATTCTGTTAAGTGTTAAATTAATGGTCTGAGGCCTGGTTATGTTTTTCCTATAATTATACTGGGGCTGAACCACCAATAAACAGTATTATGGCTCTAAAACTCAAATTCAAATTCAAAATTTTGAAAGTTTTTTTTTTAATCTCAAATTTGATATATTTTTGAATCCTTAAATCTCTTTAAGGATTCAGATTCATGATTCATATCCATAATATAAATAAATAACGTAATTTTAATGTGAGTTTGGATGCATGGAAAATATTAGATTTTATAACTTTGCAGAATCAAAATCTAGGTTAAAATTTAAGAATCGGAATCGATAGAAAACCGGAACAGCGACGTCTCTAATATGTTGTAGGGTCTTTTTTCTCCTTATTCAATTCAGTATAATTCATAAGTCTCAACATAATTTAAAATTCCTGAATAAATAACTAAAAAGTGTAATGAAATCACAATATATATATAATATTTTTTGTAGGCACCCGAGCAACCACTCACGATTATAAAAGATGTAATCTTGGTACTGTAAAGGCGAATGCGATCGTGACTCGTGGAGGTCTTGGCTACAACGAGACTCAGCTCAACGCTTACATCAACCTCTTCACTTATGCTCAGCAATTTTATGGTCGCAAGGACGCTGATGAGTTCAGGTTAGTGCTCGTCAATATTATCACTAGCTGCACATAAATACCCGCCTCGGTAGTAAGACGAGGTGAAAAAAAAAAGTTGTTGAAAAACAAACACTTTTCCACATCTTTTGAGCAGTAACATTTTAATTGTTTTTAAGTTTTCATATTATTTAAATCAATGAAGGGGATGGCAATTGTGATGTTGATGCGAACAAATTTGAGCCAAAGCCATTTACAACATGTTTTTAATGGTCATCCATTTTCATATTAATTCAGACCCAAATAATTCTTAAGGGTCGGATTTTTTTTTTTTTCATTTTCTCATCTAGTTTTGATAGTAAAAAGAATAAAACTCTGTGTTATTTTATCATTATCATGAACTAGGTCTGTGAGAGATCCCAAACTTAGGGAAAAAATTCTGGAAATTGGTTACGAAACTCGTGCGGGGAAAAATTTGAAAAAGTTATAACTAAGGACAGTCTATTATATAAATGATTATTTGGAATGGCATCCATTTGTTTTGGTCTAGTTTCATTTGTGTATTTCCTTAATTGAGTGATTGATCTATGTGGGTTGGTGTCCACGCATTATTTACCGCCTGTCTTGTAGTTTCAGCATGTTCTACTCCCCACCGCCTTACAGCGATCTCATCTTCCAAGACGCTACGCAGCAGCTAAAGGTGATAGAGCCCAATGAGCGCTACTACGGTTCGTACCTGGGTGGTGACTTCTTGAGGGCCCGTCGTGTGGTGGACTGCCACGCTGGGGCCGGGTTACCGACCCTCTCCATAGTTGGAACATTGCTGACGGCCGCTGTCGCTGTGCTGATAAGCAGAGGAGTGATCTGAGTCTCACAACTTAGATGTTAGAACGGCTGATAATCAACAAATAACTGGCAGCTGTGATGTTTTGCAGACATGAACCTTTTTTAATATAAAATAAGACAAGTTTTTTCGTGTTTTATCTATGCCAGTTTTACTATACACAAATACCATTTGTTGAGATCTGAACCTGAAATTTACAGAATTGTTCCAATAGGTTGAACTGAAGCAAAAAATGTGTAACTTAAAAATAGTATTTAATAACAAAATAATAAAAAAATAAAAAAAGGTTGTTTGGAAAATAGTTAAGAACTTAGCAGTTACCAGCCTTAGAAATACTATTGGAACGGAGATAATTAATGTCGTCCTATTAGGCTATCGAAATAACTACGTCTATTAGAGGTGTGCGAAACTTCGACTTGACCTCAAAATAAATATTAGCTTAGACTTGGCTTCGAAAAAAATTCCGGCTTCGAAAATAAAAAATATAGACGGATAAAAGATTCCATTTATATTCAATTACCACCCTTTCTAGCTGTTATAAACATTACAAATTAATGCTCAGACGTAATAATCTGAAGTAATTTAATTGCATGTTGTGATCATAATTTGATTTATCAAATTAGAATGAAACATTACAAACCATTTGTGCGTTAAAAAAATCTAAGTGGTTTTAATGCATACATTTAAATAAATAAACCCAATGTAATATTGTTTTAAAGCATAAAATTAACCACACATTTTCGAACATCGATTCAGCTTTGAGAATATATTTGATTAGCATTTGCTGTGAATTGAAAAAGTAGACTTCACACACCCCAACATCTAGTATGTATGCACAAATAATGACCAACCCTCATCGGTCGGTTTGCAGATTAAATATAAAGCTTGTCTAGTCTTGTATTTTTTGGCGAGAGGGAGGTTGGAGCTCGAATCCTAGCCAGTTGTATGAGGGTGGTGTTTCATAAATCGTTTCCCACTCTCCCTACATGCAAATACATATACATTTAATCCAAATTCTTTCTTCCTTGCGCATATCCCATCACCATAGTTAGATGCAGATAGCTATATACCATGATTTGTTGTGAGTAAAATTATTGACTTTTGTTGGATTAAAAGTTTGATTTTGGTATTAAAATTTGGTAAATAAAAGTCATTTTCCGGCTAAAAATGGGAAAAATAATCTACTCAAACTTGAGCAGTGTATATAAAAATAATAGCATATCCCTAATTCTTAAATATTCACCTTTGGTCACATTATGACTGTCACACTACACAGAAAAATACATATTTTAATTCTTTAATCAAAGGAAAAATGCCACCAAACGGCTATTTTAAATTTTAACATTGAAAAAAGAAAAGAAGGTTAAGGCCTACACACCAAAAAACTCTAATTCTCGAAGTTCACAGTTAAAAAACACTACAAAACACATAATTAATAAATGTACGGGGTATATCAGTCCCGTTCTTCAGCAGAAGAGAGCGCAACATCAACTGGACTATGCCATGCTGATGTACCCCGAAAATTACATAATTGTGTGTTTTGTTGTGTTTTTAACTGTGAACTTTGATGCCTACAGCGTTCTGTTAAGTTTGTAGGCCTTGCCCTTCGATCCTTTTTACTATGTTTAATTTTATTTCTTTACCAATAGTTCTTGTATTTGGTAGAAGTATATAATTCTTCTGGACTGAAAACTTTGATCTGTTATAAGAATATTAAGAAGAAAATGGTAAAAGCAGGGTTGGTTTTTTTCTGTCAATTTCAGACAAAAACAATGCGGTCGGCTGCTAAGTAAAAAGTTATATAATTTTGGTATAATTAATTTTCATTAGAGTTAACATAATTGACCATTATTTGTAGATAAAAGGCCAAGTAATCACTTTTGAAAACAAAAAGTTATTTAATTTGGTTTTATTTTGTGTATACTTAATACATTAAAGAATACTACAATGAACTTTAAAAATATTTTTGTATTAATTTTGACGTGCTGAGTAAAAGTTTGTAAAAAACATCTCTCACGATATTTCTGGGTCGCTAGGTATTGATAATAATATTAAAATCTATTCT
Source organism: Timema podura (assembly GCA_033556935.1). Taxonomy (NCBI): domain Eukaryota; kingdom Metazoa; phylum Arthropoda; class Insecta; order Phasmatodea; family Timematidae; genus Timema; species Timema podura. The sequence continues at coordinate 76,157,532 of JAVRXN010000011.1, forward strand.
CGTTTTTTTGATACTATTAAAAATTTAAAAAACGTATTTGACATTCATAGCTATTTTTTATAATGTTTCTGTTCATCCTTCACGAATGAATCTGTAAATGTCAGGTGTGAATCAATTCTTACCGAACCTTATTTATGTTATGTCTAGTAAAGAGCCACAGTATATTGAAACAATATAGGGCTTATTATTGTTACAAGAATCACTTAGGGGCTGTCCTTAAATTACTAAGGGTTTTTTTAAACTTCATATTTTGCATCTATATAATTTACCAAATTGTAAAAAATTACTTAAGTTAAGAGGGGGCAGGGGGAATGGATGTAAGATCTTACAATCTCTTATGTGGGGGAGGTCAAAATCATTTTAAAAAAACAAGCCTTAAGTAATTTAGGATGGCCCCTTACAAGGTTAGATATTTCACCGAACACAACCAACTTGTACTTCAATGTCTTGGTGAAGTTGACTCTGTCTTTTGGAACTGTAGACATTATTAGAGGTTTATGTATTATAAAAGGATTTCACCGACCAACATTAGGCACCTAAGTGCCTTAAGTAAAGCTTATGTTATTTCTTTTAGCAATACAAATAAAATTGCTGAAATGCATTTTTTTTATACACGATTGAAGATCAAGGAGATTTTGTTCCATGTAAAATATTACATTTCTTTATAAAGATTTATTTTTTATTTGATAAATGGTTGTCTACTGTCCTTTATACAAATTAGTGTTATTGTAAAATAGGCTATTTATAATTTCATTATATTATTTGTCTGTTTATTTCAAAGCTAGTGGAAAGATACTGTCATAAAAGAAAATAGTTTCATCTTTGGCTACCACCGCGGATATATATTATTTCAAGTCAGAAAAAGGAATTTGATAGAATATGTATTTTAAAAAAATACCTTTAGCCTATGTTATTAGATCTGAATATATTAATATTTAGTCATGTATCAAATGAATACCGCTACTATTGAGTTATACCTTTTTAACAATTTTTAATGTATGTTCAAGTACCTCATCTGCTGCTATTTAGTCAGCTTGTTTACATCAAGAATGGTGATGATGCAATCAAGGTAATGAACCATAAACATTTTAGCACAAAAGTAATAATTTGTAAATGTTCAGTTTCAAATGAATTCCGTCCAATCCGTCCATTTAAAAAAACTGAAATGTGTTTATCTTATAAGTTTTGACAGTAATTATTTTTTAATGTGCTATTGCATTAAATGTGATACGCTTCTGATGTAAGTGCTATTGTATAAATAACATTCCATATATGATATGAAATATTGTTACATAGGAATCTCACATTTTGGTACATTTTCATATTTATATTCATCCTACAGTGGTTGTTGCTGCCATATTAGTAATCGTTAGTAATAACCATAGTTTGTCAAATAGCTTCTATTACACAACAGGCAGCAATATTTATTTTGTTTCATTTACATTTATTTAGTAGTAATCATCCTAACAAATAATTATTTTCAGACAAAAGTTTGTATCGTATTATAGAGATTGTAACCAGAATTTTTGTTATTGAACTTCACGGACCAATTATTTGTGTTGTAATTTACTCTGAATAAAGTTTTATATTATATATTTTAAACAAACATACTTATGACAAAAATTAAGATTTATTTAATTATAACATTAAAATTTGTATCATTAGATCTGACCTGCATTGCTTCACAAGTCTGTGACTTTCAATTAATGTGCATGTGGAATTATGATTCAAAGTTGACACATATCGTGTGTTATGGAGACAAATGAAGTAGCACAAAAGATTACAATGATATTCATGATTAGAGTTCTCTTAAAATAATTTAATTTGTTGAAGTTGATACCCATATTTCATCACATAATTGTCTTATGGTATAGTCCCATTCGTCACGTCAATTCAAAAGTTAGAGGCAAGCTATTTCCTTCCTCCTCATTTCTGCACACCACTAAATATCTATAACTGTTGACCTTGGATGCGCACTGTGAGCCTACAATTCTCAGCGCATGCACTTTGTCAATAGATTTATTTCCTGAAACTGAGTTGTGTTTTTTGTAACAAGAAGAGTGGGCCGGCAGGCGAAGTTACCAAGCCTAAGTCACATGATATGTTAAGATTCGCATCTTCCCACGCAAGCTAAACTAGTGATCATCTGCTAGAAATATTTTTTAAGCTTCACACAATTGTCACGCCCCACTATGCAGTTCGTCCCCCACGCATAAAATATGTGACAATTATGCTGTGAAATACAACAGAAATAATATATACCTTGATAACATAATTCAGAATAAACTGTAAAGAGAGGAATACAATTGTGTAGGATATTTACGATAACCACACTAGTGGTGGACAAACAAGGCACTAACACTCACCCACCTGATTTATGTGTGTTGTGTATGTGAGTGCTAACTGATATCACATTATAACCGCGAATATAGTCAGGTCAATTCATGGCCGTTACATTGCAACACTGACGCTACACTCGTTTGTGTCATGGCAGCTGCGCACTTCAGTTGTTTACAAGGCTTTCTGGCGCACAAGACTTGTATTATACATATACTACAGTCCTCCGCTCACAGTTAAATTATACCTTTTTTTTCCCCCCTTAAACTATGCAGTTTGTCCCCCACTTACTAATTTTACTTTTTAATCGACATAACGAGGGTTTGGCCACCTTGTACTTTGTGGCCTCAACAAAGGTGGCATCCTTGCTCTTGGTTGCAATGAGAGTGGTTGATGTGGGTGCTTGGTGTTCACTGGCTGTAAACAGGGTGCTTGCTGTTGCTGCGCCTTGCACGGCCTTCCCCGTTTTTGTGTTTCCTGTTGGTGTTGGTTTGTCCAAGTTCCCAGACTTCTCTCGTTGTGGTATCATCTCACGGTGTTGTTCCAACAATGGGGGCTGGTCCTGGTCTGGTTCTTGTTGCACTGGTGTGTCCTCCCACAGGAATAGCTGTACCGGTATGTGCTGTTCTTTCTGAGAATATTGCTGCTTGCCTGTCTGGAGTGACTCTGAAGCCTGCCTGAGCTGGTCAACATGCCTTCTCTGTCTACGACCATCCTTGTTGGTTACTTCGTACATCCATTCCCATAAGGATTTTGCCACTGTGCCCTGGGTCCACTTGGGATGGTTGGCAGAATATTCCTGAACCCACATTGTATCTGCTAGGTGGAACTGTCGCTTGGGGTGTTTTGTTTGTCTCTTGCTTGCCTTTCCCCTATGATATGTGGTCCGGATGTAACAGTTTACGACCGATAAGCAATTCTGCCGGTGTCACTCTAATGGTTGTGTGTGGGGTGATTCTGTGGCTAAAAAGAACACACGCAAGATGTGTATCCCAATTCTCCCTTGACATGTTTTTTAAACTGCTTTTTATAGTTTTTACTGCTTGTTCAGCCTGCCCATTACTTGAAGGGTGATATGGCGGTGTTTTCTATGTAAGACTCCATTTTTCCTCAAGAATGCAGTAAACTTGGTAGACACTAACTGTGTACCATTGTCGCTAACTATTTTGTCTGGGATGCCGTGTCTTGCGAAAATTTCTCGCATGTTCTTGATAAGTGATCCAGCTGTCATTGAGTTTATTGTGGTGGCTTATATCCACCTTTCGTCACAGAGCTACAGCTCGGCGATAAAAGAGGAAAGGGTGTTCCCTGAAAAAATAAAATCTATATCCTCCCCTTCCCAAACATCCCCCACACACAAATAAGGTTCCTCGTTGCTTATAATATTTCACAAGTTACATAGTTTATTTAATTGCTTGATTTTTAATTAAATACAAAAACTAATAATACATTTTGGTACATGAAACCTGTAGTAATGTACCAATATTTATTATATGGAACTAATACATAATAGGTCGTTTGAATTACAGAAGTATTTAGCTTAAATTACGACTAATATTGCCTTAACATTATTTTGGAAGACCACCAAAACTTTCCATATTTAGTTGGTAATTACTTAAAGTTGTGCAGTTTTTATGAACTTTCACTTTAAAATTCGTATATTTTTAACCTTTCATGATTACATAAACATTCGTTATATAATTTATTTAGTTCTAAATACATGCATAATTAACATGTAAAATTCAGTTTTCTCCATAAGAAAAGCATTGTAGGTTCTGACATCATACACCCCTAGATCAACTAGCCTTTGAATTTCCTTATCCACTCTGTCTCTTAACATAAATGGTACTTGCCTGGCCTTACTATATTTCGGTGGTGTGGATGGATCCAGCTCCAGTCTCACCATAGGTCCATTATACTCTCCAAATGTGGGGTCGGCCACTGCAGGGTAACCTTGTACCACAGTGTTTAAATCCTTAACCTCACTCGAAGTAAGCAGGGTATTTTGCACTGTAACCTTAATGTTTGTCCTGTATCCAGGTACCTGCAATTCTTGTTGGCTATTAATGCTGGTAGGGTTTTGCTCTGTGTTCGCTAAAGTGTTGCCTATAACATTTAGCTCGTGAACTGTGAGTCCAGGGGGCCCAAACCACTGTTTTCCAAGTAGACTGGGTCAGAGTCACTCGTCTTTTTTTTTTATACTGAACCTCTACTTATTTTGAGCCTAGTAGTCGAAGTGGTGTGTCAGCTGCTCAGGTACACAAATCCAAGTCCAAGGACTCTTAACTTGGGTTGGTGAGGCCACAATAAGTTTCCTCCGAGATGAGCGTCAGGGCTGCCCCTGTGTCTACCTCCATGGTGTGAAACATACCGATGTGCAGGGACATTTTTATCGCTGGCATTGTGGGTTGCCTCTTGGTGTCAGGCACACTGTGTTTCAATACGTCTTTAATATTTTATAGCTCCAGCACCTCTATTGATAGCTCCTCGAAATCCTGTTCATGAGGCTCTGTTATATCCGTTACCTGATGTGCCCTTGCTGTATTTCTACCTTGCCTCGTCTCCGAAAGACAGACTCCACATGCCCTCTTCGATCACAAGCTGTACAATAAAGTTTGTTTTGATCCACCGTACAGCAGTGTGTTTGGTGTTGCCCTGCACATGTCAAACACTGTCCCGGAAAGAAGTGCCGTGCTCTTCTCCCTCGGTTTTCCTGGCCAGGCCCTACTTTGCTTGAGGGTGGATTTCCTACTTGCGGTTGTGACCCGCGGTTTGTGTTGTTGGCGCGTCCGCTGGAAAGTAGATTTATATACAGCTCCGTGTGTTGTTGCTTCATCCTGTACATCCTCTACGTATTTTCTGGCAACTTCAGCTGCTTTGGCAGCTTCTATTGCTATTTTAAATGTCAGGTCGGGCTTGATAAAAAAAAAATTGTTGCTGTAACCAAGTGTCAGCGAATCCACAAACAAATTGACTACCGAGCATCTTTTCCATTACCACCAAAACCACAACCACAACCATCAGCGATTCGGCAAAGATCAGTGACAAACACATCTATACTCTCCCCTATCTGCTGGCGTCGTCGGATGAAAAGGTGGTACTGCACCGTCTCGGTTGGTCGAGGCGCGAACCGCGTAGTCAGCCGATCAATCAGTTCTATAAATGGAATCTCACTAAAATCGCGTGCCCCAAATTCGTCACTGAGAATTTTCAACATACCAAACCCACAACTACACAAAAAATGGGCTCTATTCTGTGTATCATCAATTATGTTTGATAAAAAAAAAAATTCTTTGTGTCAAGTAAAGCGGCCATGTTGAGGTCTCACTCACGTTGAATTCCTGTCGTTCAGACATAATGGCCACTAATTAATAATGTTCCAACCAATTATTTATACAGGCACACAGCTTAACTGAATATTATTGGCGACGAGATAGTGGAAACGGACGCTATCTGTTATGTATGAGAGTGCTAACTGATGTCACATAGTCGGGTCAGTTCATGACAGTTACATCGTAACAATGATGCTATACTCGTTTGTCTGTGTCATGGCGGCTGCACACTTCAGTTGTTTACAATGCTTTCTGGCGCACAATGATGCTATACTCGTTTGTCTGTGTCATGACGGCTGCACACTTCAGTTGTTTACAATGCAGTCTGGCGCACAAGACTTGTATTATACATATACAATACGGCAGCAGTGGTGAGAGAGTAATGCTATGAATGGAGAAATCACAATATCACGACCGCATTGTAAAAACCATCCTTATTTCACTCATCACGTTATATCCAAATCATGTAGGAAACAAAAAAATGAATTATAGGAAAGCTACCAGTACTCATTAGTTAGTATGATTTATCTAAATTCTAGTTATTTCCTTAAGATGATGTGCTAGTGAGCGTGAGTTTAGGGCAGTATTTTCGAAGTTTTTATAGCATAAACATTTATTTGGCCAAAATATTTCTTCTATAGAAACATAGAGTTATGTTTTCTGCACATGCTAATATCAACAGTTCTTTAATATCTGTCAAGGATGTCCTGGAATTGACAACTTTTTCTCTGCATTTAAAAAGTTTTGTCACCAAATACCGCTATGCTCATGAGAGATATTAAAGAATTCTTGAGATTAGCATGTGCAGAAAGCTAAACTCTATGTTTCTATAGAAGAAATATTTGATCTATTTTTGCCAAAAAATGTTTATGCTATAAAAACTGCAAAATTACTGCACTAAACTGGCGTTCACTAGCACCCCACCTTAATACAGTTTTTTAACTGATAAAACCTCATCAAAATCTTATATTTAATATAATTTTAAGGAAAATAATTTAGTTCTATCTATAAAAATAATAAGGATAAGATTTTTAGTTAATGACCTTTAAAGTTTAATTGTGTAACCAGCTAACTGCTAGGAAGAATGACCCAACGTCCTTTTAGGTTGGCTTACTACTTATCTTCCTCTTTTATCTTTATACGGAAACCCTCTTTTTATTTTATGAGGTAACCATTTTATATTTGTATGAAAGTACAGGAAAGGTGGATAGAAACACATGTATTAGTTGCTGATAATTAGTTTAGATAAATATGGGTGAAACTCACATAACAGATAAGTTATGTATATTCAGGCTTAATGAACCAAAGGTTTTATTATTTTAGTCAATACATTGAAATTATCACTCGATACATATTTGCACTGTTTACAGGTATTCATTAAAGAGAGTTGAAAAATGAACCTTGGTTCAATACCTGTGTCTAGGAGTAATTTTATAACTATATTTGAATATTTAAGTCGATGTAAGCATAGTTTTTATTTTGTTTTTTAAATTATTTTAAAAGACTAGAACAAACTAAATTTGAGTAAAGTTAAATACAAGATTAATCAAACTCCAGTTTATTCAGCATAATTTACAAAATTAGCCAAACAATTAAATTGTGAGATATAAGGAAGTTTTTTTTAAATAAAATTAATGTATAAACATGGTACAAAACCCATGGAAAAAAAATCACCATTAGATGTACACAAAAATAAATTCAACACTAAGCTAATGGAACTGCAAGTACGGTATGTGTGATATTTATTTATAATATAATTATAAAGTAATCCTGTGCAAAATTATAACATATCTTTCACCTGCACTTAATTTATTTTGTATTCACAATTACAATTGAAGTGTACAGGGGAAAAAAGGGTGGAGTAGTCACATCACACACATTCTCCAGAACAACTTTTATTATCACAAACACCACAAAGACTCCAACAAATATATTTGTTTTAAATCAATTTAAATATGACAACAGACTTCTTTTAACGATAATCCAAAGTGTATTAGAAAAGTCTCGTGATTGTCTAACAGATGGCAGCACTAACTCAATTTGAGGTAAAATTGGACTTTCCCGCTTTTCTCCTGTACACTTCAATATTCATCGAAATAAACTATCGCATTTAAAAAAAAATTCAGTTGTACTAAACTTTCATGTATATCAATTGTTTTAATCAATCATATTTTGTATGAAATAAACTGCATTATGCATGTTATAATATGTAATTAAATAAATATTGAAAAGAATCTTAGGAAATAAAAGCACTAATAAAATTTAAAAAACAAAACAATACATAATATTTTCACACAACACACACACACACAACGCATCAAAATATTGACGTGTGTGTAAATATGTGTTGGTTTTTTTTAGCTTTTATTTGTGCTTCATTTCTACAATAATTATATTATATCTAAGTAATGACTAACAAGCTATGATATAAAACAATATTTTGAAAAATCTTAAAAACACAATAATAGCATAAGCTAATATAAATGTACAAGCGCCAAAACCTCAAAATATATACCCACAACCATAGTGATCTCCCTCTGAAGAAACTTTAGTTTGAACCCTGATGGAGTTGAAATTTATTACCCGAACAGGTGTGGACTGACAGATTCCAAGCTGCCCAAGAACTACAAATATGACGGCCATTAACACACATACATTAATAAAAACCACTAAAGTTATGCTAAAATGGTGAAATGAAGTTAACTTGAATCCCAAGGCTATTTCAGCTCATTACCGATGATTACGCCGTGATTCAGTCCACTCACTTCCCCAGCTTCTACTATCTACAGACATGAGCTAAAATGATTTTAAATTGGCAGGCAAAAGCTGGGAGTCCATTTTTGAAATGTTGAAATTTGTAAAATGATCTTCCACCCGCTAATTTTGGATATTACAAAGCTAATAAAAGTAAATATTCCCTAAACCAAAATTTTTATCTTTGGCTTAAGGAAAAAACAACAATCGGGACGGTTTTACATTGACTGCCATCTTGTATCTTCACAAATGATGTATTCTGGGTACAATTTAATAAAAACAATAATTTAGAATTAATTGAATAGCTTTATTATAGTTTAAAGTAGTTGCGGCAGCCAAAATCAAATCGGGCCAGTCCACCCCTGTGTCTGAAATCTAAAAACAAGATTTGAAGTGAGGTTTATAAAATCTAAGGCTATGGCCAGACGAGCTGTAAAATACTGCCAAAAACGGCAGTAAAATAAAGCTTCTACAAATCGTAGGTGGCCAAACGACAGCTTTAGTTCAGTTTCTTCACGCTACACTAGCAACAAGTAGCTTTTGGTGCAGCTGTGAAAATGAAATAAAGGTGATGAATCCTAATACCAAATTGCGTTTTGCGTGTTACTTGTCTGACGTTGGCGCCGTCTAGAAAGAGAAAGAGTGGTGGATTCATCCCATCATTAGTAACCGAACAACACATGGGAAATTTGTTTTACTTCATGAAAAACTGAAATTGTAGCTACTCTATAAAATTATTTGAGTATTATCGAATGTCAATTAATTCACTTGAATACAAAATGAGTTTTTTTTCTTCTTCAAAACTGAATCCATCCCAAGCATCTCCTACTAGAGCTTCCATTACGCTATAGCAACATTGCAACTTCAAATCGCAGTTTTTGTGCTCTCAACACTTTACGTCATACAGACATAAGATATTTCTGTACTTCAATAATGAGCTGCTCACTATCTACTGAATCAATGTCCATTTTGGAACAAAATGGTTAATAAAATAAAGAGAACACATGAGGCAGGAATATGACGCTGCTACACAATACTGCATGTGTGGCCACTCTTTAGCTGTAAACTGTCACCAGAAGTATGGGCCCATGCCTATGCGTCTGCGACACGACCTTGAAATGAGTTCCACTTTCTAACTTAGCAGTAATTTACAGCGTTGTCGGCTCCATTTTAATCTACTGGGTGCATTTTCATGCTTTATTTTACAGCTCGTCTGGCCGTAGCCTAAGTTTGGCTCTGTGTATTAATTAATGGCTAAATTTGGTTAAGCATCTGTAAAAACCAATATTAACAACAATAAATTATCTTAGGTGCTAAATAATAAAATTATGTGGTTAGGTGTGCCATAAATTAAGTGTTGGGTTTAATCAAAGAATTTGTATATATTTAAAAAAAAACCAAAACCAAACAACTTATAAAATAAAGCAAATATCATATTTGCATAAAACTATGATTAAAGCGAATTAAAATTTGCATTTACACTTTGGAACAAATTACATAAAGGACAAAACATAGGAAATGTACAATGGATGTGAATTTATAATATATCTCTCTAAGGAAAACCTCCTTTCGTTTTTTGCAGTATTTTGCTATACATATTTGGAAGAAGGTACAGGAAAGGTGGATAGAAAACAGATAAAAGGAACAAACACAGTACGGCTTTTACAATGAAATGAACACAGTTCACACTTTACATTGCTGCCACTGGACAAAGATGTAATAGCTGCATCTTAAAGAAAATCGATCGTTACCATCCATTCCCCTCGACCTAGGTTTCATTATATTGGAACCCACCAGAAGGGAGTGTGAAAAGCACAACGCAACTTCCTAAAAGAGGAAACTAATAAACAAAAGGGAGAAAAGAAAATTGGTAAAGAATGATAGTATACTTTTTGTAACTTCTTCCAAATACATAAAACAAAATAACTCAGCAAAAAGGGTTTTCTTTTTAAAGAGATATATTATAAATTCGTATCCAATGTTCATTTCCTGTGTTTGTATTTCGTTACATTAACATGTTCCCATCTAGGTGCCCCAAATAATCATTCTTTACCATTCATAATTTGGGTAAGTCTCATCTTTTCTTGGAAATAAATATTTGTGCACAGGAAAATAATAAATAGTAAAATAATATCTATCTAAAAAAATATAAAGTGATATAAGTTATCATGCCACTTTTTTTTTCACGATCAGTAGCAAAAAAAAAATGTAAAACTCTTCTCTACAAAACATTTTTCATATTAAATTTTAAGTGAAAATAAGTTGAAGTGAACAAAAGCTTAAAGTAATAATAATAATTTAGTCTATTTAACCCTTTGAGTGCCAACGTCGCTCAGAGCGATGCGCGAAATATTTGCTAAAATTGCCAGCGTCGCTCACAGCAATCCCATGTTTTCGAGCTCTTAGTTCAGTATTAAGTCTACAGATGGGGTGTATTTTATTTCCACTGTATTCTCGTATGTTCAAGCTACTTTTATTTGTCTTTGAATCAATAGTTTCGATATATCAAACATGAAATTATTTTCTAACATTATGAGTTTTATCTTTGGCCTTGTTTGTAAACATGGCTACTAAGAGGGAAAATGTGATTCAAGACACAGAAATACTTGCAATATTTACCGATAGCTCATGCGAGAGTGATCCAATTTGTTAGCGATTCTTAATTTGTAAATAATGAAAGTGAACAGGAATTATATTCAAGTGAAAGTGAAATATCAGAACAAGTAGAAGTGGCAGCCGACATTGATAACGCGAGTGTGAATACGGGTGATTACTATTGGGAATAAATAAATCTTGAAGATCAGGATAATCCACCACAACCTCTTCATATTTATGCAGAAGTACCAGGTTTGATGTCCCCACTCCCCTTCTGATTCCAAGGCAATTATTTATTTTATACTATATTTAACTATAACCCTGCTAAAGTTGATGGTCACTGAAACAGCTGCTGTGCATAACCCAATTTTAGCATAAAATCTAAAGTTAGTTTTTTTGTAAATTTTATTATTTACTCAGTTTTTAATGTTCTTTTCAGTGATTTATTATATTTTAAGTTATTTAAGTTTTCAAAGCTTAAAAATGAATGTTAAATAAAACAGTATTTTTTTTTAATATCTTGGTTAGAGATTTTTTTTATTTTATTTAAAAATTAAAAAGTATATGTATAATTATATAATCGGATTGGCAAGCATGTTAGCTAGTTTATGTAAAAATTTTGAGTGCAAGAAGTTCAAAGACTAATAAGTTATTAAAATTTAAACAAAATCCAGTATTTTTCAGTAAAATAGCTTGGCACTCTTAGCACAGTGTTTTATCATTTCTCTTGGCACTCAAAGGTTAAACAATGATGACATAACCAACACAATCAGCAATTGAACTCGGCCAGCTTCAATTGATGCTTTTCAATGTACTTCTGACGAGCGTTTTCAATGAGGCGAGCTTTGCGTTCATGGAATGACATCATTCTTTCTTGAGCAGATCGTGGGAAAGATGCCACTGACGTATCCAGGCATGCATTCTACAAAAATATAAGTGCATGTTATATTTTATTTATCTCCACCTCTTGCCATCCATTCGCGTTATACGCCTATGTACTAATTACACTAATATTCTAGAGATTAAAAAGGTTTAATTTAGAGAAAGTGTACCCGCATTTGTGTGGAGGGAACGTGGAAGGCCAGTCAGGAAAAAAGACCACCAGTACACCCGACCGAGATCAAACCCCAATCTCCTTGTCTTAGGAAGTCTAGTCTATTGCGAGAGTACCGCCTTACACCATGTGACCACCAAAGCAGGTTGCACATTATATAAATAAATATGGTTCTTACCGTCACTAGTTGGCCAAGATAGTGCCAACCTTTGCTGATAGAGGTTGTCATGTGATCAGCACAACGAACCCTTCGGCCGTTAATTCCAGTTTTCTAAACCAGAGCCGCTACATTTTTATTCAAGTCGAACCTCATTTGACCTCACGAGGGTTAGTTAACCCCATAATAGACCCACTGCTTCACAGTTTAAATCTAGAAGAACCGGGAATCAAACCCGGAACTTTGAACACAGAGGCAGTCAATGTTAAGGAATGGAGATTAAAATTCAATTATCTGAATCAAGAAAAAGAGGGATCATGACATCTTTACTGATGATGCTTGAATTTACCTGTGAATAGGACGAGGCCTGTGAGCTGGTACTTGTGCCAGAGGTCGAGGCGGCTCCATTAGAGCTCGTATCAGGGGCTGTTTGAGGCACAGTCAAGGGAGTGTAGGATACTAATCCTTCCAGGATGTTGGAAATGGTGATATCTGTACTGTGTGACCGCACTGGGGACAAATTAAAATGGTTTGACATGTCCACATTTTGTACAATTTAAGCTAAACTTTATGGGTTTATTTTTTTCCCAAGGAAAGGCATAGGAAAGAGTGAACGAAAGAAATATTGAAGGTAAAGAATTAAAGTTGGGTCGAATCGTATATTTCTCGAATTTGAATCTTAAAATTTCCTTTCAAATCTCAAACTTGAATATTTAAAAATCTACAATTTTTAGTTGAAAAGAAAATATTTAAAATTGAATTTAAAAAACAACTGTTTTAAGACTTGGGCCACCAACAAATGCTTTTTGTTTGTCATGTCTATTACATCAAAAACAACAAAGAAAACCCTCTTTTGGTAAATCAATACAATTTTGTACTTTTTTTGGTGATTTTGTTACTCTACCAACTACAAATCTCCATAATCCCAATTCCCAATTGTTAAAAATTGTTTTATCAAGTAAAGGTCTTCATAAATTGCATTCAAGATACTTTTTTGAAATGTTTACGAATGTATGTGTTAATATCTATCCCGCAAATTCTTTTGAGAACCTTCTTCAGTTAGTTTATTTTGGAAAAAAATTATATATATTTTAAATGTGATCATTTCTGTATCATAACTATAATAATGTGTTTGAAATTACAAACAAAAGTTGTTAATTACACCTCTGAATAGCGGATTTTTCTTTAGGACAGGCACTTTAAATTTCCTCGGCAAGATAACATGGGCTCATACAGTGAAATCACCTCCTAATAACGGACTTTCTCAACAACAGACACTTCTAGAGACGCCTATTTATGCATAACAATCTCTAAACAGTGGATAAAAATTGAAAACGCAAGTCTATTTACAGTATTTGATTGTCACTGTCTCGCTTTCCCCTCTAGTGAAAGTTTCTAAAATAGTCTGAGTAGAATTAACTACGGTACTTCAAGGTCATACCTCGCACCCCTACCGAGCCAGAGGCAGGAAGGTGTTGCGCCAGTCGTCTGTGCTTGTGTGCAAATATAGTACAGAAGGCCTAGTGTTCACATTTCATAACATTCACTATTGTTCCGTGTATTTTGCAATCTGTACAGTAAGCTATGTACAAAATTTATTCATTAGTCATAATTATCCTTCATACAATACTGCACAGTGCGGTGATTAGATTGTTGTATTTAATATCCACAGTGCTTAGGTTCATAGATTTAAACTATGTACAGGAAGTATGATTAAAAAAAGAATAATAATCCAAATAAAGAACATCTCTTAATAAAGGTTATTTATCCCGGAATGTGTCCGCTATTAAGAAATTTCACTGTACCAAAATAAAAATAATGTACAAGTAAATTTTCCATAAAATTGTTAATGGGAAAATTTCTTGTCAACCACAAATTGAATGGTTTTACGAGATTACTTTTTTATATATATATATATATATATATTAAAAAAACTAGTTGCACTTAATAATTGATATAGGCCTAAATTTAAAAAGGTTTTGTTTGGTTTCAATATATTTAATAGTAATTATTAGGTGTGAAATTTTGCCAAAGTTCGGTCAAACAGAATAACATTATCCCACAATAAGTAGACTCAAGTGTGTATAACCGAACGGGTAGTAAACGCGGTGCTAATAATAAAGTACACTCAAAACAAATCAAAGGGAAGTTTAATACTGGCTTAATTATTAATAAATACAGGCCAGCACATTAAACCGCTATTCTCCACTATAAAGCAAAGGCCGCTACTCACCAAGATCCTTTAAGATGACATCGTGGGGCACATAGGGTAGCACTTCGGCTACTTGCCGTACCATTCGCTGCAGTTCTGGGCTACCCGCATATTGCGACAATTGTGGCGTCACAGTCCTGGCCTGCTCCAGAATGTACCTCTTCTCGTGCTCAGTCTAGGGAGGAACAGTAATATGAAACTTAAAAAAAAAAAATACTCACGACTTCTAGCATTTGATGAAGTATCTAAAGCAGTGTTTATTTATGGTTTTCCACTTTCTCTCCAGACAATAAAGTGAGGTACAAATCCTTAAAAATTCTACCTCCCACATCTCAACCTCATTAGAGTAATTAAATAGGTATAGCCGAGACAGGTAGTAAGACGCAGAGCACGTATAAAAATCTTTCATCAAGTTGACAATTAAATAAAAGAGAAAGTACCTTATCAGCCGAAGTGTGGCAAGTCCTGGGAATCCCCAAACTGTTGGCTACAGCAGTCTCCACTCGGACTGTGAACTGATCGTCCCCCTCCCCTTCCTCCACTTGCATCACAGGAAGATACCTGCAACACAAATACATCTAGGTGACACCCAACAATCGAGATGCAAACACTCAATAACATTAATTCTGTTTTACTTGGCAGAGGGGCCATTACACAGGAAAAAACGAATCATAAACAGTGAATCATATAAAATATCGTCTCTCCCGAAATAGTCTCAAGATTTAATCAACACCAAAGTAGTTATTAAACCGTTAGAACCTATTTATAGTAAGTTTTAAACTAAACGTAGCCTACAGTTCTTAGTAGATTTTATTATTATTTGTATGTTTAATATTAGGGTCAACAAAAACAAGTAAAATTCGAGTGTAAACTAAGCCGCTTTATCACCAATGTGGTTCTTGATCTTTTAAGACACATATCCATGAGCTCATTTTTGAAAGTTATTTGGGTAAAGTGTCAATTTCATAAACACAAAAATTATCAAAATTGAATTAAATAAAATAACTTTTTGCTTGTAGAAAAATGAAATGATTTATGTGAGCTATCTAAGAAACTGGAAAATGTACAATAGTAATGACAATTCCAACTTACTTCAAAGTAAAGGTAGTGTAAGGAACAAAGAGGAACCAGAATATGTCCACAAGACAGCCTGCAGCCAGAACAGACGGCGATAAGTCAGACACAGCGGGACGGCCCACGGTGAGAGCCACTGGTTGGACGGGCGCACCGATACTGAATGGCCATGTTGAAATCTGTGTCATTAGCATTAGTAAAAGGTTAATACAATGGCACTTAAATAATTAGAGTAGACGATGATTTCTATAGGAAGACTACTTCAAACCACTAACATCTTGGTATTCTAGAATATGTATTATTTGATTTATTAATTATTAAATTCATTTAAAAAGTTATATAAGCTTCCAATAATGCTTCGTTATGGATTACTATATATTTTATATCTTTACATCATTATTTTTTTAGCACCGCGTCTTACCACCCATTTGGGTTACACGCTTATGTACTAATCACACTAATAGGTTATGCATTAAGAAGGTTGAAATAAGAGGAAGTGTACCCACATTTGTGTGAAGAGAGAAATAAATTATTTAAAGAAAGAAAACTTAGTACACCCAACTGAGATCGAAACAAGATCTCCCCACCATTAGCGGTGATTGTGTGTTGTGAGAGTATTTACGAGAGTAGTGCCTAAGGACCACGCAAGCACCAAAGCAGGTAGCACATCAGTGTTTTAGTGCATAAAAGCCAAACAGTTAGTAAGATGCGGTGCTAAAATGAATAGGTAACCAACCTGAGAAGACCAACTCTACCATTGGTGGTAGCCGCTTCAGGGTGAAAAACTACAGGACTTGGGGACTTGTTTAAATGGCTCCTGACACTGGTGAGGAGCGTATCTCGGCCTTGCCTCAGACCCAGGTCCTTTACCCCTAGAGCCCAGTTCAGAAAGGTTGGCAGCTCCCATATGTGTGGCTAAACAGAATAATCACAGGTCTTGTAATAAACTGCTAGAGACATACAGCTATAAATTACTTATTTACTTAAGGTATTTAACAAGCACTTTCTGAACTGACTAATTATATCAAAACAGGGCTTAAAAACTACTTAAATCTAGAAGAGTCACAACATCCGGCAATTAATTCATCACTGCAAAAGGGGGAAGCCCACATTTCACCAATGATAATTTTTTTTAGCCATGCTAGGAGTAGAAACCCTTGACCCTTAGCTCAGTAGGCAGAAACGCTACTTAATGATGGGAGACTTAACTAGAAATGATTCCTTGAATATCAAGTACAATGAATATAAACAGACAAAAGTGTAAATCATTGAATTTAATGGGATTCTTCGTATGGAGGAGATAACAATTTAATTTATTTTAATTAGTTGAAAAATGACATCTGGACAAGAGAAATTGAACCCAGGACGATTGGACAGACAGGGTGACAAATGAAGTCCTAAGAAGAGTGGGTGTGATTCTTCAATATAAAGCAAACTGGATCTGACACATCCTTAGGAGGAACTGTCTTCTTCGCGAACTTATGAAGAAGGAAGATTCAAATATTGGATGACTTGAAGGAAAGAAGAAAATTCTGGGAACTGAAGGAGGCAGAGAACAGGGCACATTGGCGGTCTAAGTTCACTGACAAAAGGAATGGATCCATCGTCAGATAGAACACCTAATAGTAATAACACCTTGTGATGTTTATTCTTCCTTGAAGCATTAAATAACCCAACCACATCATTAGAAATATGTGACACATACCATAGTCCTGTTTTTGTTCAAAGGGCTTATTAGAAAATACAATACCTTGCATACAATACAGTACGGAATTAAGTTAATTTACATGCTGAAAGAGAAATATATTCAGAGACCGCAGCTCCCAAACTTTTGGAATGGCGTACCACCCCAACAATTTCCTTAATTTGGAGTAGTACCACCGTTGGCGTGTTTATTACAAGACTGTGCGACTGCACTGTGTCTGAGCTTTAATCAATGTTGCCACCCCTACAATCACTGATTGAATCTATTTTAATTTAGGTTAGACTGGTCATAGTATATTTACTAGATTTTATGAGTCCAATTTTTTTACGACTTTAATTGTTTGTTTTGTTTGGCTTCTCACCATCAGGAATAATTGTACGTCCCACAGTTTGGTAACCGCTGCTGTAGACTTTTTAATAAGCCTCCATTATCTTGGGCGTATTGCAATAAGCCTGTAATCAACTAGATGATTGAGTGAACAAAGGTGCATTTCCTTACTAGCCTAAAGCTGTATGGACTCATCGCAATAAGCCTAAAAATTATCAGGCTGATAAGCAAATATAATATTATTTTCCAATTAGCATGTCTCATTGTAAATTGAGGGTGCCTTTTGCAATGGATTTTCCAATTCGCCTATGACATATATATAATACACTTATATAATATATACATATAAATATATATAAATGCAAATATATATTACGGAAGTCTTTAAATTTGGAAATTGCTGTAATGCTCTGTGGGTGGGATGTTCCTCATTTCTCTAACAGTGTATATTATTTCGTTAATGTTCTTTGGTAGAATGTGCAACAATGTCTACTATCTCGTTTCAAATATCTTATGAGTTTTAAGTAAATATCTATTTTTTATTTACAGTAGCGAGAAAGTCTATGCTGTGCAACCTCCCCACCTTTATTCAAAAACAAATTAGCCCTTTTGTAAGGAAAAAATCTATAAATTTGATTGGGGATATAACTTAGAAAAAAAAAATCATGCTAGAAAATTACGAAGCTTAACTCCGTTGGTAGTGCATCCACCTACAGAGCTAAGGGTCCTGGGCTCGATCCCTGGCATGGCCAAGAAATTTATCATTGTCGGAATGTGGGTTTACCCTTTAACAGTGATGAATTGATGACCCGGGGATGAATTTTATGTCTGTCCTAGATTTAAGATTAGAGTAATTAGTACAAAGGTGTATAACCTGAACAGGTATTAAGACACGTTGCACTAAAAAAAAGTTTAAAAAAATAGCATCGACAACCTACAATGGCATCATGTAACATAATTTGAGAGCCACTACTGTATTAGTTAGGTTCAGGTTACAGACATGTCCAGATGGACACTAACAATATGTGCATTTGTTCACAGATGTCTACATCAATATTC
This sequence comes from Timema podura, assembly GCA_033556935.1. Taxonomy (NCBI): domain Eukaryota; kingdom Metazoa; phylum Arthropoda; class Insecta; order Phasmatodea; family Timematidae; genus Timema; species Timema podura. The sequence goes on from JAVRXN010000011.1 coordinate 76,176,138, forward strand.
CACCTCCACAATCATAACACATATATAGGCCTACATTTTCAATCACTCTTTTTTACATCCTTTTTCGTAAAAAATTTACTGTATTTTCTCCCTTTGTTCAGACGTAGAGAATTAGTTTTATAAACAACTATCAAAACATAGTTTGTAGGTTCCAAGTTCAATTCCTGTGTCCAGATGTTATTTTTTAATTTAAATAATATGTGGATGAGGCTATAACCCTAACTAACAAATACTCATATTCGACATCATGTAGAGAAAATGCTTTAAATACTTAACATCCACCCCCATTTCCCTCCACCCTATTAGTTCGGCATATAGCATACTTAGTGTAAATAATATTTATATTTTTATTAATGACACTAGTGTGTTAATGATGAGAAATATCTAAAACAAGGTAATGTACCCACATTTTTGTGGAGGAACAAAGGGAAAACATTTAGAAAGATGCACCCTTTATTTACCCATTCGGAATTTGAACCCAGACCACCATTCATCGTTAAAATAAACTAAATGAGCTTAGTGTTTAAGTCAAGTTAAGGTTAACTTTAAAAATGAACCGATGGTTTAGTTCGGTCCGTGACTTACAGTTTTCATTCATAATAGCCAGAGAAGAAGACTGTCTACCTGCTAACCCTCTCCTCCCCCATCCTCCCTACCCACCCCCAAAACTTCATCCTAAGACTTTCCAGTCACTCCACCACTGACGAAGATAGGTTTTTTTGGTTATCAACGGAACGGAACGGTAGCATCGGCTTTCACCTTTTCCTCAGCGACACAAACGCTATCTTACAGATTTTTCTCAACATTAGCTCTGTTCGAACACAGTTAATGTTGATCCATCAATTGTTTTCAGCCTCGGGGCCTCCACAGCTCTAAGTCTGACTCTGGCTGCCTACAACTTGGCAGAAATGCATTTCTTTTTCTATTTTGCCTGTTTATTTTAGTGGGTTTTTTTTCTAAAAATAGGCTCTAGAATATATTCTTATATTTGTAAATATGTTTCTTAGAGTTGCCAAGTATAGTTCATGCCTTATGCTGATTAAACAAATATTCGAACAAATGTCTTACCGTCACACATCCTGTGGCGATATGAACTGCAACGTGATCACACCAGGTCACATGGTTTGTCACAATCACACGCGCAGAGGGGTTTTTATTCCCCAAATCTTCCTCTCTCACAACAATCCCAAGAACTATACGCGTACACTGGAGCACATACCTAAGAAATAATTGTAAGTTTTACTTGAATATTATTTTTGAGGATAATACGCTCGGCTTAACCCAACCCAATCTTAGCCTTTTCGTTCTAAAAATTACTAAAATATTAATATCAGCTGTAGATACATTTTTCCAAACATAAAAACATGTGGAATCCATTTTTTTTAAACTGTGAAATTAAATTAGAAAAACTTTCACTCACCTTAGTGGTGAGATATTATATATCTAATGATGTAATTGTTGTAGACAACTTGTTTATAATTCATTAATACTTACATTTCGAAAACTATTTGGGCAATCTGTTGTAGAGTTTTGTTAAGATTAGTGTTTAGAAGTGGTTTAAAAAAAAGTATGTCATTTGATTCAACATATTCTTGTGTGCTTAATAAAGTGGATAAAATATCTAAACCTTGTATAACTTAACAATGTAATGCTATTATTTTATTTCACTAGATTTTTAATGTGTTTAGCATAAAATAAAGTTAAAAATGTTACCATTATGAACATTTAATTATGATTTAGCATACTTTTATATATTGTTTTTTCACCCCTTAAACACACTGGTAGGGTTGATAACGTTCGACAGCTAACAAAGACTGGCACAACTAGGTAAATAATCTCTACAATGCTTAGTACTGAAATTAAACGTTCATACCAATTTTTTTTTTTTTAAGTTTACCTTTTAACAGCAGAAATTTGTGGAAAGAGTGCTGCAACTGCTAACGTCTGTAGTGCGATGAGTATTCTAATTAGCGTAATGACAATCCCAATTGGTGAATACAATAACAAAACAAATAATTTACTTCCTGATGGGCACCTGCAAAGGAAAACAAAATATAAATTAAAAAGTTTAAAATCGTTAATAACCTAATTTAGATTATGCATAGTATTAGTGAATAAGCTAAATTTGTACATTTATACATAATGTTTCTTACCTGCTTTCATCAAAAAGGTCCTTAATTTCTACATTAGACATTTTAAATTCGTAATGTTTTTTATTGCAAATATATATGTAATTTTTACAATGACAAGTAAAACTTAAAACCACAAATTATTTCTTTACATTTGAAGGAAGCCATATTGCAATTGACTTGAGGTTGTGACAGTCACATGACAAACCAAAGATAAAATATTAAGATATCTTAACTGCCTCGTTAGTTTATACTGGCAGTAGCATTGACGATAACTTTATGAACTATTTCAAACGATTATCGGGGGAAAAAATAAAGTGCTTAGACCTGTATTTAAGATAAAGGTCCAAAGTAAATTAGAGAAGTTAAAATTTTGGCGGGTTCCTTATGCTTTGTTTTGTTTGTGTTATGTTTATGCCAATTTGATTTAATTACAAATACTTATTTTTTAGCTTTCATGAACTTAATTGCTTTTGATTAGTATTTGGCTAAATTGTATTGAAATTTTAATAAGAAATGCCTTGTGAAATGATAACTCTGCAACTGGGCCAATGTGGCAATCAAAGTAAGTATGAATCTTGGTAGCTAATCCATCCTTATCAGCGAGTTTACCAAACATAAAGTAACCTACCGAAATTGTTTTTAGGATGACAAACCATCTCGTATCGATCTTAGAAACCTGTCTTGAAGCTCAAACTTTGCTCTATCCAGACAAACTTCATTAACCTACACATATAAATTCCTGACTAATAAAATGAGCTCTCATTTCACCAATGTCATGATTTTTAGATGAGCTGTCAGATCTGACTTTCTTGAAAATGTGATCTTAATCGTCATTCGTCACTCTGCTTTGTACAACGTGGGTATTGCAAGACTATGGAAATATTTTTAACTTTAGATGGCTCTAGCAAAGTATTGGGTACCCCTTAAATAATGAATGGTAACTTAATTGTTATGTAGTGAATCTGTAGGTAGAGAAATTTATGGTCACTTCTGAGAAAATATTTTACTAATCCATCAAAAATTGTATTGTAATTTAATTTTCATAGACTGGGAAGGTTAGGTTAAGCCTGGTTGATTTTATTTTTTTATTGTAAACACAGAATTATTTTGTCAAATTATAACATTTATCAGATTGACAGTCTCTTGGTTACTACCTCTTGCCAAAGGATAGGCGCATTACAAAGATTTATACAGTTGAGTAGTAAAATGACCGAAAACATTCTTGATCAGAATATGTGAATGCTTAACAGTAATTATTTTCCTATATAGGCATAATAATAATAATAATAATATAATAATATAATAATAAAACCAAATTTAAAATGGTAAACATTCTTTCATATTTGTTACCAATGATGGAAAAATAAACTTAATCTTTAAATCAAGTCGTCTTAAGAGCGTGCATCACATGCCAATCAACTCTAATACAGTCGTTTCGAATTCGTAAATCCACACGAAACACTGTTGCAAGTGGATCATTTCTGATTAAACATTAATAAGATAAAGAGTTAATAGAAGTTCCAAATACCAAACATTGTTGAAACATTAAATTATATTTGGATAAAAACTGCAAATTTAATAGGCGTTTTTGACCATTTCAGAATGGCTTCACAACTAAGCAATGTGCACAAATCTTCGTTCTGTCATTATAGGAACATTCTATAGATAATAACAAGAAACTTTGTTGCTTTGTCCCCCATCGTCACTGTGGAAAATGTCGAGTAATCATTTAAATATTAATGTACTGCACACATTTTTGAAGTATCTTGGTCTTTTCTTTTTCCCTTTTATTCCTGCACCTTGGCGCGAACCGCCACACACACACACACACACACACAAGCAGATGCAAACCAGGAGTTGAGTTGGGCCTGCTATGATGAATGCTGGCTTACACAGTGTGAGATACTGGCTATCCAGTAAGATAGTAGCTATAGTATGTCATGTTCACTTCCCGCGATATATTCTAAAAAAGCCAGTTGGGCATCTCTATTTTTCTAATCAGGATTATACACATTCTATAAATTTGTATGCTCTTTGTGCATATCAACAAACTTCACACTTTGTTGATCACACCTCCTTTTCGACATCCCAAAAATCTACGGTATCATAAAATTATAAATTAAGTGACAAATGCCGACAACCATATTCAACCACGTGTGCTACTGACCCGTGCGCTCATACGGTGCCAGCGCCTGGCTTATATATGCCTGGTAGGTGGAAGGCCAGTGTCCAGTAAAGAAGCTGACCAAACCACATTGGTAATCTTGTTTTTTTATGAGTTATTAAATATGCACTTTTTGAACTAACTGACTATATCAGTAGGCCCTACACAACTTATAAACTAACTTATATAGAGAGCAAACACAACATCCAACCCCAGGCCGTTAATGGATCACTGTGAAAGGGGAAACCCTCATTTCACCAAAGATAAATTTTTCGGCCATGCCAGGAATCAAACCTGGAACCCTTAGCTCAGTAGAGAGAAACACTACCGACTGAGCTTTAAGGTGTTGGACAACTCGCACATTTAGTCGCTCAGCCGACCTTTTTACACAAATCCAGTAGTTGACTCTCAGCTACTGGCTCTTATCAACTCCCAAGCTAACTCACACCTTGTAAACCGAGCATCAGTACCACTATAAATAAACAGTTTTTTATGGGTCAAAGAAACAGCTTATGGATGTGAGACAGGCTCTAAAAATAGTCTTGCTACATCAGGAATGTTTGGCAACCTTGGTTCGAATTTATCATATAAATACTGTATATATATGCCAAAGATATATTAATCGACGTATTCTCTCTGGCCTTCCCCAAGTTTAAACTCGAGATATTTTGTTGATTGACCTGTTTTAAGATTAGAAACCCACTTCAATATTCATACTTTTAGCTTCACTTTTACTGTCTCTCTACTACATGTGTCAAACGCTACCGGTACAGTGGACCAGAGGAAGAGAGAGATATTGAGCAAGCACATAGTACACTTATCATGTCGTCCATTGCTGCTAATAATCTGAAATTAATAAAATTGCTACGAGTTGAAGACGATGACAACTTGCTGCTACTAGCTTTATTAATGAAAAATGAAAAGTAAATCCAGAAAAGATATCTAAAAAAATCGTAAAGAAGAAGGGTGTCTTTATAACCAGCCACACTTGCATAATATAAAACTGGGTATTTTGATACAAACTCCACTAGCTTTTCGTCATCCAAAGGGGAAAAATACATTTTTAATGCACGGTATATAACCTATAACTGGGGCAGCGGGGCTGCAGGCTACCAGACTCCTCCTAGTGCAGCCTGGTGGTGTCGCTGCCCACACGGTGATGTACTGGTAGCGCTACACAGGCAGCGGCGGTGGAGTTTGAAATGTGTTCCACTAATTACATTAGAGCGGTAGTGATCTTCGCCGCCTTGGCAGCACACAGTCTTGGCAGGTGGTGAGGTTCAAAATGGTATCTTAAGACAAACTAGTTCCCAGAACAGAATTGCTGCATATGATGAGCATTATTGTAATTCTCCCCCTCCCTCCACCCCCACTCCCCAAGGCCCTTATTATAAATTAGGTAATCACCTGGGATCGGAATTATTGTGAACACAGAATCGCTTTCATGTTTTAAAAATACAGTTGAAACTCTTTAGTCTTGAAAAGTATCATACCACAAAATTCGACTCCAAAGAACCCTTATATACCCATTATGCCCAGGCTCAGGGCTTGCCATATCACTAACATCGTACTTATTAATTTGTCATACAAGGTAGAGTAAAGCTTAAAACAAATGGTGGCAGATACAAAACATCCCAGACTTAAAGAGTTTCAACTGTATGAGATGTTGACAGCCATTCTTGAAGGTGATAGTTCAGCTTCTGGAACGCCTTTGCAGTGCACTTTAAAGTTTAGTGTATGCCTGTATTGTGGAAATGTTTTAAAAGATAAAATAATTATTTATCATTTTTTCTTGTGAATAGTTGGCTTTGAATTTTGGAAACGTCTTTGCGAAGAACATGGAATAAGTCCTGATGGCATCTTGGAGGACTTTGCGATGGATGGAACAGATCGTAAGGATGTGTTCTTTTATCAGGTAGGCTTATAATTACATATCTTCATCAGATGATATAAAAAAAACGTGCACTTCTTACTACTCGTTTGGGATACTCTAGCAGAGTATGGATGAGGCAGGAAGATATTGTACCCACAATTGTGTGGAAGGAGAGGTAGAAAACCGTAAAGGAAAAGTCACATACCGTGATCTTCTCGTTATAGTTGAGAATGTCAGATGAAATAACCAGGGCTGAGACAACTGATGATAAAATACATAATAATAAGTTGGGTTTATGTTACATGCCTTTAAGTTATTTATTATTTATTAATTTACACTGCATCATACTACCCATTCGGGTTATACGCTTAAGTACTAATTACACTAATGGATTAGGAATTGGGAAGGTTGAATTTTATAGGAAGTGAACCCGCATTTGCGTGGAGGGAGAGTAGAAAACCATTTAGGGAAAACCACCCCCAGTTCACCCGACCGAGATTCGAACCTCGATCTCCCTGTCCTCGGTGGTCTAGCTCAACACGACTGGCGCGTTAGCTAACTACGACACCGAGGCAGGTCATGCCTTTAAGGTATATCTTGCATGCAGCAGTGGTAACATGTTCTAAGATGTCAGACTTGCATTGGACTGGATTGAGGGGGAGGTCGAGGTTCAAATCTTGGCCGGGTGCTTTGAGGGGTGATTGTCCACGTGTGATTTTTACTGTGATTTCCCCAGCGATTTTGTGAGTTCACTTCCTTTAATACCCGTCTTCCTCATCCCTTATACTAATATCAAGTCGTTTTATAAGCCCTATGAACCCACTTAACCCGCATGTTCTAAGGCGTCACTCTTGCAATAGACTAAACTGCCAATGAGAGAGAGATTGTAATTCGCATCCTGGTCAGGTGTATTGATAGTGGTTTTTACTAAGTGGCTTTCTATTCTTTCTTCACTCGGATGTGGGTACACTCCCTCTAAATGCAACCAACCTCATCCCTAGTTCATTAGCATAATTAGTACATATGCATATAACCTGAAACGATAGTAAGATTCTTTTGCTAGAAAAAACTTACGTTAAAACAAAGCAATAAATATAAATGTAGTCCAACACCCTAGCTCAGTAGGTAATGTGTTGGCCTACTGAGCTCAGTGTCTCGGGTTGATTCCCAGCTTGGTCGAAAAAAATTATCATTGGTGAAATATTGGGTTCTCAGGTTTCATAGTGATGAATTAAGGACTAGGATAGGGGTCTGGGTATTGTGTTTTTTCTAGATTTAAGTTAGTTTGTAAGTAGTGTATGGATATAATCAGTTGTTTCATAACGTGCCATGTCGAATACCTCAAATAAAATTATGTAAAATGATAAATGAATCTTAATTAAATTGTTCGTCATCAAGCTCTGGACTAAGTCAAGCACTATATGAATATTCTTAAGTTTAAAAATGAAACCTTGACACGGGAATAGAACCCAGGACCTTTGACTTAGTACTCCAATGTTCTTACCACTAGCAATCCAGGAGTCGTCTCATGCCTAGGGTCACTCATATTTTAAGATAAAGTCTGGGACACGAGACTACTCCTGGATTGCTCAGTAGTATGAGCATCAGCGTACTAAGCACAAGGACCTGGGTTTGATTTCTGGGTCCAAATGTTGTTTTTCAATTTTAAGAATATGATAGTTAGATACCTATATAACCATACTTAACAGCTATATTGGTGACGTGGCGGTCTAGGGGTAAGGTGTCAGACTTCTGTGCTGGAGGTCCAGGGTTCAATCCTCGGTCCCGGCACAGATTTATCTGATTGCCAAACCCTTCCTTCACCTCTGACAAGACGTGTATTAATCACCACTTGTGAATGTGTGGAATGCCAGGCCTCCACCGTGGTTCGGATCCCACGTTAAACTGTAGGTCCTCCATTTCATCTCACAATCATCCTACCATTACACATTAGCGTAAGTGCGTGTAACCCAAACGGATAGTAAGATGTGTATAATAATAATAATATAATAATAATAATAATAATAATAATAATAATATAATAATATAATATAACTATATCTATCACTATATTTAGATACCTGTTAAATGATTGCATTTCTATTTATAATATTGTAGTTTGAATCATGTTTAGTTGATATTCAAGCTATAGTTAGTTCATTATCCACAGGCAGATGACGAGCACTACATACCCAGAGCTGTATTATTAGACCTTGAGCCTCGTGTCATCCACTCGATAATGAACTCACCTTATGCAAAGGTGAGCTGTGTATCAAATGATGGGTAACATTACTATTATTACTATTATGACCATAGGTGAACTGACAGGCTAAAAGCGTCCCAGGACTACAAATTAATATGATGGCCCCTAACATACATTCATACATACCGTCAAAGCTATGTTTCAATGTAAGCTGAAGTGGTGGGGTGAAGTATTTATATTTTTGTTATAAGCTAATTTAATCCTAAGGTCATTTAATTTACTTTATCAATGATTGCATTGTTATTAATGTCCTCTTAAAAACAACAGCTTCTACTGATTTGAGCAAAATAAAATTCTTAGTGGTTGGACAATAGCTGGGATTCTATTTTTGGTATATTTAAGTTTGTAAAACTTTACTAAACATGCTACTTATGTATAGATTAAAAGTTAGTAACATTCGGGTTTCACTAAAAATGATTTTACGTTTGGCTTTAAGGAATTGTTTATAAACAACGCCAAGAAACAATAAAATAGATGGTTTTGCATTTAATGCCATGATATATCTTCACAAATAATGTATTATGGGCACCTCAGACTTACTCACTGAACCTTTGATAAAAAAAAAATCATTTATGAATGGATAATTTTATTTTAGTTTAAATTAGTTGTGGGCAGCTCAAATCAACCGGCCCACCGGGTATCTCTTGGTGTCCGACGGCCCAGTCCACCCTTATTTATGACAAGCACAAATATGTCAAATCTGCAGACCACCTGGTACACCGCCACGGTCAACAGTTTGAGAACCACTTTTATAACAGTTTGGCTCTCTTTATGGTCTCGGGTGCTAATAACCCAAGCAATATTAATAAAAATTAAAACAGAAGTTGACCGATGAAGTGAGCTGAGATGACAAAATGTTGAGTTGCTATATTATCTTGCAGCTGTACAATCCCGAGAACATCTACCTGTCGAAGCACGGGGGCGGTGCCGGAAACAACTGGGCCTCGGGGCACAGCCAGGGGGAGCGACTTCAGGAGGAAATATTTGATATCATCGACAGAGAAGCTGACGGAAGTGACAGTCTTGAGGTGGGTTCACTAGTTCCGTTTCTAGTTCTTGATTGATCAAAGTTACATCTCAGGCCTAATCTCTTACACGGGTTTGTGAACTCTAGTTTTTTTCGTTTGAGTTGAGCTTGAGCAAACTTCCCTAGAAAGCTCTCACATATCTAATCATACCAAGTTTGAATTGAGCAGTCTAAATATATACTTTTAAAACCAACTATTTAAACTAGTATTTCTGTGAGCAGCGAGCATGTTATTATCGTTACTACAGTCTTAAGATTTCAGGTTAAAATATCTCCTTTAGTTTCCCCTTGGATTTTAAGTTGATATATTCTTTCTTAGTGATCAAGTTAGAAAACAAATGAATACTTTATTCATTTTAAATTATATTCATAGATAATACCTGTTATTTATGTAGTTCAAGGCATGAGCCTTGCAATTATAATAAGAATTTTAAAAACAAAACTATGTACATAATTGTTTTGACCAAGGTCCTAAGAAGATACCCACCAAATTAAGTTAAAATTGCTCCATGTATTTGATAGTAACCAGCTCCGGCCATTAAAATTAAATTATCATTATAATTGAATAAAAAGTTAGAATGAAGTAAAACTTTTTTTTAAATGGCAATAGCATTAATATTCTTACACGGAACATATAGCACCTGCACATTTCACAAACAACATCCATACAAGTAAATCTAAGAGCAAACCCTAACTAATTTATCACCAGACACACACACACACTACAGCACAGAAATAGGGTTATACAACAAGTTTGGATTTGCAGAGCATTAACAGTGTACAAAGTCCACTTTTTCAATTTTAAGCAAAGCTGAATCAAATAATATGCAATATTCCCTAAGCCGAATCAAAGTTCAATTATTTCAAAACATGTTTGCTATTGTATACAAATATTATACTTTGCATAAATATGTAAATTTAGGTATTAAAAATAATTTACAAAATGCTGTATTCCAAACATAACAAGATGAAAAATTACATCATCACAAAATATAATTAATACTTTATTTCAGATTTTTTACACCTAACATTAATTTGTGATGGAAATAGCAGAACATTAAAAAAAAAACATAAATGTGTGTTTTAACGTTTCGAATCTGTAATTTTATTCTCTAAGTGAAGTCAAAGTTTTCGAAGCACCCCCTACCGAGCCGATAAAGCTTCCAAGTTTCTCTTAAAGGCTTTATCTCGAGCTTTAATTCAAGTTTTCACAAACCCCTCTTTTTTAAATGACTGTGATATATGTTCCAGGGCTTTGTCTTGTGTCACTCCATCGCTGGAGGTACTGGATCTGGAATGGGGTCCTACCTCCTGGAACGTCTCACTGATCGCTTCCCCAAGAAACTGATTCAGACTTACAGCGTGTTCCCCAACCAAGATGAAATCAGGTTATTAATACGCATATGTAGTAGACAATACGCATATGTAGTAAACTTAAGTTTCCCAAACCCATCTCTTTGACTGATTTTACTAAGCTGCTACATCTTTATTTACAGTCTGATTTTTCATAGAAAGCACGTTATTTGTAAAGTGTAAGCTCATGTTGCCACAGTGGTGAGAAAAAAAATTATAATTGTATTTACATTTGGTCTGTCCCTTATCCCAGTCGGCAGCTGGTCTTTCTACTGAGCTAAGGGACCCAGGTTTGATTCCCAATTTGTCCAAGAAATGTATCATTGGTGAAATATGGTTTACCCTTTCACAGTGATAAATTAACAGCCGGGGACTGGATGTTATTTCTTTTATAGTCTTAATTTAGATTATAAGGCGTATGAATCTACGACAGGCCACAGGTGGGAAACACTAATGGATTTAAATGGTAAAAGTCTGTTTAATTAACAGTGAAAATATCAATTATACAAAAATCTATAAGGAAGTAATAATGGAAGCTTTTTATAAATTTTTAGATTAACTTTATAATCAATAAATCAAACAAGACATATTTATAGACTACCAACAACTTTCATATCTAAAACCTCATAAGGTCCTCAGTAATTTTTTTTTTTTACTTTATTAATTTAAACATGACACAGACCTCTTTTAACCATTAATCTAAAGTGCATTATAAAGGTCTCATGATTGTCTAACAGATAGCAGCACTAACTCAATTTGAGGTAAAATTGGACTTTTCCCCTGTACCCTTCAAATGTTTAGTGACTTTCAATCAATGTCGGTGGTCGAAAGTTGGTTTCATATACAAATTAGGGTCTAGCTTACTCAATAATCTCCAATATTGATGTTTAATTTCAAAGCATTTGCATGTTACTGTTTAAATGGTGGGTCGCTGTAGTTGGACTTGAAATCTGTGGGCTAACAAATCAAAGGGCAACTTATCGACATAAAAATTAATATTAGGGATGGGATACTCGAATCAGAATCATTGAACCCCTGGATTACTTAAGGAGATTGAAGGATTCGACAAATCATAGGCTATTTTTATTAAGTAGTACAAATGCCATTTCCCCTCCTTCTTTGAAATCTGTCAGTGAAAAAATTACCAACTCCACTAATACAATTTTCTTCTTAATGTTCCTATGATTAATTAAAGTTAACAATTGTATTTTCCTCAACCAAGACAATTTTTAGAGAGAAAGTAAAATAGGTTTTCGGTATGGTTATTATAACAGTCATATTGTGACTGTAATATCTCTATAAGGAAAACCTCTTATTCACATCCAATGTCTTTTTCCTATGTTTATTCTTTATGTTATACCTTTTACATGTTCCTTTCTATGTGTCCTATCATTCTTTACAGTTTTTTTTCCCCCAGGAAGTTGCGTTGCGCGTTTCACACTCCTCCCTGATGAGTTCCAATAGAATGAAACCTAGGTTGGGGGTTTGGGCGGTGACGATCGATTTTCTTTAAGAGGCAACCTACCTCTTTGTCCATTGGCAGCACTGTTAAGTGTTAACTGTGTTCTTCTTTTCATTGTAAAAGCCATATTGTGTTTGTCCCTTTTATATGTTTCTATCGACTTTTCCTATACCTTCTTCCAAATATAATACAATACTTCATAAAGCGAAAAGAGGTTTTCCTTTTAGAAATATACTGTAGTTATAGTGAATTTATTTGGCAATTTTTTTTTTAATATGTGGCTACTATTTATATTTTCTACTATTCTCATATATTTATATTTCCACCTTTACCTGATTTGGTGGTTGTATGGTCTAAGGCTTCACTCTCCTATTGGACCATACTGATTATGACAGAGAGATGGGGTTTCTAATCCTGGTTGGTGTACAAAGGGTGGTTTTCCCTAAATGGTTTCCACTCCCTCCACACAAATGTGGGTACATTCCCTCTAAATTTGACCCATATTTAGTTTAAACTTTAAATATATTCATTGGCAGAGCTTTCTAATTGTTAAATTTAGAATTTTATTTTAGCATTTTATCTTACTACCTGTTCAGGTTATACTCATTAATTATGCTAATAAGTTAGGAATGAGGAAAGTTGTATTTAGAGGAAGTGTATCTGCATTTGCATGGAGGTAGCATGGAAAAAACCCTCGCATTACACCCAACTGAGATTCAAAACTTGCTTTATCTGTCGTTGGCAGTCAGAGCTATTGGGTACTTTAAAATAGAAGTTGAAGTTGACGCAGAGGCAAAGTTTTTGAAGTTTCGCACCACTCCTGCTGCGAATCCTAGTTAATCATATACTTTCAGTTGTTTGGATACACCTAATGTAAGCGCTCTGTGTGTGTGTGTAGTGATGTGGTGGTCCAACCCTACAACTCCCTGCTGACCTTGAAGCGTCTGACACAGAGCGCCGACTGTGTGGTCGTTTTGGACAACACTGCTCTCAACAGAATCGCCACAGACAGGCTACACATCCAGAACCCTTCCTTCACACAGATCAACAAGCTCGTGTCCACCATTATGTCCGTCAGCACCACCACGTTGCGGTAAGTCTAGTCTGGAACCAACCGATTGTAATGGATCTTTGTAATGATGCTGATTTGGACCCCTCTAATATATTAAAAAGGTCATGGATGAAGTGCATTTATCTTTAAAGTATTGTATATAAATTATCCTTTCAATACTTCATCCATTGAGAATCACGCGCTTTTCAGAAATAATGTGGAAGGATTGCACCATTAAAACTTATTTTTTCTTTTAAAATTTAACTCCGTAGTATTTACCAAACAAGCAAGTGACGTTAGCTCCCTATACCCAATAGGAAGCTAGCCTTCATGACACCTGTCGCAGGGACGCTTTCGATTTGTCGGCTTTGACACTGGTCACGAGAGGTCCAAGGGGCAAGGGGTATGTCATATATAAGCTGTGTGTGCGTATGAACACGAGTGCCGGCGACATAAACAGAGAGAACATGTAATATCATGACATTGATACTAACTTAAATATATAGAGAGAGTAGTCACATAAATCTACACAGTGCCAGTAATATAAATCTACAGAACGATGTAATAAACCAGTGCCATGATCTAAATAAATTGTGTGCAATATTAAAGGTTTTATTTATTTAATTAAATTATATCACAAACATTCTGCACCGCTTTAATTAGTGCTCGATCACGGGGCAATTATCAGCTGATTAAATGGTATAACTTCAACCGGCGCCCCAAGCAAACGTGGGGCATAATAATAATAATTCCGTATCATCATAATTGGCGCTCGATCACGGGGCTATAAATACCAATTATCTCACAATCAATTCAAGAACGTTTCAATTGGGCCCAATCGCGGGGCTTATAAAACTGTAACATCATAATTGGCTCCTAATTGTGGGATAATTATATCTCAATAACAAACCATAACCCTTCATCTTGTCTAAAAAAAACTAGGTATTTGTGAAGCTTTGGTAAATAGATATCGATTTGAATGTTATATTATTTGAATTGATAACTCGAATCAAACACAACTAGAAAAAAAAAATTGATAGGGTCTTAGGCTGTTGCAAATCCCACATTGTTAATATATTTTTAATAATAATTCTTGTGGGGTAAAGTAAATTCTTATTAAATATTGATCGGAAAATAGGCCGCACTTTTTTCCCAAAAAACAGCCTTTATAAAATCTTTGTATAGCCTATAATCACACCCTCAGATAATACGTAACAAATGTGTTAACTTTGAGGACTGAAGAGATATAATTATTGAAATAGTTTATAATTATCACAACAGATGGTGCTCTTCACAGCTTAATTTTGACAAGCTGAATTATTGTTGCCTGAACATGTTGAAGAACTTACATCTATACATGATAATTTACAGGTCTAGGATACAAAACTAATTTAATTTTTTTTTAATAATGTGTAACTCTTTTTATTTAATATAACAAGTTTAACAGTCAAGTGTGAGTAGTAGTAATGGTTTCTACCAGGTAAAAGCAACAGTTGAACTTTGTTTCACTTTTGAGAATTTTTTCAAATTCCAACTTTGAATTTATTCAATGTAAAGTTATTTTAATGATGTTTTAGGTACCCCTCGTACATGAACAATGATCTGATTGGTCTGATCGCTCCGCTCATCCCCACCCCACGTCTTCACTTCCTGATGACAGGTTACACTCCACTGACCACAGACCAAGAGGTAGGTATTGTGTTTCCGTCTTATACAACTTTCGTGGATATGCTATAAAGTAGATCTTTATTATGTAGGGTCAACCTTGGTGAGCTTACCTCAGGACCTGATGTTTGTGGGTTCAAACCCAGCCGAGGTCGACAGATTTTTTTTTTTTTTAGCAATAAAAATACGTAGCACAACTTCCTTCGAAGGAGGAGTAAAGCCATTGGTCCCAGGATGGATTGTGGCAGGTGAAAATACTTTTCCCAGAAAAAATTTGTGGGCCTTTTCGTTCCCTCTAATATAAATTCTCGAGTGCTGATAAGATCAGTTGGTTCAGAAAATGTATGTTAAATACCTTAAATAAATAAAATAATTATGTCAGAATGGGGTCTGTGAGCGCGAGATTTTATCATGTGAGGTGAACTTGAGCAAGTTTTTTAGAAAACTTCCGAGTGTCTAGTCAAGTTTGAGTGTCAGTGTGTTTTTTTAGAGATGAAACTTTTAAATCCTCTAATATTTGAAAGATTCAAGATTTGTAAAAATTGTATAAAATTATATCTGATACAATTATGAAGTCCTTGACTTGATGTGACAATTTTAAGCAATTGGTTAGAAGACTTATATATTGTGCAGTTGGTAGGATAACGAAATCACAAAAAAAAGAGGACAAAATTGAATCAATAAAAATAAATCACTTAGATAAAAGCATTCTCTTTGTTTATGATGTTACAGTTACAGGCGTGACACACAAAATATCATTGGTCACTGGCACCAAACCTTAGATAAATTTTTAAATTCATTTATAAATATTTTCATTTTAACTTTTTTTTTTCCTTTTTTTTTCCCCCTCCAAGATTTAACGATTCGAAAGAAAATTAAAAATTTTGATTTGAGAAGTATATGATTCGACCCTTCATTGGTATTCATTCTATTATTAGAGTGACCCGACCATCGAAGCGGGTAGCTCCTAGTTTGGTTGGGTATTACTAAAGTATGTGCTATTTCAGGGGGCGTCTGTGAGGAAGACGACGGTTCTGGATGTAATGAGGCGACTGCTGCAACCCAAGAACATGATGGTATCCACAGTTCACGACCGCAGTGCGGCTCACTGCTACATCTCCATACTCAACATTATTCAGGTAAGAACACTCGGCTGTTTTTACTTTACATCTATTACTGTTTCCCGCCTTGGGCCTGGGTCAGTTTTTTATTCAAGCCATATATTTTACACTAGCAGCTTGCTAGGTCTCTCGTAGCTTTATATGCCTTATAATCTTATCTTAAGACTAGGACAAGCACAACATCCAGTCCTCAGCAGTCATT
The DNA here is from genome assembly GCA_033556935.1 of Timema podura. NCBI lineage: Eukaryota > Metazoa > Arthropoda > Insecta > Phasmatodea > Timematidae > Timema > Timema podura. Next base: position 76,192,451 of record JAVRXN010000011.1, read on the forward strand.
TTATCACTGTGAAAGGGTAAACCCATATTTTCATTAATGATAAATTTTCGGCTATGCCAGGAATTGAACCCAGGACCCTTAGCTCAGTAACTAGACACATTATCCCAGTGTTTACCTAATCTTATTGTGATACCTAGGGGTGTGCGAAGTCCGAAGTCTACCTTTTTAATTCAAAGCAAAGTCAATTGGAATACTTTGAAATATTCCTTTAGCCGAATTGAAGGTTGAATATTTAAATCAATAAAATTGTTTGATGTTTGGGGGTGGAATATATGTTGCATATCTAGTGGTCAAAGTTCCTGGCTACATATCCAGAGGTCCTGGGTTCGATCCCCAGCTTTTCTAGATTTTTCCTTTGAAGCAGTAGGTCTGGTAAACTCAGAACCTCGTTAGGATAATTGAGAAGCCACTTGAATAAAGAAGTAGCAGCTCCGGTATAGAAAACTTGAGATTAACGGCCACAGGGTTCGCTGTGCTGACCACATGACACCCTCTATTCCTAAATGCACTATCTCCGCTAACATGCGGCGGCTGCTCGGTCACTTTGGCTCACTTGCAGACTTATGTCATGGAAATTATAGTAATAATTAGCACCGCAACTTATTACCCGTTCAGGTAAGTGCTAATTACGCTAATGAGTTAGGAGTTGGGAAGGTTGAATATAGAGGAATTGAACCCACATTTGCACGGAGGGAAAGTGGAAAACCACATAGGAAAACCACCCCCAGTTCACCCGAGCATGATTTTAACCTCGGCTCCCGTCCTTGGCAGTCTAGCTCAACACAAAACTAGCGCGTTGGCTAGCTACGCCACTGAGGTGGGTTTTACATCCTAGATATATTATTAAAGCTATACAACTTTATGTATATTGCAAATATGATTAACAGAGTTCATCCAAAGCTGATAAATTAGGCTATATCCCAACATATAACTCTATTATTTAAATATTTTGTTATGTGAACATCAGTTTCTGATTTACATATTGGCACAAAATGACAAAAATTTAACATAAGGCTGTTTTTTTTTACCTTAAATAATAGAACAGGTTGTGTTTTCATATGTTTTCTTAGGGTGAAGTTGATCCAACACAAGTTCACAAATCACTGCAAAGAATCCGGGAACGAAAACTGGCGCAGTTCATACCGTGGGGGCCGGCGAGTATCCAGGTGGCTTTGTCCCGCAAGTCCCCTTACATCCAGAGCGCCCACAGAGTTTCCGGACTCATGCTGGCCAACCACACCATCATCTCGTCGGTAAGTGCTTGAGAACATTAATAGTTTCTATCTCTGTGAAATAAAAAAAATGGAAGCTTTGAATCTTTCTAAGCAAAATTTTGTTTGTCGAAGTTGAAGTTAATAAACATTTGATTATATTTAGCTGTTCGAAGTTTTGCACACCCTTACCATATATAACATAATGCCTCTCATAAAGGAAAATGAGATTTTTGTTTTGTAAAATAAACTTCATGGCTCTAGGCCACAAGCGATCTTAAAATGAGCAGACACCACATTTTGGTGAAGAAAGTACCAGCATTTGCAGCTAGAGGGTTTAATTTAGTCAGCACAACAAATCTCAGTTTTTTAAACCGGAGACGCTACTTTTTCATTTGATAGCTGAACTTTCACACAACAATTTCTTTCCTATCGAGGTGGCTCCCTTAATAAAATGTATTTATCAAAGATTGATTATGACATCACGCGTTATTGATTTGTTAGTTATTTGATCGAGCGCTGCAGCAGTACGACAAACTGCGCAAGAGAGAAGCATTCCTGGAACAGTTCCGGAAGGAAGCCATGTTCCGAGACAATCTGGAAGAGTTGGACAACTCGCGGGAGGTCGTCCAGGAGCTGGTGGACGAGTACCAGGCGGCCACCAGGGAGGACTACCTCACTTGGAAGGAAGGGGTTGTTTGAGCGCATTAACACCACACACCCTGGCCCACTGCAAACATTGTCTTCAGTGAGGGAAATAAAGCTGAGAATATGTCCAAGACAAAACATGGCCAATTGGACGAATTAAGTCTAGCTTAGACCAATTTTCTTTGTACCTGTTATTGGTTTAACTTTTATCACGTAGGAACCAGGGCTGCGGAGTCGGTACGCCAAGCCTTACGACTCTTACTCCTCTATTTTTGTACTATCCAGGCTTCGACTCCTTCATAAATAGATAACGTATTTCAATTATTAATAACAAATTTACTGCAGTAAAATTATCTAATACAGATGACTTATTGGGAGGCTTCTTTGGCATTGTGAATGTATATTTGAATAAATTCAAAAATTACAAATATTGCTTTTAAATAATAAAAAAAAGGTATAAAATTAAAATGATGTAGCTACCATTTATATTGTTATAATATTATACATTTTATTTTAAGCTCAAGTCGGAGTAGGTAGATTTTGACCAGCTCCGACTCAGACTCCACGGCTCTGGTAGGAACTATGGAATTTGTTGCTTATGTGAAAGTGTTTATATTAATTAAAAAAAACTAAGAATGGGACCTTTGCATTCTATAATCCTTTGAAGCCTTAAGGATATTTTGATATCCAAGGATTTAAGATGAAAAAAAATACTTAAAAATTTGCAATTGGAATTAATCTTATAGCTTTAATTCTGCTTATTGGTGGTTTAGCATAACATAATTACAAGACAAACTTAACAACTAGACACGAGAATATTAATTTACCACTTAATTGTATGTATAAATGTTATAGCATATAATAAATGCATTATATAAAAAGATAGCATTAAGCTCCTATCTTTGATTCTTGCAACAACTTAAGAATTAATGTAGTAAGATTAAATACCCGACTTATTTCTTTAAAAAAATCAAATTTATTGAAATTTTTTTCAACTATGGTGAATTTAAAAATATTTCATTGAAAAATTTATAGTTAAATTCCACCTAAATTTAATATTCATCCATCTTCATAATTAGTTGTAATATTATTTATTTGATAGTTTACAATAAATAAGTTGTTTTACTATTTCATCGTCAACTTGTATGTTCCTCATATCGAGCTCTCTTTTTTCTTCCCCCCCCCCTCCTCCCACTGTGTCTTAGTACCTGTTTGGGACCTTGGGTTATACACATACATTAATTACGCTAGTGGAATAGGGTTGAGTAAGATAAAATTTGGAGGAAAGGTACCTCCATTCATGTGGAACAAGAGTGAGAAACATCTGGGGGAAAAATACCCGAATACAGCTGGCTGAGATTCGAACCTCGGTCTCCCCATCAGCAGCAATTTAGTCTTGACACGAGAGTGACCCATTAGGCCATGTGACCACCAATGTAGGATTTAATATTCATTATAATTTAAATAGCACATTAACAAAGACTGCACAAATAAGATCACTATTTTTTTATCAAAACTTTTAACAAAGGAAGATTTGTTTTCGCTCTCTGAGGTACAAAATGTTGTGAAAAAAGTTACAGGAAAGAGGAACACTAGCAAATAAATTATTAAGGGTATATGAGTAGTCACTTTTCACTTCGAATCAAGTTTGAACGAAAACATAAAAGCTCTAACGACTATTAGAACTTGATTAGAATTTTTGAGTAATAGCACACCTTTATAAATAATGGACATATTTTATTCACCCTAAAGTAAAAATATACACAAATTTAGGTGAGTATAATAAGTGCAACTTACACTTGGTTATCTTATTGTCCTGAATAAACATTGGTCTCTACTAGTGAGTAGAGACATGCAAAAGGGAGGTTATTTTTTTCAAAAAGCGATGATATTATAAACTGAAAATGATGTTATTATTTATGTACATACGAGTCAAATTAGTATTTGTTTAAAAAAAAACTAGGATAAAACTGTCTAAAATTTTCATTCATATTATTTATTATTTATACTATTTATTAACATATTCTGAAAAAAAATCAAATATAAATATGCACAAAACATTTCACGCTTAGTAATATCAAACTCGATATCTCAATATCATTACCTTTGAGTCTTACGAATAGCAATATCGAAACAATCGATTATCAACTTAGGCTTAGGCAGAATAATAACACCAAAACATGTTGTCATAGAAGACTAAACCACTTCAAATAAAGAGAAGGGAATAAAAACTAAGAAGATATAATTTTACCAAACATGATCGCCTGTAGCAAGGTCCATATATATTAATGTCCTTGCTTGGACACAGCGTGAAATTTTTTTAAAGGCTGTAAACAAAGAAATGATCCATTAAAATTTAGGTATTGTAATGTGTAAAAGTAGAAATCGTGATTTTTAATGCTAACCTCGGATAAAAAAAAGCTTAAGTAATTTCCTGAAAACACTCATTTTTCCTGTGATCCATTTTATACCTATAAAATAAGTAAAAACTTATATTATTTGTATAAATAGCAGCCCTGGTCACCAGTGTTATCACATTGAAAATTATATTTCATGATGTGGTATTTGCCAAATTACAAAGAAATTGTGTTTATTTTGAAAGAAAGCTTAAATTCGTGTTATTCATGGGAAAACAGTAGAATTCATGTAAAAATTAGTTTTATCACAAATGCGAATTTTGCATGTCCCTACTAATGAGTCGTTAGACATAAAAGGAAGTAAGATCCAAGTCATTAAATATATATTAAAAAAATGTTTGGCCATATATAGCTATCAAATATTAATACGTAATTACCAAAACCATTCCAGCTTTCCAATTTCAACTGAGTGTCATTATTTGGCAAATTGAAAAAATGAAATTTGAATCTCTTTGAAAACTAAATACTTCTTTATTAAAAGTAATAATAAAGTGCTTATCAAAAAAATTGGTGAACTTAGTTTGGATTAAGCAAAATATTTTTATCTTTAACCATAAAAAATTACACATTATTTTTAAATTCCCTTTGTCTATAGACACATTTTGGTTTAAATTTACAAATGATTTGATATTTAAAATACCCACTGTATCTTATGTAACATACATATTTTGCAATCTAAAAGTATTCACACACCCTCTCCCACCCAAATCTACAAATCTTTTTGTTCAAACAATAAAGTCAATTTTACTTTTTAAATAAAAAAAGTTCAAGAAAGTTAGTTTTCAAGCTGCCATGACAAATGAAAACCTTTGAAATATGTATTTTTGTGCTATAGATACGTTTGACTGTATACATAACTCTTAGGGGTGTGCGAAGTCCACTTTTTCAATTTGAAGTGAACTGGACTGGAATATTTAAAATATTCTTGAAGCCGAATCAAAGTTTGAAATATTTTTTATTGGTTGTTTTCGTACAGGGCGTACTTTGTACCTATTGTCACATAAGCATCGGAAACATTGGCAATGAATGTAAGAGAGAAGAGACTAGGAAAGTGGAGGACATGGGAATGAAATTTTTGAGGAATATGTTAGTCATCATGAGGAGAAACAAGATTAGGAATAAAGTGATCCGGAAAAGAGTAGGAGTACAGGGAGTACATGAGATAATAGAGGAAGCAAGACTGAGATGGTATGACCATGTAACGAGGATGGAAAAAGAGAGGATGTTGAGAAAATGTTTGAAATGAAGTATGTGGTAAAAAGTCTGCAGGGGAGGCTAAGCAAGAGATGGGAGGAGCAGATAACAGAAAGTGTTCAAGTGAGAGAAGAATGGAAGAAATTAAATGAGGAAGAGTGGTGGAAGGATAGAGGAAGATGTAGGCATTTTACTAAACTGACCCGGCCACAAGCTGGAAACAGTTGATGATGATGTTTTAGGCATTACGATTATTTATACATCTTTTTGCACCAAAATTACTCGGGAAGATGTTTTATTACATAGTTGTTTGTAATTTTTTTGTTTTATTATGATAAATTAATTTAACATTGGTTGTGAGTATTTTAGCTGTCACTATTTTTATTGATAATTGATGAAACAATAATTTTTTTTCAATATAAAGTCAAAGCTGTCAAAGCTTATATTTGTTTTGAAACAAAGTCAAAAGCTTCGCACACCCCAACATAATTCCTTGTACCTAGTAAGTTTGTAAAATTGAGCATGTATTATAATGCTATATTTAAAAATACATACCATATTTCATATTTGTAATTTTGTATATTATATATGTTGTAAATTTGATAAGTGAGGATTAAGATTCATTTATAAATTGGAAATCTTAAATTCGCACAGACTTAAAATGCACTATTGTTATTTAACAATATATTAAACACTAATGTCCTACTAATGGGACACACTGACAGTTATTAACATTGTGTCATCAAGCTAGTGAAACTAGTTTGTGTCAAAAACATGGGTTCCTTTTGTAGTCATCATTATCATCAGCTGTTTCCATTCTGTGGCCGGGTTAGTTTAGTAAAATGCCTCCATCTTCCTCTGTCTTTCCACCATTCTTCTTTCATTCGCACACTTTGTTATATGTTCCTCCCATATCTTTCTTGGTCTCCCTTACGGTCTTTTTCCTACATCATCTCCATCATTCTCCTTGGTATTCCTGCCTTTTCTCACCTCATTACATGCCCGAACCATCTCAGTCTTGCATCCTCTACTATCTCATTTATTCCTTGTCGCGTCTTACTCTCAGTTCAGGTTATGCAGCCCTAAACTGTTGATGTGTTAGAATCACTTGTAAACACTGGGAAGTAATGAAATGTGAGTTATAAGCAAGAAAGTCAATGGAAAGGATATCCAGGTTAGACCTTGATAAAAAAACAAATCAACCTCTCTCTCTTCATTTCTTCACACTTCCACCTACTTATCACTTCCAGAGTCACACATAATTTTTATTGTTTGAAAATATTCCTCTTTCATTATATTTAGACAAAAGAAAATTGGCAGCTTTGAGAAAGTAACATTTTATTTGTTTTCTATCAAGGCCTAACCCAACCAGGTCCACCCTTAGGGGTGTGCTAACAGTGCGGCCACACAGGGCTCTGCAATTTGGAGGAACCCGCGCTTGCTAAAATCTGTTCACTGTTTAATGCAATTTAAAACCTTTGCTACTGATTGAGGCAAAGTTTGGAAGTAGAGATGTTCTATAGGTGTGTGAGACACTTGCTATGGAGAAGAGAAGTGCCCTTGAAGTGTAAGAAAGTACTGAACAGGGCGTACTTTGTACCTATTGTCACATATGCTGAAGAAACATGGACAATGAATGTAAGAGAAACTAGGGAAAATGGAAGTCATGGGAATGAAGTTATCAGGGGAAAAGGTTGGGGTACAGGGAGTACATGAGATAGTATAGGCATGTAATGAGGATGGAAAAGGAGAGAATGGAAAGAAAATATGACAAAGAAAGTGATGGGAGGAGCAGGTAACATAAAATGTGCAAGTGAGAGGAGAATATTGAAAGGGATTAAAGGAGGAAGAATGAGGCATTTTACTAAACTGGTCTGGCCACAGGCTGAAATCACTTGATTAGTGGATTCAAAAAACCATCAGATCTGAGAAAATGTGTATATATTTAAATTATGAATCTGAATTTTTTATATGTTAGGAAATTTTTTTAAATGCTTACTAGTGGCTTAGCCCAAAAAATGCATCGAACAATTTCTAACAACCAGGCCCCCAACCATTAATTTACCATTTTACTGAAAGCTAATTCACACTATAGCAAAAAATTGTTGGTAATTATGATTTTTTATTTCCTATAGCAACTAAAGAACTAATTTGAACATAAGCAGAACTGAATGGGAAAAAAATTCAGTGAAATGTAGGAAAGTTAACTTCTTTTTGTTTTTTATGTTTTGTAAGATTCTGATTTAAAAAGTGTGATTTGACTCATTTCTAATTTAAACATCTTAAATCTAAATAATTGTTTTAATCCCTAAGCTTTCCCATATTTATTTTGTCGCATTCTGGCTATTGAGCCTTATCTTATCTATTATGTATGTGTCATTGAAATGCTATGTTGATTTTTTTTATCTTTATACTATTTTATTTGAATAAGTAGTCAGAATACATAACTGATTTTAAAAAAATATGTAATATGTATCTATGTTGTAAATAAAAATATAAATGTGATCGTGAATATTTTTTTTTTAATCCTGAACTATATTGCACTTAAATATTATTTAAATTTTTTTTAAGCTATCAAAAATAATTTTTACAATATTAATTTTGTTATCATTGGAAATTTGCTTTTTTTGTGTATATGGATGGTAAGAAATTTGTGAGGCTTGTGTGATAATTTTTGCTGTGTGATTTTTCATGTGTGCTTGTATAACTTTAGACTAAGCTCAGTATGACTCTTTTTCAAAAAGCATTTTGCAATATTTTTACTGTGTTTCTATGTTATGTAATATATTTGTAATTTTTCTGTCTTATGTTTTTATGTGTATCATTTATTTAGCTTTTGATTTAATTCTACCGTAATCTTTTGGTTTAGTGTAAGAGAAGGTGGTGGGTGGGAGGGAAGGGGACATGAGAAAAAAAACGTGTTTTTTTTACCGTTTTTATGGCAAAACTTTTTTCGATCAAAATAAATAAATTATTTCTCCAGTAGAAACAGAGTTTCATTTTCTTCTCGTGGTGATAGCAACAGTCGTTGAGTATCTGTCATGAGCATAGCGGCACTATCTAACAAACTTTTCAAATAAAGATAAAAAGTTGTCATTAAATTCCAGGACAGCCTTGACAGAGATTCTAGAAATTTTGAGGTCACCATATGAAAAAAAAAAAAATTCTATTTTTGTACTGGAATCAATATTTTATTTTGGCTATCAAAATTTGTTTGTAAAATGAACTGTTATATTACCGACCTGAGCTCATGTTTCCTCCCCCACCTCCAAATGGTGAGCTAGGGCTACACAGTGACATCACACTAGCACTCCGACTACTCTGTCTTAAGGTAGCATAGTTAGCTAACGCACTAGTTTTGTGTTGAGCTAGGCTGCCAAGGATGGGGAGATCGAGGTTCGGATCTTGCTCAGGTGAACTGGGGGTGGTTTTCCACTCTCCCTCCACGCAAATTCAGGTTCACTTCCTCTAAATTCAATCTTCCCAATTCCTAATCCATTAGCATAATTAGTACTTAAGTGTATAATCTGAACGGGTAGTAAGACGCGGTGCTAAATAAATAAATACTAATTTATGGTAGACCAAATGAGGCGTTAATCATACCGCGCCGCTACATGGTAATAGAAAACATTGCTGCTTCAATTGTTTGTTACGCCTAAACAATTACCCAACTACCCCCTAACAAGTGTGCGAATAAAGTAGTACACCACCTGTCAATTTAAAAAAAAAAATTAGCACCTTGTCTTACTACCTGTTGAGTTTACATGCTTATGTACTAATTACGCTAATTCTTTTAGGGATCAGAAAAGTTATAATTAAAGGACGTGTACCTGCATTTGTGTGGAGGGAGGGTGGAAAACCGTTGGAAAAACCACCCTTGGTATGCCCGACCGAGATTCGAACCTTGATCTTCCTTTTATCGGCAGTCTAGTCTATTGCAAGAGTAGCGCATTAGACCATGCGGGTCTATCAATTTTTGTTATGGAAATTGGACACCCCAGTGGTGAATTCGAGAGTCTTGGGGTAGGACTGAATTCCCGAAGTTATCAACAGTTCTTCTGTCGTTGATTGTAATGTGGTACGACTGCGAACACGTGGCAAATGAAGCCAGGGGAGGAAAGCGGGTGTAATTCAGATGAACCAAAGAAGGATGCTGTCTCGTTTAAGAATGAATGTAGAGAGTGAAGTGTAAATGGACCAAAGAGGGATGTTGTCTCGTTTAAGAATGAATATAGAGAGTAAAGTGTAGATGGACCAAAGAGGGATGCTGTCTCGTTTAAGAATGAATGTAGAGAGTGAAGTGTAGATGGACCAAAGAGGGATGCTGTCTCGTTTAAGAATGAATGTAGAGAGTGAAGTGTAGATGGACCAAAGAGGGATGCTGTCTCGTTTAAGAATGAATGTAGAGAGTGAAGTGTAGATGGACCAAAGAGGGATGCTGTCTCGTTTAAGAATGAATGTAGAGAGTGAAGTGTAGATGGACCAAAGAGGGATGCTGTCTCGTTTAAGAATAAATGTAGAGAGTGAAGTGTAGATGGACCAAAGAGGGATGCTGTCTCGTTTAAGAATGAATGTAGAGAGTGAAGTGTAGATGGACCAAAGAGGGATGTTGTCTCGTTTAAGAATGAATATAGAGAGTAAAGTGTAGATGGACCAAAGAGGGATGCTGTCTCGTTTAAGAATGAATGTAGAGAGTGAAGTGTAGATGGACCAAAGAGGGATGTTGTCTCGTTTAAGAATGAATATAGAGAGTAAAGTGTAGATGGACCAAAGAGGGATGCTGTCTCGTTTAAGAATGAATGTAGAGAGTGAAGTGTAGATGGACCAAAGAGGGATGCTGTCTCGTTTAAGAATAAATGTAGAGAGTGAAGTGTAGATGGACCAAAGAGGGATGCTGTCTCGTTTAAGAATGAATGTAGAGAGTGAAGTGTAGATGGACCAAAGAGGGATGCTGTCTCGTTTAAGAATGAATGTAGAGAGTGAAGTGTAGATGGACCAAAGAGGGATGCTGTCTCGTTTAAGAATGAATGTAGAGAGTGAAGTGTAGATGGACCAAAGAGGGATGCTGTCTCGTTTAAGAATAAATGTAGAGAGTGAAGTGTAGATGGACCAAAGAGGGATGCTGTCTCGTTTAAGAATGAATGTAGAGAGTGAAGTGTAGATGGACCAAAGAGGGATGCTGTCTCGTTTAAGAATGAATGTAGAGAGTAAAGTGTAGATGTACCAAAGAAGGATGCTGTATCCACAAAGGGATCAATACATACAGATATTAGCAATGCCATTGGTCGTCGCGCCTACATTACCACGCCTCCGGGTCGAGTTAATCCTGTCCGCATTGCGACGACTCCTGGAGTGCACCAATACAGCTGCAACGTCGGAGTGAATACGCGGACGTTCCTCTAATGGCTGCTGGCGTCATGCTCGCAATATACTGGATTGCCTGTGAAAGAGAGGTCGATGTTCGAATATCGACTGGGTGAACTGTTTTTTTTTTTTTTTAGTGACGAATCACTTGGATACAATTGTTTTAAAACTACCCCTTGGATTAAAATCCAGACACTTATCTAGATTAAAGACTGGAGATGATATTTTTTTTATATCGGCGTGTAGTTTAAAATTTGTTGATTTAACGCGCCCTATCTGAATGCAATAGTCAGCGCGTTTGATTCTTGCTCGGTTCAAATCCCGGCCGGTCGCCGTTGACAAAGAGTTTCGAGGTTCGAATTCGTCTTAGGGTCGGGTGCCAACATTTCATGTCAGCCATTTTGAAATACGTAATTTTGGAACACTTTTTTTAAAAAGTTCACAGTCTCCGCGGCCGATGACCCAATCGCGAGGATTTTATTTTTTAATCGTAGCATAAAGACAATCAACCTTTATCACGTGGTTAAGCCGTTTCTGTGTCATTGTTGACCGCATGTATGATTTCAGTTGTCAATGTAGCCTATCCCTCGTTTCCCCATTTGGCAAAATATTGGGGGGGGGGAGGGGGACGCGTATTCGCGTAGGCAGTGACGCCGGTGTCGATAAGAGTGCGTGGTCACCCCTGGGCACACAGGAAGACCTTGACGACACCAAGCAACTCTCTAAGAACAATAGGTGAGCCCTATGACCTTCCCGCTATACATAACACACGCTTTAATTTCACAACCGCCCTCCTCCATTTCCTTCCCCTAACTAGAACCGGCTGTTAACCGACGGCTCCGCTGGCTCGCTCGCTCACGTGGTACCGAGAGGATTCCTCAACAATGGTCTCAAACAACCACTCGAAGGGTCGAGGATATTGACTCGTTCGGCAACTTAATTTCTGGGTCCGGTCACAAAGTATGATCTTTGATTCATCTTGTTGGATCATTAATAATAAAAGATAATATTTACATATACTCATACAAAACATTCACTTACAAATAAGATGAGTACATACTAAATATTGTAACCCAATTGTACTTGAAGCATGGTCATAATAGCATACGTATGTACTACTAATATACAAAATAAAGCTAAGCCAAATGAAGTAACATCCAACCACCAAACATCCCAGTGAGTCGCAAAGATCCATCATCACAACACAAGGCACAAATAAAATGGAAACAAATTGTTTTGATTTCAGATAGTGCATTTGAGGTGTCATTCAAAGTTGCTGAATTGATCACAAAAAACACGAAACCACATGTTATTGGTGAGAATGTGATTGGGCCAGCTTGTCAGGTCATTATTGAAACGATACTTATAAAATAATATAAAGAGCAAATTTCAAAAGTGTCTTTATTGAATAATAAGATAGGCTGACATATTTCTGAAATATCTGAGAACATCAGTCAAAATGTTGAAATAATTAAAGTAAACGGGCAATTTTCTCTGCAAGTAGATGAAAACACCGATAGAAGAATACATCTATTGTCAACTGCATTTCGATACTCATCATTTTAATTTTTATCCAAATTGAATAGGAAAATGTATTATATTACAGCCTTTACACAAGTGTGCCGTGAAAATATTGTCTTGGACCAAGTGTGCCCTGGAGTTAAAAAGGTTGGGAATCCCTGCTCTAGAAGCATCTGACTCCAGCACTCTCAGTTTCTCAACAAGGTTGTCATAAGCCGCTGACTTTCTGACTCTTTATGTAAACGCCGATTTTCACTGTCCCAAAGTTCAGGCAAGCTTCAATAAAAGCTAGGGTAACCTCTTTTTTGAAAAGTTGATTGATTCACTTAAGATGTTGCCATTGTGGTGTAATGGTAGGTAACTGAGGGAACTGTGGGATTCCCAGAGTGAGCTGCGCAGTTGTACGTGGAGGAAAAGAACCTCCATTTGCTCAGTTCCGAGTCCTGCGTTATTATCTGTACAAATTGTGCAGTTCACACAGTTTTTCCTTCAGGTACATGGGCGCCCATAAATGGGGAATAAGGGGTCTTCAGCCCCCCTTATCACTTTGCAATATTAACTTCTTTTTTTTGGTCAATTTTTTATGAAAAAATAAAATTTGGGATTTGTCTGCAATTTGCTATTAACAACTTTGAATCATTAATCGTTAACAGAGATAAAAATGACACAATGTAGATTTCGTCCCATTCCCTTTTCATCAGATTTATTTTCATGTTATTCTGTTCAATAGGCTTAAGAAAAATATGTTTCTTTTTAATGGGTTCAGCTACAACTAGATTTTTTTGGGTTAATTTTTCAGAAACTTTTATTTTGCGAAATTTGGCTCATATAGAGTAATTAATTAGCTCAGAATTATATTCAGATGCTCTAAAATTCCCTCCCGTAAAGTTAAATTCCTGAAATTTTCTCTCGAGAAGGCGGGGTAGAAGGGGATACCACACCCCCCGGCAGATGGGACTCCAATCCGCCCCCTCATTTGGAACACCCACATGGGCGTACTTGGATATGACGTCACGCTGTAATATTAGTCAGTTTAACTGATAGTGAATGGGCGCCTTTAGGTATACACTCAGAGCAACACGTTAAACTTAAAATAATATTAAATTTAAAACAGTTGCGATGCGATAAACGACTAAAATTTTTTACATTAAAAAAAAATGGGTTTGACTTATCAGAAGTTTTTAAAAAAAAAGCAGTTAATTTCAACCTAGTTTGGTAAACCTACATAGTTCTCCTTTGATAATTAATTTTAATTTTTCACAGTTCACTAATCTAAACGGACACTCCCTTTGTTTACACTGAAAGGTAGCCTTACAAAAAAAAAGCTTACTTTGATTGTTTCCACTATGGTGCAGCTAAAATTATAATAGGTATTCTGACAATTGAAAAATGACACCTGGACATGGGAATCGAACCCGGTACCTTTGGTTTATTAGACCAATGCTCTAACCACTGAGATATCCAAGAATCGACCCGTGCTCAGGGTCATTCTTCACTCATATTTTAAGGCAGAGTCTATGATGGACGTGCGGAAATCTTCGGCTACAAATATGTGATTATATTAATATCACGAGCCATCGGATAACGCAGCCACCTTCGACTCGGTAGTTGGCTTAATTCTGCCACTTGTACAATTATTATAATTGTAAGGGATTGCATATTTAGGAATCAAATAGCCAAAGCTTTCCACACGTCCATCATAGACTCTGCCTTAAAATATAAGTGAAGAATGACCCTGGGCACGGGAAGAATCCTTGATAGATCAGTGGTTAGAGCATTGGCGTACTAAGACAAAGGTTCCGGGTTCTATTCCCGTTTTCAGGTGTCATTTTTCAATTTTCAGAATATGATATCTAGATGGAGTAATCCTCTCTAAAAGCATAAATAATAGCTTTGGCTATTTGATTCTTTAATATGATATAGCCATAGTGGAAACCATCAAGGTAAGACTGTAATTCTTCCCATAAACCTGGTAGGCACATTAGATGTTAATTACCACGCTAGAGTCCAATTTACCTAGCAAGAACCTTATCAGACAGCTAGAAAGACTTCTAGATCTATTTTCACGTTTTCAAGTCAGGTGAGATGTAGCTGTCACTTTTTGATAGATATTATTATTATAAAATAACACCACCAAAATAGTAAAATGAATGGTAAAGGGGGAAAGTCACATCACACATATTTTCCAGAACAATAATTTTTATGTCTCAAACCCCTTAAAGACCTCAGCAAATACTTTATTTAATTAATTTAAATATGACAGACACCTCTTTTAACCATAATCTAAAGTGCATGAGAAAGGTATCATGATTGTCTAACAGATGGCAGCACTAACTCAATCTAAAGTGCATGAGTAAGGTATCATGATTGTCTAACAGATGGCAGCACTAACTCAATCTAAAGTGCATGAGAAAGGTCTCATGATTGTCTAACAGATGGCAGCACTAACTCAATCTAAAGTGCATGAGTAAGGTATCATGATTGTCTAACAGATGGCAGCACTAACTCAATCTAAAGTGCATGAGAAAGGTCTCATGATTGTCTAACAGATGGCAGCACTAACTCAATCTAAAGTGCATGAGAAAGGTCTCATGATTGTCTAACAGATGGCAGCACTAGCTCAATCTAAAGTGCATGAGAAAAGTCTCATGATTGTTTAACAGATGGCAGCACTAGCTCAATTCTAGTTTGTATTGAACTCCTCCCTTTTTCCCCTGTACCTTTCAAAGGTTATCACCGTTGACCACAAAATATGTGTTTGTATTTTCTAAAAGCTCCTTCTTACTAAAATCCTACTAGGCCTATATTAATGAGAAAGTAGGATTGGAATAAGAACACAATTTATGAATAGGGTGGACATAATATTTTTTTTGAAAAATAGATTTCGTGAATTTCGACCATTTGTTAGTTCCATAGTCCTCTTTTTGAATTATAATTGGAATGGTACCAACGTTCCGGCGGTCCAAATTACCAGTCATGAAGGGCGTGTACCCATAAATCTGTATCTGGGGAGTGAGGGGGGAGGGTTAAACCTCTCACCCTGAGTGTTATCTGAGGGTAGAAGGAACAGGGGGGCTCAAAGACAGGATTTACTAGTTAGCACTCACTAATTTAGACACATAGAAATAACTTTTTTTATAAAGCTATTGATAAATATATATTTTAAACTCAATGGTACTTTTTTAAAGGAGATAACCAAAATAGTTAAAAGGGGGCGTGTCCCCCCTTGTGGCCATAGCCGTGCACAGAAATGGTGTTTAGGTAGGCCATTCATAATGTTGTTCCCTTTATCCATGAATATACATGTTTAGGTAGGCCATTCATAATGTTGTTCCCTTTATCCATGAATATACATGTTTAGGTAGGCCATTCATAATGTTGTTCCCTTTATCCATGAATAAACATGTTTATGGAGGCCATTCATAATGTTGTTCCCTTTATCCATGAATAAACATCTTTAGGTAAGCCATACATAATGTTGTTCCCTTTATCCATGAATATACATGTTTAGGTAGGCCATTCATAATGTTGTTCCCTTTATCCATGAATATACATGTTTAGGTAGGCCATTCATAATGTTGTTCCCTTTACTGATGAATAAACATGCTTAGGTAGGCCATAAATAATGTTGTTCCCTTTATCCATGAATAAACATGTTTAGGTAGGCCATTCATAATGTTGTTCCCTTTATCCATGAATATACATGTTTAGGTAGGCCATTCATAATGTTGTTCCCTTTATCCATGAATAAACATGTTTAGGTAGGCCATTCATAATGTTGTTCCCTTTATCCATGAATAAACATGTTTAGGTAGGCCTTTCATAATGTTGTTTCCTTTACTCATGAATAAACATGTTTAGGTAGGCCATTCATAATGTTGTTCCCTTTATCCATGAATAAACATGTTTAGGTAGGCCATTCATAATGTTGTTCCCTTTATCCATGAATAAACATGTTT
Source organism: Timema podura (assembly GCA_033556935.1). Lineage (NCBI taxonomy): Eukaryota > Metazoa > Arthropoda > Insecta > Phasmatodea > Timematidae > Timema > Timema podura. Next base: position 76,208,765 of record JAVRXN010000011.1, read on the forward strand.
AGGTAGGCCATTCATAATGTTGTTCCCTTTATCCATGAATATACATGTTTAGGTAGGCCATTCATAATGTTGTTCCCTTTATCCATGAATAAACATGTTTAGGTAGGCCATTCATAATGTTGTTCCCTTTATCCATGAATAAACATGTTTAGGTAGGCCATTCATAATGTTGTTCCCTTTATCCATGAATAAACATGTTTAGGTAGGTCATACATAATGTTGTTCCCTTTACTGATGAATAAACATGTTTAGGTAGGCCATACATAATGTTGTTCCCTTTATCCATGAATAAACATGCTTAGGTAGGCCATAAATAATGTTGTTCCCTTTACTCATGAATAAACATGCTTAGATAGGCCATAAATAATGTTGTTCCCTTTACTGATGAATAAACATGTTTAGGTAGGCCATACATAATGTTGTTCCCTTTATCCATGAATAAACATGCTTAGGTAGGCCATAAATAATGTTGTTCCCTTTACTCATGAATAAACATGCTTAGATAGGCCATAAATAATGTTGTTCCCTTTACTGATGAATAAACATGCTTAGGTAGGCCATAAATAATGTTGTTCCCTTTATCCATGAATAAACATGCTTAGGTAGGCCATAAATAATGTTGTTCCCTTTACTGATGAATAAACATGCTTAGGTAGGCCATAAATAATGTTGTTCCCTTTATCCATGAATAAACATGCTTAGGTAGGCCATAAATAATGTTGTTCCCTTTACTGATGAATAAACATGCTTAGGTAGGCCATAAATAATGTTGTTCCCTTTATCCATGAATAAACATGTTTAGGTAGGCCATTCATAATGTTGTTCCCTTTATCCATGAATATACATGTTTAGGTAGGCCATTCATAATGTTGTTCCCTTTATCCATGAATATACATGTTTAGGTAGGCCATTCATAATGTTGTTCCCTTTATCCATGAATAAACATGCTTAGGTAGGCCATAAATAATGTTGTTCCCTTTACTGATGAATAAACATGTTTAGGTAGGCCATACATAATGTTGTTCCCTTTATCCATGAATAAACATGTTTAGGTAGGCCATTCATAATGTTGTTCCCTTTATCCATGAATATACATGTTTAGGTAGGCCATTCATAATGTTGTTCCCTTTATCCATGAATAAACATGTTTAGGTAGGCCATTCATAATGTTGTTCCCTTTATCCATGAATAAACATGTTTAGGTAGGCCATTCATAATGTTGTTCCCTTTATCCATGAATATACATGTTTAGGTAGGCCTTTCATAATGTTGTTCCCTTTATCCATGAATAAACATGTTTAGGTAGGCCTTTCATAATGTTGTTCCCTTTACTGATGAATAAACATGTTTATGGAAGCCAGACAAAATATTGAGTTTGCTTTACCCATAATAAACATGTTTAGGGAGGGACCAGACATAACTTTCGCCCCTTTTAACACATGAATGAACATGCTTAGAGGGAGAGAGGCGTACATAACAGTAAGCCTCTTTTACCCATGAACTTGCCACAATACATTGCCCTAAATCAAACACTCAAAAGCAAACAGAATAGAGTCATTCTCTTCATAAAATAAATACAATTGTGTCATGTTTGCTCTGGAAAGTTAATAAGAAAGTACTTTACAAAGTTGGCTTGAAACTAATCAAGGTGTAGCCAAATACTGTGACTAATAGGAAGTATTTACTACGGTATTTGATGTCACGCTATGAAACAATTGGTAAAAATTATCGGAAGTACAACTTGACACGTGACTAACCGCTTCGATGTCCGCATGGTCTAACGCGCCACTCTCGCAGTGGTCCCGACTATCTTAGGCTTGGAGATCAAGGCTCGAATCTCGTTCGGGGCTACTTAAGGTTTTTTTACAGAATAGTTTTACACTCTCCCTCCTAGCCAATGCGGGTACACTTGATTAAATATAACCTTTCTAATTCCTAAAATAACTAACGTAATTAGCACGTAAGCGCATAACATGAACGGGTAGTAAGACGCGGCGTTATAAAACGAAGAAGACACGTTTAGTTTAATTTTCCACACATAATAATCCCGAAAGCTCTTGAATATTTTTCGTGAGCATCACATAAATTTATCTTTATTTAAAACTAATTTTCTTGGAGGGAGAGTGGAAAACCATTAAGGGGAATACACCCGACTGGGATTCGACCCCCCAACCTCCTCGTCATCGGCGGTCTAGTCTATGGAGAGAATAGCGCCTTAGAGTCCTAGACAACCCAACCACCTTAAAGGGTGAAACACCTTAGTCATACATCACACAAATAAATTATTATAAAAAAATTAACTAGGTTACCTGTCAACAAAAAAAAAATTGGCATTTCAAAATACCGTTATAGCGATATCTGCTATCATTTTGATGTACAGGGCTTGTTTCTGATTAGACCGAGCAGACTATTTGTTACCATGCCTCGTATCAGCGGGTTTCTGGTTATTTATCAGACTTTTTTTTATTTAAAAATAAAGATATCACCAGCAGTTTGAAAAAAAAAACCTTATATTTGTAAGTATTTTCTTCCGGGAGACCGAAAATTACATGGTTATTTTACTGTTACTGGTTCACATGAGCTATAATTCTATTATTTACATTTCCTGGTTTATAAAATACAAATCGTGTCCATGAAAGTGTGTAGATTTTAAAAAAATTGTGCGATGCATCGCACTGAACTTATCTTTTATCTTAATTCTTAATATAAAGATATTTACTAAAAACTAGTAAGATTTATTAAACGGATCATATACATTGTTGCAGAAACCCTACATCAAAGAGTATAGAATAAATAATAAATACTTTTAAAGAAACTTTGCGAAAAGAGGGATATCTTTGTCAAGCAAAGAGCATAGCAATCCATTTAAAATAGTCAAAGAACGCCATAAAATATATATAAATTTGCTTATTGTTCCGAAACGATTGGTTTTTATCAAATGTATTTTTTTTTAAATAGCTTACAATAGTACTACAACTTTACAAATATTAATTATTTTATTTCAAATATTTGCAAAGATATAATCAAAATTGAAAAATCTCTGCTAATGTAAATATCCTTAAAGTTATTTTAGTGGGATGAAGAGAACTGCCATTTTCTTTGTAATGATAAACAGTGCCTGGAAAAATTTGATCAAAATTATCAGAGTAGATTTGAAGACAATTGATTTGTTCTCTTTTTGCACTTCAGTAAACCACCCTTAAAATTAGGGTTGGATATCTAATTCCAAAAAACCCTCTGGGGGACCTTAAGAAAACCCCAGATACCAAGTTTTAGCCGAATCGGTAAAATAGTTTCGGCTCTAGCCCGAGGTACAGACAGAGGCAATACGAAAACAACTTTTTTTGTTTGTTTCAGAGGGTCATGAAACGTCGATATTTATCAAAATCTCGAGTTATATTTTTTTGACGATCGCAATACTTTCTTTCCAAGGTGTCGAGAGAAAGTAAAAATTAAACCACAACTGTGGATAAAGTCCAATTTTCATATAACTAGCCTTTTATGACAAATAGAAAAGGTACTAGATCTACTCTCACATATTCATACATCAGCTAATTTTTATCAATATCTATAAAATAACACCCGCCTCGGTGGCGTAGTTGGCTAACGCGCTAGTCGTGTTAAGCCCGACTGCCGAGGACGGGAAGATCGAGGTTCGAATCTCGGTCGGGTGAACTGGGGGTGGCTTTTCCTAAATGGTTTTCCACTCTCCCTCCACGCAAATGAGGGTTCACTTCCTCTAAAGTCAACCTTCCCCATTCCTAATCCATTAGCGTAATTAGTACTTAAGCGTATAACCCGAACGGGTAGTAAGACGCGGTGCTAAATAATAATAATAATAATAATATAAAATAACATTAATAAAATGTTAAAATATTATCACTCTTGAACGTAACGTATTTTCTAAAAGTTCCTTTCTTTCCAAATAGTAGTGTAGTGACATCACCCTGGCATAATCTGGAATCAATCCAGGACCTTTAGACCTGTGAACTCTCTGCCTTGACCTCGAGTCTGTCACGCGATGTATCAATCGCGTAATAACTCGTTGCTATGGCTAAGAGGCTCGTGGAGCCAATGACAAATCTAGGTGACCATGGTTCGATAATAGACGTGACCAGAAATATATTTTTTCTTAATGCCAAGTCTAACAACCATCCAGTCAAATTATTACGCATCGTTGATGTGTTAGGAGTGAGGAAGGTTGAATTTAGAGGTAGTATACCCGCATTTGCTTAAAGGGAGAGTGTAAAACCATTTATGAAAACCACCCTCTGTACACCCGACCGAGATTCGAACCTTGATCTCACCGTCATCGGCAGTCTAGTCTACTGCGAGAGTTGTGCCTTAGAACATTAGCGTCAATCTTGACAACTTGAATATATATATATATAGTGACATTTCTTCAATGTAATGGCTCTGTATTTAATTTGTCTATCATCGCAATAGTTATTAATGTGGCGTTACTATTATAGTTCAAATATGTAACTATGTAAAAGGCAAATGTTTTCAGCAAGGGTGTAACATAAATCCATAGCGATTGGATGTAATCATATGGGCAGTTTCCACGTTAGTTTACTGTGAGAGGTCAATGTTTTCAGCTTGGGTCACTTCACAGCAATTAGTTGTAACAATATGGGCCGTTTCCACGTTAGTTTACTGTGAGAGGTCAATGTTTTCAGCTTGGGTCACTTCACAGCAATTAAATGTAACAATATGGGCCGTTTCTACGTTAGTTTACTGTGAGAGGATAATGTTTTCAACAAGGGTGTAACATCACTCCATAGCAATCACTATTGTGTATAAGTATAACATGTCTCACTGTAAAAGGGCAATGTTTTAAGCGAGCATGAAACACATAACTCCATAGCAACACTAGAAGTAACCAACCAGTAACCACATGGGACGTTGCCACGAAATGGATATGTCAGGGTCTGGATGCGGAATGCTGGAGTGAGTGAAGACAGCCCATGAAACAGGACAGAATAAAAATTCCAAACGAAAGGGAATATATGATGCAACAATAAAAAATTTAAAAAGACAAAAAAAAAAAAAAAGAACGAATGCATGATGGCGCCCTCAAACTTTTTTTTTTTCGCGTTGTGGATAAATAGTCCAGAACATGCGTTTGACACGTTGGTATGACGAGATAACTGAGGCAGTGTTGCCAAATTTATAGCAAATACAATCAAAATATATCGTCAATGTGTTGTTTTTTTCATCGCATTTTAGTAGTTTGGATAGCACATAGTTTAGCTAATACAGTTCAAGCAAGCAGCTCAAAAACTTTTTTTTTTAGAAAAATGAAAACTCATTTTTATTTATCATGTAAAATAATTCCCTAGATACCCATTTTTGTTTAATGCTAAGACTATTTTCGAAAAGTTAAAAATGTTCGAAGATCAGTAGTCATTAAACTACCCTTAAACAAATTCCCCCATAAAACAAGTATAGAGCGGTTTTTTTTAGCACCGTATCTTACTAACCATTCGGGTTGTACGCTTATACAGTGTTGTTTTACATGTCAAATAATCCCCAATTATCAATTTTAAACAAAATCGTTAGAGCCGTTTATCTAAAAATTTCAACTTAAAAAAAAGACATTAAATCATTAGTAAACTATAATTAATTTGAGGGTTGGAATCAACATTGATAAAATGCTTTGAGGTATGACCTTAAAACACACATATATATGTTATAAAGTCCAAATAAAATCAATCAACCCGTTCTGACTGTAGCCTCCAGGGACAGACGGAGGGGAACACGGAGGGGAAAACAGACATGGGGGGGGGGAAGACAAAATTTTAAAGCCCACTCTTTTGTAGGTTCGAGCCTCGAGGGCACATAAAACTTTTAGGAATCATCATAATCTAGAGGTAAAAAAAATATCCACGGCTACAATACTTTATCTATATGAGAAAGTAAAAATACAACACAATTTTTTTTTAATATTTTTATCGATCACAATTTCTCTGTTGTTAAGGTTGGAGTTGTAGGGGACGCGAGTGAAGTCTTGTGTTTTTGCAGTTTTTATATCAAAACTTTTTTTTTGTCTAAATAAATCAAATATTGCTTCAGTAGAAACATAGAGTTTAATTTTCTTCACTGGTGATATCAACATTTCTTGAATATCTCTCAAGGTGTCCTGGAATTTAATACAACTTTTTCTCTTCATTTAAAAAGTTTCTCATCTAATGCCTCCATGCCCATGACAGATATTCAACAGTTGTTGATATCACCGTGTGAAGAAAATTAAACTCTATGTTTCTACTGGAGCAATATTTTATTTATTTTGGCCCAAAAAAATAATGTTTTGCTCTCAAAACTGCAACAAACTGACCTTTTCTCGCGTTCCCTACAACTCCAACCTTAAAACGGACTAAACGGGACTCGTGTGAGTTAGTTAGAAAGTGATTGAGGTTGTTTGAATTAAGTTTGTATCAGTTTAAGTGAAGAATACAGAAAATCAAACATCTTTGCTATTTCTGATTCGAGCCTTAATCTCCTGGTCGATCGGCGGGTCTTTTGGTGGGGAGATACTATTCGAACGATCTTATTGATGGCAACCCCTCCTCCACCTTTTCCTTATTCCATTTTTTCTTTCAAAATTTCATCTGTCTTTCAGACGAATCTCGAACCATCTTTCCTATGCAACCCATTAAGCAACGTCTGTTGATTTCCAATCCCAGATTTATCTCATAAACAAGTTGAACAACAAGGCAATATTTATCATCGGGGTCAAAGACTATCTTTGGAGGAGAAGGTGACTAGGTTAGCAGATAAACTTTGGGTCAAGACAGAATGGTGGTTGTTGATGATAGACTGAGGAATGAGTAACAGATCCTACTTTACTATCTCGATGGAAAGTTTAGGGGAGGATTTAAGTCCGAGACAGGGGTGTAGAAACCTGTCGCCCACTGAAACGGATGAACTTTTCCCATAATCCCAGTAAACTGTCTGCAGTGGCGGCTTGAGGCCTACTAAGTAGGTGGCGGAGCTGGGTCGGGGGAGGCGGCGCCCAGAAGCCTAATACAATATATACATAAAACCTATTAAATACATAAAACCCCGTTAGACCGAACCCCAATAGTTCGAATTCCGGATAAGGCTGCGGTTACGGAACTACAAGCGCCCGCAAGCGCTAGCTACTAGCACTAGCAAGCGATTGTTTCGATTTCTACAGTTTTAAATTTTTGCGGAAGAGTTTCTAATTTTACACGCGTTAGCTGGCACTTGCAGTTTTCCATACCAGTGAGTGAATCGTTTCTTCATCTATTTGCTCGCGCTAGTTGAAGCTTGTCAGTAGAGTAGTGAAGATGGGCTTGAGAAATTAATTAGTGAAGTGCAAAAACGACGCTCTTGTATCCTATTCAAGATATAATAAAATGTAGCTGGCATCATTCCTATAGTAATCAAAAAAATATTTTTTTCGTTTTCTTTAAGCATTTTAATGCAAATGGTAGAATTCCCAGTTCACGTCGCTTTCGTAATTGGATGCACTGAATGCCTTCGTCATCGTAGGTATCTAGATTTAAATAACTACTTTAATATACAAATACCTTTCTAGTCTAACGCCTATGTGTTGGCACTGCGAGCGGAATAGTTCGAATCTGCTCGGGGAACTTTTTCCCAATGTTTTCCACTCATCACGAAATGCGGCATAACTTCAATTCCAATATAGTATTAGTACTTAAGCGTATCGAACATACTCTATATAAAAAATATACAAATATCTTTTCATCATAGAAACTCCATTATGTGTGCACTTTCGAAAAAGTCGTGTAATATTGAGTAGCTGAGAACTCGCTCGATTTCATAACCACTCTACAAGCGAGAACAAGCGCAAAAACGTCAACAAGCTACTAGCTCTTACTAGCGCTAGTAGAAGCGAGTTGTTTCTTAACCACTCTACAAGCGAGAACAAGCGCAAAAACGTCAACAAGCTACTAGCTCTTACTAGCGCTAGTAGAAGCGAGTTTTTTCTTAACCACCTACAAGCGAGAACAAGCGCAAAAACGTCAACAAGCTACTAGCTCTTACAGCGCTAGTAGAAGCGAGTTGTTTCTTAACCACTCTACAAGCGAGAACAAGCGCAAAAACGTCAACAAGCTACTAGCTCTTACTAGCGCTAGTAGAAGCGAGTTGTTTCTTAACCACTCTACAAGCGAGAACAAGCGCAAAAACGTCAACAAGCTACTAGCTCTTACTAGCGCTAGTAGAAGCGAGTGTTTCTTAACCACTCTACAAGCGAGAACAAGCGCAAAAACGTCAACAAGCTACTAGCTCTTACTAGCGCTAGTAGAAGCGAGTTGTTTCTTAACCACTCTACAAGCGAGAACAAGCGCAAAAACGTCAACAAGCTACTAGCTCTTACTAGCGCTAGTAGAAGCGAGCTGTTTCTTAACCACTCTACAAGCGAGAACAAGCGCAAAAACGTCAACAAGCTACTAGCTCTTACTAGCGCTAGTAGAAGCGAGTTGTTTCGTAACCACTCTACAAGCGAGAACAAGCGCAAAAACGTCAACAAGCTAATAGCTCTTACTAGCGCTAGTAGAAGCGAGTTGTTTCTTAACCACTCTACAAGCGAGAACAAGCGCAAAAACGTCAACAAGCTACTAGCTCTTACTAGCGCTAGTAGAAGCGAGTTGTTTCTTAACCACTCTACAAGCGAGAACAAGCGCAAAAACGTCAACAAGCTACTAGCTCTTACTAGCGCTAGTAGAAGCGAGTTGTTTCGTAACCGTACCTTAATCCTAACACAATTTTCGGAAAACGAGTAGAAACAAGAATTAAGTCCAATGAAATATATTTTATTGAGCAGTTCAAAGTTCAAAGAGAAATTGTAAGAAACAGTGATATCTGATAATAAATTGCTTAACATCTACATGTTGTAGTCAACACAATAGGATTAGTGTTCGATTGGCTTATCCGTAATTAAAAGTAAAAAATTAATAAAACTTTTCTGTTTTGAGGTTGTGGCAACAAAAGATATAAGAAGGTATTAAATAATAAATTAAAGATTATTATGTTCACACTTGTATCTTCTTACTGGCCACCAAAATATTTTTTTTTATAAACTACAGAAAGAGCCATACAAAATATTAGTTTCAAGATAAAATGTTTTTTATTTTGCAATCACATGCATATGAACACAACCGAATACGGTTTGTGTAACGTCATCAATCACACCCATTTTGTGATGTTCGACATCTTTTTATGTATGAAGAGAAGTGAATCACAAAAGGTTACTTTCATAAGTTTACGTTTCAATAATGTAAAAACGCTTTAAAAAAAATCCATTAAAAACAACTTGTTTGTTGTGAAAGGTTTGACTGCCAAACGTGACAGTAGTTGGGATGGCCAGATAGTACAGCGCTCTGATTGGTCGGTTTTGGTCACGTGACCACGCCCCCTCGCTCTGATTGGCTGTTGGCTTTTCCCCTCCCCTCTGCTCCCCCCGGTAACGGGTTTTCCCGATGACGTCATCGCTCTGTCGCAACCCGGCGCCAATTTGGTGGCTTGACAAGACAGGAATAGATCGTGACGACCTTGAATGATGTCGCAACCTCTCCCCCCCACCCTACTGTGGTAATGGGTTTTCCCTATGTCGCAACCCGGCGCCAGTTTGGCGGCTCGACCAGGGAAGTCGAGACAGGAATAGATCGTGACATTGAAACCGTGAGTTAGGTCATTGACCCTGGCAACTCTCCCCCCCTGGCAATGGGTTTTTCCGATGACGTCATCGCTCTGTCGCAACCCGGCGCCAACTTGGCGGGTTGGCAATACAAGTCGAGACAAGAATAGATCATGATGTTGCAATCCGTCCCTTCTATGTGGCAATGGGTTTTCCCTGGTAACGTCATCGCTCTGTTGCAACCCTACTTTCCCACTACAAAAGTCTACTAAAATTGGTTGTTTGGTATCGTCCGTCGACATGCGTGGATGTAGGTATCAGTCATGGACCGGAGGAGTAAGGCAGTAATGTTCCAGAGTCTACGTGGAGTGAGGGAGAGTAGAAAACCACCCCCAGTTCACCAGGGCGAGATTCGAACCCACGACCTCCCCCACCATAACTATATGAGTGACACGTACCCTTTCTAGCAAAACGTGTGGTAAGGATGATTAAGAAAATGTTCCAGAGGGAGAAATACCTACAATTTACACGGTGGGGATTCGATTTCCTCCCGCCAGAATTAGATGAGCCTGACATTTAGAAGGCGTGCACACCGGGACTCAAACCTCTATATCTTTAGCACTTTCTAATGTCTGCTATAGCGGCCGTACTTCCTGCACCCGCACCATTTTGCAGGTCGACCAGGTAGAATGTATACCCGCATTTGCTTCAAACGTCAATCACCGGCCGTCTAGTGGCGCCTAAGAACATGCGACCATAGATGGCACTCACACCTGGACTCAAACCTCGATATCTTTAGCACTGCTAGTGTCTGATATAGAGGCCATACTTCCTGCACCCCTCCCCCCATTTTGCAGGTCGACCCGGTAGAATGTGTACCCGCATTTGCTTCAAACGTCAATCACCAGCCGTCTGGTGGCGCCTTAGAACATGCGACCATAGATGGCACTCACACCTGAACTCAAACCTCGATATCTTTAGCACTGCTAGTGTCTGCTATAGCGGCCGTACTTCCTGCACCCCTCCCCCATTTTGCAGGTCGACCAGGTAGAATGTGTACCCGCATTTGCTTCAAACGTCAATCACCGGCCGTCTAGTGGCGCCTTAGAACATGCGACCATAGATGGCACTCACACCTGGACTCAAACCTCGATATCTTTAGCACAGCTATTGTCTGTTAGAACGGTCGTACTTTCTGCACACCCCCCATTTTGAGAGGTTGACTAGGTAGAATGTGTACCCGCATTTGCTAGGAGTGAAAAAATCAAACGTTGATCACTCTGTCATCGGTCATCTAGTGACACCTTAAACCATGCGTCCGTCGATGCATTGTGACGGTAGATAAAGTAAAAGCAGGCGTTTTATTCCTCGAGATATTTAATGTTCTCATGTGAGGAATGTCGGGCCTCCACCATGGTCCGGTTTCCGCGTTAAACTGTAGGTCCTCACAATCACCCTACATTAGCGTAAGTGCTTATAACCGAACGGGTAGTAAGACGTGGCGCTAATAATGATATCACTCTTACATCAATTCATAAGTAATATAGAATTTAATGTTCGCAACTATATTTTGACGTGATAATATATAACTACATAAGTAATATCAGGCTTGAGGGAGATATAAAATATATACTTGTATTTGTGCGACACGGCCGACCTGGATCCAATACCCCCTACCTCCCCCCTGCTAATAGCCAAGAAGTTAGCGCGTCACTGACAATCGAACCCTCTAACACCGCCTGAATGAGAGATAAAATAATAAAATTAGTGATGTACCCTCATTTACGGAGGGTTGAAATGTGAAAACAGTCAAAGCTATTATTTATGCTTACTCCTGCTAGATATCTTTGACGGGGGTCGAACCGGGGACTTTTGGCGTAACAGTATAGGGTTTGTCGACCTTGCAATTTGCCTAGAAATAACCAGGAGGATAAAAAAGTATTCAGGGTGCATAAAAAATATGCGTGTTTTTATGTAGAAAAAAAATAGCTCAAAATCTTTGAAAAAATTGTCTGTCTAAAAAAGATTATTCAGCCCACGGGATTAGAACCAGACCCCGTGACTGATAAGCACCGATCTCTAGATAAAAAAACGAAACTAGTACAGGGTTTCGAACCCCCTACTAGTTGGGATGTATTCAGTTCTATCACCTAGTGTTTTCTTATAAATGTTTGAAATGTTTACTCCGGTTAGATATCATCGACGGGGTTCAAACCATGGACTTTTGACGCTTGTCGACCTTGCAGGAACTCAAAACCCTTACACCGCTCCAGTCACGGGGTGAGATGTGCACCAGCATTTGCACGACCGACGGTCCTAGAATCCACCCTAAACAACGCAGGTTGTGTTATTAATTTAAAACGGGAACAAAACAGTACATAGGTAATAAATATATGTATTAAAATGTTGCAAACTCTGTAGTAGAAAATGCTACTAATAAAGACACGTAAACATTGTTTTAAATACTATTCATGTAAATACTTATAAAATATTCATTTTTTAGCGGGCCTGCTTGAGAAGCCCCGTTTAAATAACAATAAAGTAATGTATAAGTCTAATTGTAAAATTTTTAATGAGGCAAGCTATTTGTAACGACGCTGATGAAGGAATCGCACCAATGATACATTTTTAGGCCATTCCGGGAATCGAAGCCGGGACCCTTGGCTCGCTGGTCAGGCATGCAGGTTTCGGCTGAATATATTTATTTTTACGAAATACTTTTCTCTAGCACTTTACTACCAGAAATAAACGGGTAAGCCCCAAGACTGCTGCATTTCTCTTTTGAACCATCTAAGACTCCAATTTGACAGTAGACATGGCACCTGACAATGGCCACAAGCGTGAGATAAAAGCTGATGTCGACCAGGTGAAATGTGTAACAGCATTTGCCATGCGTTTGTTGCCCTCTAAGGGACGTCACAGGGCGAGGTGTGTACCCACATTTGCGTGTCATTGACATTCGAACCCTCCAACACCGCCCGAATGAGAGAGAGATAAAATAATAAAATTATTGATGTACCGTCATTTTTTTCAGGGCTGAAATGTGAAAACAGTCAAAGTTATTATTTATGCTTTCTCCTGCTAGATATCACCGATGGCATTCGAACCCGGGACTTGTGGCGTTTGTCGACCATGCAGGGAATTTAACTCTGGACCTTTTGCAGAGTGTGTGTAATAAAATAAACTTGAACCCTAGGACAGCTACAAATACAGTCCCGGGCAGTTAATGTATCACTATGAACGGTTAAACCTACATTTTCAAGCATACAGGGAATCGAGATCAGGACCCCTCGCAAAGTGTGTGTAATAAAATAAACTTGAACCCTAGGACAGCTACAAATACAGTCTAGGGCAGTTAATGTATCACTATGAAGGGTTAAACATACATTTTCAAGCTATACAGGGAATCTAACTCTGGACCTTTGCAGAGTGTGTGTAATAAAATAAACTTGAACCCTAGGACAGCTACAAATACAGTCCAGGGCAGTTAATGTATCACTATGAACGGTTAAACCTACATTTTCAAGCATACAGGGAATCGAAATCAGGACCCCTCGCAAAGTGTGTGTAATAAAATAAACTTGAACCCTAGGACAGCTACAAATACAGTCTAGCGCAGTTAATGTATCACTATGAAGGGTTAAACCTACATTTTCAAGCTATACAGGGAATCTAACTCTGGACCTTTGCAGAGTGTGTGTGTAATAAAATAAACTTGAACCCTAGGACAGCTACAAATACAGTCCAGGGCAGTTAACGTATCACTATGAACGGTTAAACCTACATTTTCAAGCATACAGGGAATCGAAATCAGGACCCTCGCAAAGTGTGTGTAATAAAATAAACTTGAACCCTAGGACAGCTACAAATACAGTCTAGGGCAGTTAATGTATCACTATGAAGGGATAAACATACATTTTCAAGCTATACAGGGAATCTAACTCTGGACCTTTGCAGAGTGTGTGTAATAAAATAAACTTGAACCCTAGGGCAGCTACAAATACAGTCCAGGGCAGTTAATGTATCACTATGAACGGTTAAACCTACATTTTCAAGCATACAGGGAATCGAAATCAGGAACCCTCGCAAAGTGTGTGTAATAAAATAAACTTGAACTCTAGGACAGCTACAAATACAGTCTAGCGCAGTTAATGTATCACTATGAACGGTTTAAACCTACATTTTCAAGCATACAGGGAATCGAAATCAGGAACCCTCGCAAAGTGTGTGTAATAAAATAAACTTGAACCCTAGGACATCTACAAATACAGTCTAGGGCAGTTAACGTATCACTATGAACGGTTAAACCTACATTTTCAAGCATACATGGAATCGAGATCAGGACCCCCTCGCAAAGTGTGTGTAAAAAATAAACTTGAACCCTAGGACAGCTACAAATACAGTCTAGGGCAGTTAATGTATCACTATGAAAGGTTAAACCCTCATTTTCACCCCATATCTGGAATCGAACTAGGGTCCTTGGCTAGGCAAACAAACAAATTATCATGCGCGAAGAAACAGGCCTCGGTACACACGCACGACAGACAAGCGTGAGATAAGAGCTGATCTCGACTAGGTGAAATGTGTAACATGTTATGTCCAAAAGGTGAAAAATCAATTATTATTCTATAATAATATTTCTGTATGTGACCAATTAATAAGTACTATGATGTATTCATAAAAAATAAACACATAGTTTTGTTGATCACAATAACCAATCTGCAATTATAAACTTTAAACCAAATTGTTCTAATATGTTTAGCAAAATTTAAATTTTCAAAAATAAATTATTTGTAAATTACCCGAAATTATTTGGTATATGTGAAAAAAAGTATGTTATTCTTATAGATCATGAAAAAACTAATCCCTGATTTTTATTTTGAATTCAATTTTCCCGGTTAGTTAAAAAAAATTCAAACTTTCTATAAATTGTCGTAAGTAAACTACGCTTGAATTAATTTATTTTAGATAAATAAAGAAAATGTGTTATTGGTGATGTAAAAGAATTCCTCCGATACCAATTTTGAACCAGATCACTCAAGCTATTTTTTAAATATTCAAATTAAAAAAAAAAAAAGATATACAGCTTAGTTTGTCATTTTTATGCCAAACACTCCATAAATACTATATATATATATATATCTTTACATTTTAAGCAAAATCATTCTAGATATTTTCAAAATAATTTGAATTTTTAAAAATCACCCTACAAAAATCATAAGGCCAACAGGTAGCATTTAAGCTATAGTGGGATCGTGGTGAGAAAGTAGTTTCTGACACTTAAGAAAGTTACTTAAATTACTTTCATTCATATATTCATTCGGCAGATGATAAAATCTGCAACTGTCACTTTTGACAAATCGTATTAATGATGAAAAAAATATAATAAAATTAACTTTTACGTAAATTCAATATCAAATATCTTTTAAGGCTCGAAACTATGTTGACATAATAAATAACGTTTACACCAAACAAATTAGCCACTTAAGTATCAAAGAAATTTAAAGTTCACAATTATATTTTGATGAAATAATATATAACTTTTACATAAATTCAATATCAAATATCGGTTAAGGCTCGAAACTATGTTGACATAATAAATAACATTTACGCAACGCAAATTAGCCACTTAAGCCTCAAGCCAAAGTTAGAGGAAGTGTGCCCACGTTTGCACGGATGGAGAATGGAAAGTCTATTAGAAAAACCTCCCTAAATACTCTCGACGCTGATGAAGGATTCTATAATATTGAGTACTATGGCGTGGATTTGTTTAGCTTACACTGAATATTTATTAAAACTTACACACAACATCCCATCGTTCTACATGTCTAATACTTGTCACAAGAAAGAAGTAAGGCTGAATAAATTAGATTTACTAAGGGAATACATCTCAATATTCCAGAGTTGGAAGCGGAAAACGGTTTATGAAAATTTACCCCAATAAATAGCTTGCTGTGGGATCAAACCCCGACTTCCCTATAGCCTGTTTCTAAAATGGAAACTCAAGCGTAATTACCTAGTGATCTGGCACACATACTATTTCTAGACCACACGAGCTCGATGATATAATAACTAATATTAACGCAAAACAAATTAGCCACTTAAGCCTCAAGCCAATATTAGAGGAAGTGTGCCCACATTTGCATAGATGGAGAGTGAAAAAAAAACAGCACTATCGCAATATACTAAACTGCAGAGAGTTCGAATCCCGGTCCACTGACTCTCACCTTCTTAGGTCAGTTAGGGGTCTCCGGCTCAAATGATTATATCTGACATAGGTTTGGTAACAACATAATTACTTTTATTTTGAAAATTACTCTAGTTGTACACAAAAAACCCAATCCTCCCTAATTTATCACTATGAAAGGTTAAACCACCATTTTCAGCCATACTGTAAATTGAACCCTGGACACTTGGCTCAGTGAACAGACATGCTAACGCCTCACATCAAGTGACCTTTCACAAGTGTCTTCTTAGACGTCTTGACCAATGAAGTGAGACACTCGACAGAGATTAAATCAAAACTCTATTAACAGACAAATACCAGTCTCAAACGGCTCTTCAGAGAGAGAGAGAGAGAGAGAGAAAGAGAGGTATATCTACATTCTTTTACAAGCACTGCAACAAATTTGTCAGGGGGACAGTGGCACCAAACAATATCCAAGTTATTTTATCATCCGTCCAGGCTAGCCACATTGTATTTCTTGAATTTAAAGGAAATGTGATGTGAGTGTTTCTGACGTAAAAAAGATAAAACATTACATTTTGTGTTAGGAAACCAAATTTTTAGCACCGCGTGTTATTGACCGTCCAGGCTATATATAAATGTGATAATTAGTCTACTTAAAATGGCGTAGGAATGAGAAAGTACACATTTTAGTGATAATCTACCAGAATTTGCTTGGAAGGAGAGTAGGGAACCATTCGGAGAAAAAACTTCAAAACACAAATGGGATTAGAACCTCAATCTCCTCCATTATTAACATAACTGTCTAACTCGAGAGTGACGCCTTACACTATTCGACCTCTGAAGCGATTTTTCATCATGTTAATTTAATAATTATTAATGTATTAACTTATTTGCTTCCAGAACACGATAGCCATTTATATTGGACGGGCTTTGCTTTTTATAATATATAGAGTCACAAATGAATATTATTTACAAGTATATTTTTCCATTATTGTTTATTGGAGGTATTTAACGTGCACTTTATGCACCGACTGATTATAACAGTACACAACTTACAATCTAACTTAAATCTATGACATACAGAACACCCATTCCCCCTACCGCAAATGAATCACTATGAAAGGGGGGAAACCCATATCCCCAAATGAATCATTTTCAGGCCATTCAGGGAATCGAATCCAGGACCTCTTGATTAGTAGGCAAACACAATAACGACAGAGGTAAATTGTAGAACTTTTAATTGTACATTTTTCAGTGCTTATACAATACTAGTTAGAACAAAGGTGAAATGAGACAGTTAATATTTGGAAAACCTTTTCGGCATGGTTTCACGCAAATCGGTGACCGTGTGGTCTAATGCGCTACTCTCGCGGTAGACAAGACTACTGATGACAGGGAGATCGAAGTTCAAATACCAGTAGAGTGTACTGATGCCTGTTTTCAACTCTTCCTCCACGAAAATGCGGTTACTTTTCCTCTAAATATAACTTTCCAAATCTCTAAAATCATGATAATAATTAGTACAAATGTGTGTTAACTATTTGTTTGCGCAAATGACGACGCATTTATCAACGTAAAGACGTTGGAAGGAATTACCGTTCCAGCAGTCATTAGCGATGCTAAAAACTCCTTTGGATCTCAAGATATGTCATGATGTACATTAAAAAAGATAGCTGGGTTCATACATTCTAAATGCGGGGTTCCAATTTGAACGGCCCCATTATGAAACACCAAGGGCCTTGTGAATTCCATCCTGTTTTTCAGAGGTCAAAGCTGCTTATTTACAAGACCATTTGTGACAGAAATATACCTGAAT
This sequence comes from Timema podura, assembly GCA_033556935.1. Classification (NCBI taxonomy): domain Eukaryota; kingdom Metazoa; phylum Arthropoda; class Insecta; order Phasmatodea; family Timematidae; genus Timema; species Timema podura. The sequence continues at coordinate 76,226,402 of JAVRXN010000011.1, forward strand.
GTCAATGCTCCTAAAGACGTTTGTGTGTGTGTGTGTGTGTGTGTGTGTGTGTGTGTGTGTGTGTGTGTAAGTATGTGTCAGAAATACATGCTTGCAACATTGTAATTTCCCATTCTTTTTCCAAAGTTGATTGTAGGTAAAAAAAATGTCGGTCACTTCGATGAGCAGGTCAGGGAAATACCCCTCAAAGCAATAATCGATTAGACTTAAACTTGTGTGACAAAAGAAGGTGTGAGTCAGTGGACCGGGATTCGAACTCTCTGCAGTTTAGTATATTGCGATAGTGCTGTTTTTTTTCACTCTCCATCTATGCAAATGTGGGCACACTTCCTCTAATATTGGCTTGAGGCTTAAGTGGCTAATTTGTTTTGCGTTAATATTAGTTATTATATCATCGAGCTCGTGTGGTCTAGAAATAGTATGTGTGCCAGATCACTAGGTAATTACGCTTGAGTTTCCATTTTAGAAACAGGCTATAGGGAAGTCGGGGGTTTGATCCCACAGCAAGCTATTTATTGGGGTAAATTTTCATAAACCGTTTTCCGCTTCCAACTCTGGAATATTGAGATGTATTCCCTTAGTAAATCTAATTTATTCAGCCTTACTTCTTTCTTGTGACAAGTATTAGACATGTAGAACGATGGGAGTTGTGTGTAAGTTTTAATAAATATTCAGTGTAAGCTAAACAAATCCACGCCATAGTACTCAATATTATAGAATCCTTCATCAGCGTCGAGAGTATTTAGGGAGGTTTTTCTAATAGACTTTCCATTCTCCATCCGTGCAAACGTGGGCACACTTCCTCTAACTTTGGCTTGAGGCTTAAGTGGCTAATTTGCGTTGCGTAAATGTTATTTATTATGTCAACATAGTTTCGAGCCTTAACCGATATTTGCATATTGAATTTATGTAAAAGTTATATATTATTTCATCAAAATATAATTGTGAACTTTAAATTTCTTTGATACTTAAGTGGCTAATTTGTTTGGTGTAAACGTTATTTATTATGTCAACATAGTTTCGAGCCTTAAAAGATATTTGATATTGAATTTACGTAAAAGTTAATTTTATTATATTTTTTTCATCATTAATACGATTTGTCAAAAGTGACAGTTGCAGATTTTATCATCTGCCGAATGAATATATGAATGAAAGTAATTTAAGTAACTTTCTTAAGTGTCAGAAACTACTTTCTCACCACGATCCCACTATAGCTTAAATGCTACCTGTTGGCCTTATGATTTTTGTAGGGTGATTTTTAAAAATTCAAATTATTTTGAAAATATCTAGAATGATTTTGCTTAAAATGTAAAGATATATATATATATATATAGTATTTATGGAGTGTTTGGCATAAAAATGACAAACTAAGCTGTATATCTTTTTTTTTTTTTTTTAATTTGAATATTTAAAAAATAGCTTGAGTGATCTGGTTCAAAATTGGTATCGGAGGAATTCTTTTACATCACCAATAACACATTTTCTTTATTTATCTAAAATAAATTAATTCAAGCGTAGTTTACTTACGACAATTTATAGAAAGTTTGAATTTTTTTTAACTAACCGGGAAAATTGAATTCAAAATAAAAATCAGGGATTAGTTTTTTCATGATCTATAAGAATAACATACTTTTTTTCACATATACCAAATAATTTCGGGTAATTTACAAATAATTTATTTTTGAAAATTTAAATTTTGCTAAACATATTAGAACAATTTTGGTTTAAAGTTTATAATTGCAGATTGGTTATTGTGATCAACAAAACTATGTGTTTATTTTTTATGAATACATCATAGTACTTATTAATTGGTCACATACAGAAATATTATTATAGAATAATAATTGATTTTTCACCTTTTGGACATAACATGTTACACATTTCACCTAGTCGAGATCAGCTCTTATCTCACGCTTGTCTGTCGTGCGTGTGTACCGAGGCCGGTTTCTTCGCGCATGATAATTTGTTTGTTTGCCTAGCCAAGGACCCTAGTTCGATTCCAGATATGGGGTGAAAATGAGGGTTTAACCTTTCATAGTGATACATTAACTGCCCTAGACTGTATTTGTAGCTGTCCTAGGGTTCAAGTTTATTTTTTACACACACTTTGCGAGGGGGTCCTGATCTCGATTCCATGTATGCTTGAAAATGTAGGTTTAACCGTTCATAGTGATACGTTAACTGCCCTAGACTGTATTTGTAGATGTCCTAGGGTTCAAGTTTATTTTATTACACACACTTTGCGAGGGTTCCTGATTTCGATTCCCTGTATGCTTGAAAATGTAGGTTTAACCGTTCATAGTGATACATTAACTGCGCTAGACTGTATTTGTAGCTGTCCTAGGGTTCAAGTTTATTTTATTACACACACTTTGCGAGGGGTCTTGATTTCGATTCCCTGTATGCTTGAAAATGTAGGTTTAACCGTTCATAGTGATACATTAACTGCCCTGGACTGTATTTGTAGCTGCCCTAGGGTTCAAGTTTATTTTATTACACACACTCTGCAAAGGTCCAGAGTTAGATTCCCTGTATAGCTTGAAAATGTATGTTTATCCCTTCATAGTGATACATTAACTGCCCTAGACTGTATTTGTAGCTGTCCTAGGGTTCAAGTTTATTTTATTACACACACTTTGCGAGGGGTCCTGATTTCGATTCCCTGTAATGTTTAAAAATGTGAGTATCTGTTCATAATGATCATTCTTTACACACTAACCACTGACTGTATTTTAGCTGTCCACAATTCAAGTTTATTTTTTAACAACCCGACTCTCAAAGGTAACAGGTTAGATTTTCACTGATAGCTTGAAAATATTTTTAATAACCCTTCATATATGAAATTAACTGCGACTAGACTTGTATTTGTATGCTGTCTAGGATACAAGTTTATTTTTATTACACACAACTTTCGAGGGGCCACTGATTTTGATTTCCCTTTATGGCTTAAACATGTTCACATTATAGTTAACTGCCTTCAGTTGCTGTATTTGTAAGGCTGTCCTAGGGTCAAGTTTATTTTTATTTACACACTAGCAAAGGTCCAAGTTCAGATTCCATGTATAGTTGAAAATGTATGTTTAACCCTTTCATAGTGATACATTAACTGCGCTAGACTGTATTTGTAGCTGTCCTAGGGTTCAAGTTTATTTTATTACACACACTTTGCGAGGGGCCCTGATTTCGATTCCATGTATGCTTGAAAATATCGTTCATAGTGATACTTAACTGCCCTAGACTGTATTTGTAGCTGTCCTAGGGTTCAAGTTTATTTTATTACACACACTTGCGAAGGTCCTGATTTGATTCCCTGTATGCTTGAAAATGTATGTTTAACCGTTCATAGTGATACATTAACTGCCCTAGACTGTATTTGTAGCTGTCCTAGGGTTCAAGTTTATTTTATTACACACACTTTGCGAGGGGTCCTGATTTCGATTCCCTGTATGCTTGAAAATGTAGGTTTAACCGTTCATAGTGATACTTAACTGCCCTGGACTGTATTTGTAGCTGTCCTAGGGTTCAAGTTTATTTTATTACACACACTCTGCAAAGGTCCAGAGTTAGATTCCCTGTATAGCTTGAAAATGTATGTTTAACCCTTCATAGTGATACATTAACTGCCTAGACTGTATTTGTAGCTGTCCTAGGGTTCAAGTTTATTTTATTACACACACTTTGCGAGGGGTCCTGATTTCGATTCCCTGTATGCTTGAAAATGTAGGTTTAACCGTTCATAGTGATACGTTAACTGCCCTGGACTGTATTTGTAGCTGTCCTAGGGTTCAAGTTTATTTTATTACACACACACTCTGCAAAGGTCCAGAGTTAGATTCCCTGTATAGCTTGAAAATGTATGTTTAACCCTTCATAGTGATACATTAACTGCGCTAGACTGTATTTGTAGCTGTCCTAGGGTTCAAGTTTATTTTATTACACACACTTTGCGAGGGGTCCTGATTTCGATTCCCTGTATGCTTGAAAATTAGGTTCCATAGTGATACATTAACTGCCCTGGACTGTATTTGTAGCTGTCCTAGGGTTCAAGTTTATTTTATTACACACACTCTGCAAAGGTCCAGAGTTAGATTCCCTGTATAGCTTGAAAATGTATGTTTAACCTTCATAGTGATACATTAACTGCCCTAGACTGTATTTGTAGCTGTCCTAGGGTTCAAGTTTATTTTATTACACACACTTTGCGAGGGGTCCTGATCTCGATTCCCTGTATGCTTGAAAATGTAGGTTTAACCGTTCATAGTGATACATTAACTGCCCTGGACTGTATTTGTAGCTGTCCTAGGGTTCAAGTTTATTTTATTACACACACTCTGCAAAAGGTCCAGAGTTAAATTCCCTGCATGGTCGACAAACGCCACAAGTCCCGGGTTCGAATGCCATCGGTGATATCTAGCAGGAGAAAGCATAAATAATAACTTTGACTGTTTTCACATTTCAGCCCTGAAAAAAATGACGGTACATCAATAATTTTATTATTTTATCTCTCTCATTCGGGCGGTGTTGGAGGGTTCGAATGTCAATGACACGCAAATGTGGGTACACACCTCGCCCTGTGACGTCCCTTAGAGGGCAACAAACGCATGGCAAATGCTGTTACACATTTCACCTGGTCGACATCAGCTTTTATCTCACGCTTGTGGCCATTGTCAGGTGCCATGTCTACTGTCAAATTGGAGTCTTAGATGGTTCAAAAGAGAAATGCAGCAGTCTTGGGGCTTACCCGTTTATTTCTGGTAGTAAAGTGCTAGAGAAAAGTATTTCGTAAAAATAAATATATTCAGCCGAAATCCTGCATGCCTGACCAGCGAGCCAAGGGTCCCGGCTTCGATTCCCGGAATGGCCTAAAAATGTATCATTGGTGCGATTCCTTCATCAGCGTCGTTACAAATAGCTTGCCTCATTAAAAATTTTACAATTAGACTTATACATTACTTTATTGTTATTTAAACGGGGCTTCTCAAGCAGGCCCGCTAAAAAATGAATATTTTATAAGTATTTACATGAATAGTATTTAAAACAATGTTTACGTGTCTTTATTAGTAGCATTTTCTACTACAGAGTTTGCAACATTTTAATACATATATTTATTACTATGTATCTTAGCATATGTACTGTTTTGTTCCCGTTTTAAATTAATAACACAACCTGCGTTGTTTAGGGTGGATTCTAGGACCGTCGGTCGTGCAAATGCTGGTGCACATCTCACCCCGTGACTGGAGCGGTGTAAGGTTTTGAGTTCCTGCAAGGTCGACAAGCGTCAAAAGTCCATGGTTGGAACCCCGTCGATGATATCTAACCGGAGTAAACATTTCAAACATTTATAAGAAAACACTAGGTGATAGAACTGAATACATCCCAACTAGTAGGGGGTTCGAAACCCTGTACTAGTTTCGTTTTTTTATCTAGAGATCGGTGCTTATCAGTCACGGGGTCTGGTTCTAATCCCGTGGGCTGAATAATCTTTTTTAGACAGACAATTTTTTCAAAGATTTTGAGCTATTTTTTTTCTACATAAAAACACGCATATTTTTTATGCACCCTGAATACTTTTTTATCCTCCTGGTTATTTCTAGGCAAATTGCAAGGTCGACAAACCCTATACTGTTACGCCAAAAGTCCCCGGTTCGACTCCCGTCAAAGATATCTAGCAGGAGTAAGCATAAATAATAGCTTTGACTGTTTTCACATTTCAACCCTCCGTAAATGAGGGTACATCACTAATTTTATTATTTTATCTCTCATTCAGGCGGTGTTAGAGGGTTCGATTGTCAGTGACGCGCTAACTTCTTGGCTATTAGCAGGGGGGGAGGTAGGGGGTATTGGATCCAGGTCGGCCGTGTCGCACAAAATACAAGTATATATTTTATATCTCCCTCAAGCCTGATATTACTTATGTAGTTATATATTATCACGTCAAAATATAGTTGCGAACATTAAATTCTATATTACTTATGAATTGATGTAAGAGTGATATCATTATTAGCGCCACGTCTTACTACCCGTTCGGTTATAAGCACTTACGCTAATGTAGGGTGATTGTGAGGACCTACAGTTTAACGCGGAAACCGGACCATGGTGGAGGCCCGACATTCCTCACATGAGAACATTAAATATCTCGAGGAATAAAACGCCTGCTTTTACTTTATCTACCGTCACAATGCATCGACGGACGCATGGTTTAAGGTGTCACTAGATGACCGATGACAGAGTGATCAACGTTTGATTTTTTCACTCCTAGCAAATGCGGGTACACATTCTACCTAGTCAACCTCTCAAAATGGGGGGTGTGCAGAAAGTACGACCGTTCTAACAGACAATAGCTGTGCTAAAGATATCGAGGTTTGAGTCCAGGTGTGAGTGCCATCTATGGTCGCATGTTCTAAGGCGCCACTAGACGGCCGGTGATTGACGTTTGAAGCAAATGCGGGTACACATTCTACCTGGTCGACCTGCAAAATGGGGGAGGGGTGCAGGAAGTACGGCCGCTATAGCAGACACTAGCAGTGCTAAAGATATCGAGGTTTGAGTTCAGGTGTGAGTGCCATCTATGGTCGCATGTTCTAAGGCGCCACCAGACGGCTGGTGATTGACGTTTGAAGCAAATGCGGGTACACATTCTACCGGGTCGACCTGCAAAATGGGGGGAGGGGTGCAGGAAGTATGGCCTCTATATCAGACACTAGCAGTGCTAAAGATATCGAGGTTTGAGTCCAGGTGTGAGTGCCATCTATGGTCGCATGTTCTTAGGCGCCACTAGACGGCCGGTGATTGACGTTTGAAGCAAATGCGGGTATACATTCTACCTGGTCGACCTGCAAAATGGTGCGGGTGCAGGAAGTACGGCCGCTATAGCAGACATTAGAAAGTGCTAAAGATATAGAGGTTTGAGTCCCGGTGTGCACGCCTTCTAAATGTCAGGCTCATCTAATTCTGGCGGGAGGAAATCGAATCCCCACCGTGTAAATTGTAGGTATTTCTCCCTCTGGAACATTTTCTTAATCATCCTTACCACACGTTTTGCTAGAAAGGGTACGTGTCACTCATATAGTTATGGTGGGGGAGGTCGTGGGTTCGAATCTCGCCCTGGTGAACTGGGGGTGGTTTTCTACTCTCCCTCACTCCACGTAGACTCTGGAACATTACTGCCTTACTCCTCCGGTCCATGACTGATACCTACATCCACGCATGTCGACGGACGATACCAAACAACCAATTTTAGTAGACTTTTGTAGTGGGAAAGTAGGGTTGCAACAGAGCGATGACGTTACCAGGGAAAACCCATTGCCACATAGAAGGGACGGATTGCAACATCATGATCTATTCTTGTCTCGACTTGTATTGCCAACCCGCCAAGTTGGCGCCGGGTTGCGACAGAGCGATGACGTCATCGGAAAAACCCATTGCCAGGGGGGGAGAGTTGCCAGGGTCAATGACCTAACTCACGGTTTCAATGTCACGATCTATTCCTGTCTCGACTTCCCTGGTCGAGCCGCCAAACTGGCGCCGGGTTGCGACATAGGGAAAACCCATTACCACAGTAGGGTGGGGGGGAGAGGTTGCGACATCATTCAAGGTCGTCACGATCTATTCCTGTCTTGTCAAGCCACCAAATTGGCGCCGGGTTGCGACAGAGCGATGACGTCATCGGGAAAACCCGTTACCGGGGGGAGCAGAGGGGAGGGGAAAAGCCAACAGCCAATCAGAGCGAGGGGGCGTGGTCACGTGACCAAAACCGACCAATCAGAGCGCTGTACTATCTGGCCATCCCAACTACTCGTGACAACAACTCAAGGCTGTAGTTGGGGGGGTGGAGAGGGTTTAGGGGTTCAAACCCCCCCTGAAATTTTATGAACAAAATATATATATGGCTTTATTTATGATTCAAACAATATCAAAATAAAGATACAAGTACAAATTAAGGGGCTGTGTTACCATAAAAAGCACTTCATATAGCTTCTAGAGGTGTTTAATATTTAGAATTTTTCCTAACTTTCAGCAGTTGGGGGGGGGGGGAGGAGGGAGGAGCTATGTTGCCATTTAAAAAAATTCAGATAGCTTCTAGAACTGTTTATCATTTAGAATTTTTTTTTAATAGCCTTCCGCAATTGGGGGATATGCCCAACAACCCTCCCCCTCCCCCCCTCGAAATTATTGGCTGGCTACGGCCTTGCAGTGAACAACTCAACAAATGGTTTGATCCGACACCTTAGCTCAGTCGGTAGCGTGTCTGCCTACTGAGTTAAGGGTCCCGGGTTCAATTCCCGACATGGCCAAAAATCTGTTCATCTATAGTACGGGATTAAACTGGACTCCTTTTAAAGGATCCATCATAGGGCTTTTTTTTTTTTTATTTAGCACCGCGTCTTACTACCCGTTCGGGTTATACGCTTAAGTAATAATTACGATAATGGATTGGGAATTGGGAAGGTTGAATTTTAGAGGAAGTTATTATTATTATTATTATTATTAGCACCGCGTCTTACTACCCGTCCGGGTTATACGCACTTACGCTAATGTGTAATGGTAGGGTGATTGTGAGATGAAATGGAGGACCTACAGTTTAACGTGGAATCCGAACCACGGTGGAGGCCTGGCATTCCCCACATTTACATTAGAGGAAGTGAACCCGCATTTGCGTGGAGGGGGGTTGGAAAACCATTTAGAAAAAACCAACCCCAGTTCATCCGACCGAGATTCGAACCTCAATCTCCCCGTCCTCGGCAATCGAGCTCAACACGACTGGCGCGTTAGCCAACTACGCCACAGAAGCGGGTTTAGGGCATATGAGTGAGGAAGAAGGGTTAATAAGAAGAGCCAAAGGGAAGGGTAATTAGTCAGGGGGCGACTAACGCCTGTCGAGAACAAAAAAAACACGTGTTCCCCTTGCGGGAGGCGGATGTTTTTCAGCCAGTTAGTAAGTAGTCACGTGCACATGCACAAAGCGATCAGTTGTGTGTTTGAGGTTGGAAGGGGGGTGTAAGCATTCTAAACTACCTCACGTTTCTAGATAAGTCAGAGAAATGTTGAAGTTTTTCATACACAGGGTTGTACAAAATATCAAACTGTACACAAAGAAAAACTCTTCTCGCCTTTGAATCTGTAGTCAAAGATATACAACTTGACAAAACAACTAGCATTCACTTGTCAGTTGTCATATAGGCTTACCTTGAACGTTTCTACTATGAAGTAGATTATAAGATAGGGCTATACCATAGTATAATCCGTCAAGGAAAGATTGCTACCTTTTAGCATAAACGGAGGATACAGTTAGGATTCTGGTAGGAAGGAAGTTTTAGGAAATACAAACTTTTTTGTGTGAAACGATGATAGCATTTTACTATATTATTGATATTTATAATATCTACCAAAATTGACAGCTGAAGATCACATTGCTTGAAGTATGAATGTATTAAAGTAGTTTTAGTAACTTTTTTTTAGCTCCTCACTATACTGTCCAATTTTCATAGGAAGAACCTTACCTAACAGCTGGAAAACTTTTTTTTAACACCGCGTCTTACTATCCGTTCGGTTAATACGCTTGTGTACTAGTGTTATTAAGTAGGAAGGATATATTTAGAGGAAGTGTACCCGCATTTTCGGGAGGGAGTAAACCATTTTGTAAAAACCCACCCTCAGAACACCCAACCGAGATTCGAACCTCAACCCTCCCATCATCGGTGGCCTAGTCTAGTGCGATAGTTGCGCGTTAAACCGTGTGACCACCGAAGCAGGTGCTAGAAAAGTTACTAGAGATACTTTGACGTATTCACACGTCAAGTCCTGTGATCTTCAGCCGCAACACGTGACAGTAGATTCACGCGCGGCTTCCAATATCCTCCTTCTAGCCATCTTAAACCTAGCACAGACACAACACCCAGATCCCCGTCCGTTTAATCACCACTGTGAAAGGGGAAACCTGCATTTCACCAAAGTTACTTTTTTTTTGTGGTCATACTGGGAATCAAACTCGGGATCGTTAGATTAGTAGGTCGGTCACGCTACCGACTGAAACATTTAGCAACTAAACTCTTACATTCTGCTAAATATAACATTATTTTCAAATATCTGCCTCTCAACGCAACCCTCGCCAACTTAGTTGCAACCTCATCAGGAATGTGTATTTTACAACCAGACAAGCAAAGAGGATACAAAGTTCATGGCCTACATTATCTTCTCATTCCGACAACTCTGTGATTAAAAAGTGTATATTTGATTATTTATTTTATATTATTATTAGCGCCGAGTCTTAATACCCTTTCGGGTTGTACGCATTTATTTTATAAAAAAAATTCCCCATGGCGTTAGCCCGCAAGCGAGCTATACCAACCGAGCTGACGACGCATGTTGGCTAGGATTTTGCCAACATTTGCGTATAGAGGGTGTCATGTGGTCAGCACAGCGACGTTTATCTAATATTGGTTGTATTTTGCTTAAAAATGACTCAACGATAACGCAAAACAATAAAAAAAAATTTACCAAAGAATGACCTAAAAAAAAATAATGTTCCCACAACCAAGGCATCTTGGATATAATTTGATGAACGTATTAGCATTGTCTGTGACCTACAATTTATTTAATTTATATATACAAAGGAGGAAGAGGAGGAATAGGAGGAAGGATAGAGGAAGATGGAGGCAATTTACTAAACTGACCCGGCCACAGGCTGGAAACAGTCGATTTTTTTAAGCACTGCATCTTACTACCCGTTCGGATTATACGCCTATGTACTAATTAAACTAATGGTTTAGGGATTAGGAAGGTTTAATTGAGAGGAAGTGCGCTCCCATTTGCTTGGAAAAAGAGTGGGAAAACATTCAGGGGAAACCACCCTCAGTGCACCCGATCTCATCTTCAGCAGTCCAGCCCAACACGAGAGTAGCGCTAGACCAGGAAAAAGTTGATGATAATGATGATGATCACTGTCCGTGATGTTATATATATATATCATATATATTTTATATATAGGAATAATAAATATATATAATGTTATCGATGTTGGCTACAAAAAAGTTTTTTTTTTCGTTTATTCCTACCATAAATCTTCTTTTCGATGGATTGTGTTCTGGCAAGTATTCGCCAGCAGTGAGCTTGATGCCAGTCAGGGGAGGAAGAAGTTTATCTGTTGGCTGTGTTCAGTCTGCCCCCCTCCCCCTATCAAGAGCAGATAAAACACTAGACCGGAAACAAAGAGTTCCTAGTAAAGAATGGACACATTCAACATACATTGATCAACCCGTTTCAAATTTTAGCCAGATCGGTAAAATGGTTTTGGCTCTAGGGCCGAGATACACAGACAGACAGCATAAAAAACACATTTTCGGGTTATACAGGCGAGTTTTCGCGATTGACTTGGTTACGTCTTGGTATCGAGTGTTTTCGACCAAGTGGTTTTGACCAAGGTGGAGCGCGAAAACGACTTTGAGTGATTTTTCGTAAAAAAAAAAATGGCGGTTGGGGTAGAGTAGATAATTATAACAGCTGTTAAGTTAATTTATGTAAGTTACCTATGTACTGAAAAACGACGGAAAATAAACCAAAAAATTGTATTCTTAGTTAGATTGGAGCCTATTTTGATTAGTATTTACACAAACACAACATATCAAGCTAAACATAGCTTCTCAAAAATATCCTTAAGAAAACATTATGCACGTGTGTAAGAATAAATATGCTTAGATCATATACTAATAGTCTCTTTTATCCGTAACCAGACGGTTTTTAGGTACCTGCTTACTGTCATGTATTTCTATTTTCTAGCTAGTAGTTGCTGTCCATTTTAATTTACACAAACTTAAAATCCATTGACTTCCAAGTTATACTTGTTTGAATCTAACATAAGAAGTGATGCTCTTTCGAAATGGGCGCACAAATTCTCGGCTCATTGGTCGTAAGTCGTAACCATAGTGTTTAGTCTGGTCAAGGAAAGCGTTACCAAACTGAACTATGGTATCGTCTTGGTCGTAAACATTTCGTTAACATCGATATCACTGGTCAACAGTGAAAACACGCCTAATGAGTCATGTGAAACGTCAATATTCATCAACATCTGGAATTCGATATTTTGGACGATTACAAAACTATATCTCCCCAAGGGGTCACGAGAAAGTAAAAATAATAATAATAATAATAATAATAATATTTAGCACCGCGTCTTACTACCCGTTCGGGTTATACGCTTAAGTACTAATTACACTAATGGATTAGGAATTGGGAAGGTTGAATTTAGAGGAAGTGAACCCGCATTTGCGTGGAGGGAGAGTGGAGAAAGTAAAAAGAAAATTATACTACTATAAAGCCACATGGCTGACTCACTCACTCACTCACTGACATTAATGTTTACCCACTTACAGATGAGTTAGAAACTTGAAATTTGGCAAACTTATAGCTTCTAGCCTGTAACCGACGGGAAGATTCCAAAAAGTTTAAAAAAATAATTTTTAACCCCCGAAAAAAAAATTAAAATGGTGGAACAACTTTAAAGTCGGTGCGGTATATACAATACAATGCCGGTAACTTTAAGTTGTTACGTTCAAAACAGCGCTGAAATTACATTAGTTCACATCCACTTGCAAAGAAAACTCACCGGGGGTTTGCAAAACCAGTTCTATTATATAAATTGTAAGATTAAGTGTGATATTTAATTATTTATTTTTTACCAGGAATAGATAACCTTTTAATTGCATAGAAACCCACTTTGGTGTCCGAGTGGTGTAACGAGCTACTCTCGCAGTAAACTAGACTGTCGAAGACGGGGAGATCGAAGTTCGTTTCTCATTCGGGTGTATTGAGGCCTGAAAGTTTTTTTTCCAAAATGTGTTTTCACTCTCCCTCTCCCGGGTACACTTCATCTAAATATACCCTTCCTTATCCCTAAAACCATCAGCGTGAGCAGTACATAAGAGTATACCCAGCCCGAATGTGTAGTAAGAAGACAGGGTGCTAAAAAAAATTATCTATAGGACTCAATTTGTTTTTTACAGAGGCCATATTGAATCCACCATCTTGGACTTGTCAGGTTTCAGATTCTCCTCATAAAGATGTAATGCTTAATGGAGTCAGTACCAAATTTGATCCCTCTAGGACTAAGTTTGTACGTTACGTCCGTCATATTGGATCCACCATCTTGGAATTTTCAGGTTTCAAATGTTTTTCATAAAGATGGCATGCTCCATAGAGTCAATATAAAATATAATCTCTCTAGGACTAAGTTTGTACGTTACGTCCGCCATATTGGATCCACCATCTTGGAATTTTCAGGTTTCAAATGTTTTTCATAAAGATGGCATACTCCATAGAGTCAATATAAAATATAATCTCTCTAGGACTAAGTTTGTACGTTACGTCCGCCATATTGGATCCACCATCTTGGAATTTTCAGGTTTCAAATGTTTTTCATAAAGATGGTTGTGCTCCATAGCGTCCACACCAAATTTCAGCTCTATAGGATATCGGGAAGTGGGAGAAAGAGCTCTGGAAGTACAGACATCTAGAGATGAAAATTGTCCTCAGTGGCGGCTTGCGGTGGAGGCCGGAGGGGTTAAATTGTGGCAACTAGAGCCTGTTATACTTCAAAATATAGTGTGTTAAGAGACGAGTGGGTGATAAGAAGGGGAAGAGAAGGAACGCGAGTGGGGGAGGGGTAGATAGGAAGCACGGGAGATAGGGGGAGAGACAAATATTGGGTCAACCTTAAAATTATTTTAGTTAACTCATTGATGATAAAAAATTGAACTACGATTTATGAACATAGCGGGTCTACAAAGGCTCGCATTCATTTGTTTCTTTACTACTTTTTTTAGCACCACGTCTTACTACCCGTTCGGGCTATACCCCTATATACTAATTACGCTAATGTATTAGGGATAAGGGAAGTTGAATTTACAGGGATTGCACCCGCATTTGTGTGAAGAGTGAGTGAAATAATTATGGAAAACCTCCTCAGTGCACCCAAATCGAACCCGATCTCCTGTCATCAGCAGTTTATTCTATTGCGAAGACCCGCCTCGTGCGTAGTTGGCTAACGCGCTAGTCGTGTGAGCTCGACGCCGAGGACGGGGAGATCGAGTTCGAATCTCGGTCGGTGAACTGGGGTGTTTTCCTAAATGGTTTCCACTCTCCTCCACGCAAATGCGGGTTCCTTCCTCTAATTCAACCTTCCAATTCCTAATCATTAGCGTAATTATACTTAGCGTATACCGAACGGTAGTAAGACGCGGTGCTAATATATTGCGAGAGTAGCGGTGGACCGTATGATCACCGAAGCAGGTGTTTCTTACTACTACTACTACTACTACTACTACTACTACTATCACTACCACTAATTATTATTATAACTGTTATTATTATTATCCATTTAATTAACACAATTCACAAAAATAATAAAATTATTGAAAATTTTCCAATGTGGAAATTTTTCTGGAAAAATTATAGGGAAAATTTTCCAAAATAGAAAAGTAGTTCCAGAAAACGACACATACCATTGCATTCTAAGCCGTGTGTTTGGCCTGACAGCGATTGATTCTTTCTTTCTGACCGAGGCGGCCTCCTTAACCTTAGAGTTAAGGCTGATACACACAGAATGCTAAGCTAAGCTAAACTAGACTATGGTTCCTCTTTCACCCCCCCCCCCGAATTCAGTGTTGTTTCTTTCTGGTCTGCTCAGTGAAGTTTAGTTATGATGGCGTTCTCCAAAATGTCTTGTTTGATCTCAGATGAGAGCACTGAGGAAGAAAAGATGCTGCTGTTAGCAGTTGTTTTGGAAGATGAAGAAAATTTAGGAAGTGGAAGTTTGACTTGTTCAATTAACGCTTTCATGTTAATATAAAAACATTTATTAAATATAAAACCTAAATAGAATATTACTTAAATACACGTGAAACAAACTGAAAACAAAACTTCAACACTTCTTTAGTTATTTTTACTAAACCAGCACAGCGTCTGTTCAATACGGAGCCCAACGTTGAGTTATGCGCATGCGCGACGTAAGATGGCTCAAGATGGGAGGTGGAAAAATTGTCCGGCCAGCAATCGGAAAAAACATAGCGCGGCGTAGCAAGGCATAGCTTAGCGTTCTGTGTGGACCGGCCTTTACCCGCTTCGGTGGCCGCGTGGTCTAACGCGCTACTCTCGTGTTTGACTAGACTGCTGAAGACGGAGAGATCGGGGTTCTATCCCATCTCTCATCTCACATCCCTACAGACACCTCATGGGTATTAAATACGTAGATTTTTAAAAGGTTCCTTTTAATAAGATTAGACTGTAACTTGCAGTTAAATGGTTCGATTCCCTGCTCTCGTGCACCCCTAGTCCGACCTTTAATCCCAGATAATGGTCCCGCGCGGTTTATAGAGATCCCTCTTATCTGGTCGACCCTACGCCCCTGCCTTCTTTTTTGTGACGACCTTCGACCTTGGATATCACGAGCCTACAATAGCAACGACGCCTCTCTTGGGTCTGCTGCTTCGACTACATGGGACTAGAACAAGCGACTTCTACTATCTGGATTCAGCCTGACATTAGCTGACCCTTCGTAGATAGTTCTGAGCTACTGGAGCTACAATCGTGTACTTACGAGTCAAATAATATGTCCTTTGGTCATAGTTATTGACATTAATTACCCCCGTACTTTATTAACAGCGTTAGAAACTCAAAGTTTTTTTAGCACCACGTCTTAGTAGCCATTCGGGTGATACGCTTTGTACTAATTACACTAATAGGTTAGAGATTGAAAGGCACACTTTAGAAGAAATTCATCCGCATTTGTGTGGAGAGGGAGAGTGGAAAACCATTTACGGAAAACCACCCTGAAGAGCATCCGACCGGGATCGAACCCCGATCTCTCCATCTTCAGCAGTCTAGTCCAACACGAGAGTAGCGCGTTAGACCACACGGCCACCGAAGCGGGTACCGGTAACTCTAAGGTTAAGGCGGCCGCCTCGGTCAGAAAGAAAGAATCAATCGCTGTCAGGCCACACGGCTTAAAATACAAGGGTCTGTGTAGTTTTCTGGAACTACTTCTCTATTCTGCCTAAGCTAATGCTCTCTTTCACCCTTCGCCTGCAACCAACTTTCGTCTTGTGTACCCACATTTGCGTAGAGGAAGAGTGGAAAAAAACATTTAAATAAAACTACCCTCGACCGGGATTAGAACCCCGATCTCAATGTCATCCGCAGTCTAGTCTATTGCGAGGGTGTCGACTTAAACCATGTGACCACCGATGTGATATCCCAATAGAAAAGTTCGAGGCAACGCGACAGAAAAGCAATTATTGTGATTTTCGGCCAAACTCTGTTACAGAAACAAAGTGACAAAAACCAAAAAAAGAAAGGAAAAACGAGCTTTTCCCGTGAGTTACTGGGTCAGGATTATTTGGGTTGAAAGGAAGAACATTGTTTGATTTTTCCATTGTTCAAAAAAGATATCCAGTCCCTCTACACAGCTCAAAGCAAGAAGCATCATTGTCCCAATATAATATCACTGACATGAGTGTAGCTGTGTAGGTCATGAGCTGGTGAACGAATGTACTATAAGTTGTTATTGGAGAGCGACAGTATTACAAGCTGTTATTGGCGAGCGACTGCACTACAAGCTGTTATTGGCAAGCGACAGTACTACAAGCTGTTATTGGAGAGCAACAGTACTACAAGCTGTTATTGGCAAGCGACAGTATTACAAGCTGTTATTGGAGAGCAACAGTACTACAAGCTGTTATTGGCGAGCGACAGTATTACAAACTATTATTGGCGAGCGACTGCACTACAAGCTGTTATTGGCAAGCGACAGTATTACAAGCTGTTATTGGCAAGCGACAGTATTACAAGCTGTTATTGGAAAGCGACAGTACCACAAGATGTTATTGACAAGTGACAGTATTACAAGCTGTTATTGGCGAGCGACAGTACTACAAGCTGCTATTGGCGAGCAACTGCACTACAAGTTGTTATTGGAAAGCAACAGTACTACAAGCTGTTATTGGAGAGTGACAGTACTACAAGCTGTTATTGGAGAGCGACTGTACTACAAGATGTTATTGACAAGTGACAGTATTACAAGCTGTTATTGGCGAGCGACAGTACTACAAGCTGTTATTGGAGAGTGACAGTACTACAAGCTGTTATTGGAGAGCGACTGTACTACAAGATGTTATTGACAAGTGACAGTATTACAAGCTGTTATTGGTGAGCGACAGTATTACAAGCTGTTATTGGAGAGTGACAGTACTACAAGCTGTTATTGGAGAGCGACTGTACTACAAGATGTTATTGACAAGTGACAGTATTACAAGCTGTTATTGGCGAGCGACAGTACTACAAGCTCTTATTGGATAGTGACAGTACTACAAGCTTTATTGGCAAGCGACAATATTACAAGCTGTTATTGGAAAGCAACAGTACTACAAGTTGTTATTGGAGAACAACAGTACTACAAGCTGTTATTGGATAGTGACAGTACTACAAGCTTTATTGGCAAGCGACAATATTACAAGCTGTTATTGGAAAGCAACAGTACTACAAGCTGTTATTGGAGAGTGACAGTACTACAAGCTGTTATTGGAGAGCGACTGTACTACAAGCTGTTATTGGCGAGCGACTGTACTACAAGCTGTAGTTTGCGTACGATTTAACTACAGGCTGTAGTTTGCGAATGACTGTACTACAAGCTGTAGTTTGCGTACGATTTAACTACAGGCTGTAGTATGCGAATGATTGAACTACAAGCTGTAGTTTGCGTACGATTTAACTACAGGCTGTAGTATGCGAATGATTAAACTACGTACTGTAGTTTTCGAACTAATGTATTACTACAAGCTCTAGTTCACGAACGATTCAACCATTGAACTAGATAATTGAACTGCTCATTTCAGTGAACTTAATCACTTAGCACTATTGCCAACAGTGAGCTCGCTGTCCAACAGGTCGAGGGTTCAAATCCCTGGGGGCCGGAGGGCGTTGACTGGCTACTGCTGGCAGGAGCGCTTATCGGTGACTGCTTGTTGCCTGGTCCCGTCTCGACCCTTGTCCCGAGGCGGCTGTTTTCTATGTTCACTTTGCAACAACAACCGACTATCTACACCAGTGAAATCAAAACACTTCTTGCTGCGCCACTCTACGCTAGTTTACACTGAGTTTTTTTATTATTATCACTATTATTATTAGGTGTTCTATCTTACGACAGGTCCATTTATTTTGTCAGTGAAATTAGACCACCAATACGTCCTGTCCTCTGCCTCCTCCTTCAGCTCCCAGAATTTTCTTCTTACCTTCAATAAGGAAAACCTCTTTTCGCTTTATGAGGTATTTGTATTATATTTGGAAGAAGCTATAGGAAAGGTGGATAGAAACATATAAAAGGGACGAACACACTATGGCTTTTACAATGAAAAGAACACAGTTGACATTTTACATTGCTACCACTGGACAAAGAGGTAATGGTTGCCTCTTAAAGAAAATCGATCGTCACCGCCCAAACCCCCGACCTAGGTTTCATTCTATCGGAGCTCATCAGAGAAGAGTGTGAAAAGCGCAACGCAACTTCCTAAAAGAGGAAACAAAAAAACACAGAAGGGAGAAAATTATTATATATTCGCATCCAATGTCCTTTTCCTGTGTTTGTCCTTTATGTTATACTTTTTACATGTTCCTATCTAAGTGTCCTATCATTCTTTACAATTTTCCATTTTCTCCCATTTGTGGTTTTTTTTTTGTTTCCTCCTTTAGGAAGTTGTGTTGCGCGTTTCACACTCTTCCCTGATGAGTTCCGATAGAATGAAACCTAGGTCGGGGGATTGGGCGGTGACGATAGATTTTCTTTAAGAGGCAGCCATTACCTCTTTGTCCAACGGCAGCAATGTAAAATGTCAACTGTGTTCTTTTCATTGTAAAAGCCATATTGTGTTCGTCCCTTTTATATGTTTCTATCCACCTTTCCTATAGCTTCTTACCTTCAAGTGATCTTATATTTAAATCCTCCTTATTCCTAATCTCCTCTTTCCCTCAACCTTTCCTTATATGACGTCACGCAGAAGACAGTTCCTCTTAATGATGTGTCCGATCCAGTTTGCTTTGCGCCGAAGAATCACATCCAAAATGGTTCTCTTCTCACTCAATCTTTTTAGAACATCATTGGTCTACTTGTCTGGCCACCTGATTTTCTCAAGTTTATTTAGATACATTTTGAGTAATCTATAAATAACAGATAATGAGGGGAGGGGGGAGGGCGGGGGAAGAGCAAGCCCTTTTATCTTACAACACCAAAGTAAAAAAAAAAAACTCATGTCATGCATAAATAAGATCTATTAGAATATTTTAGAATGTTTGCTTTATAAATAATGGAGATTCAGAAGTATATAGTTGTTTTGTGACATCCTGTACGCACGTTTATCATAGCCCTCTTCCAGCTTCGTGTCGAGTGTCCCGGAATTCTATCAGAAACAGTGGGCAGCCCTACTCGTGGGACATAATGTAACAAACAACAGGGTGGGCCGCAAGCATAACAAATGGTATCACACATTTGTCCATACTCATCTACATCGGGTTGGTCCAACGTTTTTCATCTCGAGAGCAAAATATGACTATCGATTTGTACCGTGGGCCAAAGATATATTTAGTAAGCCCATAAACTTAATATAAGCCTACAAACGACACTTAATAAAGAATAACTTTCAAGTTTTGGTTGGAAGAATAGTTCAAATTTTACTGCAAAAAAAAAAGTGTATTCATCTCTCCCAAAAATATATGATGAAATATGCATGCCTATAATAAATACACTTTTACAAATAAATACATATTTATATACATATTTTTACATAATAAAATAAACGCGTAATTAAATTAAATCATTTAACTTTTTAAATAAATACTTTAATTTTAATCATCAGCTATCTCACATCTGCCATCGAGGGTTCCCCTTTAAAAAAGAATTTCCGGGATACTCTAAGGAACACATTTTTAGTGATCTTGGGCCACATTTGGCCCGCGGGCCACCAGCTGGAGACCACTGATCTAGACTTACAGCACAATACGTAAGGGCGGCAATTATTAAATATATATTGAGCATATGTTGCGGCAATCTCGGCCAGACTGACAGTATATTACGAAACAGGTGATTATATTTCACTAAATGTGCTTCCAATTTCCACATTAAGCTACTAAACATCAATATTCACCCCGATAAAAAATAACAATGTGATCAACACGCCTGTATTTAAAATAAAAAATAAAGATCCTTGTGAAGCATGTTTGAAGTTACAGGAAGTGTCGTGGACGTTTGTTTATGACCTATGTTACTATAAGGTTCATCTGATAACATTATGAGGCCAGGTAATTCGATATTATAATGTGGTGGGCGTTATCCAAGAGTACTGTGCTCGCAGTTTATCTTGAGGGTGTAGAGTTTTTACAATGATTGTGTACAGTCTGTTTGTTATCGTAGCTGTGGTGGGCGTTATCCAAGAGTACTGTGCTCGCAATTTATCTTGAGGGTGTAGAGTTTTCACAATGATTGTGTACAGTCTGTTTGTTATCGTAGTTGTGGTGGGCGTTATCCAGGAGTACTGTGCTCGCAGTTTATCTTGAGGGTGTAGAGTTTTTACAATGATTGTGTACAGTCTGTTTGTTATCGTAGCTGTGGTGGGCGTTATCCAGGAGTACTGTGCTCGCAGTTTATCTTGAGGGTGTAGAGTTTTTACAATGATTGTGTACAGTCTTGTTTGTTATCGTAGCTGTGGTGGGCGTTATCCAGGAGTACTGTGCTCGCAGTTTATCTTGAGGGTGTAAAGTTTTTACAATGATTGTGTACAATCTGTTTGGTATCGTAGCTGTGGTGGCTGATGGGCGTTATCCAGGAGTATTGTGCTTGCAATATATCTTGAGAGTGTAGAGTTTTTACAATGATTGTGTACAGTCTGTTTGGTATCGTAGCTGTGGTGGACGTTTTTGAAAATGTAACAAACTTTAGCAGCCTCTCCCTCTGACTAGCTCACACGGTTAAGTCTCGATTTAAGCTCCTGGAACAGAAGAAAAATATATTATTGATGTAATTTGTGGTTTCTTTTTTCTTAGTGTTAAATTGATGGCTAGGGGACTGGGTGTTGTGTCTTACAGAGTTTAAGTAATTTGTAATTAGTGTGCTGATATAATTAGTTGGTTCAAAAAGACAATATTAAATTGCTAAATCATATATTTGTATGTACAGTCAAATTTTCATACGAAGAACCTTATCTGACAGAAAAGTTATTAGTACTTACTTTCACGTATTCATACGTCAAGTCATGTGCTGTGCAGCTATCATTTTTGATAGATTTTATCAAGGAAATAACAAAAATAACTGAAAAAAAATTGTATTTTCTTTAAAGACCCATTCTTTAAAAATTAGACTGTATATATATTTTTAATCTATGTATAAATACGTATATAATTTATATATTTATCCGCCAAAATTGTTGTATGGGTAAAACAATCAGTCTGCATAAAAATATAAGTTTTTTTGTTGTCAAACAAAATATGTTCCTTTTAGTTTTTGTTTTTTTAATCCCTGCCTCTTACTATCCGCTCAACTTATAAGCATATATGAAAATGATGAGGAAGGAAGCATTTTAGAAGTATTCCACCCGCATCTGCGTGTAAATAGAGTGGGAAACCATTCAGGAAAAACCACCCTCGGTAGACACGACAGGGACTCAAACACAGATATCCCCGTAGTGAAATGTGACTTTAAAAAAACGTAAACGTAAAAATAAGATAAGTTTCATAATCAGCTTGAGTACACCTTAAGTGCGGTGCTTTATTAAATACAGGACGATACCTACCTAGACCAGAATGGAATGGGCTAGCTTCATATGTGAGACTGGCCCTTCCAATCTGGTCTAGGTAGGTATAGTGTTGTATTTAGCGTAGCGCCGCACTTGAGGCTCAGTCAAACTATCAAACTGGCCCTAAGTGTCGTATAACCGGTTGTTGTTCGGGGACCTTAGAGCCGCTCAAAGTGCGGGGTTGTGCCTCCTCCCCATTCATTAGCATATTCGCTGCGTCCCCCCCTTTTCCTGCCCCCCCCCCCCAGACATGCTAAGGTCTAACCGACATGAACCATGGCGGGACTAGAGGATGGACAGACATGTGCGTGAAGTTGACTGACTCAGCGCCGGGACCCCTCCCCCCCCCTTTTCATCAATAACCCCCTGCCCTAATGGTCATCATAATATACCACTTGAGCGCAATCTGCGGGGTGTGAAGGTACAGGTCATGGTTTCAAACCTTTCGGATGTAAATAAATTACAAACAATTACTGCTATGGTTGAACGAGAGCTTAAATGATGAGCTGCTTTGGGCTGGGGTAGGGCAATCGTTTTCTATCCTTCTCTCCAGGGATGCTGATAAATTATTCCTAAAATTCACCCTCCTAGACATTTTCTTAGGTAAGTCACACTCGTTCGGTGGTCGTAAGGCTTAAGGCGTCACTCTCGCAATAAACTGGACCGCCGATGATCCGGTAGATCGGGTCCAGAATCTTGGTCAGGTATAATGAGTTTTTTTCTTTCCTAAAATCATTTTTTACTCTCTCTCTCTTCACGCAAATTCGAGTACACTTCCTATTAATTAAACCTTTTCATCCACATTATCGAAATACATAAGCATTTCATCCGAACGGGTAGTAAGATGTGGTGCTAAAAAAATGAAAGAAAAAGAATACGTTAATTTATCTAACAGTTCCGGGGTGTATTTCCGGCTAGTGTGAAAATGTTTTCAATGAAAATTGGTTTTATTTCTTTTGGTTTTGTGGTGAATTAAAAACAATCTTGCTCTGATGGCTGTGGTTTCTATTACAATAATATCAAGTTTAGAGGATAATAACACGCACAGCTTTTACATGCAAAGAAAAACCAATGCAATTCAACCAACATTTTCCAGACTTTTATTTTCGTAAATCGGGATTAAGATGTATGTGGACTACTGCAAAGAATGGACTAGCATTGAAAGAGGCAAAGATGGCAGTATATAAAAGTGTGTTGACGCCAACATTGTTTTATGGATGTGAAGTGTGGTTCTGTCAGGAGAAACACAAGAGCAAGGTGAATGCTGTTGGAACGTGATATCTAATAAATGTATGTGGAAAAACTCGTATGGACGGAGTCAGTAATGAATGGAAAATGAAGGAGTGCGGTTTGAAAGGGAATCCAATAGGTCAATGTGAAAGAAGTGTTGGTTTGGGCATGTTGAAAGTATGAGTGCGGATCGAGTGACGAAGTAAATATATGAAGGTAGAGTGTGTGGATGGAAAGGAAGGGGTAGGCTATATAAGAAGTGACTAAATGTTGTATACGAATGTGTGAAAAAGAGAAACATTGTTAAAGAATTAAAGAGCATATATGAATCAGTGTATGGATATTGTTAAAAGCGAAGTAGTATGCAAGGATAGGGAAGTGTGGAGAAAGTTAGTGAGTCTGGATTAAGTACAGAGTTGTTTTTTTAGATATATGCACAGTTTATTACCTAACCCGTAGAGGAACAGCGTGATGTATGAAAGCTAAAAAAAAAAGGCGGGATTTTGTCAAGAAAATCGGGACATATGTCCTCTTATTTTATGTGTTTGTAAAACTCGTTACAACACATGTTAAAATTGGATTGTATACAAGTCACTCCGATTTTATAAGTTAAATAGAACACTTGTTTCTCATGTCAGACCATTTCAGATTCATTTGAGAAAATACTCTCTATAAAGTAGTTGGATGTTGGTATTCTCAAAATATATTAAACTAATTTTAAAATATGTTTTACGTCCTTTTTCGGAAATGAATGGAATAACTTTTCCATTTACTTGCGGCCAAATATTTTTTATATTTTTCATAATGACTTCCAGATATGTTTTTATTAAGTTAAATTCTTCGTATAGTAATTGATTCAGCGATATTTCTTCAGTCATATTAAAAAGAAGCAAAGCATTTTTTAAGCTTTAGTAGGATACTGTTTATATATCATGTCCACAAAATCTAGTTTATTAAACAAGCTTTCAAATGATCAAACGATCTTCTAAGTATTTTAAACAATTTTCATAGAAATATTTTAAATCAACCACGGTTTTTTTTTTTTTTTTTAATCTTCCAGTTTATTTGTAAGTTACTTTGCTTGAAATCCATAGAAGTTGATTTTAAGACTTGATAGCAAACTCGTTCGAAACAGGCATAATCCGGTGTGCATTTCTGTGATAGCCAACTCATTAGATTGTGCTTCTTTCATTAAAATTTCAAACGATCTTATCACATTATTAACACAATTGAAATAGGCAGACTACGAACACACGACACACTACATCTAGCGCTCCCGTCCGTGTTCGTGCTTCACCCCTTCCAACCATTTGTAGCGTGATAAAACAAATATGCTTTTGTTTATATGGATACCATGAGTAAAAACTCTCCCAAAAAATCGGGAAATTTTAGATAACGCGGGGGTGGGGGACATTGATTTTTTAGCTCTGCAATCGGGACGTCTGGCAACACTGGTCCCTACAGCGAATTTTTTATAATTTCTTATGCGTAAAATTGTATTTCAATAAATTAGAACTGACACATGCATTGAACGATGTTCCCCCCTTTTCCCCCCTCATACGGTTCATCAAAAGGTGACGCGCGTGTGAATGGGGGGGGGGGTCACCTTATAAGGGTCATTAGGGTCACCTTGTACTATACCGGGGAAAGAAGGGGAATGGGCTCACGACCCGATAGTGACCTTGTATTTGGAAGCACTTGCATCTAAGGACGTTCTTAAAGCCGCCCCCCCCCCCTCCCTAACCCTCGAACAACACGTGTGTAGGGTGACCAAGAAAGGTGGAGAATGATTGGGGGGTAGGGGGGACCGGTTTTTGTCGGGGGACTAGAAGAGTCGTTGAACCAACCTGTCCTTCTATCACACTCCCCGGTAAACTCTTCTCAAACCTGCTATCCTGCTACCGATCGTTTGTCGGTGACTGTTTTTTTTTATTACTATTAACGGTTAGTTATATAAGGGGGTTGAGGGAAGGCCTTCAGAACAGAGTTTAAGGTGTTATTTTAACTTCAGGCTTAGCACCTGTACCTTAGCCCATCTCTACAGCTGGTTGGTATACCTTATGTGTGGGGGCTACCCTTTTATCCTCTCGAATTGGGTGTAAAGTGTGCTGTTGTCGGTTGAACTCGATGCCAAAGAAGCGAATGGCTTTTGAGAGTCAGTAATATACTGGTGGGGCTATATCGTTTTGGCAGGGAGTGTAATATGAGGTTTAGAAGAGGATGAAAATAGAACAGAGTCCATTCTTCTTAGTTCTCTTGTTTGTAAATGTAAAGTAAATATTGGGAAAAAAAAAAACCTGTTCTTTCTCTGATTTCGTCCAACAACATTTTAAGATTATCTCATTTAGTAATCTGAGAGTGAAAATGCGTGACCCGACCTTCTTAGGTAAACCTTGTGATAAGAGGGTGAAAAGCATTGCTGCGTAGCGGTACGCGTCGCTACTATCACCGGGAATCTGTAGAGAAGCTCGTCAAAGATTAATTATAATGAACACTTTCTAGCAAGACGTTCATCATGGTGTTTTAAATAGTTGGTGGTTGGCACCCAACGGTGGAGGGGGTGAACATTCTCGTCGTCGTTATAGAGAGAAGGGAAGGAGTGGGTGCTAGTAGGGCGTATCTCGACGAGAAAGATAAAATAAAAAGGGTTTATGATGATTTTAGTTTAGAAGCACTCGTTGAGTAATATATAAACTATTATCGATTGTGAAATTTATCTCCGATTTTGTGCCTGGGGCTGTACGCACGCCAACGAATATAATTTTATTCCTATCTCTTATATTCGTTTGGCTCAGCAACTGTTATGAACCACCCCCTGGACTACCGAACAAGGGCGTAGAAAACGTGCTTGGAGGGGGTCCTGACCCCTCGCCCCCTGGAATTTAATGGACCGTTCTGGACTCTATATATACATATACAAAACTATTATTATTATTATTATTATTATTATTATTATTATTATTATTATTATTATAAGCACCGCGTCTTACTATCCGTTCGGGTTATACGCACTTACGTTAATGTGTAATGGTAGGGTGATTGTGAGATGAAATGGAGGACCTACAGTTTAACGTGGAATCCGAACCACGGTGGAGGCCTGGCATTCCTCACAAAGCTTTTATTATTTAAAGGTATATAGAGCATTTTCTAGCGGAACCCCTCTAGAAAAACTAGCTTTACACGCTCTTAGTAATGAAGTGTTTTTTCCTCAATAGTTTCCCAGTCGTTCTATGCGCAGATGCGGTTACATTACATAGTACCTAACCACCATGTTCCCTTACGGGGTAGGCACGAAGCTGTGCATATAGCTCAAAATCCAACAACTCTGTACTTAATCCATCCTCACTAATTTTCTCCACACTTTCCTATCCTTTAATACACCCTTCGCTTCAACAACATCCATACACCGAGTCATACATGCTCTTCTATTCTTAAAACTCTTAAGGTTTCTCTTTTTTTACACATTAATCTACAGCATTTAGTAACGTCTTACACGGCCTACCCCTTCCCTTTGATCCACACTCTACCTTCATATATTTCCTTCATCATTTCATCCACATTCATTCTCTCAACATGTCCAAACCAACGTAAGACACTTCTTTCACATTGACCTTTTGGATTTTTGTATTCCCTTCCAAACCGCACTCCTCCAGCTCACCATTCATCACTGACTCTGTCCATACAGTTTTTCCACGTACATTTCGTAGAGTCTGTTCATGATAGGTTTTTACCTGGATGACAGTTCAAAAATCATATGTTTAGGTTTTGGGTTGCCAACACACATGTTAAAGATCACTATTTTGTTATAAATGATAAGTTTTTAACTCTCTGTTATATTTTACATTTAAAATAACGTTATCTTAAGTTTTCTTACACTCTTTCACAATTTTTAATAATTTCTTTATACCCAATCCGAAACAATATTTTAAACATAATTAAAAGTACTTATTCTCCGTTTTGGAATGTTATCTATGATGTGTAATATAGTGCATACATTAATACCTTTTAATACAGGCATCGTATTTACTTGGAAAACGAAAAAAAATACTTGTCATTTTTTTATATATAATACATTATTTTATGATTATTTTATCGTATTTAGAAATATTTAACTGAATAAAATATTTTTATCCACTGCGTGGGTGCATCATTGTAAAGAAATTGTTTCCATCACGTTCAATCAAATGGTTTAAATTCGTCGATCGCCATTTTGAAGCTATGTTCGTTAAAACTTTTGTGAGCGTGATGTGAATAATAATGTTTTTAAGTGGGATAAAACGATAAATAAGCTTTGTGTCCGACCTCAAATAAATATATAAATAATATTGGACCCAAATTACTGTGGTTAGCTATCAAGAGTCATCCATTACCATACGTTTTCATTACAGTTATCCAAAGTGACAGATGTCAGCTGTTGGCGTAGGGGTGTATTAGGGATTATTTCTAGTAACTTTTTGAGCTGTCATCCAAGTAAACTAAAGTCGTGAATGTACTATATATTACATTTATTCATGATTCTGCCTCCTCCTTCTTTCCCTAGTACCCTAGCGTAATTAATTATTAGAGCTTACATGCGTGTAACCCGAACGGCTAGTGAGTGAAGCGCGATGAATGAAAACAACATATAAGGAGTCTTCATGAAACGACACATTATAAATTAAAACCCCGCGCGAATTAATTGCCTGGTTGCACTGGTCGTGCGCCGTTTTTAATTGTGTGTAGCTTTTTTTTAATTTCTCATATCAAGAGAATGTTAAGAGGATGAGTGTGGATCGAGTGACGAAGAAAATATATGAAGGTAGAGTATGTGTGGATCAAAAGGAAGGGGTAATCGAACCCGGAACTATTAGTTTCACTTTTTCATGTTTTTTTTTTTAGAATTATTTTATTTAAAAATAGTTCTTAAAATCAATTTATAGAAACAGCTACGAAACAAAATATTTGACTTTTAAATCTTTAATAAACATAATTTTTTTCGTCTTTATATAGTTTAAATATATGTTTTGTCCACCCCTAATCGATAAGATATTGATAGTTTTGTTCACTCCCCAAAATGATGGTCACAATAAAACCACCATAAAAAAAAACAAAAAACACACACAAACACTCGAATTTATGTCATTTTTGTTTGGAAGTGTAAACTACCCCTTTTACACGGTTCTAAGTTATCAACGTCAAGAACATTAATCATGAAAGCGGCCATTGTTAAATATAACACTTGAGCACTTTTAAACACCCATTTGAAATAATTTTTTGTCGATACTTTCTTACTTAATAATATTTTGTCTTTTTTTTTTTACAAAAAAAACTATACTTTTTTTCTGTTTTAATGGGTAGGATTTCATGGTTAGAAACTGACAGAAATTGAGGCACAAGGGAAGAACCGAATATATCCTTCAGGCTTCAGGTAAAAACATTAATTAATTTAAAAATTTCAAGGATTTATACTTTGTTTCATGAGTACTACTCGGGTTGATGAAAAAGGAGTAGTTGCATGGATAAACCGATTTAATAGTAAATTTAATCTTCCATCCCATCACAAATGAACAATTCTTTAAACAGGTTTATATGAACAAATAGTTCGTGATGTTTATCAGACTGCAAAGTTCAAATGCAACTCTTCGGAACTTAGTAATTCAAATAGCATAAAATTGATAGTTAAAAAAAAATCCACTGATGGATGGATAAACCGTAAACCAGATAACCCATTCACGAAGAATCGGATGGATCTAGGTTTTGTTATATCTTGGTCCCGTTAATTTTAATTAGAAGTTGGCTAGTAATAGTTTAAATTTATTCAAACTGTCATTTTGGCCAACACAAATTCTTCACAGACATAAGTGTTAGAATATAAAGCTTTTTAAGATAAACGTCCATTGGTCCGCATCGGTATTTTAATCTCCTCACGGAATTTCATCGGCATTGCCGACGTCCGATGCGTGCGATGGGACCAGTGGACGCTTACCCAACGGTGTATAAAAATATGAACTTATGTTTAAGTTTTGAAGAATCATGAAGACTCACTTATTCGATTGTATTGTTTAAGCATTTGATGGATTAAAAAATTGCATTGGCCCCACAACAAATTTTCGTCAAATTACAGATATAAAGAACAGTTTTTGTTTCTTTTATAAAGACAATTCCAATCAATTAACAAGCGATGATTCGCTAATCACTGATAAGTTACATGTTTATGAAACCAAAACATTATTTTAACAACTCCCCCTCCCCCCTTTCCCGTTTATATTAATATATTAATAATAACTTTTTTAAGCACCGCTTCTTATTACCTGTTCAAGTTATACGCATATATAACAATTACGCTAATGAATTAGGGATGATGAAGGTTTGAATTTAGGGGAAGTGTACCCAAATTTGCTTGGAGGGAGAGTGGAAAACCACCCTCAGTACACCCGACCTGAATTCGAACCACTGATCTTCCTGTCATCTAGAACGAGAGTGACGCCTTAGACCATGCGATCACCGGAGCAGTACCTTTTATAATATGGCTCTGAAATACATATACAAACCTCTCCCTCCCTTCTTTCGTAAACATTATACAATTAATCACAATACGAGATATACGACCCGTATAATTTAATAGTCTTACAATAAAAAGAGGAAGTGTGTATATTTAAATTAATTATCTTATCATTTAATCACTATTCTACATTTAAATATTCTTTATTATGCCTCCCTCTGCACCCTTCCAGTGCTATCCCTCCGCGCTAATTGCATGTCTTCACTAATAGAGGGCAAGGCGCGAGGAAGCTATAGTTTAGAGAAAAATAGACCCGGATTTAGAGCACACTCGACCGGGATTCGAACCCCCAAACTCTCTTTAATCACCCAACCAGACGAGGTTAACGTTTGCGATACGTTTTATACCACTTAAATTACGAGTCGTTAGTAACCCTTCTGTTAATCGTAAACACTAAAAAAAATTAATAAAAATAAAACTATGCTAATACAATCGATGAATCAATCGTATCCTTGATAACTTTTAAAAAAACACAAAAAAAAGACACACGAGAATACAAAATAGAACTTTCATAGCTCTTCAGGGGGGGGGACAAAACAAAAATTCCCTATAAAAATATATCGTGCCTTCTCCTCGGAGATGTGGCAACAATGCCTCGGAGGTTCGGACGTGACCATTATAACCAGTAGCTTCCCTTTGAAGGTCGGCCGTTTAGGTTTTAAATCACGGGTTAGCAATTTCCACGACCTCTTTCAATAAGTTAATAACTGTGTCATTCACAGAAGGAAAGCAACATTAGGACAGACAGACAGACAGACAGAAAGGGAGGGCTACTTATATCATTTTATTTGGTGAATGAGTTGGTCCTACCCAACCACAACGTCGTTTAGTGTTTTTTTTTTGTGTGTACCTTCTTTATCTTTAGCTATGATTTTAGTACAGTCCAATTTTTATAGGAAAAGCCTTTTAGGAAAAAAAAATACAAATATATAAAAAAAAATTGCGGCCAACAATGTTAATAATTTACTATTTTTCAAAAATATTTCTTTTCAGCACCGCGTCTTGGCACGAATTTCGGTTGAACACGAATATAGGCCTCCACCGATAATATATTACTAGATATGAGTAAGTTTCAATAAAGAGGAAGTGCACCCGAATTTGTGTGGAGAGTGCTAGTGGTAAAACCTTTATTAAAAACCTGTGGGTGCGTTCCTTATAGATTATTCTAATTGCGTGCCTAAGCCATGGAGTTAAATTCTATATCGAAAATTGACAGCTGCAGATAACATGACTTGACGTATGAACACGTAAAGGTAGATGTAGTACCTTTGCCGACTGTCAGACAAGGTTATTCCTATGCAAATTAAGTCTGTGGGAAAGATTATCAAAGGTTATTAAAACTATTTTCACACATTCACACGTCAATTAAAGTGATACGAAGCTGTCGGTTTTGATTGATAATTATCAATAACTATAAAATAATAACCCGCTTCAGTGGCTGCATGGTCTAAGGCGCTACTCTCGCAGTAGACTAGACTGCCGATGACGAGGAGATAGAGGTTCGAATCTCGGTCGGATGTACTGAGGGTGGTTTTCCCCCCAAAAACGGGTTTCCCACTCTCCCTCCACGCAAATGCAGGTACACCTCCTCTGAATATAACTTTCCTAATTTCTTAAACCCTTAGCCTAATGGGGGTGTTCAAGTATTATTAGGTAAGCACCTTAGGGAGAGGAGGGGGGTTCGAGCTTTGCTTTTTGTCGCTGACAAGGGGGGAGGGGGGTCAAAACAATCCTTACGTAAGACAGAGAAAGACGGGTATAATTGAGGGAGGGCGCATCGTAAGCCACTTGGACTTCGGACAGCAATGAATGTGCTGAGTGGCTGAACGAGGAAGAAATGGAGAAGCCTATAGAAGCAAGCCAAAGCTTGAGTGGCCTAGTCCTCCCAAATAGAAACATAACAGTTGAAAGTGTTGAGAAGTGGATTCAAGGTCATCGGATTAAATGGAGTTTAGGGTGGTTTTTTTTTTATAAATATAATATTCATGTATACATTGATAATACTTTTTTTTATAACTTCAATTAAAAGCATATTAAAATTTTAAATTTTTCTAATGTTATAACTTGTTTTAATTTTACCTGTTCAATAAATTTAAATTCATTGTATACCTATGTTAATAATTATCAGCAATTTATAAATTGAATGAATTTTTTTTTATCGTCACGTCTTACTACCTGTTCATACTATAAGCAAAATTGCATGAAAAAAAGAATGGTTATTCCTGTGAATAAATGAAAATATGTTGACAAATCTTACGTAAGCAAGAGGGGGGTTGGGTCAGGCATTTGCTTATGTTTTGCTTACAAGGGGGAGGAGGGGTTTAAAACGGCCAAAAATGTTCTTACTTAATACTTGAACGCCTCCTAATTAGTACATAAGCGTATAACCCTAACGGTTAGTAAGACGTGGTGCTAAAAAAACAACTATTAAATAACACTAAAAGTATGATAAAATGTTATCATTGTTAACCAAAAACAAAATTTGTATCTTTTAAAGTGTTCTATCTTTATATCTTTAATATTACAGGAGGACAACACTCGACTGTATCAATGCACGGGTTGACACCGCTTCAGGACAAGACAGTATTAAACAGCCAGTTTTTAGATGGATTTAATACGGAAGCTTAAGATACAGACCACCTTAGACCAAGGTAAAAGTTATTGAAGCGAGGTTTGTCTGTATTTTATATTTTATTATTATATTATTATTAATATTAATAATTTATTATTATTAGCACCGCGTCTTACTACCGTTCGGGTTATACGCACTTACACTAATGTGTAATGGTAGGGTGATTGTGAGATGAAAAATGGAGGACCTACAGTTTAACGTGGGATCCGAACCACGGTGGAGGCCTGGCATTCTCACATTCACAAGTTGTGTTCTGTATTGCAGTTTATATTTCCTTTATCTAAAAATTGAAATATTTTACTTAAAACTCGTAAGATTTGTGAAACGAAATAGTTATTTATTGTTGCTGAAACATGACGGAGGAATAGAGCATCGCATTCCACCAAAGAGGAGCATAAATGAAATAATAAAACCTGTGCGAATCCATGATTTTCCGTTTCGAGTCGAATCCTAATCTTGGCAAACCAGATCGAATCGATTCCAAATCGAATATTATGTTCAGAATTTTTTTTTAGAATCGAATCCAAATCGAATATCATACTGAAAATAAAATTTAGAATCGAATCAGAATCGAAGATTTTATTTTGAAAATGTTTCAAATCTAAATCAAATAACATATCCTTAGGAGTCTTTGAAAATATTTTAAATTTAATCTTAAGTTAAACTAGTAAACAAATCCTCATGACTAACTTATGAAAGGTTATAAACGAAATAAATAACTATTTTTGTATAATGGTTTGCTGTATAAGACGATAGAGAGTTGAAATTAATCTTAAGTATGAATAGATTCGAATTTCGAACTAAACCCATCGAATCCGAATCTGAAATTTACATAGATTCGAAATTTCGAATCCACCACGAATCTCTCTAATAATAAGACTCAAAAGCTCGAATCGAATCCGAATCTTATTAAGATTCGAGTTTAGATTCGAAATTTCGAAGGTTCGCACAAGCTTAGAAATAATATACACTTTTACAGAAACATTGAGATAATAGGAACATCTCTGTCTATCAAACAGTACAACCAATTTCACTTTAAAAGTACCTCAATTATAGAATGGAAACTATTGGTTTTATAAAAATATATTTCAAATAAATCATTTTTATTTTAAGAGTACTACAACTTTACAATGATAAGTTATTTCTTATCTCAAATATTTGCGGAGATAATGATCGTCATTGGAAGTTTCCACTCATGTAAAAATAGCCCTCAAAATAATTTTTATGAGAAAATGAGAATTAACATTTTGTTTGTAGTGAACAGTCCCTATATACAAAATCCAAACAAAATCATTTGAGCGAATTTAGAAAAAAAAATCGATTTTATCTCTTTTTTTTTTTCATTTAACTGCCCTTGATTTTAGGGTTAAATGTCTAATTAAAAAAAAAACCTCGGGGAGACTATATAAAAACCCTAGATACCAAGTTTTAGCACGATCGGTAAAATGGTTCAGGCTCTAGGTAGACAGATAGACGGCATTGCAAAGGGATAAGGATATTCGAGGATTCGATAAAATTTTGGATTCGAGACTTAAATACTTAAAAAAAAAGATATTTTTTTTCAATTCTTCAAGTGAAATTTGTTTTGGAGGTCTAAAACCACTTATTGGTGGTTCAGAACCAATTATGGTTACAGAATGGACCCAACAACCAAGCCCCAATCCAGTAGCTTAACACTTAACTGAATGTATGAATGTTGTAATGAATGGATTATAAGAAAGAATGTTAACAATTATGTTAATAATTGTTCAAAAATTCGGATTCGAGATTCGAAGATAAATTGGAGATAGGATTCGCAAAATAGTCGATTCGACCCAAATGCTAATCACAATAATTCTCTCAACCCGCTTCGGTGGCCACGTGGTCTAACGCGCAACTATCGTGTCGGAATAGACTGTCGAAGACGGGGAGATAAGGGTTCGAATCCCGGTCAGGTGCACTGAGGGTGGTTTATCCTTAATGGTTCCCCCACGCTCCCTCCACACAAATGCGTATGCATTTCCTCTAAATTAAGCCTTCATAATTCCTAGCCCATTAGTGTAATTAGTACATAGGCGTATAACCCAAACGGGTAGTAATACGCGGTACTAAAAAAAATTCCCTCTCCGAAGGGTTGAGAGAAGGTAATAATAAAGATGCATGGAAACATACAGACACATATAAATTTGTACATTCGTTATAACATCCAACTTTTTAACATAAGTGATAAGGATGATGAGGATAACTGAGAGTGAATAGATCAGCATTAACAATGAAAATCACATTATTTTTGAAAACTTTTCCCGAATGCACCCGGTTGGTATTCTAACCCTGAACTACTGTGATCGAGAACGATTTGAGTATAACGCCTAAGACCACTTGGTCCCCAATGCTGATAAACAAGCACGCAGCAGTTTCATAAAAATGGTATAACTTTTTTTTTAAATAAGGTATTTAAAAAAAACACAAATATATTACATGGAAGCATAATTTAATCTTGTATTGCTCGTACAGAAGAAATGACTAAACAATAACTAGCAAGACGTTGTTTACATTTTCCTTATATTATAAGATACATGTTTTGTAGCGTTATTACAAATTACGTACAGTCCGTATTACTACCAATCCGGGCTCCACGCATAATTTATAGTAATAAAAGTGGGTCAAGGATTAAGGGTGAAGACGTATTGCAGACGTTTTGAAATCCTGCATTATTTAAGAAGCTATTTTAATATTTTTAAATATAATTTTCAACTAAATGTAGGATAAAATTATCAACAAGTTTCTGAACAATAAAAAAGTTTAAATTTTGAGTTTAGAGTTTAAAAAAATATATATATTCGACGACGATTTACGCAAAAAAAAATGTGTACTTGTGAGATTTAAACAAGCGGTTAGAACCCTAGATCTAATATTCCTTCATCAAATAAAGTCATGTTATTATAGGATCACAACATACGATTTTAAGGTAATATGGGATTGTTTTTATTGGGTCTTATGTAAGTTATCACGCATTTTTTAAAAAACAATTTAAGCTTGAAATTCTAACTTTCTAACTGGTCAAAACTTACGGCCTACATTTTAGGGAAAACAATATTTAAAAAAAATATCAAAATCACTTCATAAATAACCCGGGATCTCTAAACGTCTGCGACGCTTCTCGATGCTCTACCGTGTAACACCCTTGAAGGGATTTTTTTTGTAACCGCGCGTTTCATTACCCGTTTGGATTGTACGTATGTAGGCTGTACTAATTTACACTATTATGTTTGGGACGAGAAAACGCATCCACATTTAGGTGGAAGGAGAGTGGAAAAACCATTTAGGAAAAAAAAAGCCATCAGTGCACCCAACCGGGATTTGAACCCCGATCATCTCCACCGTCAGCAGTCCAGTCTATTGCTAGAGTGGCATCTTAACCCAGTGGCTCACAAACAGTGGGTTCGTTACCTGAATTTTGATGGCTCGGGAAAAAGTTTATGAATTATGAAAATTTTACTAAACAATAGAAAGATGCGCGCCCACTTCACATGCCTTATTTTGAGAAATAGATAGGTTTAAAAAAAATTAAATATATTTTTAAATAGTTAACATATTAAAAACTCACTCTCCTCCCCCATATCGCAAAAGTTGGTCGTTCTAAAAATTGGGTAGTGGTTCTAAAAGGTTTGGGAGGCACTGCCTTGGCCCATTTTATCACTGAAGCGAGTATGAGTAATGTAGATTTTAAGAGGAAATGTACCAGAATTTTCGTGCAATAAATGTGGGAAAAACCAATCAAAATACACCCTCTATATCGCCGGCAAAAATCAGACCATATTAATATTGAAGCCTCAGTCCATTCACTCCACCGATGTCAAATTAAATCCCTCCAACCCACTTCAGTGGCCACATGGTCCAAGGTGTCACTCTCACAGTAGGCTATACTGCCGATGAAGGGGAGATCGAGGTTCGAATCTTGCTTGGGTGTACTGAGGGTTTTTACAAAATGGTTTTCCACTCTTTCTATCCACGCAAATGCGGGTACACTTCATTTAAATATATAACTTTTCTAATCCCTAAAACCATTAGCGTAATTTATTTTATTTATTTATTTAGCACCATGTCTTACTACCTGTTTGGGTCATACGCTTATGTACTAATTACGCTAATGGGTTAGGAATTGGGAAGGTTGAATTTAGAGGAAGTGGAGGGAGAGTGTAAAACCATTTAGAAAAAACCACCCCCGGTTTACCTGACCGAGATTCGAACCTCGATCTCCCCGTCCTTGGTGGTCTGGCTCAACACGACTGGCGCGTTAGCCAACTACGCCACCGAGGTGGGTCACTAGCATAATTAGTATATGAGCGTATAAGCAGAACGGGTAGTAAGACGCGGTGCTAAAAAATAAACTAAAAACAAATCCCTCCACTCCACCCCCTTTACTTAGTTAATTAGTGAGGAATCTCCCAAGTTGGCAACAATGCGGCCCTCCGAACCAAACCCAGTCACACACCGCGGTGCTATAAATATCACGGACCGATGCAGTAAAGCTAATTTATGAGTCAAGATCAAGCATGGTGATAAATTCAACTGTCTCAAATATTATTCCACGTCTTTCTTTTTAGTACGGCGTTCAAACTGCTGCATACATTTTCACACCAAGTAGTTGATTTTTTTTTTACCCTCTCTACTCGTTTACAGATCTAGAAGAAGATGTTTTTAAATCGAACGGATGCCAAGTGTAAATGACGGGAAGGATATACACGTGTTTTATTTATTTTTTAAATTAAAAATAAACTGTTTAATGTTAGTATAACATGTCATCCTTTAGGTGGTGACCTTAGATGATTATGGAAAATTGTTTGATAACCTGTTTTTTATTTTCTGAATAGAAGATTGTCTGTACGATTCTTTGAAATCGTTATTTTATGGTGCGAGTGTAGAGGACGTGGGAAAAGACCAGTGTTTTTTCAGTTTTATTATCAAAATTTATTTTGGTCAAAATAAATCAAATATGTCTTCAGTAGAAATAGTGTTTAATTTTCTTCACATGTTGATATCAACAGTTCTTGAATATCTATAAAGGATGTTCTGGAATTTAATTAAAACTTCTTATCTTCATTTAAAACGTTTTGTCATCTAATGCTGCTAAGCTCATGACAGATATTCAACAACTGTTGATATAAACGTGTGAGGAAAACTAAACTCTTATGTTTTTACTGGAGAAATATTAGATTTATTTTGGCCAAAAAAAATTTGCTACAAAAACTACAAAAAAATACTGTCTATATCTTTTACCGATAAAAGTTTCTGTAGGTATATTTGAACCCTCCTTAGGGGGGATATCAAATTCCAGGGGGGATTGCGGACCCCCTTACTCTGTTTTCTATGATCTTGCTAGGAATGTTTAGTATATTTTTATTTTACTTTTTTCTTTTAAAATATGGTCACTATAGTCATAATAACTACATCAACCCCATACTTTACTTCTTTACCAATTTAGTTGAGAGAAGTACATTTTCTAGAATGGGAACTTTGATTAGTTACAGGAATATCCCGTTAGACTGAACCTCGGTAGTCCGAAATTTCGGATAATCTGAACACAATTTTCGGAAAACCGGTGAAAAATTTAAGTCAAATGAAATATTGGTATACATTTATTGGTTAACAAGCTCAAAGTTAAAATAGAATTGTAAGAAATAATGATATCTGATAATAAATGATTAATATTTACATGTTGTAGTCAACCCAAGCTGTTTTCCTGTAACTAAAAATAATTACAGTATATTTTAAGTGTTGCACATCAGTTAAATACAAGAAAATTTGATTATACCCATTCAAATGTGATTTAAAATTCGTAAAAATAATGTATTCCTGTGTATTGAGTTTTATGTTTGTAATAGAGCAGTTGATACTTTTTTATGACAATTACAAAAAAAGAAGACAAAAAACTATGGCATATGTTTCTTAGTAAAAATATGTATCATTAAAAAAGTTTAGACTTACCAAAAAACTACATAATTTACCATTATTCACGTATAAGAGGCCAAGTATTTAATTTCGTGTAAAGATCCAATTAGTTTTATTTTCACGTGCGTAAAATATATTTTAAAAAAATGCTAAAATGAACTTTTAAAAATATTTTGATATTCGATTTTAATGTGCTAGTGTAAAAGTTTTTAAAAACACGCCTCGCGATATTTTGGTGTTTCTCTGCAATTCATTGGTATTTTGATGTCGTTTGGATATCCATTTTTCCGTCGAGAATAACCGACCACTTTCTAAAACTACACTCAATGTTTACTTGCTCGAAGACAAACCTCCTATCTTTCTCTCTCTCTCTCACACACACACTCAGGCACTCCCGAAAATAAATCTTGGGATTTGAACGTTTTCTTCCAAGCTGGAAAATAAACGCAACTGCCTGTAGTCGGCTTATACAGACAGTCCTTTAAAACAAAGTTTCTAGGGGTCACAGTAGGTATTGACAAACGTGAGATTATACCCTAATTTTGGTTTGAAGAGCGGTAGAGAAAATTCAAACATATTTCTTTGCGCCCAACATTGATAACATTTTACTTTATTATTTGTGTTATTTTATAGGTATTGATAATATCTATCAAAAGTGATAGCTGCAGATAACATGACTTGATGCATGAATATATTAACATTATTTTAGTAACTAACTTCTACTGTTCTTCATACCAAAATCATACTATAGTTTAATATTTACTATTATTTATGAATCAATCAATGTTTTATGATAATAATAATAATAATAATAATATTTAGCATCGCGTCTTAGTACCCGTTCGGGTTACGCTTAATTACTAATTACACTAATGGATTAGGAATTGGGGGTTAAATTTACAGGAAGTGAACCCGCATTTGCGTGGGGGGAGAGTGGAAAACCATTTATGAAAAACCACCGCCAGTTCACCCGACCGAGATTCGAACCTCGATCTTCCCGTCCTCGGCGGTCGAGCTCAATACGACTAGCGCGTTAGCCAACTACGCCACCGAGGCGGGTCCAATGTTTTATGAAAAGGTATAAATTTTTCCAACACTAGATTTTTATTTTTTTTAGCACCGCGTCATATTACCCCTTCGGGTTGTACGCCTATGTACTGATTATTCTAGTAGTTTTAGGAATTAAAAAGGTTATATTTAGAGAAATTGTAGCCGCATTTTCGTGGAAGGAGAGCGGAAAACCACTTTGGAAAACCACCCTCAGTACACCTGACCGAGATTCAAACCTTGATCTGCCCGTCATCGGCAGTCTAGTCTACTATGAGAGTAGCGCGTTAGACAATGTGGCCACCGAAGTGGGTTCAGTTTTTATTATTATTATTATTATTATTATTATTATTATTATTAGCCTTAATCAATATACATTATCATCAGTCCTAAGATCAAGGTTCGAATCTCGGTCGGGTGTACTGAGGGCGGCTTATCTAAAATGGTTCTCCACTCTCCCTCCACGCAAGTGCGGATACAATTCCTCTAAACATAGTTTTCCTAATCCCTAAAACCGGTAGCGTAATTTAGTAACAGGTGTATAACGCGAACGGGTAGTAAGACACAGTGCTAAAAAAACGATTTCCTGAGGTCCCAGGGGGTAGACCGGCTTCATTGACCGAGTGGTCCAAGGCGTCACTCTTGTGTCAGACTGGCTTGTTGACGACGGCGAGATCGGGGTTCAAATCCCGGGTCGGGTATACTGAGGGTGTTTTTATTTTTTACTAAACGGTTTCCCGCTCTCCTTTCACAAAAAAAAAAATGCGGGTTATCCATTTTAACTCCGTCGATTTGCATCTGCTTGGTGGATAATATCTCACGATAACTTTTGAACGCCTTAACCGATTTAATTCAAACTCGACACGGTTTTTTTCTTTGTACCTTCATACATATAACGTTCGTTGGGGAAGAAAATTTTGAAAGAAGTGTCAGGAAGAAATCAACTCTCGGTGGGGGCACGAAACAATTAGACAGTTAATAACTTGAAAATTAACTCCTTTGATTGCAAAGTAAATATTCACTAGCTAATTAAAATCAAACTAATTACTACACTTTTTCATTTTTTGAAGATAAGTCACTCAGGTGAGTTCCACCGGGCGTCAGGCAAACCTAAACACTTTGTCCATCACTTTCCTCAGCATAGATCATATAATGGTTTCCGCCCCACCCTGTATATATAAAAATACGGTTTCTAGCAATATTAATTGCATATAGGGTTGTAGGCTAATTAATTAACTTTTAGAACATTCCCTGATACATTATACGGCTGAACATGGGTATATAAGTTAAAACTACTGTAACAACACTTTTTTAATTAAAGTTTTTGATTAGTTCTTTTGGGGCGAGCAGGGGTTGAAGCAGACAACTGGGGGCGCCATAAACGAGGTTTGCCCAGGACCCTACGTCTTTTAAAGGGCTAGTTATTCTCAACTAATGTTGGTGGTCGAAAGTAGGCTCCTTGTAAAAATCAGGGTTTAGTTATTCCCACGTGACTGAGTTGACCTGGGAGAATCGGGACTTTGAGGTATGTAGAGCTCCCAATATCATAGGCAGGTACCCCCCCTCCCAACGAGGTGACCCCGTGGAACAAGACGACCAATCGAGGAACTTGAACCAGTCCTCCAGGCTCGCCACTTGTTTACCCGGCCTCGCCTTGTACGGCTTCACTTGGCGCGTGACGTCACGGCTGGGCCTGCAACCTGCATAACCTGATCTGGCTGGACATTTCATTCCATCTGGGTGAGGATGGAGAAGAAATAAACTATAGTACATCTACTCTTAGCTTGTATATGACGTCATAAGCCAGCCCAGAAACCCATACATAACTTTTTCTGACTGGACATTTCCCTTACATCTTGGGGGATGGAGAGGAAATAATTACGCCCCCCCCCCCTTACCACAGCTTGTGTATAACGTCATAAGCTAGTTCTTAAACCTGTATAACTTGATCTGGATGATCGATCCCGGGAGGTTGGAGAAGAAATAAGCTATAGTACGCCTCCTCTTAGCTTGTATATGACGTCATAAACAGGGCTTGAAATCTAAACAGCCTGATCTGGCTGGACATTTAATTCCATCTGGGTGAGGATGGAGAAGAAATAAACTATAGTACATCTACTCTTAGCTTGTATATGACGTCATAAGCCAGCCCAGAAACCCATACATAACTTTTTCTGACTGGACATTTCCCTTACATCTTGGGGGATGGAGAGGAAATAATTACGCCCCCCCCCCTTACCACAGCTTGTGTATAACGTCATAAGCTAGTTCTTAAACCTGTATAACTTGATCTGGATGATCGATCCCGGGAGGTTGGAGAAGAAATAAGCTATAGTACGCCTCCTCTTAGCTTGTATATGACGTCATAAACAGGGCTTGAAATCTAAACAGCCTGATCTGGCTGGACATTTAATTCCATCTGGGTGAGGATGGAGAAGAAATAAACTATAGTACATCTACTCTTAGCTTGTATATGACGTCATAAGCCAGCCCAGAAACCCATACATAACCTTCTCTGTTTGGACATTTCCTTCCATCTTGGGGGATGGAGAGGAAATAATTAAGTCCCCACCCTTAGCTTGTATGTCAAACGTCACAAGCGCATAAGCCAGATCTTAAACCTGCATAGCCTGGGAAGGACGGAGAAGAAATAAGCTACAGTACAAATACTCTTAGCTTGCATATGACTTCATAAACCGGGCTTGAAAATCTAAATAACCCGATCCGGCAGAACACGTCTTCCCTTTTCAGGATAACGATTGATAAAGAGTCTATAGAATATACTAGAGCGTCTCTTCTTAACATGTGGATGACGCTTTGACCATATTTGCAACAATAATAAATCGCTAAGGATGGACCTCCGAGAGTTCTTACTAACACCTAGGAATCTGTTATTTACATATGGCATCAAAGTGAAGCTATTTAAATCCTGTCGAAAAGAATGATTCGTTTCCTCTTGCAGATGACGTCATCGCCAGACATGTTTGGATTGTAATGTTATTCTATTCGCTTTGCCTCCATCTGGCTAAGATAAATATCATAGAAAGGCGCTAAACTTTGTTGGCCTTGAACATTTGTAGCAAGAGTTTAAAATTATTACGAGAGATTATAATATTATTATCTAGTAAAACCAAAGGAAAAAGGTAGTTTTTTGGAGTAAGTGCACACGCATTAACGTGGATAGATTATACGAACTCCATCCACCCCCCACCCCCAATGAACTTGCAATCCAGCCTGTTGCGAGCTTAACGTCTTAACTCGTGTGACCACCTGTGTGGGGTATTTTGAGCCAGACTCAGCCGTACCGATGGTCACGCGGAATAAATGCCAGGTTCATCTGTTCCTGTTTGCCGATGACGGGTGTCATAAAGTTTTCCCCCACCTCAGATAGTTTCCTGCACACTCTCTATGCAAATGCTTGTCCACTTCCTATAAATATAAACTTCCTAATCCTTATAACCTCAATAGCCTAACTAAAACGGTTATAGCCTGGACGGGTAGTAAGACACAGTGAGAAAAAACAAGTCTTACTATATACGTCTTACCCGCATCGGTGGGCATGCAGACTAAATGATAGTCTCATCAGTATCGACACCATCTGTCGATGACCTCAGTGGTCTTGAAGTAAAGTGCTCGACTCTGGACTCGATGTTTGTGGGTTCAAACCCAGCGGGGGTCGACGGATTAATCTTGAGCGATACAAATTTGTAGCACAACTTCCTTCGGAAGGAAAGTAAATCCGTCGGTCTCATGTCTATTGTGGCATGTAAAGGAACCATGGAAGGTGTGTGAAAATACCTTTATCGGAAAAATTGGTAGCTCCTTTTAGCTCTCGCTCATAGAAATTCTCGTGGGCTGATAAAATCAGACGGTTCAGAAAGTGTACGTTAAATACCTTAAATAAAAAAACCATCTATCAATATCAACTAAAACCATCTGTCAACATTGCCACAGCTAATCAACACTGACACAGTTGATAAATATTGACACTATCTGTAAACGTTGACACCATTTATCAACATTGACAGCCACAGAGCATATAATTGTATGATTTCATAAAAAAAAAGAAGGCATTCAGATTTAGTAAATCGCGCACTGACGAGTGAGTTTCTTATCATGACGATCCGACTATAGAACTAACTCATACCAAAAAAACACCTCTCTCGTTGAGCATCACTTTGACTCGAACAAGGGTCTCCTACAGTTATAGTCAGCTTAACTAAGTGATCGACACGAAGAGGAGGAAGAAATAGCTGGAATAGTAAATGCACGCAGTTATGAAAAGTTAAGATGAAACGTTCCCTAGATATGGCGATTCAACTCCATCTAATATCTATCCTCGGAAGTTATATAAAAAAAAAGGTGATTCGTCATCGGGTAGACAACCTGTCTATTAATCGAATCATGGTCCACCAGCGGCCAGCTCAAACAATTACACCCAGTCTTTGTCACACGCACGACACGTTTCTCAGGATCTGCCCTGTAATAGCAGCGACACGAGCCAGCTAGAGAGATATACACTGCTCTCCACGGTTGATGGAACTACATCCTCCCCTTCGAGCCAACAAATCAACGAGCCAGCTAGAGATACACTGCTCACCACGGCTGATGGACAACTACACCCTCCTCCTTCGAGCCAACCAATCCACGAGCCAGCTAGAGATACACTGCTCACCACGGCTGATGGACAACTACACCCTCCTCCTTCGAGCCAACCAATCCACGAGCCAGCTAGAGATACACTGCTCACCACGGTTGATGGACAACTACACCCTCCTCCTTCGAGCCAACAAATCCACGAGCCAGCTAGAGATACACTGCTCACCACGGCTGATGGACAACTACACCCTCCTCCTTCGAGCCAACCAATCCACGAGCCAGCTAGAGATACACTGCTCACCACGGCTGATGGACAACTACACCTTCCTCCTTCGAGCCAACAAATCCATGAGCCAGCTAGAGATACACTGCTCTCCACGGCTGATGGACAACTACATCCTCCACTTCGAGCCAACAGGTCCACGAGCCAGCTAGAGAGATATACACTGCTGGCCACGGTTGATGGACAACTAGACCCTCCCTCTTCGAACCAACAGATCCACGAGCCAGCTAGAGAGATATACACTGCTGGCCACGGTTGATGGACAACTAGACCCTCCCTCTTCGAACCAACAGATCCACGAGCCAGCTAGAGATACACTGCTCACCACGAATAATGGAG
Organism: Timema podura; assembly: GCA_033556935.1. Classification (NCBI taxonomy): domain Eukaryota; kingdom Metazoa; phylum Arthropoda; class Insecta; order Phasmatodea; family Timematidae; genus Timema; species Timema podura. The sequence continues at coordinate 76,270,831 of JAVRXN010000011.1, forward strand.
TACCACACACACACAATACACACACACTCTCCCGAATCTTCAGTCCCATTTCTGTACGGTTGTTGGATAGTCTGTGGTTTGATTCTAGTAGGATTTAAAAAATTTATATAAACATATGTTTCTACTGTTTACATTATTTACGTTTTACAATATTATTAGTGTTTTTTTTTTAGGTATTGATAATATCTATCAGAAGGAATAGCTACGGATAAAACTGTTCGACGTATGAATACATGATATATGATAGCGTTTATGGCTGTCAGATAAGGCCATTCCTATGAAAATTGGTCTGTATAAATGTTTGTCTTTTCTGGACATGATAAAACAAACCGCCTCTGTCCTTTAGCGTTGGCAACGAACCATCAGAAAGCAGAGCTAAGCTTTGTTGTTCAAGGTCTTCCGATTTCTCAGCGAAAGATAGAAGAAATACCAAACGAACTTGGTGTTGATCAAAGCGCCAGAGATTTTTTTATTTTTCGACAAAAATCATACGCTTAGCTAGTATTTAAGATGGGATGGAAGGGGGCGAGTGAAAAAGTCGGTGTTTTTGCAGTTTTTTGTGCCGAAACATATTTTTTTTTGCCCAAAATAAATCAAATATTGCTCCAGTACAAACATAAGAATTTAATTTTTTTCAAATGGTGACCTCAACAGTTGTTGAATATCTGTCAAGAATGTCCTGGAATTTAATGACAACTTTTTATCTGCATTTAAAAAGTTTCTCATCTAATGCTGCTATGCTCATGACATATATCCAACAATTGTTGATATCACCATGTGAGGAAAATTATTATTATTGTTATTATTATTATTTAGCACCGCGTCTTACTACACGTTCGGATTATACGCTTAAGTACTAATTACGCTAATGGATTAGGAATTGGGAAGGTTTAACTTAGAGGAAGTGAACCCGCATTTGCGTGGAGGGAGGGTGAAGAATCATTTAGGAAAAACCACCCCCAGTTCACCCGACCGAGATTCGAACCTCGATCTCCCCGTCCTCGGCGGTCGGGCTCAACACGACTAGCGCGTTAGCCAACTACGTGTGAAGAAAATTAAACTCTATGTTTCTAATGGAGCAATATTTTATTTATTTTAGCCAAAAAAAAAATTACAAAAAAACTGTAAAAAATACTGGCCTTTTCTCGAGTCCGCTCCCATCCCATCTTAAATACAAATTTGAACATTTTGTACACATATTAGCTTATGCCTTATCTTGATATTCTTTTGAGGGTTTTAGCCTCTGCTTCCAGCCCCCTCCCCCTTCATCCCTCCATCCAAAAAAAGACTTAGCAACGCCCTTGGCTCAAAATATAAGGTTGTACGTGGTAACAAAAAAAGACCCACTGGTAGGCCTATCTTTTAACTTTCTTTAGGCGTAAACCAAAGTTTATATTTTAAAAGAACTCGTGGTCCAATGATGTTTGTTTTAATCATTATATTAATATTTAGCACCACGTCTTACTACCCTTTCGGGTTATATGTCTTTTAATTATTATAAATTGATAATACAGTAAAACCTTTTTAATTCAAAGTCCAGTGGGTATCTAAAAAAAATGAATTAACAGTATTTTATTAGTACCTAGGCATCTTATACATAATAAATCAATAACCTCAAAATATGCTATATATAATCACACTCTTTATATATGCTATATAAAAAAACCTACGCAATATACATGAATACACATGAAAAGACAAGAAAAATTTAAACATAAATTATAAAAAAAACTTGTAAAAATTAACATAAGAAAATTGCAGACTTAAATTAGTTTTTGAACTAAAATGACATTACGTTGAAATAATTAATCATCTAAAGTTTTTTTCTAGTTTACTTAGCTTGACGCAATAAACAAATTCTTCGAGTTCACTGATTGTATTTATTACAAATGTATTTTACGTCTGGTTTGGATTCAGTTAATATTATCTTTTTACTACGCGTCAGTAATTACTCGTGTTGATATTATTGGCATAATGGGGTTATTTAATAAAAATCGTTAAGTTAGGTTTGAAATGAGAACAAACTCGATAAAATTAACAATAATTGGCTTCGAATCATTCAAACATTTCCTTCTGAAATTCGAATTAAATATTATTTTTTTACTATTGATTTAAATAGTAACTTCATAGGGAATAATGATGGGTTCAAATTTTCAAATTTTTCCAATTAACCAATGTCGAAGTAGCCATATTCTACGTTATGATTTACTATATGGACGCGACTAATATCTCGCAAAACAAAAAAACTGGAAAAAAAGAATAAACGAGTCCGGCGGGTATTTTGGAGGATATGTTTACAGTCCAATTTTCATAGGGAGAGCTATTTAGAAATGACAATTTTTTTTGCTGTTTTCATTGATAATATTTTTATATTATTAGTGTTGTTTTATAGCTAGCCCTATTGATAATATATATATTTATCAAAAGTGACAGCTTCGGATCACTTGACTTTACGTATGAATACATGCAAAGGCACCCATGTGGGTTTTCCAAATGGGGGCGAATCTGCCGGGGGGGTGGCACCATTCCCCCCCTCCTCGAGAAAGAATTTCATGAATTTAACTTTTTATAACATCTGAACATTATTCTCAGCTAATTAAATGAGTTTCAAGAGCCAATTTTCGCAAAGAAAAAAAGTTTCTGAAAAATTAATAAAAAATAAAATTTAGCTGTAGCTGAACTTATTAAAAAGAAACATATTTTCACAAGTTTATGGAACGAAACAAAATGAAAAGAAAACTGTTGAAGAGGGAATGGGAGGGAATCTACATTTTATCATTTTTATCTGTTAACTCAGATATTGATGATTCAAAGTTGTTAATCTGTACACAATTTTATTTTTTCATGAAACTTAATAAATAAAAAGTAATTATTGAAAAGTGATAAGTGGAGCTGGAGCGCCCTAATCATCCATTTATGGGCGTCCATGAATACATGAAACTAAATGGAGTAACTTTTCTAGATGTTATATATGGTCTTTCATATAAACATTGGAGTGCAGCAGCGCCACTCACCTTAAAACGCGTGACTGACACAGTAAACTACAGTAAGTCAGCATGCATACCACCGGGGGTGACCTGGTAGTCTAGGGATAAGGTGTCAGACTTCTGTGCTGGGGGTCCGGGGTTCAATCCTCGGTCCCGGCACAGATTTATCTGATTGCCAAACCCTTCCTTCACCTCTGACAAGACGTGTATTAATCACAACTTGTGAATCTGTGGAATGCCAGGCCTCCACCGTGGTTCGGATCCCACGTTAAACTGTAGGTTCTCCATTTCATCTCACTATCATCCTACCATTACACATTGGCGTAAGTGCGTATAACCCGAACGGGTAGTAAGACGCGGTGCTAATAATAATAATGATAACATACTGCCGAAAAAAAGACGAACAAAAATAACCTATGTAGTAGTTATTTAAACATTTAAAAAAAAATTCTATTTAATTTTTATTTGAATTTTGCACCTTCCTAAAATAATTTAAATTACTTTAAAATTCTCATATATTAATAAAAGACCTACATGCATTTCAATCCTACCCAAAACATTGCGTGGCCTTAAATAGGGCCTAGGCCCTCCAGGGTGGACATGGGTGGGTATAAGTGTTCCAGTAGATAATCACCTTAAGGTCACTGGAGGAGAACAATAGCTAAGGCCAGTATTTTTTTTTCAGTTTTCATAACAATATTATTTTTTGGACAAAATAAATAAAATATTGCTTTAGTAGATTACTTCAGTTTAATTTTCTTCTTATGGTGACCTTAACAGTTCAGTCATTAGCATATTGAAATCTGACGAGTAATTTTGCTCTTAATTTAAAAAGTCTTGTTAAAATTCGCAATATTATTGAAAAATATATTCAAGATCTGTTTACATTAATATGTATGGAAAATATAATGTATTAAATTAAAAGTGTACTTTCTAAATCAACTAATCATACCAGCACAAGACTTACAAATTAACTTAAATATAGAACATATACCACTCCCAGCTCCTCGGCCGTTAATTAATCACTCTAAAATGTTAAAGACCAATTTTTATTGATGATAACATTTTCAGCTATGCCAGGCATCGAACCCGGGACCCTTAGCTCAGAAGGCAGACACGCTACCGACTGAGCTAAGGTGTATAACAAAAATGTGAAAAATTAAACTAAATGTATCTAATGGAGCAATATTTTATTTATTTTGGCCAAAAAATATTTTCTGTTGTAAAAACTAAAAATATACTGACTGACCTTAGGTTGGGCTTCATTCCCCACCTTAAACCGGTCGTCTCAGTCATCAAGAAAGTATAAATCGCTGTCAGGCCACACAGCTTAAAATACAATGGACTGAGTAGTTTCTGTAATACAGTACCCATGGCTTCTTTGGTGCTGACTGACAGCTCACAGCTGACAGCTGACGGCTTTGAAAAGCTACCAGACCAAATTATGTATCCTACGCCGAACCATATGATCTGCAAAAACATGTGTTTAGCAGCTGTCACAGTCAAATTTAGTTATATACCTAAATGTTGACTGTCAGAAGTCAGCTGTGAACTGTCAGTCAGCACAAAGAAGCCATGGGGCTACTGTACCTCTCTATCTGTATAAGCTTATAGTCTAATTCATTCCTTCACCTACAACCACCCTTTGTCATGTCAATCAGGAAGAGGAGAAAGAAAATTACGAAACTTCTTATCTCAAGGTAAAGAGGAAAGCTCGCTGCTAGTTCTCTAATATATTAAAATTCTCTGTTATGAGCCTATAAAAAATACTGTATTTATTAGAGGAAGTCTAAATCTAGAATCCTTTTTCATCAAGCCTTGTCTCATAGCTCCACAAATATGCTTAAAAAGTCGTTGACAATGAGCTAAAGTCACATTTTCACAATTTTTTTTTTGTTTCTAATTAATGAAACTCAAATATGGTGTTATAAAGAAAAAAATAACCCCGTTTGAATCTTTATGTTTTATTTTGCCGTGAACCATATTTTGAAATAACACATCGTAGAATTGATAGCTGAACGTCTGCGCGGCAAATTTCTCGCTTACCGAGGCAGAGTTCTTGGACTAAACAACAAGTTTATTGTTGTATCATTTGATAACAAGTTGTCTTTCCGCTTTGCAATAAAACGTGCACAAACAATGTGGTTTTTATTGGTAATCAACCGCAAGTACATAATGAACAACTTTTTGTATGATAATAGGAATGGGTATTTTGGATAGTTTCCTTTGAGTCACTTTATTTTTCAAACGAGATAATCGCTTCTGGTTAGATATATCACGACTAGCGGGGTTCGTCGATTTACCACGTTTTTCTATTTTAAAACTTAAGTCTAGGGCTTGGATTATACTCATGCTTAACGCATAGATAATAGTGAATAATGCGCTGCATATAGTGCGTAATCAGTCGAAACAAATTATTTTCAATAATAGCGCTCATAATATATACAAAGTGAATAATTAGCGCACAACGCATAAAGTTGATTTAACTTCTTATGTATTATCCATGGACTGGAGCATAGACGACCCTTGGAATTGAGACATATCTGCCTATGAGAATGCGAGAATATGATAAAACCAATTAAAGGCCATTACACACAGCAGACGGAAAATATATTCTGTTCGTGTTCTGTTCACGGGTTCGAATCCTCACCAAGTGTTTTTTTTACCCCCCGCCTAAATAGTTTCCTAATCCTTCCTCACTGGAAATGCGGTACACTTTCTTTAAACTCTAAATTAATCCTCCCAACCCCATTAGTGACAAGATGCGAGGAACGGATTTAATAAGTAGGCCTACAATATAATTTTGGTTGGAAAAAACAAACTTTTTTTCGCGGTCAGTATTGACAACATTTTACTATGTATTAGTTTTATTCTATGGATATTGGTAACTTTCTATCTATATATAAAAAACATACTGTTAAAGATCAAGAGACTTGATGTATGAACACATAAAATTAGTTTTAGTAGTAATAATTCATGTGTATCGTAAATTGATGCGTTACGGTTATCCATAGAATCAGTCCTGATAGCTGAATCAAATTCATTCAAGGTGAAGATGTAAGAAACGCGAAAAAATACCAGTGTTTTTGCAGTTTTTTTTATATCAAGACTTTTTAAATCAAAATAAATAAATTTTTCTCCAGTAGAGACATAGAATTTAATTTTCTTCATATGGTGACCTCAACAGTTATTGAATATTTGTCAAGGGGGTTCTGGGGAATTAATGACAACTTTTTTTCTTAATTTAAAAAGTTTCTCGTCTAATGCCGCTACGCTAATGACAGATATTCAACAACTGTTGAGGTCATCATGTGAAGAAAATTAAACTCTATTTCTACTGGAGCAATATTTTATTTACTTTGGCCAGAAAAAGTGTAGCTATAAAAACTGCAAAAATACCTTTTCTCTCATTTCCTACATCCACAGCTTAAGTGAATGCATCGATAAATGAAAAAAAATAATGCATTTTTTCGAGTTACGACAAAGATCTGAAACCCCTAACCTGTCTTAAGTGCCGGGTGTGCTTGTTGAGTTAATATACAGGGTGTATTTTAAATTGGTGTCAAATATTCTAGGGGTCGTATTTCCCATCCATGAAACATTTAGGAAAGTTCATATAATTATGGGTCTAGCCTAGACACGCTTAGTTTTTGAGCTAGGAGGAATTTTATTGTTCGATTAATAAACAATACAATACTAGAAGTAGGACCCCAATGTAATTAAACAAGATAAGTTTTAACAGAAACAAACAAAAACACAAGATAGCACATTTTCTTACAAAATCGTTTAACAAATGGTGTCCTGCTTCGATGCATACTCAGAGTCTGCATCTCAGCACAGATCTATCTGATTGGCAAAAACCCTTTCTCTAACTCTGACAAGACGTGTATTAATCCACAACTTGTGAATGTGTAGAATGCCAGGCCTCCACCGTGGTTCGGATCCCACGTTAAAACTGTAGGTCCTCCATTTCACCTCACAATCACCCTACCATTACACATTAAGGTGCGGCCGAAGGGAGCGAAAGTATTTTTACAGTCTATATAGAATTAAACATTTTTCGCCAAGATAAATCAAATATTTCTCCAGTAGCAACACAGAGTTTAGTTTTCTGAACATGCTAATATAAAAAGATCTTGAATATCTGTCAAAAGTGTCCTGGAATTTTGTCAAAACTTTTTAAATAAAGATAATTTTTTTTGACAAAATTCCAGGACACCCCCTTGACAGATATTCAAGATCTGTTGATATTAGCATGTGCAGAAAACTAAACTCTGTGCTGCTACTGGAGAAATACTTGATTTATTTTGGACAAAAAAAAGTAATGCTATAAAAACTGTAAAATTACAAGCTCCTCAACGATAAGTGCGTATAACCCGAATCGGTAGTAAGACGCGTTGCTAACAATAATAATAATGTTAGGTATTTGCTTAGACCCATTTACGATACGCTCTCTTGAAACCTCAACCCCAGGCACAGGAATTGCGAAAACAGTGGATTTCAAAGGTCCCAAGGGATGAAAATTCATTAAATTTAAATCTACCGAGCGATCAAGCCAATCAATGGATTCACCACATCTATTCATTATTTTTTTTGAGGAAAACTTTTAGTAACTCTAAAACTAAGTTTTTCTAGACACATGTTTATATGAACTTTTCTTAGTGTTTAGTTGATGGGAATATGCCTCTAAAATATTTGACACGAATGCACCCTGTATATTGTGTTAAACATAAAATTATTATTAGCACCGCGTCTTACTACCAGTTCGGGTTATACACCCTTACGCTAATGTGCAATGGTAGGGTGAGTGTAAGGTGAAATGGAGCACCTACAGATTAACGTGGGATCCGAACCACAGTCTCACATTCACAAGTTGTGAATAATACACGTCTTGTCAGAGGTGAAGGAAGGGTTTGGCAAACAGATAAATCTGTGCCGGGACCGAGGATTGAACCCTTGACCCCAGCACAGAAGTCTGACACCTTACCCTAGACCACCAGGTCACCGACAAAACATAAAACTAAAATAAAATTATCAAGGTTATGTCTCTTTCCAATTCGTTTTTTACCAAAAATGCACGTCCTATTCTTACATCGGAAAAAATCAGACCGTTCCACTTGTATCGAACAGCCATGTGACAAAGCGAACAAGCGTTGGTTGTCACTTCTAAGTGCGGGTAGTCGTATCGAATGTTAAGTGTATTTTAATGCAGTCACCCAAGGTTAGATGAATGAATGGAAACCTGCAGTGTCTCATTCTGAATTATTCAAAAGGGGTGGACACGTTTTTTTTTTTTTCGTATTATTTTACATCGAATAAAGAACAAAGAAAATTATTTAATAGAAAGCAAACAAAAAATATCCACAGAAAATATCTCATCATCTCCGGCATTAGAATAAAAAGATTCGTCAAATTATTTTAATTTGATATTCGATATGAATAGTTTTTGAATATAAATTAAAATACATTTTATATCCATTTTATTTTATAATAATATAAAATTGCAATATGTAGATTTCAGTCTTAAGAATTAAAAATAAAACTATCCAAAATTCAGATAATATCGAGAAATGTGTCAAAATTACATAATTTGTTTTAAGATAAGCTCAATCCTTTTAAAATCATCTTGTAAATTTAGATTTCCTAAAATGTTTAAATTTTGTAGGTTTTGTAGTTTAACCTCTTCAACAATACCAATGGTTCAATAACTTTTTTTACTAAAAATATTGACTCCTATTTGAGAAGAAAAAAAAGGTCACCTTTTTTTTTTTAGCACAGTGTCTTATTGCATGTTCGGGCTATACGTTTATACCTATTTACGCTAACGTGATAGGGATGAGGAAGGAAGCATTTTAGAGAAAGTGTACCCTTGTAACTGAATGGGATTCGAACCCCCAGTGAGCTTAGACCATTCGACCAACGAAGCGGGTTACCAACAAAATGTTAACGAACGATGTCTACTGTAGATTTCAAAGCTATGTTGAGAAGCGGGTTGCATCTTAACTTGACGCACCTAAGCAGTCTAAGTACTATTATACTTGGACGCTAATGTACAAAATAGAGATAGAGGGAAGAAAATGAGAATTTCACCCTCAGAAGGCTCTTGTCTATGTCTGATAACCCTTTCCCTCTTCCTCTGACGTGTTTACATAGTCTTTGTACTATCTGCCCCTTGAAAACAATGACTTGCTTTTTAATTTTACCTTTTTCTTGTTTCTTATTCTAGATAGATATATTCTACAGCGGACTTTTTAATCTACATCCTGGCAGGAAGATTCCAACAAGGCCATTTTTGTGACCAAGACAAATAGCCTAAGTTGTAGAGGATTTATAAAAAAAAGTACGTTTACAAACTCGTTGAGAAAAACGTAAATTCATTAACATGGGAAATCCTGTCTTGGTCGGCCGTGACGTCACAGATAGGCAACTTCCTTAAGCAAAATTGTTAAAGATATAATTTTGAAAAATTAAATTAATTTCTTTTGTAAAGTATCAGTCAATTATAACCCGCAGCAGTGGTCACACGGTGTAAGGCGTAGAACTCATAATATACTGGACAGCTGATAGCGGGGAGATTGGGGCTAAGATCTCAATCGGGTGATTTGGGGCTGGTTCTATACGTGTTATTTTCCTAGCTCATCCAAGCTGATGCAAGTACAATTCCTTCGAGCAACCCTCCTAGTCCCTACCCTCTAGATCAGGGGTCTCCAAACTACGGCCCGCGTGACACATTCGGCCCGTTCTAAGATTTCATCAAAAACACAAATTAATTGTTTCTCTTCGTTATTTATTAACTACACAGTTTATTTGACATGTCCAATTTCTGTCCGCACGCGTGCTTCCCCCATGACACCAAGCCAGAGTGCTTCCCCCCGTGACACCAAGACAGAGTGCTTCCCCCCGTGACACACCAGGTGATCCCCGTGAACAACGAGTGCTTCCCCCCATGACACCAAGCCAGAGTGCTTCCCCCCGTGACACCAAGCCAGAGTGCTCCCCTGACACAGCAAGTGCTCCCCGTGACACCAAGCCAGAGTGCTTCCCCCCGTGACACCAAGCCCGAGTGCTTCCCCCCGTGACACCAAGCCAGAGTGCTTCCCCCCTGACACCAAGCCAGAGTGCTTCCCCTACCCAAGCGAGTGCTTCCCGTACACCAAGCCAGAGTGATTCCCCCGTGACACCAAGACCAGAGTGCTTCCCCCCTGACACCAAGCCAGAGTGCTTCCCCCATGACACCAACCAGAGTGCTTCCCCCCATGACACCAACCAGAGTGCTTCCCCGTGACCAAGCCGAGTGCTTCCCCCCGTACACCAAGCCAGAGTGCTTCCCCCCGTGACACCAAGACAGAGTGCTTCCCCCCGTGACCAAGACAGAGTGCTTCCCGTGACACCAAGCCAGAGTGATTCCCCGTGACACCAAGACAGTGCTTCCCCGTGACACCAAGCCAGAGTGCTTCCCCCCATGACACCAAGCCAGAGTGCTTCCCCCCATGACACCAAGCCAGAGTGCTTCCCCGTGACACCAAGCCAGAGTGCTTCCCCCCGTGACACCAAGACAGAGTGCTTCCCCCCATGACACCAAGCCAGAGTGCTTCCCCCGTGACACCAAGCCAGAGTGCTTCCCTCCATGACACCAAACCAGAGTGCTTCCCCCCGTGACACCAAGACAGAGTGCTTCCCCCGTGACACCAAGACAGAGTGCTTCCCCCCGTGACACCAAGCCAGAGTGCTTCCCCCCATGACACCAAGCCAGAGTGCTTCCCCCCGTGACACCAAGCCAGAGTGCTTCCCTCCATGACACCAAACCAGAGTGCTTCCCCCGTAACACCAAGCCAGAGTGCTTCCCTCCATGACACCAAACCAGAGTGCTGTCGGAATTGCAAACCCTCATTTTCAGTCGCAGGCGCCATTCCTTATACCGACAACAGAACGGCTTGACTGTGACTATTTGTAGGTAGTTCCAAGTCTCCCGGCAGAGAGTTATCAAAGGAAAGTTCCGAAAGATGTTACCTAATTTAAAAAACAAGTAATTATATTGACTAATTATTATAAATATAATTTATTACATATAAATTGATTCATTTCTCACAGAGAAGAATTAACGTCAATCACTTTTATCAAACACTGACTGACCTTGGAAAGTGGATTTTTTTACAGACGTGACTGGTCATATGACTTGAATTTTAAATTTGGATGTTGAAACAAATTTGATTTATGATCTATTTGTGCATGTCAAGGCATTGAGGGCAAGAATAATGATACTTGAAGAACAGGTGAACGTTACTTTGGCCCGTGAAAATGTGTAAAATATATTATGTGGCCCACATATCAAAAAGTTTGGAGACCCCTGCTCTAGATTAAGCCGTTAAATAACATCTTTGTGAGCCGTCTTCGATGTACAAATGGTCTAAAGCCGGGGTGATCAATCCTACCACCAGTCACCACACGTGGCGAATTTGCCACAAAAGGGTGGTGGATTAGAGTTTGCCAGCTCTCACAGTAAACTAAACCTTTACCTGACGTCGTGTGATGATTGATAGTAACTTGACATTTCCTGGAAGCATTACGCTTTATGATATTAGTCCAATGTTTCTGCAATTTGTCAGACAAAATGATTGTCAAATTTCGCATTAAATCGTCTTAGATTTTCAATTAGAATGATCTTCATAATTTGCATCTGAGGCTGAAACTTAGTAATCAAAATGTAGATGTTTCGAATAAACTTGTTAAAAAAAAGTGTGTGAGGTTTTAAATGATCGATTGAGCAACCTAATTTCTCAATTTTTTACTTGGTTTAGCGAATTTCACTCTTCATTCACCATACCTGCCTATTATCAGCCTATGTTAACTGCTATCCGGACGGTGAAAAGGAATATTAAGACCCCTGGTTCGAGTTGTACCTATTATCAACCTAAGTTAACTGCTATCCGGAGGGTTAAAAGGGATATTAAGACCCCTGGTTCGAGTTGTACCTATTATCAACCTAAGTTAACTGCTATCCGGAGGGTTAAAAGGGATATTAAGACCCCTAGTTCGAGTTGTACCTATTATCAACCTAAGTTAAGAGCTATCCGGAGGGTGAAAAGGGCTATTAAAACCCCTGGTTCGAGTTGTACCTATTACCAGCCTAAGTTAAGAGCTATCCGGAGGGTGAAAAGGGCTATTAAAACCCCTGGTTCGAGTTGTACCTATTACCAGCCTAAGTTAAGAGCTATCCGGAGGGTGAAAAGGGCTATTAAAACCCCTGATTCAAGTTGTACCTATTATCAACCTAAGTTAACTGCTATCCGGAGGGTTAAAAGGGATATTAAGACCCCTAGTTCGAGTTGTACCTATTATCAACCTAAGTTAACTGCTATCCGGAGGGTGAAAAGGGCTATTAAGACCCCTAGTTCGAGTTGTACCTATTATCAACCTAAGTTAAGAGCTATCCGGAGGGTGAAAAGTGCTATTAAGACCTCTGGTTCGAGTTGTACCTATTATAAACCTAAGTTAACTGCTATCCGGAGGGTGAAAAGGGCTATTAAAACCTCTGGTTCGAGTTGTAACTATTATCAACCTAAGTTAAGAGCTATCCGGAGGGTGAAAAGGCCTCAGCTTCTACAAGTATTTTGCAAAGTTTCTAAAGTGACCGTCCGATACAAAAATTACAGCGTTGTGACAAGCTGGTCAAAGAATAAATCATGACGCCGTATGTAAATAATCCTATTGGTCACCCCCCTTCAAAGGTCACACTTCCTGTGACCTCTAGAAGTCAGTGTAAGTCACCTGAGGAATTCATTACTTTGAACAGTGTCACATTTTACAAGTCACCATTGAGGTTTCACACGCTAAGTCGCATTTAAAATTCACATGTGACATAATCAAGGCACCCCGTTTCCAACGGATATTTTCATTAATGTTAATGCTCGTCTATTGCAACACGTGCGGTCGGTGTTGGACATGGAACGAAACAAAATTGGTTTTTACAGCTTATCTGAATATACCTGATACATTAATCTTGACATTTGGCCTAAATCTGATTGCTAAAGAAATTAAAGCGAGCCGTTTGGGATAAATTTTGGCCAGCATCAAACGGAAAATAAAAGATGTAATTTAACCATCAAATCAAAATGACCACCGTGATTTGATATAGGCATACAGTTCAATTTTCTTTGGAAGAGACTCATAGATTTTTTTTTGTGGCCAATATTGATAAAATATTACTATAATATTACTATTGTTATTCTACGGGTATTTATAATACCTATAAAAAATTACAGCTGAATATAACATATACTCCATTCACGGTAGGAATTACTCTCTGAGAGGTCTTTTTTCCTACTAATATCCTACTATATAATAGCTTTCTGGTAGGGAAAAAGGCCTTTCAGAAAACAATTCTTATGCTGAACAGACTTTATATCCTGTCCTGACGTATGAATATGTGAAAGTAGATCTAGTAACTTTTCTAAATTTCAGAAACGGCTTTTCCTGTGAAAATTGCACTGTAGTCTACTGTATATTGTTTGTATTTTTAAGACGCGAGATAGGCTTTATCTGTATAAGGTAAAAACAGCAATTATATTAACCAACATTACGTTTATAATTCCATACACATGGTACGGCATTAATATTTTGTCCATCTTAGAAATTAATCAAGCCAATTATTTATAATATGCATATATAATAATAAGTTTATCACAAGTGCAACTAGCGGCCATATCTGAAGGCGTTAATAATAAGAAAGGTAGCCACTTAAGTGACCGCATGATCTAAAAACGTCATTTTTCGCAATAGACTAGACTGCCGATTATAAGGAGATCAGACTTCGATCCCGGTCGAGTGAACTGGGAGGTGGTTTTCCCTTAAATGGGTTTTATACTCTCCCTCCACACAAATGCGGGTACACTTCCTCTGAATTCAACCTCCCTAATCCCTAACACATTATAGTGTTTAGTACATAGGCGTATAATGCAAGCGGGTAGTAAAACGTGGTGCTATATTAAAAAATGTAAAACCCTTATCGCAATTCACCTGGAAATAAAAAGAGAAATCACGGTGTACCCCAGTTTACCTGGCCGGAATTTTAACTAGCACCAGCGCTGAGATAACTTGTTGCAGGTATTTCGTAAATACTGTGATACCATTTTAAGTGGTCGCATAGTATAAAACCCTGAATACACGAATACATGAATATTTACCTAAATGAATCAGCTTATGACACGCGACGTAGGATTTTTGTAAATATTTTTTATATTCTTTGCTGTCCTTCGTGTTTAATATTACTGCTTGCACCCTCCTGTTTTCGAGATCTTTGTTGTTTGTTTTTTGTATCGCTAACTCCCCGTCCCTTCCCTTATATAGCTTTATGGCACTGTAGTGAATTTAGAATGATCGCCTTCCATTTATTTTTCCCTTCCTCTATTTTTAAGCAACACAAGCTCAAATAGAGGCCACTATCATTATTACTTTTGAATAATGTTTTAACAATGATTAATTTTTTTTACTAAATGTTTGTTTAGTGGAGCCTCTTTTCTTTATGAAATTTTGATAACATATAACCACAGATATATTTTTTTAAATATATGACAGACACAGTTCAATACTAAAGCCATAATGGCTGTAGTGGCTTGACTTTATAGACGAACCATGACAACCAGGGTAGGTTATTGCTGTCATCTCTTGAGGTCTCTGTAAGCTGATTCCTGTAATATAAAAATCATTTCAAATTTTGCCTCTATGTAAACTCTCGAAGACAATTCGAACGTTTGCTCTTGTATATCAGTGGATCAAGGCAGCCGTACAGATGAAGAGTGTATGACGAATATCGTATATGGGGTAAGGTGGGGTCTTTTTTTGTGGGGGTGAGGGGATATTACGGGGCAGTTGCATGTTCAACCGTTTTAGTTGGTCACGAAAACCCAGTGGCGTGTTGCTTCGAAGGAATTGGAGTAGGAGAGGAGGAAAGTCGACAATCTTGTTTGTGAAATAAAAATATGCATGAGTTTTCTTTAGCGCCATTTCAATATTTTGTTGGTACGATCCTTTCACGGTAGGTTTAACCTTGTCTGACAGTTGAAAAATTACAACTATCATCTTACTTTACATCCTAACCACTCACATATTAATTACTTTGTAACGATGGAGATGAGGACTTTAGAATCTAGAGGAAATATACCCGCATTTGCGTGAAGGGAAGATGGGAAACAATTTGGGGGAAGGTACTCCCAACCAGTATTTTAACCTCAACCTCCCCGTCTCCAGCAAACCAAACTAGTCTTCACATCCATCGATGGGGGAGGGGGGATCCTAAAAACGATTCCGTAAAACTCATCCACCTCACCGACATGTTTTGTAGCTTGGACAAGTGGTGTAAATTTACTAAACTTTTCAAAGGTGCACGAGATATTTGCCTGGCAGATGAATGTTCGTAACTGTTTTGGTAATTTTAAAAGGTCAAAGTAACTGCAAACCTATTATGGAATAATGCCTTGATGTAAAATAAAAATTAAGTAGTGTTTTTTTTTAAGACGTACTCTTTTAAGTTCACGGGCATCGTTGGCGCGCCAAAGTTTGCCAAAGAAATAGTGAACTGTTGTATTGAAAGATTTCAATCCACTTTTGGAACAATAAATATTGAGGTAACTTTATTTTCATATGACTTACATAATAATTTTCCCCCTGCCCCCACCCCAATAATTAGGGCCTAGCGACGCCTATGCTTGAGTGTCAGAAGGCGTTTCAACTATTCAAGATATCAGAGTACGGTCAGAACAGTTTTCTAGACCGGAGCCGCTACATATTTATTCAAGTAGTTCCTCATTTGTCCTCACCACGCGGAGTTTGACCCGTTCTAGACCCATTGCTTCACGGAGAATCTGAAACTGCCAGGGATCGAACCCGGGACCTTTGGATCTGTACCCAGTAGCTCTGACCACTAGACCACAGACACGTCAAGACCAGGGATACATAATTATATATATGGTGAAAATAGCTTTGCTAAACCAGGGGAATGTCAAACAATGAACTCCCTTTCCAACCACACAAGTCTGACATAGGAACTCAATATTTCTTTTTTCCTTTTTGCTAAATTCGTTTCTGTGTCTGAGATCGGCTGAAGAATCAAAATAATTGTTTAATGCCATGTCACCTTATAGTTCACTTCGAACTGGATCACTTAAGGGCCAGTTTCATAGTCAGACTTAGTACGTCTCAAGTGCAGCGCTATACTAAATACAAGACGACACCTACCTAGACTATAATGGAATGGGCTAGTCTCGTATATGAAAGTGGAAACTGTCCCATTCCAATCTGGTCTAGGTACAATAGCCTCATGACTTCTTTGGTGCTGACTGACAGCTCACAGCTGACGACTTTTAAAAGTTACCAGACCAAATTATGTATCCCTACGCCGAACCATATGATCTGAAAAAACATGTGTTTAGCAGCTGTCACTTCTGACAGTCAAAATTTAGGTATATACCTAAATGTTGACTGTCAGAAGTCAGCTGTGAGCTGTCAGTCAGCACCAAAGAAGTCATGGGGCTACTGTAGGTGTAGTCTTGTATTTAGTACAGCGCTGCGATTGAGACGTACTAAGTTTGACTATGAAACTGGCCCTCAGTTCGGCCAGTCCAGTTAGTGGAATCATTCAATAATACGAACTATATAGCTCTACTTCCGGCCAACATAAATAACCTTTTAATACATTATGAGTATTTAATAGATATTGATAATATCTATCAAAACTGACATCATCATATCATATGACTTGACGTAGGAGTATATTAAAGCCTTTTCAGTAACTAATAGACTAAACTGCCGATGACGAGATGAATTACCGGTCAGGTGTTTTTTTATTCCCCCCTAAATTGTTTTCCACCCTCCCTCCACGAAAATGTTTAATAAATCGACACTAAATTCTACCATACTGATCCCAACCCCATGAGTTGTGAAATTATACAAATAAAAAAATAAACGGCGAATAGGATGCACAAGAAAGTAAAATTTAAAAAAAAGTTCGCGCCGAAGCTTTCAAATGATTTTATTCACTTACCAGGAGAAGCGTTCCACATTCCACATTCCACATGTCTGAATAAATGCAGGAAGTTATTAGTTTCAATGTTGCAGAAGACGTTGCAGAAGGTTTGTTAAAAAAAAAAAAAAGAAGAGTGGGAGATCTTTGCAAGATCGTTTAGCAGAGGAGAGTCAACTTCGCTCAAGTCACTTTTTATTCTCATCTCTTCCGTTACACACATACATCAGTCATCACACACACATACAAACACACACACTTATCTCGTAATATTGGCACAGCTGCTGACGCTGACGCCAGCTTGTCTGAAAGGAACACATGTTTCGGCTCATTAGATGGATTGACTTTACCTGTCTCCAGTTTGATCGTACCAACCAGACTTGAGAGCTCGTTTGGAACCTAGTTTTTTTTCATGGTTTCTTTTAGCGTCGCGTCTTACTACCCGTTAAGGCAGGGGTCGGCATAAGGTCGATCTTGCAGCAATTTTCAGTCGATCGCGTAAGAAAGCTTTATCGTCACGAAAAGGCAAGCTTACCTTGCATTATTACACCATGGTACAGCTTATAAGATAGGGCCATAGTGTAATCCGTCAAGGTAGGACTGCTATCTTTCAGGCTAAATGGAGTGTAAATTTTATTTATTTTATGTTTTTTTTATATAAAGACAGGGAGATAAGTATTGGAGGACATATTGAACTAAAGGAATAAATACAATATGTATAGAGAAACTATATTTAAAAGTAAAGTGGAGTAATGAAGGTTGATCGCGGGACCTTTGATCAATTTAAAAGTCGATTGGAGCCCCAAAAAAATTTTGCCGACCCCTGCGTTAGAGTAATATACAAACATGAGCAAATTACACTAATGTGTTTTAGGGATAAGAAAGGTTGACATTAAATTAAAAGTACCTAAATTTGCGTGGAGGGGAAGAATGGCAAAACCATTTATAAACAAAAGAACCTCAGAACATCTAACCGGGATTTGAACCCTGACCTACAAGCTATATGAATACCATACAATACAAAACTAACGATAATGGATTGAAGTTAATATGATTATTATTATTATCTTTTAAATCCGAAATCTTCATTTTACCTACGAATTTCGAATCCGAGCCTTAGAAAACATTTTAAACTTAGGAGGTTTATTGGTAAAATGTTTTCCTTTCTTTCTTCGGTTCTGTTTTTTTAATCCCCGCGTCTTACTACCTGTTCAGGTTATTCACATATATAATTATTACTCTAATGGGGTATGGATGAGGAAGGAAGAATTTTAGAGGTAATCTATATATATATATATAAAAATTTAAGGGGGCCTTACAATTTTACTGCCACCAGACCCCCTGAATACTCTGGCCTGCCCTAAGGACGGATCCTTAGTCTCTTCAAATATCCTCAAATACTAAACAAAATTCGAGGATTCAAAAAACCAAAACATCAAATTTTGAATTTATTTTAAAATTATAATACTATTTTCGATGGTTTTGCTATACATAAAACCTAACCAACAGGATACTGAGGGGTTTTTCATAAATAGTTTTCCCCTCTCCCTCCACACAGATGGCGGTACACTCCCTATAAAATGTAACCTTCTTCATCCCTAACACATTAGCGTAAATTAGTACATAGACGTATAATCTGATCATGTGGTAAAGCGCGGTGCTTATAAAATAAAAAAACGAAATATTTCCTGTTTAGTTTTTGAGTTCTAGTGTTAACACGACATATGCACGCACAAACCGATAATAAACATTATTTTTATTTTTATAAGGTTGTGTTTTGCTACTCTGCAGTGTTAGCTGTATTTTAATTGGAATAGTAATATGTTTGTGTGAATAGCCTACATATATAGGCTATATAGGCCTACATTATAAGCTCAAATTAAATAATTAATATGTTTAGCGTTACCTGTACAGTTTTCATTGACCAAAGAAACTTTTTTTTGCTATCTAATATAAATACAAATCAATCAAACCATAGAAACAAGCTACTGTAACTTATTATTATCTGCAATTTCTCTTTTGGATTTGAGAATGGAATTTATATTATAGGTTCTCCTTGCTTTTGAAATGCAAATAACATGTTTTGGAGAATTAAAATGATTAAATAAATTACTTTTTTATATTTTTTATTAGTTTCCAAGTTTGAAAAATTTGTGCGCCTCTTGAGTAGTTAATCTACAATTTCACCAAATTATAGGCTTCTATCGTACTAAAAATTCTCTAGACGATTTTTATATATATACATATACATATATACAAACACCATTAAACTTTCATTACTATAAATATACAGTATTTATTCTCTGACAAGTTTTTTTTTCTAGATTTTGTCATACTATAAATATTGATAAGAAAACCTTGAGTAATATTTATTTTGGACCCTACACCCGCCCCCTCCTAAGAAAATATTGAACCCCCTTCCTCCCAAAACCTTACGTAATTATTTAAGGACAGCCCCTTTGGGAGAGGAATTTTATTAAAGGCTGTAGAAAGAATACAATTTTGGGTTAAAGAGAGGGGTATTTGGGGGGATACAGCCCCCTAACCACGGGAAGCCAAAAACAATTATGAATATTAAAGCTCTATATAATTATATTTAGTTTGTTTTATGGCAACTAAAGGCAGTAATTTATTTAAATAATGTAAGTGAACTTTTAAACAATTGATTTCTGTACCTTTTCGCAAATCGATAAGTTTAGGGGAACTTTTCCAGATGTTTGGGTGGTCGCGGAAAACTGCCCCATTTGGTCCTTCCTTTGGGCTGACCCTGCCAAGCCTTAGTTTAAAGAAAAATATCTAACAAACTGGCAGACTTTTTTTTTTTTTTCAAGAAAAACATCTAGTTGATTTACACTCTCCTCCAAAGAAATTATCAAATGAAACACCTCATACAAAGTTAAAAACAGAATCTTGGAGCTCATATCCTTAGCGAGAAGATTGGATTGGTGAAATACTAATTGGGTTCTCCCCCAACTCATCTTCAGCGACGATATATGCTCTGAAGGATGTGTGAGTGTGTGACAAGATAAAGAAGACAGCCACACTAAAACGGCTGTGACTAGTGACAAAGATTTTTTCTCTCTCTCTCTTCCATCTCAAGATCTGATGAGAAAAAGAAGACGAGATAATGTTTTCAGGAAAGAGGATGACTGTTACAATGGCGTTGCAAAAATAAAAGCTGTTGCCAATTATCGATAAATTCCAATCTGATTGAATCTCTTTTTTTCCAATAAATATGTACGTGCAACGCTTGTTTACTTAAAATTGAGAATTTGCTAAAATAGTAAATTTGAAACGAAATAACATACAGTTTAGCATAAAATAATGGAGAAAGACATCACATTCCATCAAAACATGAATAAAAATCTATTTTGACCAGAAATAATGAGAAAATAGAACATCATTTCCAAACCTCTTTTAAAAAATATATTTCGAAAAAAGTTTTAATTTTTAATAAACCTACAATTTGCAATGCAAAGTTAATTTCGCCTATGTAAAGACCCTATAATTATTTTCCTAAAAAATAGATAAGTCATTTTGCTTTAATTTAAATATTGTAGTAAAATTAAATCAACGTTCCATCCGATTGATAAATAATAATCGTTTGAACGACTTTATACAAACGTTATTTAAGACCTGTTAAAAAATTATACTATAAAAGTAAAGATTCTGGTACGAATTTGCTTCTACAATATTACCGGTATATAAATAACCTATTTAAGTTTATACTTTCGAAAAATTGAAAAGTCACCTGACTGGAATCGAACCGGAAAACAAGCCATGTACCGAGTCATCGGTGGCTGTGGTATCAATGATAGCTCTTAGTAACCGATTATATACACACGTCCTTCACAGACTCTGCCTTAAAATATGAGTGAAGAATGACCCTGAACACGGTACGATCCCTAGCTAAGCCGGGCCCGGGTTCGATTCCCGTGTCCAGGAGTAATTTTTCAATTTATTCGAATATGACTCAGTTACGGCTGATCTCTATAATTATGATAATTCATCCCCTGAGCCTCGTCTGTCATATACACTTATTTGTATAGCGTTACTTTCTTTAATTTTTATAACTATGCTGACATTACAGATGAGCAAGACAGTTAACTTTTCATCGAAAATGCTTCATCATTCGATATCATGTCACAATGAACTTTATGAAGTCAACGGCTAGACAATAATCTTGGCTCGTACTTAAGTGCATCTTGTGTTCTGTTGCAGACAAGTTATGGACAGAACAGAAATATCTTGGCTAGCCAAGTACACATGTTTCAAACTTTGAAATCTCCAAGTAGGCAACGTCGTTAAATATATAATATAATATGAGTTTAATTTTAACATTTCAAAGTGAGTTGTGGGATTTCAGCGGGCTTGAAGTGAGTTTACAACACCTAACCTTCCCCCTCCCCCCTAATTTTTATTGTTATTTGGAAATGCCCCTCGTTGTGTTTGTCCGTATTCCATTGCTTAAAAAAAAAAAAAGCCTCGTAGTATAGTGGCCGGAGCCCCCTGGCTGATGATCTATGAGTTCTCGGGTTTGATTCCCGGTTGTTATTGGGAGATTTTCCTCGAAAGAGGAATAATTCCCATGCCCACCAGTGTTTGGTTGATTGGGCTTTAGTTAGGTTAAGATCTTCATTGGCTTCACCCCGTCATATTCATATCATCATCACCTCTCATCTCATCGGGACATGGAAAAGCCTCCACGGAAAGGATGTACATTAGTACATCGGGTGTCCCCCTGGACCAACGTACATTAGTACTGGCTAATATTTCCACAAAATGATCTACAGAAGATGTATCTTAGACAAGCCATTTATTTTCGAATTTTTTTTAGGTTGAAGTTTAAATTTATTACATTTTAAGTTTACAATACAATATTTTACAATTCAAAATTTTAATATCAATGTTACAAAGTAATTTATAAGTTAACAAACAAAATATGTGGTCTCCTTTCTTGAGCAGCTTTTATTTGATTGCCTCGAAAGGCCAACCACATTTTGATCATTGTTGACAAATGGGACATGTTTTTTATTTTTTCAAAATTTACCGTTTATACACACACGCGAAACCCTGACTAAAAGGGTGAATCCCCACCCCCGCCATCTTACAAATCTTGAAGACCCTGACAAAGCTCTTGGAACAGGACGGAGCAGACAACCAAAAAGTTACCAAACGGGCGGGGGTCCAAAAAACTCCAAACAGAGAACAGAGTCAGTCCCAAGGCATGGCAGGCATTCCCCCCTACTTGCCGGGTTTCTAAACTTTATGATGACAGGTGGTCTTAGGGACGAGAGGAGAGGCGGGGGCGCCACTTCATAGCAACAGTTCTAAAAACATTAGTCTAGTTATACCGATACTTAGCAGTGATCTTTGGAAAGGGGGTAGGGGAGAGTTCTACGAGTGGCAACGGTTCTAAAAACATTAGTCTAGTTATACCGATACTTAGAGGAGTGATCTTTGGAAAGGGGGTAGTGGGAGAGTTCAACGAGTGGCAACAGTCCTAAAAACATTAGTCTAGTTATACCGATACTTAGCAGAGTGATCTTTGGAAAGGGGGTAGGGGAGAGTTCAACGAGTGGCAACAGTCCTAAAAACATTAGTCTATATACAGATACTTGGACAAGTGATGATTATTATTATTATTATTATTATTAGCACCGCGTCTTACTACCCGTACGGGTTATACGCACTTACGCTAATGTGTAATGGTAGGGTGATTGTGTGATGAAATGGAGGACCTACAGTTTAACGTGGGATCCGAACCACGGTGGACGCTTGGCATTATACACATTCACAAGTTGTGATTAATACACGTATAAATTTTTTTTCCAGATTTTGATAATTTAATAAGTGGGAAGCGACGCCAGATTTCCAATAAACAGTAAATGTGATAAAGTACTATCCTGACATTTTGTTTCAAATGAAAATTATTTGAATTTTGAACTAAGTTTATTATTAGGCCCATTGTCTTTGCCATAACTTTTTTTTTTATTCTAGCAATTGTTTTTAATATTGTAAATTGACAGGTTTTTTTTTTTCCTTTTGCGTCCACATTAAAAGAAAATATGTTTGTAGAAATCAGTGTACTTTAAGAATGAAAAGGGTCGAGGAAAAAAAACAACAAGTTTTTTGATTTTGTATAAACATTTAAAATGTATAATATAACAAATAAAAATCCTATATGCGGCCCGCAATGCTTCCTTAATGATATAATGTGGCCCTCAAACAACTCTGAAAAAAATAATTAATCAGTACAGTCTGATTTAGATAGGAATATATATTTTTTTACATCCATTAGTGTTACCAGCCTGTGGCAGTTTTTTTTAATTCAAGTAATATATTTTCCACTACCGGCTGGCTAGTCCTGTCGTAGCTTCATATGCCTTATAATCTATCTAGGACTGGGACAGACACAACATCCAGTCCCCGGCCGATAACTCATCAGTGTAAAAGGGTAAACCCACATTTTATCAAAGATAGATTTTTCGGCCATACTGGGAATCGAACCCGGGACCTTTAGGTCAGTAGACAGACATACTACCAACTGAACTAAGGTAAGTTGTCGAATCGTTATATTAAATGTGTGTTAGTAAGCTAACTCCGACTTTATTCGACATTCCCGGCATGTGGGGGTAATTTAATAAAGATCGTTAATTTAGGTTTGAAATGAGTACAAACTCTAAAAAGTTAACAATGTATAGGATTCAAATTTTCTAAATATTTTCTTTTAAAATTCGAAATAAATGTTATATTTTAACATTGATTTAAATATAAATTTTATGAAGAATCATGGTGGGTTCAAATTATCCAGTTTTTCGAAATATCCAAATCCTTTTGTGTATATATGTCACTGGCAATGTGTGAAATCCAGGCGTTTTATAAAATGCCCAGGCTTTCTTTACAATGCAAAAGTGGTTTTGGCAAAGTATGGAATAAACGCATTTTGTTGTTGTATTTCAGAATTATTTTCAAGTTCTTTGTCTTTTTGAAGTCCCGGAATATGTTATCAATTATTTTATTCAGTTCTATATAAGTCTTGCGCCGTTTTCTTGAAGGTTCACCTAATTCCTAGGGTTTAAGTTGGTCAGGTTAGGTTATTTTAGAATAGGGTAGTTAGGTAAGGTTAGGTTAGGTTAGCTATTGTTCTCGGTAGTATAATGACTGGTTATTCTATAAATTTCCTACGAAAAGTATGAAATACAACAGCAAAACTAATTTATTTCATACTTTGCCAAAACCACTTAGGAATTATGTAGAAAGCCTAGGTATTTTATAGAATGCCTGGTTTACACATATCGCCGTTAACATACATACAACCAAAATGCATATACAATCAACGCAATTCTCTACACCCCTCCCTCCCCCCGTGAAATCTAATTGTGGTTTCCTCATATAAGTTTCTCTTTCGAGCCACAGGCGTCCTAACACTGTTTATATTAGGTCTGGCGGCTGTAAAGTGATAATGCAATAAAACCTTTAAAACTAGTTAAATTCCTTTTTTCTCTCTAGAAGACAGGGCGTGGTATCACTATGTTTCACACGCCACGTGTAACGGTACATAGTGGGACTTTTTAGGGGTCATCCATAAACCACGTAACGCTGTTCAGACGGGGGGGGGGGGGGGGCTCTGATGTTTACATTGTGTTACATGAGGGTAGGGTGTTTGGGTACATCACAATGTTACGTAACACACATATCTTGTACTTAAATTATAATGTTGCAAATATAATATTATTGTTCGTGTTTTCTCCATTTGTAAATAAACTTGTAGATAACTTCCTAGTCTGATTCTTATTAAATCACTCTTGGTGTGAGAAGTTACGTAACGCAGGTTGGAAGGGGGCGAGGGGGTCTGGCTATTTGTTTACTTGATGTTACTAAGGGCGGGAGAGAGGGTAAAAAAAAGTTATGTGGTTTATGAATTACCTCTTAGCTTTGCTAATTGTATGATCTGCATGGGCTAAGAAAAGGGGGGGGGGGCTCCAGGTCCCCTTGGAATTCGATAGACACCCCCAGGAAGAGGGGTTCACATATAAGTATTGAAAAAAATTAATAATTTTTTTAATTTTTACCATCCATTTTATATGCTTTTAACTAAAAAAAATGTATAACTGATTATTATTTTAATGTTCACCTACATGATGCATTATTTATAGCCTCCTCTCTCTGTGAACATTTCAAAATAACAGATTGTCGGTACCACATGCGAATGGTATCAGAGAGGTTTGGACGTTTCTTGGAATGAACCAATTACACCCAATATCATCGCTGAGGATCCGACACCATAATTCAGTCGGTAGCGCGTCTGCCTACTGAACTAAGGGTCCTGAGTTTGATTCCCGGCATGGCCGAAAATTTATCATGAAATATGGGTTTACCCTTTCACATTGATAAATTAACGGCTAGGGTCTGGATGTTATGCCTGTCCTAGTCTTAACTCTAGAGTATAAGGCGTATGAAGCTACGACAGGCCTAGCAAACCGATATTGGAAAAAAAAATATATGACTTGAATAAAAAAAAAACTGACCTAGGCCACAGGTTGTAAACAGTAATGGATCGCTGAGGGAACTGCAGGTCTTGTGGAGAAAAAGCTTGACTTTCGTTCTCTCTCTGTTAACTGTTGTCAAATCTCCTCGCTCTCAGTTATGTCGTAAGCTGTTGTGCAGGGAGTTAGAAGGAGCTACTGGCAACATCGACGAAACACCGTTGCAAAATTTCTCTTATGTTCAAGGGAAGAATGACCACGTGACAACAAGAGAATGACAACGCTGTTTCCCAATTAGTAGCCATGAAGTTTCCTCAGTGATGATAACTAGTAGAGTGGGTCTCAGAAAAGGAGTCAATGGTTTTTTTTATTAACTGTAAGACTATAGTTGGGAACACACTTTGCCCTTCCTCCCTCCGCTTCCCACACATTTATTGTTTTATACAAATTATATCGATATATTACGTCAACTTTCCTTCCCTCATAGAGAAATGAGCTTTCTACACCCTTGATCAGAATATTTCCTCTTCTATAATTTCACCACCTGTACAAACATAAGATCCATTTACAGGCCTGGCCCCGATGGAGGGATGAGGGGGTGGGAGGTCGAAGGTATACCCCCTCCTACAACCCCAATATTTGTGCTTCAAGATAAAGTCCCCTTCAATATATAATTTAAATGAGTTGATTTACTTAAATAGCTTACTTAGTTGAAGGTTTTAATTTATTTCACACATGTGTTGTATGGTCTTATCAAACATAATGAGCTTTCTTCATTTATGCGGACAGTAACGCCAAAAGTGTAAGCACATTCTGCAATGGAGGTGGAAATATGTCCACGTAACATAAATAAACACAGTGTGCGATCAGGACTTACGTAACGTTAAAGCTCGAGCAAAAACACAGACAAAGAATTTGAACTGTTTGAAAACAAATTGTTCACTAAAATGAAACCTAAACATATAGAGATGATTAGTCTGTAAATCCTTGCAATAAAAGCTTTACTGGGGGCTACAAAATAAAAGTGTAACACGCGGCTAAGACATTTTAAAGTTCGCGAGACGCGGACAAACTATACCGAAGATTGTCGTCTACATTCCATAAACAAACAAATGAAAAACTAAATAGCCCTGTTGACATACCTCGCAAAATGATTGGCTGGCTAGACCACGTGGTACCTCCACCTAACGTTCACTTGACGTGAAAGTTCTCCAATGGACAACGTAAAGTGAAGGCCCTCTTCGTGTTTTTAAATGAATGTCATCAAGATGCAGTTAACTTAACGTTCACTTAACTTAAGAGCTGTCCAGAAGAGAACTTTCACGGAACGTTACGTTACGTTGTTACGTGAACGTTAAGTGAAGGCTGCCACGTGTTCTAACCAGCCAACCATTTTGCGAGCCACGTCAACAAGACTATTTAATATTACTTCATTTTGTTTGTTTATAGAATGCAGACATCTTCGGTGTATTTTGTCTACATCTCGCGAACTCTAAAACGTCGTACGTAGCCGCTTGCTACACTTTTTTTTTGTATGTCCAGTAAAGCTTCTATTGCAAGTACTCGCAGCCTAATCAATCCTAAATGATTGAGTTTCATTTTAGTGAACCATTTATTTTCAAACAGTTCAAATTATTTGTGTTTTGCTCAAGTTGTTACGTGGAGTGAATCCTGATCACACTATTAGTTTCTTTACGTAAATAGAACGTTACGTTACGGGAACGTTAATTTGATCGTGATCCCGGTTTAAGTGAACGTTAAGTTAACCACATTGTGATGGCTTCCATTAAAAAAAAAACACTATAGGACCTTTTTACCCTTTGAAGATAAAGTAGACGTTTTGTGAAAAGTAGATCGTGATCCTGACATTACGTTGAGTGAAATCATTCACGGTTTCTTTTACTGTACCGAGGGTTTTCCATTTAAATATATTATTGGAAGGGACGTGTCCCCCTTGATCCCAAACTAAAGTCACTTTTATTGTATTTTCTCTTTACAAAAAGAATTAGCGTTGATTCTGAATTGAACAATTTCATAAAAATCATTACCCGCCTTGGTGGCCACGTGATCTAACGCGCTACTCTCACAGTACACTAGACTGCTGATGACGGGGAGATCAAGGTTTCGAATCTCGGTCGGGTGGTTTTCCTAAATGGTTTTCCACTCTCCCGCCACAGAAATAAGGGTACACTTCCTCTAAATATAACCTCCTAATCCATAAAACCATCAGAGTAGTTAGTACATGAGCGTATAACCCGAACGGGTGCTAGAAATGAAAAATGTGAGCGCGTCTCGCCACCCAGACGTCAGTTGTGGAGAGGCCCGTCTCCGCGCACATAACAAGCTCCTGCTATTTGACCTTGGGATTGTTTTGTCAAGTTTCAAAATAACGCCAAACTCTCTCGAAGGTTGTCGTCTCAAGAGGAAGTCGAATAGTTTTCTAAGTGGAGATGTTGTTTGAGGACACACGACGTTGGTCATTGCACAAGATGGACGCCGAGCGCAAGTGCGTCAAGACAAATTTAATGTAGGTGTGCATGGATGACCTTCGATACGTTAAATGCAAAGGAGTTATTTCTGGTTTTTCAAATAAATCGTAGGACACAACCGTAACACAATTTCTCATAAAGTCTATTAAAGCTAGCGAAAAAAATTATAAAAAATATATTTTTATTTAACATGAAACACTATTTCCAAATATCCATTTTGAACTCAATCTTAAAGGCTCTTTTCGAAATATTTCAAATTTTATAAAATTTATCATAAGTTAACTACCCTTAAATTATTTTTTAATCCTAGGAAAACCAACAAATCTTATTTATTACCATGTAAAATAATCTCCAATTACTATTTTGAACCAAATTTGTTTAATCTATTTTCAAAAATCCCGTAATTCGAAACTATCATTTCATTATTATTTAAAGAAAAATAAATATATGTAATTATTTATAATGTAGAAAACTTAACAGATACCCATTTTGAACCAAATCGCTAGAACCAAATCGCATATCTTAAAATATTAATGTATTCGAAAAATTACTCATCAATAAACTACCCTTAAACTAATTTCCATCCCAAAAACAAGCAAGCAAATTTATTTGCCATGTCAAAAAACATTATACATTCTAAACAAAATAATTGTATAGCGAATTTCAAAATATTTCGAATTTTCGAAAATGACTCCTCAGTAAACTACCATTTAGTGAATTTTTAACAACAAATAAAAGCACACAGTGTTCTTTGTCAGGTAAAACCTTGTACTGTACATTAATTTAAAAGAAGATCGTTTGATCCATTTTATAAAAATTTGCAATTAAAAAAAATCACTCATCATCAATAAACTGCCCCTAAATTTGAGGGCTAGGGTCAAAATCATAAAACTGTCTTTATAACATCTAAATATCAAGTTTGAACAAAATCTATCGAATTGTTTCAAATCTGTTGCCAGGAATAGACAGACAGAACGGAAGAATCCACTTTTTTGGGGGAGAGGGGGTAAGGGGTTAGGACACACAGAAAATAAAAAAAAAATCATTATCTCGAGGCAGAAAATGTTCACGATTGCAATACTCTTTCTTTATTAGAGAAAGTAAAAAAAAAGGGATTTTTTTTATTTCGCAACTGGTGCCACCTTCAAATTTGGAGGAGCCATAAAACCGTCACAAAACTTTTCTTCCTGCCTGAATCTTACCCTGAGGTTGGTAATACTGAAGAAATAGCTGGCGAGTGTCATTATAACTCCTCTACGAAAGCGAGTGGTATATTTTTACTCGCGTCATTAACAAACATAAAACATGTGTGTCCCCTCTATCATCCCCCCCACCCCCCCAAAGTCGAGTGGTATTGTCCCATCCGGCGAGAGATAGTCCCTTGTTGCGCTCAAGCTCTCCCTAGAAGATTGACAAGTGTCTCACAGGAAATGAACTGATGACTCGTCACATATGTACTTGGAATAATAGAACAACTGGGCTCGTAAATGCCCGTCATACACAGGGGGGGGGGGGGGCGAGGTGATATTCCTTTACTTAATTCGCTATAGAAACTTATATCCGAACGATGATAACTGTAATGAAATACTCGGTGAAATGGATAATACGTAAAAATTTGACGTGCATTCAAATGGGCCTTGTTTGAGAAAATATATATATAAGGCCGTTGCCTACCTGTGACGTCACGACAAATCAAGATAGGATTTACCACGTAAATTTATTTACGTTTCTATTCGGCGTGTTTTAAAAATAGAATCAAAACAAAAATATCCATCCTTAAATAATACCCAAAAATAGTCTTAACAGTGTCACAACCTAATATTTTTGATACTGAAGTAGTTTTTTTGTAAACGTATTTTTTTTTATAAATTGTCTACAACTAAGACTATTTGGTTTAGTCATGAAAATGTCCTGTGGGAATTTCCTGCCAGGATGTAGATAGAAAAAGTCCGTGGTAGCATATGTCTATATATCTAGAATAGGAAACAGGGAAAAAAGGTAATTAAAAAAAAATAGTCAATCAATGGTGTCCAAGTGCAAATAATAGAGTGAGTGTGCAAACTCGTCAGGATGACGAGGGGAAAGGTTATCAGCAGATAGCAGATAGTGTAGAGTGAAGTTTCAAACCACATGACTTGACGTATGAATACGTGAAAGTAGATCTGTTAACTTTTCCTAGGTGTCAGTGAAAAAATTCGATAGTCCGACCTCTTGACTCAGTTGGTAGAGTTTCTCCCTATTAAGGTAAGAGTCCCGGGTTCGATTCCCGACATGGGAGGAAAAGGTATTGTTGGTAAAATGTTGTGATAAATTAACGGTCGGGAGCCGGGTGTTGTGTCTGTTTCAGATTTAAGTTAGTTTATTAGCCGTGTGCTGATATAATCTGTCGGTTCAGAAAGTGCACGTTAAAAAACTCAAATAATAAAAACAAAAAAATATCAATAACTTTAAACACGCATCAGTGTGGTCACGCAGACTAAATGTCAAGAGGTTAAAATTCTAATGTAATGAACTGAGGGTGTATTTTTCCTAAATGGTTTCATACTCTTCCTTAATGCGAATGCTGATACAATTCCTCCAAATTATAAATTCTACCGTTCTTATCCCTACCTTAGGGTACGGCCAAACCGAGCGAGCGACTAAAATATAAAATAGAACACATTGGTTGTAATGAGAGGTGGCCAGACTGGAGCGAGCGCGCTTGAAAGATATAACTGGTTCTATCTTTCAAGCGCGCGCGCTCGAGCCGGAACAGTCTAGTTTACAGGCGCTGGGTAATATTATTGTGTGTTGGTTCATTGAGTGCTAGGAAAACTTCTCAATTTGACATGATATTTGATTAATTGGTAAGATCATAATTTATATATGTAAAACTGATATGTTAAAATACTTCAATATTATAATCAAAGTAGGCCTTTACAAATAAGAATTACCATTAACGTGTAGAGAGGATGGGAAAACTACAACAATAAATCACTTGTCAAAAACCACCCTCAGTTCACTGAACCAGGATTCGAACCTTTGCCTTATCACGCGCTCGCTCACCAGTTTGGCCACCCAGCCTCTTGCACGCTTGTCAATCTGGCCGAACCAGTTACTAGAGTAATTAAAAGGCACAGTGAGGTAGGTATTTAACGTGCGCTTTCTAAACAAACATTTTATCAGAACCAGATAATTACTATGAGCGAGAGTGAAAGAGCCTACCAATTTTGCCGGAAAGGTATTTTCACACACCTTCCATGGTTCTTTTACAAGCCACAGTCAACATGGGACCGAACGGCTTTACTTGCCATATGAAGGAAGTTGTGCTACGAATTTTCATCGCTCAAGAAAAATCCGTTGACCCCGATGGGTTTAAACCCATGAACCTCGGGTCCTGAGGCGAGCACTTTACACCAAAACCACCGATGTCTAAAAAAAAAAACCCACAATAACCTCAAAATTAAATGCACCATATTAATCAGGTGGAGGTAAATTCTGAAATATTTGAATATTATTATTATTATTATTTAGCACCGCGTCTTACTACCCGTTCGGGTTATACGCTTAAGTACTAATTACGCTAATGGATTAGGAATTGGGAGGTTGAATTTAGAGGAAGTGAACCCGCATTTGCGTGGAGGGAGAGTGGAAAACCATTTAGGAAAAACCACCCCCAGTTTCACCCGACCGAGATTCGAACCTCGATCTCCCCGTCCTCGGCGGTCGAGCTCAACACGACTAGCGCGTTAGCCAACTACGCCACCGAGGCGGGTAATATTTGAATAGTTTTCGAGATCAGACTGTACCGCACAGCTCGGTAACGACGACTATAACTTTAAGAATCGAGCAATAAATAGCGGCCATTGAGGTTCTAAACATGTAATTTGTGAAATAGTGGACGTCACTGGAAACAGAGTTTATTTAGACTGGATGCAGAATAAAGTGCTCTCAGTCCGAGCCTTGAATTTATGTACCGGGGTCATTGAACAAAGACGATATCTAAAGGCTCTCGCAATTAGGACAGAAATCCTTTTCAGTGACCGCATGGTCTAAGGCGCTACTCTCGCAGTGAACTAGGCTGCCAAAGACCGGGAGATTTGAGGCTCGATCCCGGTCGGGTGCACCGAAGGTAGTTTTTAATAAATGGTTTTCCACTCTTCCTCCACGCAAATGCGGGTGCACTTCATCTAAATTAAATCTTCCTAATCCCTAATACATTAGTGTAATTAGTATATAAGTGTATAACCCGAACGGGTAATAAGACGGGGTGCTAAAAAAAAAGAGAATAAAACAAATAAATGTTAAGATCCCATCTAAAATCAGGGTTACCACTATTTTCTTATCAAGAAATTCCCTGTGTTTTTAAGTTATTATTTCCTCGCGACCCCATCGGAAAAAGGAATTATTGTGATCGTAAAAAAAAAAAATCGAATTTTAGATTGTGATGGATGTCGACGTTTTGTGATCCTCTGAACTCAAAGAAGTAGTTTTCACGATGTCTGAGTCTCTGAACTCAAAGAAATAGTTTTCACGATGTCTGAGCCTCTCAACTCAAAGAAGTAGTTTTCACGATGTCTGAGCCTCTGAACTCAAAGAGGTAGTTTTCACGATGTCTGAGCCTCTGAACTCAAAGAAGTAGTTTTCACGATGTTTGAGCCTTTGAACTCAAAGAAGTAGTTTTCACGATGTCTGAGTCTCTGAACTCAAAGAAATAGTTTTCACGATGTCTGAGTCTCTGAACTCAAAGAAATAGTTTTCACGATGTCTGAGTCTCTGAACTCAAAGAAATAGTTTTCACGATGTCTGAGCCTCTGAACTCAAAGAAGTAGTTTTCACGATGTCTGAACCTCTGAACTCAAAGCAGTAGTTTTCACGATGTCTGAGCCTTTTAACTCAAAGAAGTAGTTTTCACGATGTCTGAGTCTCTGAACTCAAAGAAATAGTTTTCACGATGTCTGAGCCTCTGAACTCAAAGAAGTAGTTTTCACGATGTCCGTTTTCTGTATATAGACTTAAAGCCGTAACCGTTTTACCGATTGGGCAAAAACTTTGTACCTATGGTTTTCATATTATGGTTACCCAAAGGAATTTTTGAAAATTATCCATCCAACCTTAAAATTGATTGGAGTTTACTTGAGGTCAAAAAGAGAGAAAAAAGAAATGTTCTCGAAATCGGGTCTAATTATTTTCATTAAAACTCGTATTTATACAAATAACAAACAAAATGGCTACTCTCATTTTAGGGTTGGAGATCTAATTTAAAAAAAATCTTCTGGGGAACCTTATGGAAACCCTAGATAGACTACCAAATTTTAGTCCGATCGGTAAAATGGTTCCGGCTCTAGGCCGAGATACCCAACAAATTTGATAGGTCCTTTCACGCTCGCTCATAGAAAGTCAGTGTGGAGGGACACTGGGAACCACCACACTTTCTAAACTCCCTAGTACATGGGATTTTTACCAGATGGTGCTAGCAGCACTAACCAGCCGAAGGTTTGAGTGCTTGTCCAGCGACGGATAGATTCAAATCACAATCAAACCAACCCTTGGGTTGTTGACTGAAGAAGAAGATGTGTGTTCTCTACAGCTGTTTTGGGAAATGATCCTCCGTCTATTCTATCCTGTCACTCACTCTCTTCTTGAACCTCTTGCCAATTATAAGCCCGATCTAATACCCGGGACTCCTGAAGGTGGCGGATTATAGGTCATACATAACTTTGTAGCAGCTGCAAAGAATATGAACTAATAAATCACTAAACAAATTTTGGATGACTGTACCGCGCATGCGTCAGCCCTAGGAGTGGCCTCATCTTCTGCAGACGGGAAAGTTATATAAATACTGTTACAAATTTATAATACCGAGGGATCATTGATATATGTGGTTGGTGACCTGGTGGTCTCGGGGGTAAGGTGTCAGACTTCTGTGCTGGAGGTCCAGGGTTCAATCCTTTGTTCCGGAACAGATTTATCTGATTGCCAAACCCTTCCTTCACCTCTGACAAGACGTGTATTAATCACAACTTGTGAATGTGTGGAATGTCAGGCCTCCACCGTGGTTCGGATTCAACGTTAAACTGTAGGTCCTCCAATTCAACTCACAATCAACCTACCATTACACATTTGTGTAGGTGCGTATATCCCGAACGGGTAGTAAGACGCGGTGCTAATAGTAATAATCTATGTGGTTTTGCTTAGAGGAAAACAAATAAATTTAATGTGTTCATGGGCTTAGAAAGGTGAAGGTTGGAGGGGGGGGGAGCCCTTGGAAGCCCCTTCCCCTCCCTTGGAATTAATGTAGTCCCCAACGTGCGGGTTCCAGATATAAACTTCCAATCTTAAAAAATAGTTTCAGTATTAATGTGAAATTGGATTTGAAAGAGGTTGTGTTTCAACTTTCAGGATGGTGTTGATTGGCGAGTTTACATTTTGGCTGCCGTGAACTTTTTGAGTTCCTTATGTTGGGATGTAAGGTACGTAACGCGATAAAAGGTCAGTACTTGTGCAGTTTTTTTCAGCAAACTATTTTTTTGGGGGCGCCAAAATAAATCAAATTTTCCCAGTAAAAACATAAGAGTTTAATTTTCTTCACACGGTGATATCAACAGTTGTTGAATATCTGCATGAGCATAGTGACATTAGATGAGAAACTTTTTAAACGAAGAGAAAAAGTTGTCATTAAATTCCAGAACCCCCCTTGACAGATATTCAAGAAATGTTGATATCACCATATGAAGAAAATTAAACTCTATGTTTCTATTAGAGAAATATTTTATTTAATTAGGCTAAAAAAAGTTTTGAAATAAAAATTGCAAAAAACACTGCCCTTTTCTCGCGTTCCCTTCACTCCCACCTGAAAAGGGGGGGGGGGGAAGGGGTAGTAGGGGCTAATCTTGAGGCCCAAGGCAGTCTAAAGGTATGGTTGGCTACACGGAGCCGCACCGCACCGCATTTTCTAACCATTTTTATATTCTTTATGGACTGAGTTCTATTACGAAATAAGTTTTTATTTTTTTTATTTTTACTTGCATAGGTTTTCACCTATTTTCATAATATTAAGTTAGCTATTAATTATGAAGACTAAAGTTTTAAGTTAGCTAATAATTAAGAAGAAGAATGTTGTTCAATAAGTTGTTTTATATAATATTGTTTATCTTGTACGTAATGTTGGAAACAATGACTACAGCGTCACACGTGACACGGTTGTGAAAGAAATGCCTAATTTTACCATAAAAACAAAGTTCCCGAGACATTTATTTCGTGTAGGTGGCTACACGGTCCGCACAGCACCGGAGAAGTGAGGAGCAACGCTCTCTCGACGATTCGTCCGCGCCAGTGCGGTGCGATGCGGACTCGTGTAGCCACTTTGCATTTAAAAACAAGGATAGCGTTCCACCGGAAAAATGCGGTGCGGCGCGGCTCCGTGTCCTATAGAGTGACGAGTAATAGTTTTTTTTTCTTTAGAAATCATTGTTGTTTGTTATTTCATTTCGCCATAAATTGAGTCAACAGTTTCAGAAGTCCAAAACAAGATCTATCGACCACCGCATCTTCAGTTAAATAAGTGTCGGGAAATTTTTGAGGGGTTGAGAAACGACACAAACTAAACTGATTTCAGTCCTAAAAAAAAAAATGCTACTTAAAATATAACTGTCCTAAGAGGGGGGGGGGGAATGTAATAAAGTACAGATAGGCTGTTTATATCCAATATACTTAGATGAGTTGTAGGAAAAACTGCGCCGGTGATCACGAGAATTAAACGTCGAGATCATTTAATCTGATTTGCTGGTAACCGGGCCAGTCGGGATTTACATCCCAGTTAGGTCTACCGAAGGTTTTATTTTTTTTCCTAAATGGTTTTTAGCGCTCTGCCTCCACGCAAATCGCGGGTGGATTAAATCTAGATTCTACTTTCCTTATTCCTGACAAATTAGCAT
Source organism: Timema podura (assembly GCA_033556935.1). Classification (NCBI taxonomy): domain Eukaryota; kingdom Metazoa; phylum Arthropoda; class Insecta; order Phasmatodea; family Timematidae; genus Timema; species Timema podura. The sequence continues at coordinate 76,306,729 of JAVRXN010000011.1, forward strand.
AATTAAGAGCGTTCATTATAGCAGACCCAATTCAGCTCCAAGCTCACATCTACGTTTGCGTGTGCGTGCGCGCGAGGTATGAGGGAGGAGGGGGGGGGGAAGGAAAAGAAAATACCTAAGATATGCCAGAAATGTGTGCAGTGCATTCGTATTTGAATGATTATTCGAAATTTTCCGCGGTGACGATGGTGGACATAGCGGCAAAGTTTCTTGTTAGTAACTACAGTATGTCCCTATAGTGATAAAATTAAGATTTGTGCACAGTGCTTATCTGTGAAGCCAATCTAAAATGGCAAAAAAAAAAAACCCCGGCCTTTTAAAGGAGTTTTTTATAAAATGTAATTTAATATTTCAACAATGTTCAGTGTTAGGAATTTTATTAACTCTTTAGCTCCATCAATGTTTAATCCGAAATGATCCACGTGCAATAGTGTTGGTGTAAATTTACGATTTCTAGCCGGCTGTATCACAGAGTTGATGGGCATTTGAGTCACGCTATTAATGCTGTATGTATTACTATCTAAGCTTATTTGTGTAATATATATTATATACGGTATATGTATAAAATATAAATAAATATGTATTCATTTATAAATATATGCACATAAGATATATATACAAACAAAAATATATATGTAAATACATATATAGGGCCTACTAAATAAATAACTAAATAAATATGTATGTATTCGTAGAGGAAGTGTACATGTAATTTTATTTAGCATCGCATATTACTACCCATTCTGTTTATGCTTATGTACTAATTACGCTGATGGTTTTAAAGATTAGGAGTTTACCCGAATTTACGTAGAGGGATAGTGGAAAATCATTTTGAAACAACCACCATCAGTCACCCGACCGAGATTCGAACCTCAATCTCCTCCGTCATAGGCAGTATAATCTACCGCGAGAGTAGCGCGTTAGAGCACACGGACACCAAAAGCGGGTTTACTTGATTTGAAAGAATGATAAATATTTTAGGAAAACCACCCGAGTATCTGCAGGCAGGGCTCGAACCTCGACCTTTTCCATCGGCGTCTGTTTGCGTGTCCATCGGTGTGGGTTGTATAAAAGTTCTTAATTAGTTCTAATTAAATGTGTTCCTCGGACTGATTCCAAGTTCAATTTCACGGGGCGGCGCTTCTTCCTTACAGTCAAAACTGTTTGGCCAAGAACCAAAAACTGGCTCTGACGCGCTCTTTGGCTCCACCTTGGGAGGCGCTTTCTGACAACCCAATCAACAAGGATCATAACTGTACTGCCATTCTGGGTGGTCAGGTGAAAAAAAAAATATGACACTATCACACTTTAATTGGACTTACAATCATTAGGTTTGGAGATTCAGGGCTGCCACTATTTTATTAATACAAAATTCCCTGTGTTTTATAAAAGGAGTTCTCATTGTTTAATTTCTTTTTTTTTCTCAGGGGTCATCCAACAACCAGGTAACGATTTTTTCCTACCCGTTTGAAACCCCCCTCCCTCATTTAACACCAAGTAGACCTTTAGTCTGACCCCCCCCCCCCCCCCCCAAACCTTCAACCTGACACACGTACATTTTCACATCAAGAAAATAGAGAAATTTTTTTGACACTGAAAGATGAACAATGATTTTAATACTACTCAGAATCCATTAATTTTTTTGAGCATTAGACTTCAAGTATATGATGTATACTACGTATTGGATCGTTTTCTGGAACTACTTCTCTATTCTGTCTACACTCTATTCACGATATTAATTACTCTCTGAAAGGTCTTTTTTCCTACCAATATCCAACTATATAATAGATTTCTGGTAGGGAAAAAGGCCTTTCAGAAAACAATTCCTACGCTGAACAGACTTTAAGCTTATACTTCCTTTCGGCCTTCACCCTTCACCTACAACAACTCGTGTCACTAAGAAAGAGGTGAAAGAAAAATACGAAACTTCTTATCTCAAGGCAAAGAGGAAAGCTCGCTGCTAGTTTTCAAATATCTTAAAATCCGCTGTTGTGAGTCTATAAAAAAATTAGTGTATTTGTCGGAAGAAGGCTAAATCTAGAGCCTTTTTTCATCAAGCCTAGTCTTATGGCTCCCCAAATACGCTTAAAAAGTCGTCGAAGAATTAGCTAGTGTTTTATTAATAGAAAAAGATGTGGTAAAATGAAACTCAAAATATAAGGTTGTCAAAGGATTTTATTTTGGCGTGACCCATATTTTTAAATAGCGCATCCTATAATTAAATACTGTGTTAAGAGCTGAACGTATGCGCAGCAATTTCTCGCTTAGCGAGGCAGCCCCGTTAACGTATTTTGTCATATATATAAATTTCATTTCAGGAGATAAATTTAGTTTAATTTTCTGCATATAGTAATCTCAAGAGAACTCCAATACTTGTCATAAGCATATTGGCATTCGAACAGAAACTTTTTAAACGAGGAGTAAACGTTCTCAACGAGCCCATTAACGGGCGAGGCCGTTCAGATTCTTTGAGCACCTAAAACTTTTTAGAAGGCACGCCCTTGATACAACAATATTCTCAACGGGCAGCCTCTTACAATAAACAAACACAAGCCGAGCTGAGCGAGACGAAAGAAAAAAAAAACCCACCTCAACTGTTGAAATTAACTGATTTGACTTTTTCAAACTAGAGATTTAAATAAACAAAAAAAAAAAAAAACAAGCTTGTAACTTTGGCATGCATTCAAATCGAGAGGATACATACAGTCTAATTTTCATAGAAAGGGCCTTATCTGACCACTGTAAAAGATACTATCTACTTTCATATACGTCAGGTCACGTGATCTTCCAGTTAGACTTTACTCTTTCAGACGCAACTCGAATGGCAGTAAAATGTATCTGTTCACTCTTTCAGACGCAACTCGAATGGCAGTAAAATTTATCTTTTCACTCTTTCGGACGCAACTCGGATGGCAGTAAAATTTATCTTTTCACTCTTTCGGACGCAACTCGAATGGCAGTAAAATGTATCTGTTCACTCTTTTGGACGCAACTCGAGTGGCAGTAAAATGCATCTGCTCACTCTTTTAGACGCAACTCGGGTGGCAGTAAAATTTATTTGTTCACTCTTTCGACGCAGCTCGGTGCAGTAAATGTATATGTTCACTCATTCGGATGCAATTTCTGTCCCCTCTTCGGGACGCAACTCGGTCAAGGTGTGTGGCTTGGGACTTAGCTCGATACAGCTCCTAAAAGGTTCTTCTTATAGAAATTGGAGTGTAGACACAAAAAGTGATCAGGATTAGAAAACGGGATACTTCTGGCGAGGTTAAAAGACCGGTTACTGGCAAACACCAAGTCCAACTGTCGTATTTAAAAAAAAAGTCCTTAAATCAGCAGGACCCCGTTCCGTTTAGATAGAGCTAGGAAGTTGGAACTGTCGGGTGACACTCAGCATGATACGGAACAGGTTTTCCGACTAAACAGGCACGACGCGTTAGTTCGGTTGATTCTGTCTGTACTGAGCTAAGAGTTCCCAGGTTGGAATCCCGGTATGTCCGAGATATTTATCATTGATTTAATCGGCGTCCCTCCTTTTTAAAGTGGAGAATTAAAGCAGGAACTGGAATATGTGTCTGTTCTAGAGTTTATTAAAATTTTGCGCGATTAATTACCTTCCCCCCTCCTTACCCCATATATGTAAATAATCGGACTATACGAACGAATCTAGTAAGACTAAGTGCTCTAAAAATATATTTATATTAGAGATGGTTACAAAAGAAAGTCCAATTCTTATTGGAATGACCTTTTTAGAAAAAAGAAAAAAAAAGCACCCAAATCTATAACTTCTTATTATTTTATAGATATTGATAATATTTTTTCAGAGTGATAGCTGCAGATTATATGGCTTGACGTGTAAATACATGAAAGGAGATGTAGTAGCTTTTCTGTCAGATAAGGCAAATATTCCAGTTTTTTAAAAATTAAATTTTTATGAAATTCACTGTGTTTGCCTTGTTCCCCCCCCCCCGTACCCCCTCTCCCAGACACAAAAACATCCCCTGTATTTTCCCGACTTTCCCAAGTGTTGGCAAACCTGTAAAAGCAGATTAACAGCGTCAAGTCGATGAGTGTGTCGAGAATTTCTTGAGGCGCTCCCCGATTGTCTAACTGGTGGCAGCCGTGGGATATTTTTATGTTTGCTCCGAGAAAAATTTAAAGCTGGACGCGTGCTCTGAAGAAAGCACGACGCCTGCCTGCCCGGCATTCGATGCTGCGGAACAACACCTCAAGGGTGATGAAGATAGTTTGTACTTTATTGGTTAACAAACGTTGGTTCTAAAATAAACTTTTGTTAGGGACTCACGATAACATTTTCATTACTATAAATAATAACTTTTAAGTGTTTATTGAGGTTCCAGCAATAAACAAGTACAACTTAAATAAATATGTTAAGTGTTTTTAAGAGTTTTTGCTGTGGAGTGTAGCTATTTTAAGTAGAGCTTGCTAAAACTGTGTGTAATATGTTATCACCTACCCTGTCCTCGTTTAACCAATCATACATTGGCCTTGCTCCCATGGGAATGTATTTCCACTGTTTAATCATCTGAAGCGTATATCGTAACTTTTTTTTCACTCAAAAGCGTACTTATATTTAGCACGCGTCTTACTACCCGTTCGGGTTATACGCTTAAGTACTAATTACTCTAATTGATTAGGAATTGGGAGGGTTGAATTTAGAGGAAGTGAACCGCATTTGCGTGGAGGGAGAGTGGAAAACCATTTAGGAAAAACCCCCCCCAGTTCACCCGACCGAGATTCGAACCTCGATCTCCCCGTCCTCGGTGGTCGAGCTTAACACGACTAGCGCGTTAGCCAACTACGCCAAAAGCGTACTAAAGCGAGCCCTACAAAATACATCTAGGCGCAACTTTTAGTGAGTTATATGTGCACCAAAACTTTGGGAGCTCTTGGAATTAAGTTATGTTAGGTCAGGTCAGTTCAGGTGCACTTGCGATACTTTAACAAAACCACCCGCGCAAGGCCGTAGCCAGGGGGAGGTTTTGGGGGTTTAAGCCCCTCCTGACATTTTATGAACAAAATATATATGGCTTTATTTATGGCTCAAACAATATCAAAATTAAGATACAACTACAAATTAGGGAGCTTTGTTACCATAAAAAGTACCTCAGAGAGCTTCTATAGGTGTTTAATATTTGGAAATTTTCCTAACCTTCGGCAGCTAGGGGTTATGTTGCCATAAAAACACTTCATATAGCTTCTAGAACTCTTTTATCATTTATAGTTTTTTTCTAGCTTTCGGAAATTGGGGGATGTGCCCACCAAACCCCCCCTGAAATTATTGGCTGGCTACGGCCTTGCACCCGCTTTAGATACGTATCAATTTTTGTTGATACCCAATCAATGAACACCTACAATTTATTTTTCATTGCTAACAATTATTGAAATTCATTAATGTCAACCCTTGTAGAAATATTTTGTATTTGCTTCGTAAAACTATTTAGTTAGTAGAATGAGTTAACAAAAACTGCTTATAGTGTTTGCTTAAGGACTACTGTATAATTGACTTTTTCATGACTAGTTGAAAGAACAAAATATATTAATAAAACTCTCAAAGTTTTTTTTTGCTTCGCGGTTGTGGCGACAAGAAATATTACATTGCATAAAATAATAATTAAAAAGTAATAATATTTACACTTTATCTCATAACTGGTTACCATAAATTATAAAATATATTTAAAAAAAAAATTTCTTTTAGGGAAAAATTCATACAAAATATTAGTTTCAAATTAGAAAGTTTTTCTTTAGTAAACACATGCACACGAATACGACTTGTATGACGTCATCAAATCACCTTCAATCGTCCTGTTCACCATATTTGTTTATGAAATGAAGGCACTCTTTTAGAAGCTCTCATTTGTAAAAATGTTTTAAGTCAACTACAGGCGCCGTTTCCAGAAAAAAAAAATGGTGATATTCAAAAAGTTATTTTCATAATTTCATGTTTAAATCATGTAAAAAAAAAACGCCTAAAAGAAAAATAATAAGTAAAAACAAGACAGTTTGGGAAAGTTTTGATTACTAAAATATATGACAACCGCTGAATACGGCCCATAAGATGAGTAATTATTTTATTTTTATTTATTTGAGGTATTTAACGTACGCTTTGTGAACAGACTGATTATATCAAAACACGAGAATTTCTATGAGCAAGAGCGAAAGGACCTACCAATTTTGCAGGCAAAAGTATTCTCACATATCTGAGCAACGGTTTTACTTCCCCTCCGAAAGAAGTTGGAGCTAAGGAATGTTATCGCTCAAGAAAAGTCCGTCGACACCAGCTGGGTTTTGAACACAGACATCAGGTCCTGAGGCGAGTAATTTACCCCAAATACCACCGAGGTCGTCAGGAAATTGAAGTAGGGCCAAATAAACAGTCGATTCAAAATTTAATAAAGCCCCTTTGCTAGGTAAGCTAAATAAAACCGCGACAGGAATAATAGCTTGTATAAATCCATGACGTCACGTCGTAAATCTGAGTTTGTTTGTTTATCAGACTTACTACTATCAACACGTTATTGTTTATAAAAGTTAGTAGTACGTCACTTACCTCTGGGCGTACGCTTACCACAGTTTGGGAACCACTGCTCGAGAGGAGGTGAAATATGTTCATTCCAGATTGAGAATATTTAATTTTTCCCACAAGCCCAATTGTCATCCTCTGGATTTATCTTCATATTTATTCCTCAAAAACAACCAAACATATTTCCTATTTTATTCAGCCGTAGTGGGCATTAATAACATACCTTGTTTTATTTATTTATACTCTACAAATTTAATCTCATGGCCGGTATTATAATTTAAGAGTTATTTTATGCTAATGTTATGCTCGATATTACATAAGGTGAGTAATACTTTTTTTATCAGCGCGTCTTACTACCTGTTCAGACTAATCGCATACATAATTACTCTAATGGGGTAGGGCTGAGGAAGGAAGAGATTTATAGGTAATATACCCGCATTTGCGTGGAAGCAGACTGGGAAAACACTAAAGGAAAGCCCACCTCATGTATCAACCATTGATTAATTACCTCCCCCCCCCCCCCCACACAATAAAGTTATGAGGTTAAGAATGGAAACGGGGGAAAAAAAAACAAAAAACAAAAAACTAAGAAACCTTAAGGTGGGTGTGCATGGAACGCGAGAAAAGGGCAGTTTTATAGCAAACTTTTTTTTAGGGGACAAAATAAATCAAATATTGCTCCAGCAGAAACATAGAATTTAATTTTCTTCAGATGGTGAGGCTCATGACAGATATTCAACAATTGTTGATATCAATCACCACGTGAAGAAAATTAAACTCTTTTGTTTGTACTGGAGAAATACTGTATTTTATTTATTTTGCCCGTGGCTACAAAAATTACAAAAACACAATTGTTCTTGTGTATGCCGGAGACCATTATTTTAAAACTGGAAATTCATTTTGCCACAATGGTGGAAATAAAAATATGGCAATATTTTCATTCTTAGTCCGTTTAGTGAATGAATGAATGAATGAATGTGAAGATATTATACAATAATCCATAAGTCTTATTTGAAACTTTTAATACATTTTCAGATGAACTTTTAGATTTATAAATCAAATAGCACATATTTTCTAGTATGCCAAATTTGAGTGACTTTCAATCAATGCTGGTGGTTAAAAGTGGGCTTTCTATAAACAAAAAATCAGGGTTTATATTCGTTTTGTCAAGTTGCGAGCTCCACCTGATTTCACAGAGCAATGGATTGTTTGTTAAATTGGTAGCCCTGCGGCCTCGATAAGGCTTCCTTATGAACAGGTTCCACTGGCTCATTCCAGCGGAGTTTATAAGCCCGCTAATTAAGTTAAAAGGTATCTAAGAGCAGGTTGGCTGCACTGGGCTGTCCCGTCTCACCGAGTACACTTTGTTGCAAATAGTTTACGACGTCACTATGAAAACTATAATCTATTTTTAAAGCACCGCGTCTTAATACACATTCGGGTTTTACACTTATTTAATAATTTCACTTATGGGTTAGGGATAAGGAAGGTTGAATTTATTGGAAGTGTACCCGCATTTGCGTGTAAAGGGTGAAGAAATCGTTTAGGAAAAAAAACCTCAGTACAGTCGCCCGTGATCGAACCACGATCTTCTCGTTTAAGATATATATTTTGATAAAGACGTATTCAGAGGGGCAGTGCAGTAATATTTTCACAGAAACGGTATTTTAGAATACAAACTTTTTTTGCGGCCAAAATTGATAGCTTCAGGTCACATAACTTTACGTAGAGATACGTGAAAGTTGTTCTTGCCACTTTGTTAGCTGTCAGAAAAGGGCCCTTTTTAAATATATATATAAATTGCACTGTATAAGTTGTTTTGTCAGTTAACTTTATACGCACAACTACAATTTAAAATTTCGTCCAATTTTCATAGGAAGACATAATTCTACCCCCATCCCCCCTTCCTCTTAGCAGACGATTTCGGCTGAATTTCAATAATATTAAACTTTCTCAGCTCGTTTACGTGGGTTGGATAGTTTTAAGTCACATTACGGTCAAGACTTACACTTATGTGTAAACGCACAAATAAAACTGTAATTTTAAACTTAACCTACTAGCAGAAACATAATTGGGAGGGGGGGGAGGGGAGGAGCATCATTGTTCACCAAAGAACAAAACTTGTATTCATTGTGCCTTCGTTGTGGCTCCAGTCTTGTCTGTGGATGATGGCTCGTCTGATAAATCTCTTGGCAGACGAAAACTGACGATCACCCGACGAACGAAGAGTCCAGACTGACATCTTTACCTGACAGTATTAGAGCTTCGTATATGAATCTAATGCTGCCCGGTAAGATGTGAACAGGGACTCTCAACACGATGTCCAAAGGCAGGCGCCACTCCCGACCTTCCTGATATCAGCAACAAAGATCTTCTTTCTTCCAAGTCACGTCAATTCCCATGGTCGAACACTTTGGATTAAAACGTTTTCTTTGTTGTAAGGAACACAGCTACAATATATTATTGTATAATCTAGCCGGCACTTAGAAATGTTGAGTGGAAAATGTCCAAACTACACCTTTGATTACATCATATTTTAATTATTTATATTTCAGACGTGATCAGTGCCTCGAAGTGTCGTTTTTTAAAATTTAATAAAGCTAATATTCCTGGAAATAATTTATTTAAAATAGAACGTTGAAAGGGGTTTTACGCCCTTAAAAGTTGTAGATGACAAAATGCAAAGCATAGAGATTTCAGCTTCATATTAACACATTGTTAGTTTTTAAAACGAGTCCTAAATTATTTTTCAAAAATAATTAAATTAATATGATAATGAAAGTTCTAATATTAATACGCATCTTTAAAGAATGCAACAATGTCAACTCCAACTAAAACAAAATGGCAAAATTGTGTCCTAATATATTTTTGCAACAGGTCACAATTTTCTTTCTCCGTGATAATCATTGTCATTCAAACGAATTTAAAATATATTTCACTTTACGCCTCAAGACAAAACTTATGAATTTTAATGACGTAGGCTATACAAATTATTTCAACAATGGATTGAGAATAATAATGGATTTTTTTCGGATTGTTGTGTTACAAGGAAAACATGTTTTTTTTTGAAAATTAGTATCAGCGAGCTAGGCCTCCAAAGCAGACCTAATTATTAGTACTACATGAAAATAATTATTCTGTGACAAAAAACAAACTAATTAACCAAGTTTTAATCTCGCAATCTTCACTGACATGTGCACTATGAACTAGGGCATTCAAACTATTAGTGTAATTACACTAATTATTACAACCTACAATTATCTAATTGAGGTTTATCTTGTTGGATGGCATCTTTCACTAAAGAAAAGCATTAATCCAGCCTTATTTATAAGGCCTTAAGTTTTCGAATACTTTGAGGCACCAACATTACAACCCCATAATTGTTTACACGCGAATAAAAAAAGTAAAAAAAAGTGACTTACTGACATATCAATCTGCTCATAAATAGTCATTCATTATTTTTGCTTGTGGTAAATATTATTGCTAGGGAAGGGCGGCTGTTTTTAATTTCACTTTCAGAGTAGTCTTTTGGTTTTAAATAATTAATGTTGGCCGATGTATTTACGTATATAATATGCAAAAAAGCTATCGAAATATTTACTTCACCTATAGCTCGTGTAAGTGGGTCTGTTTCCAACTTTTTATGATTAAAGTATATAATTTCATTTTACTTCAATGAAAACTTAAATAGGCACCTATGAAAATAATTCGTGGGTTCATAAATTAAAAACCGCCAACTAGTAGGCATTCTAAATTCTAAAACGTTATGAAATAATCCACCGATTACAATAAAAAAAGTTAGTATACATGGACTTTTTCATACAATTTGCTTCAATACTTAACTAATTTAAGTTCGTTAATTAAGTTAGCTGAAATAATGAAGCAAAACTAGGAGAACATGATTAAACATTGTTGTAAAGTTTAAATATAAGAACACAAAAGAAACGTTAGGAAAGAATGATGAAGAAAACATACCTTACACACGATAAAAAATAAATTTACATATTTCAATTAATCTCTTTCTTCTTGTTTCACCAGTGCTACCTTGAAGAATTTATTCACATTTAAAGCCCGAATATATTTTCTCAAGATATTCATAAATCACTAGCTTTTACCACCATTTTGGTTCTAGCAGGTTGCGCTACACGTGGCGACAACTGGGCCTATGGATATATTATATATAAAGTACCAACAATTAAATTACGAGAGGTCTACAAAATGCTACTGCGTTGCTCATAACAATGGACGTTTAACAATGCACGAGTAACTTAATAATCAAGACACAAACCTTTTTAACCAAACAAATCCTCACACGGAATAACTACGAAATTAAACTTCAAATTGAACTAACGAGTACGGGTCGTAGAAAAATACTGAGGTGGTTAATAGGGAGCGCTACCAACGAAGAAGACGCGCCGGTCTCCCCTCGATACTTCCCCTATCACGATAAACTGGGTGGACGCTCCCATTGGCGGGGAAGAATAGGGGTGGGGGAAGTCATCGAGGGGACGAAGGCCAAAGTCAAAACCTCTCAAGTCTTAAGGAGATAAGTGTTATTTGGTTCTTATCTAATTTTCTTTTGTGAGTTAAGCTACAAAATATGTTAGTACCAACAAAGACACGGGTTCGATTCAAGGCACTATTTAACTAAAGCTATACTAGGATTTTATATGGCAATATATATATGGCCCTTTACATGGGTATGTATATACTTGTAAACACAGTTTAAAAGTTGAAATTTTTCATTCTGAAAAGACCTAAAAAAACCCACATATTTCTGTTGTTTACTAAACCCTATATCCGAGACGCGTTGAATGGGTATTTTTGTAAGTTACGTATACATAAAAAATGAATAGACACGTTTAAAGTTTCTTTCGATGCGTTAAAAATCCTGTATCAATTTTATCTCGAAGGATACTATATGAATCCAAATACAGAGCTATTAAAAATCTTTCATTATGTGATATCTCCCTGATTTGATGTATGTAGGCACAAACGGAGCCTATACCAACAAGGGTGGGTCGTCGATGTGTGTATTTGCTGATAACACTCGTCAGACGAATGAGACGATATATCTAAACCGAATATATCGAACTATTTTCGGTGTAGGCCCTAAGATTAGATAGAACACCGAGTGAAACCGTTCTTGGAAATTATAAGTTTTGAAAACTTTTTCTTCTCACTTCTGTTCCATTCGCTACCTTTTTCATCAATACCTAAAACAAGTTTAATCCATAATTGGCCGAAAAAGTTCGATACAGATTTAATCTTGCCTTTAAAGTTAAACAAATGTGGATTGTACAGGTAAAAATCATAGGTTCGTCACGTGATATGACAAACTACGTCACCATTTTGATTTAATATTTTCTACTTTTACCAGAATCCAACCACTTAACTTTTTTTTTTTACTAACAAAACAATTATTCTAAGACTATTAGGTAGTTTAACGATTTTATTGTTTACAATATTAGCTTGTTAACAAATTCTTGATTTAATGTTTCATGGTAATATGTGTGCGATTTGTATTTTACTGGAATTACGTTCGATTCCAGTCACAAGAGCTACTATAAGGCAGGGGGGCACACTTGCAACTATCAGTTGTTCAATAGTGGCACAACAGTTTGATCCGCCAATGGGTAAACCATGAACACACACGCAACTAAATTTGCTCAGTTTAAACATGGATTTCAATGAGTTAGCTGTGATGTTTGTTCTTGAGCTGAGAAGAAGGAAGAAAATTAGAATAAAGAGGCGATATTGGGAACATCCAATCACTACCCAACGTTTGGTGAAAGGACAATTTCATAAATTTATACGAATTTTACGAGCCCACCAGGAGAAACTTTTTAGTTACTATCGCATGAGTGTTACCACCTTTGATGAACTTCTGGACCTAATGCGGCCTTACATCACTTACAAAGATACTAAGTGGAGGAAAGCCATCCCTCCAGCAGAAAGACTTTCAGATCCAACTGTTTGTTGCAAGTGTGCTCACATCTGTTTAAACAAGTATGACACAAATCGGTTGCACGATTAGTTTGTGCCAAAGCATAAACTGTTTGGTTGGTCAAACTTTTAGTTGGATATCAATTGCATGTGTGCACACTGTCATATAAACCCAATGTAGTCACCATGCAATCAAACTATTGCACAAATGATAGTTGCATGTGTGCCCCCTGCCTTGGGAATGAAATAATCCCATTTTATACTAATGATATTTTTTTAAACGCGAAAGAGTTCAACACCATTAAATGGCAATAAAACACCAAGACCTCAAACACTCTTAAATTGGGGCTGAACAGCCAAATCTTAGATAAACACTCTTAAATGAGAGTAGGTGAAACATAAGAGCTTAAACCCTCTCACCTTAACTGAGAGTGAAACGCCAAGAACTTAACCCCTCTTAATTGAGAGTGAAACGCCAAGAACTTAAACCCCTTACCTTAATTGAGAGTGAAACGCCAAGAACTTAAACCCCTTACCTTAATTGAGAGTGAAACGCCAAGAACTTAACCCCTCTTAATTGAGAGTGAAACGCCAAGAACTTAACCCTCTCTTAATTGAGAGTGAAACGCCAAGAACTTAAACCCCTTACCTTAATTGAGAGTGAAACGCCAAGAACTTAAACCCCTTACCTTAATTGAGAGTGAAACGCCAAGAACTTAAACCCCTTACCTTAATTGAGAGTGAAACCCAAGACTTAAACCCTCTTACCTTAATTGAGAGTGAAACGCCAAGAACTTAAACCTCTACTTAACTGAGAGTGAAGCGCCAAGAACTTACCTAATTATTGTGAACGACCGATTATACTTACTAAGTACGATAAAGCACAATTTATTTCTAGTTGGTTACAATACCTACATGGTACATATTGAATTAGCAGATAAGTCATCCTTCGGTGTCTGTCTGGGAGTACTTCAATTAGCAGTCACGTGATCATAATTAGCAGTGTGACACTGTGGTGCGACAAAGCTCGAAAGACCGGATGAAGAAGGGTTAGTTTGGCCAACAACAAAAAATATATATTAGAGCTATTATTTATGTATTTTCCCCCAATTTGGAATTTTAGGGATACCTTAAGGATGTCGCCTACTTGTGACGTCAAGGCCGGCCAAGAAACGATTTCCCATGTTAGTGAATTTACCGTTTTACTCAAAGAGTTTTAAAGATATAACGTTGAAACAAAAACTAAAAATTCTTAAATAATTCTAAAAATAGTCCTACAGTGTCACAATATTATTATTTTTATATTCAAGTATTTTTTTTGTAAACGTATTTTTTATAAATCATCTAAAACTTAGGTTATTAGACTGGGTCACGAAAATGGCATTTGGGAGTCTTCCTGCCAAAAGTACATGGTAGCATAATGTATACAGATAATAGGAAACAAAAAAAAGATAAAATTAAAAAGCAAGTCAATGTTTTCGAGGCGCAAAATATTAAAGTGACTGTGTAAACTCGTCAGAGGAAGAAGAAAGGGTTATCAGCACATAGACAAAAGCCCTCTTAGGGTGAACTTATTTTCTTCCCTTCTTCCTATTTCGTACCTTAGCGTCTAAGTGCGATAGGCTTAGATGCTTTGGTGCGTCAAGTTAAGATGCTTTGCAAAATAGCTTTTTTTACGAAACAAATTATATACAATTGTAAGGGGGCGGAACTAATTTTGATGGCCGTACAAAATTTGTATTGAGAAGAAAAACAAATAAAGATGAGGGGAAAGGGAGAGCGACTTATGGTATAAAGTATTTTTTCAGATTTTATAACATTTTGTTGGGCCTAAGTAATAAAATTACTTGGATACAAATGTTTACTTTAATTTCCTTCCAGAGGCGAGCCTAATTGTTTCTAAATGTAAATGGAGGTTTTTAAATTGTTATAAATAGGGTGACCTGGCAGTCTAGGGTAAGGTGTTAGACTTCTGTGCTGGGGGTCCGGGTTTCAATCCTCGGTCCGGTACAGTTTTATCTGATTGCCGAACCCTTCCTTCACTTGACAAGACGTGTATTAATCACAACTTGTGAATGTGAGGAATGCTAGGCCTCCACCGTGGTTCGGATTCCACGTTAAACTGTAGGTCCTCCATTTCATCTCACAATCACCTACCATTATACATTAGCGTAAGTGCGTATAGCCCGAACGGGTAGTAAGACACGGCGCTAGGGGAAAAAAGAAAAAGACAAAAATAATATTTTGATACAAAAACTGCCACATGGCATCCCCGCCTTGACTTAATATTATGAAAACTTCATACAATCAATTCTTTCATAAACTCATTTTTATGTAAAGAAAATCATATCTCTTGTTTCAGTGTACAAAACCTGATGGGAAACAAACATAATAAGAGCTTAATTTTCTTCACGTGGTGATATCAACAGTTGTTGAATATCTGTTATGGGTATAGCGGTATTAGATGACAAACTTTTTAATTGAAGAGAAAAAGTTGTCATTAATTTCAAAACACCTTAACAGATATTCAGCAAATGTTGATACCACCATGTGAAAAAAAAAAATTAAACTCTTACTGTATTTTACACTGGAGATATATTTGATTTTTTGCGAAGGGAAAAAAAAGTGTTGCTATGAAAACAGCAAACACTGACTTTTTCTCGAGTTATATACACTCCTTAAAACGCTAGCACTTAAATGAGTCATGCGAATGGATTGAAACTGATATATGTATACCATACATCAGTCATGGAGTTCCATGAGATGACTCGGTCGTATATGGGTGATGACTAATCTAGATTAGTCCACACTTCCACCTTGAAACATGGTGAGTATGGTCCAAGTACAAATAGCCATTCAATGAATCACAAGAGTTCAAATATCTCCATAACCCTAAATACAATAGCATTATCCCTTTCTCTTGCAAAATGTAAAGATAATGTCTTGTCTGGAAGGATTTGTTTAAGTAAAATATTTCAAGTTCTGTCTCAATAATTTTACAAACACCTACCTTTCATTTTGAGAGACCAGACTGTAACCTCCTCCCACACCCTCCCAATAAAATTTTGAATGTGAAAGTAAAATAAGTAATAGTTGTTATTTTTATCTCAAGTTTTTCAGCTTCTTTTCGAACTTCCTAAAAAAAAAATATATCCGCGTACGCCGTTGACCCTGGCTGATAATATGACATTGAAATATCAAAGGTATAAATACAGAATCATCTGGTTTGTCACCCACGTGAAAGGTCAGGGGGTTCGATGTCCATGCCAACGGTGTTTTTTTTTTGTTCCTAAGCGGTTGTCAGCTTTCCAGCCTATGTAAAATGCGTATATATTATTATTATTATTATTATTATTATTATTTAGCACCGGCTTACTACCCGTTTGGGTTATACGCTTAAGTACTAATTACGCTAAATGGATTAGGAATTGGAAGGTTGAATTTAGAGGAAGCGAACCCGCATTTGCGTGGATGGAGAATGGAAAACCATTTAGGAGGAAACCACCCCCAGTTCACCCGACGAGATTCGAACCTCGATCTCCCCATCCTCGGCAGTCGAGCTCAACACGACTAGCGGGTTAGCCAACTACGCCACCGAGGCGGGTGAAATGCGTATACAATTTCCCCTCTAAATTCTTCCCTCATCATCCCTAAATCCTATATAAGTACATCCTGTCCGGGTGGAGCTCGGGCACAACAAAATAATATAAGCCTGCGTTTAAAAAGTGCTCGTTAGAACACTTGGCAATGTTCTCTAATTGAGGGTGGTATTTTACAGCCATATTTATTTTATAAAATAAATTAATTTATATTAGTTGAAAAATGACACCTGGACACAGGAATCGAACCCGGGACCTGGTTTAGTACGCCAATTGCTCTACCCACTTGAGCTATCCGGGAGTCGTCTGTTCTCAGGGTCATTCTTCACTTATAGTTTTAAGGCCGATTCTGTGATGGACGTGTGGAATTGTCAGCTACATATGAGCGACCAAATGATATCGGGGGATATCGACTATACTCCATTCACGGTAGGAATTACTCTCTGAAAGGTCTTTTTTCCTACCAGTATCCTACTATATAATAGCTTTCTGGTAGGGAAAAAGGCCTTTTAGAAGTCAATTCCTACGGTGAACAGACTTTACCACAGCCAAACAAGGCTTGAGAGGGCTGTCATGCTGACAAGCATAAAACACAAGATTTTAACTAGAGCGAAATTTCAAAGGCTATTATCAACAGACAGGGGTGACCTGGCGATCTAAACGTGTCAAGACTTCTGTATTGACGGTCCGGGGTTCGATCCTCGGTCCCGGCACAGATTTATCTGATTGCCAAACCCTTCCTTCACCTCTGACAAGACGTGTATTAACCACAACTTGTGAATGTGAGGAATGCCAGGCCTCCACCGTGGTTCGGATCCCACGTTAAACTGTAGGTCCTCCATTTCATCTCACAATCACCCTACCATTGCATATTAGCGTAAGTGCGTATAACCCGAACGGGTAGTAAGACGCAATAATAATAATAATAATAATAGACGGATTGCAAATAATTGAAATTACGAGAATGTCCATATTGAGCTCAGAATTCAATTAAATTAAATTAGTAGAAGAATGATATCTGGACAGGAGAATCGAACCTGGGACCTTTGTGTTAGCGCGACAATGCTCTACCATTGAGCTAGCACAATATACAAATAATCATTAAACGGGCAGGCCTCAGGCGGGTCGGCTCGCAAGTTTGATACCCCTATCTTAGAGTATCAGCGTGGTCCCTCAAACTTTAAAATCGGCATCCAGCATAATTTTCTGTTTTTCTGAGAGAGAGAGAGAGAAAAAAAAGTTATCCTGATTTTTAAAAGGTGTTTCCAGCTTTTTTTTTTTTTAAAAAAAGACTTTCAACAAATCATTCTGAATTTAATTATTTTATAAAATGTGTGTTGGAACACGTCACCACAAAGTTTATCATTGGAGCAAATTTTGTTAATAAGTACCTCTCCAAGATATCTGGAGTGGCTATCTACCAGAAAATTTTCAAAATTTGGATACCATTAGAAGCGTTTTAGAGTAATGCTTGTCCTGATTTTTTTTAAATGTGCTGCCTCTAAAACAGAGGCGGGCAAACTTTTCTCCCCGAGGGTCTCATGGACATCTATCTGTAAGGTCTCTAGCCAGCCCACATTTGACAAAAATCTAAATTTACTAAATAATTAACTTTATTTTCACACAAAAATACATTTATTGGTCATATAAAATCCCTAATTACCCTTAACACAAGCTTATACTTGTACACATGTTTAAATACACGCACTGATTAATAATGTATTTAATTTGTTCATTTTTGTTAGTAAAAATCACGAAAGTTTAAATTTGTGTGCGGGCCGCAGAAATTAAAGTCGCGGGCCAAAGTTTGCCCACGGCTGCTCTATAAGCTATTTACAGTGGTCCTCACCTATGGATTGCCGACGGCTGCAGTTGAGTTGTGACAGCACGAGTTGTTCACATCTAAAGAGACAGGTGAATTGCGGCACCACATTTTTAGAGCCACGTACGAATTGCGGCCCGGGCTGTTGACCTCACCTAACCTAACATAACCTAACCTTCGAATTTTTGCTAAAACCATTGAACGACAAGAACTGAGGAAGTTTGTATATTACGAGGGATGTCGACATGAGACGATGATAGTTTCTATCTGATATTTAAGACATCATGATAGAAAGCACACCGCTAATTAGTTGGACACAACTCATACCTCTCCCTGATGTGAGTGGGCCGCAATTCATACGTGTCTCTCAAAAAGACGGGCCTCAACTCGTACACGATTTAAAGATTAGGCCGCAACTCACCTACACAGTTCCCGACAGAAGTCAAAAATCAAGTATAATCTCCGGTGTTCCGTGTTTTCCTGAAACAAATAATATCTTTGATGGATCGTCAAAGTTACATCATCCGGTTCGAGGTCATCCCTGAGTCATTTCGGAGCTCACGCCCCCCCCCCCCCCCGAGGCATGGGCGGACATTTGGGTGCGAGAGTTTACTTTATTGTTTAAAAAAGGTGTCGGGGCGCCGACCGGGGCGGGCCCCCCGAAAATAGCTCCCACGTTCCCTGGACGGGCGTTACAGCTCAAGACAGGTCCGGCGACTCGCCCGATTACATTATATAATACAATACCGTTCTGATGAACCCAGGACTGTCATATAGTCAAATTGCGCGACGGCCGGAAGCTCGCCATCTTGTGATACCGGGTGAGAATCCCGGCCGTGTCGATTTTTTGTTATCACTGCATTTTACTACCTGTTTAGGTTATACGTGTATGTACCAATTACGCTAACGTGTTAGGGATGAGGAAAGTTGTATTCAGACGAAGTATACCAGCGTTTGCGTGGAAAGAGAGAGTGGGAAACCATTTTGAAAAAAAAAAGAACCTCAGTACATCCGATCGGGATCTAACTACGATCTTCCCATCAATGGTAGTCTAGTCTATTGAGCGAGTAACGTCTTAGACCATGCGGCCACCAAGGCGGGTATATTTAACGTTACACCATTTAATTTTCTTAACATTACCGATTATGAACGATCAACATTATTTTAGTCACACTCACTTTTAAACATGTTTCCAAAATATACCAAATATTTTACTCGAATCCATTTTTAATAGAACTCTCCCATTAATCTATCTATTTGTTGCACCACACGACTTTAATAATAAGTGCCTCCTGATGGTAGGCAGGTACCTACTTAAATAAACTTATTCTTATACATAATCTTAAAAAAAAGTATTAATTACTCATATTCTAAAAATTGAAAAATGACACCTGGACACGGGAATCGAGCCCAGCACCTTGTACTGTGTCCAGGTGTCATTTTTCAATTTTCAGAATATGATATCTAGATGGAGTAATTCCCACTAAAAGCATAAATAATAGCTTTGGCTATTTAATTATTAATTACTCACCAAAACATTTACGTAAAAAAACGTACCAAGTTCTACACTACAAAAATTCTTATTCAAGGTCGAAAAAAATATCTAAAATAAAAAGTGCCAAGTTCAACTTCAAATATATTTCCAAAGAACTTGTCACTTCTCGTCTATTTGCGCTCTTAGATAGACCGGCATACCGGATTCTTTCAGGTATGTTTACCCATATATCTTAATATATATGAAACTAAATGATTGAAATTGTTGCAGAAACAGAATGTAAAAAAAGAAGTGAAAAGTTATTTTGAATGCCATTGCAAGTTGAACTTGGCACTCTATTAGATATCACTTCTTTCTGAGGTTGAAAGAGAATTTTTTTTAAATGTAGAATTTGGCACGTTTTTAACATAAATGTTTTAGCGAGATTACTTCTACAGCCACAATCCCATTATAATTATAAATTAAAATCATACTATGTAGAATTAATTCAAAATTGTGTATTGTTTCTTGAATTAATGGGACATTCTTATAAATGTATTACAATAACTGTCACATTTTAAGTAGGCCTATGTACACCATTGTTTTAAATTTATGTAGAAGGATTGCATAATTTAACAGTACATGATATTGAATTCACATGTGTGTTTTAACCTAAAATAAGGTCTACACACTACATGACAACAGATTCACATGTGTATTACTCCAAAAAATATGCTCTACTCGATATATCCATATGCATATGAATGTAAATTATATACATAGTTATGTATCTATATATGTATAAATATATACATATATTATTTTTACTGTGTACTAGAAAGGTAAGAAATTAAAGCAATAACTGCGTATGTGTGTTTTATAATTACATTTGAGTCAATTTGTTTGTCATAACCAAACTTGGCACGCTTATAGACTCTCTTTCGGATACTTTTGGCTATGGTTTTTGATATTTCATTCATACGGCCATTTTCAGTTAAAAATGTCCTATAGAAAAAAAAAGTAATTTTAGTTAGGCATATTTATGTTATAAAATTAACAAACGTGGTTTTTGTTCTAATTTTAAGGATTTTGTTTCACTTCATTGAGCTACTAACCAAAATAGGGTAAACATTCCTAAAATATTTGAAAATATAGATATATGTATTTGTCACCAAAGAAAACAAATTTTAATTTGGGATCGTAAACATTTTCAACCTCGAGATTATGTTTAATCTTTGCGTTTTATGTGACCTCGAAAACAAAAAGGTGGGTTTTGTATTTTTGTGAGACCCTTTGCCTGTCTGTATGTTCCTGGGGCTCAAGAGAAAAGGATTTGATGGATTTCTTTCAAACTTTAATAATTACCTATTATAATATGGTTATACCTTGAGACTTTTTTTAATTTTTGATTTAAGCCCTCAAAACAGGACAGTTTAATGAGAACAAATTTTTGAAAATTCAATTTAAAAGAATAGTTTCAACTATTTTGTTTAGAATTAATATTTGGCGAGTGTTTTACATGATAAATAAAGTTGTAGGCCTATAAATGTTTCTTAGGGTGAAAGGGTACATGTGTTTACTAGCTATTAATAATGTAGTAAATAATTCCTGGGAGACATATTTATTGGGCCACAAATAGTAGTTAGATCGGGCCCCAAATTACGTTACTAAAATATTAAATTATAAAAATATCTAATCGAAACTCAAACCACTCATTGCAATACTTTAAGTGAAATTATATGTTACGATTTTGTATGTTTGGCATGAATCTAGAGAGCTAAGTGCAGGGGCGGATTTACGCATAGGCCTAGTAGGCACTTGCCTACTGCGGCAGATTTTAGGGGTGGGAAATTTTGAATGACGAAAGAAAACATATTTTTTTCTACCAGTTAAAATAATTTCATGGCTTCATCATGTGTGTGATTGTTGTGATTTGCTGTATCTACGTACCAATAAGACAGAGGATCGCCTTAATTAACTGACAATCGTTTTAATTAAAGGTCACTTGTTGAATAAAATGGTTGTGCGGCATCATCGACCAGTTCGCTCAGCACAAATCAAGGCGAAAGATATTAATATCGACTATTTTTTAATTGTGTCCATGCTAATATTTAATTTGTTGTAACATGTTCTACAGTTTAATAATGAGAAATTTATATTGTTAAATCAAATACTATTTGAATTTGTGTGTTGTGATAGTGTAAGAGTATTTATTTCAATTTTTTAAGCAGATTCTTTTAAAAAACCTCACTATAATAATCTAATAATGCAAGCATTTTTTGTCTGCCATTCCACAGATAGCACTTGTTTATATGATATGTGAGGGGTTGTTGGGGGAAACATTTGCGTGGAGGATAAGTGGGAAACAATTTAGAAAAAAACACTCTCATCGCACCTATCTGGAATTCGAACCTTGACCTCACTGTAACCAGAAAACCAGAATACGATATTTAGTTCACATGCCTATTGATCCGAGTATAAATTATATACATATGTTACATTTAAAGTGACTCGACCAAACGGGCTGTTTTCGGTCCAATATGACCAATTATTTTGATCAAATAATAGGTGTATCTCTTTTAAACTAAATTTGGTTAATCAAACATATTTGTTTAAAAAAATTGTGTACAATGAATATTAAAATATAACCGTTAGCTTTAATGGACATTTTGGTTTCAAAAAGGTTAAAAACATGAGTACCAATTTGGAAGGAAAAACACACAAATACGGTTGTCATTCAATTTGAGCAAGATTTTACTTTTGGTAAAGTATCAAACTGGACAGTAGACATGTCAAAGTGAACCTGTTATCACTTGAAATATCAAACAAAAAAGCAATATTTATAATTAATTATAAATAATAAGCTATGTTAATAGTGTGTTTAGAATTATTTGTATGTCTTGTATTTGTACATGAGTATTTGTGGTTAATCAATTTAAATGTATAGCAAAATTTATAAATTAAAAATGTATTATTCATATTTGTTAAATTAAATTCAATAATTTAATGAATCATCCTTTACTAGTCCCGTAACCACCCCAAAATTGTTTCTATTTTTTTTTATACCTACCTATTGTCATTAGTCATCACATTATTTTCAGTATGGATTTCATTTGGAGAAATTGATACGAATGAATATCAAAAACAAATATTAATCTTTTCTTTTACGGGAAGTTAACAAATAGGTATAATTACTATCCTCAAAAAGGAAAGCGATTTTTCGAGAAACTGATAGGCTGTCGCTCATTTCCAAAGTTGCACATCCCCAACAAACTCATTCTCTCTCTCTCTCTCTCTCTCTCTCTCTCTCTCTCTTCTACGTTGTACACAACCCTAGGTGGGCTGAGAACTTTCAAGAAAGAAACTACCTAACCACCAGTTAAGAATTGCCTTTAAATTTGAAGGTCATTTCAAAGTTATTTGCAAGTAAATTATTATTATTATTATTATTATTATTATTATTATTATTATTATTATTATTAGCACCGCGTCTTACTACCCGTTCGGGTTATACGCACTTACGCTAATGTGTAATGGTAGGGTGATTGTGAGATGAACTGGAGGACCTACAGTTTAACTTGGGATCCGAACCACGGTGGAGGCCTGGCATTCCTCACATTCACAAGTTGTGATTAATACACGTCTTGTCAGAGGTGAAGGAAGGGTTTGGCAATCAGATAAATCCGTGCCGGGACCGAGGATTGAACCCCGACCCCCAGCACAGAAGTATTGACACCTTATCCCTAGACCACCAGGTCACCATTTGCAAGTAAACCTCATTCTTAATGAACGTGTAGATTTCTTACGAGATCGAATGAAAATTGTCGCGGCGAGATCAACAGGTTGCCGAACCCTGGTCTAAGGCGTCACTCTAGCAACATAATGGACTGGCGTAGAACAGGGAGGTCAGGGTTCGAATCCTGGTCTGGAGTAATATTTGATTTATTTTATCCAAAAAAAAAGTGTTGCTGTAAAACATGAAAAAAAAAACAAAAAAACCCTGCCTTTACCTCGCATTCCCTACATCCCCACCTTACCGCTCTGCTAAACTACTCTACGTCACGAATCCCACTAAAAGGAAATGATATTAATCCGAGTGTACGATCCTTTTGTTGAGAGTTGGCAATCAAACCGGCCTAGTCTCACAATGTGTACAACAGTGTAAAGAGGATGGTGTGGCAGTGTGCCAATCGCCCGCATACCAGCCTCGTCTCTCTCAGTGGGAGGGAGCTCCCCCTCTCTGTCTTATCTGTCGTTTACTGCCGAGCTAACAAATAAAGGAGAGACACCTCTTCATCGGTCCAGGACTGAAACTTCATCAGGGCACACTTAACCATCGTATGGTGAGGGACTAAGATTCATTAAGGCACACTCCGCCATTGTATGGTGGAGGACTAAGCTTCATTAAGGCACACTTCACCATTGTATGGTGGACAACATTTCACTAAGGCACACTTTACCATTGTATGGTGGACAAAATTTCACATTGTATGGTGGAGGACAAAATTTCATTGGGGCACACTTCACCATTGTATGGTGCAGGACAAAACTTCATTAGGGCACACTACGCCATTGTTTGGTGAAGGACTAAGCTTCATTAATGCACACTCCGCCATTGTATGGTGGAGGACTAAGCTTCATTAAGGCACACTCCGCCATTGTATGGTGAAGGACTAAGCTTCATTAATGCACAACTCCGCCATTGTATGGTGAAGGACTAAGCTTCATTAAGGCATACTCCGCCATTGTATGGTGGAGGACTAAGCTTCATTAGAGCACACTCCGCCATTGTATGGTGAAGGACTAAGCTTCATTAAGGCATACTCCGCCATTGTATGGTGAATGACTAAGCTTCATTAAGGCACACTCCGCCATTGTATGGTGGAGGACTAAGCTTCATTAAGGCACACTCCGCCATTGTATGGTGAATGACTAAGCTTCATTAAGGCACACTCCGCCATTGTATGGTGGAGGACTAAGCTTCATTAAGGCATACTCCGCCATTGTATGGTGAATGACTAAGCTTCATTAAGGCACACTCCGCCATTGTATGGTAGAGGAAGAAACTTCACACTGTTGCACTTTCCGGAATGAGGAGGGCGGGTCACGCATGTCAATTATTGTTGTTTAGAGTGCGACGCCACGCACAAAAAGTGAAGAGCTGGGACGCAAATTACAGAACCTCTTTACACGTTTTATGGTAATATCCACAACAATGCGGCAAACAGGGTCCACGCTGCGTCCCGGGCAACAACGTCACAACTCTCATCAATCTATGCCGGGGAACCATTTGGCTTCTACCCATAAGCTTTCGTCTGACGAGTACAGGGGGAAGATAAGTCCAATATTTTATCTCAGAATCAAGCTAGTGCTGCCATTTGTCTTATTAAAAAGATAAACTGTCATATTTTAATTTAGTTT
This sequence comes from Timema podura, assembly GCA_033556935.1. NCBI lineage: Eukaryota > Metazoa > Arthropoda > Insecta > Phasmatodea > Timematidae > Timema > Timema podura. Next base: position 76,331,535 of record JAVRXN010000011.1, read on the forward strand.
AATAAAATATATACAGTATTTACTAGGACCTTTATGTAGTTTTATTATAGACATTTTTTTGCTGTCCTAAAAAAAAGTGCGTGTAATGTGACTTTCTCCCGTTCATTTGTTGGAAAAACAAAACAAAAAGTAAACCTTACAAATAATAATATTAAATTAGTCATTTATGTGTATACAACTACAGATAAAAATTAAGTGTTCTATTCTTTTTTTTAAAGTTTTCGACACTTAGGCCCACGATCTTTATTTAGCACCGCGTCTTACTACCCGTTCTGGTTATACGCTTAAGTACTAATTACACTAATGGATTAGGAATTGGGAAGGTTGAATTTAGAGGAAGTGAACCCGCATTTGCGTGGAGGGATAGTGGAAAACCATTTAGGAAAAACCACTCCCAGTTCACCCGACCGAGATTCGAACCTCGATCTCCCCGTCCTAGGTGGTCTGGCTCAACACGACTGGCGCGTTAGCCAACTACGCCACCGAGGCGGGTCCCACGATCTTGGAAGTTAGTCTCGCGATAGACCGGACTTCCGGTGACGAGGAGATCGGGGTTCGAATCCTGGCGCAATGTAACCTACTGAGGTGAATTTTCCCAAATAGTTCAACCTCCCATACACGTGAATGTGAGTAACCTTTATCTTAAAATTCTTACTTCGTAAACCCTATCCCCGTTAGTGTCAATTTGCGGATAGTTAGAACATAGTCGTAAAACTGTGAGGGGGTTGGGGGGGGGGGAAGGATACAATAAATTAAGTTCCTTTTACCCCATCAAAATATACGTAACATACATTTTACTTTGACAACTTAGCTCAGTCGGTAGCTTGTCTACCTTCTGGCTAAAGCAACCGAGATCGATTCCCGACATGACCGAACAATTATCTTTTATTAACGATTTGTGTCGCCCCTTTCATCGCGTCTTACTACCCATTAGGGTTATAGGCTTATGTATTAATTACGCTAATGGGTCAGGTAGGGATGAGGAAGGTTGAATTTAAGACGTGTACCCGCATTTGCGTGGAGTGAGAAACCATCAAGGGAAAAATCACCCTCAGTATACCCGAACGGGATCGAACCCCCAATCTCCCCATCATCGGCACTCTAGTCTATTGCGAGAGTGACACCTTAGACCATGCGACCACCGAAACGGGTCACGGTGATGAATTAACAGCCGCGGAGATGTTCTAGATTTAAGTTAGTTTATAAGTCATGCGCTGATATAATCAATTGGTTTTAGAAAGTGCACATTGAATACCGCAAATAATATAAATAATAATAATAATATAATAATAATAATAAGAGGCATAATGCTCAAACCAAACAAGATAAATCCCTGGACAAATGAATAATAAACAATTTCACTCACTCTCAAAATAGACTTGACTACCAATGACGCAGATGTCGGAGTTCGAATCCAAGTCGGGTGGACTGAGGCTTTTTCAGTTATTCTCCTTTCCCGCAAGTGCGCGTACAATTCCTCTTGATCCAACCTTTCTCACACCTAACAAATTAGCGTATAGCCACAAAGGGTAATAAAAAGCGGCGTAGGATAAAAAAAAACCAATGAGTTCAAATGGTACCGTGATAACTTTTGGAGCCCCCTTGTAGCCAGCCGGGCTACCCCACCCTGAATTAAAACAACATTTACCACTCGTTTCATTACCACCCCCCCCCTCTCCCAAGTCTAGGGGGCCAAGACTCGGGAGGTAATGGCTGGCTAAACACGCGAGATGCGGGGTCTGCCAGGGGCGCTACTGTCAACTGCCAACATTGCGGAGAGAAACTTACCTCTCTCTACGATGGTACTGGTCGTATCCTGATGTGTGGAGTTAAGAAAAGAACGCAAGGACGGCCGATTTTCAAAGGCAGGTTATTTTAGATTTTTTTAAAGCACCGCGTCTTACTGCCCGTTCAAGGTGTACGCTTATACGCTAATTATTTTAAGGATTAGAAAGGTTATATTTAGAGAAAGTGTAGCACAAGCATTCGCGTGGAGGGAGAGTGGAAAACAAATTTTAGAAAAAAAAACCCCTCAGTACACCCGACCGAGATTCGAACCTCGATCTTCACGTCATCGGCGGTCTAGTCTACTGCTATAGTATACGCCTTAGACCATGCGGGTACCAAGATATATTAACGTCTGATAAAAGCTAACAACAACAAAAAAAAAACCACAAACTCTCCTAGATTTGTTTTAATTTTAGGAACGTTTGACAAGGTGCAAGCTCGTGACCAATGAATGGCTTGTCAAGCGCGTTTGGAGATAAAAGACTTTGATAGCGAACCCCAAGGTGGACAATAAATAGCGTGTACGGGCCTACGTGAGCTGAATGATACATTACTGGCCAAACCGAGAGCAGCGGGACATCAACAGTGATATTATGGTCCCTCACCCAAAGTGGGGCAAAGGTGTCCCCCCCCCTCCAAATGGCTTCTAGCTCACTCTCCAAGCAAATGAGGGTACATTTATGTCAACATGTCACCTTGTTCATTTATACCTATCTCACAGGGTGGCCCTCAGCATATAATAATATCCACCACTAAGTGGTTAAGGTGGAGTGTTTATATATTTATTATTAGTTAATTTAATCTCGGGGCCATTTCAGCTACATTATCAATGATAGGTTTCTAATTAAAAACAAGATTAGGAAAGTTATCTGGAGAGGAGAGGGGGTACAGGGAGTACATGAGATAGTATTATTATTATTATTATTATTAGCACCGCGTCTTACTACCCGTTCGGGTTATACGCACTTACGCTAATGTGCAATGGTAGGGTGATTGTGAGATGAAATGGAGGACCTACAGCTTAACGTGGAATCCGAACCACGGTGGAGGCCTGGCATTCCTCACATTCACAAGTTGTGATTAATACACATCTTGTCAGAGGTGAAGGAAGGGTTTGGCAATCAGATAAATCTCTGCCGGGACCGAGGATACATGAGATAGTAGAGGAAGCAAGACTGAGATGGTATGGGCATGTAAAGAGGATGTTGGAGTACATGAGATAGTAGAGGAAGCAAGACTGAGATGTTATGGGTATGTAAAGAGGATGTTGGAGTACATGAGATAGTAGAGGAAGCAAGACTGAGATGTTATGGGCATGTAAAGAGGATGTTGGAGTACAGGAGATAGTAGAGGAAGCAAGACTGAGATGTTATGGGCATGTAAAGAGGATGTTGGAGTACATGAGATAGTAGAGGAAGCAAGACTGAGATGTTATGGGCATGTAAAGAGGATGTTGGAGTACAGGAGATAGTAGAGGAAGCAAGACTGAGATGTTATGGGCATGTAATGAGGATGTTGGAGTACATGAGATAGTAGAGGAAGCAAGACTGAGATGTTATGGGCATGTAAAGAGGATGTTGGAGTACATGAGATAGTAGAGGAATCAAGACTGAGATGGTATGGACATGTAAAGAGGATGTTGGAGTACATGAGATAGTAGAGGAATCAAGACTGAGATGGTATGGTCCCATAATGAGGATGTTGGAGATAACAGAGAATGTTCTGAGTGAGAGGAAGATGGAGGCATTTTACTAAACTGACCTGGCCACAAGCTGGAAACAGTTGATGATGATAATGTTTCTAATTTCTAATGACACGAGCAAAAATATTTCAAAATGATTATAGACAATAGCTAGGAGTCTTTATTGATATATTTAAGTTTGTAAAATGATCCTCCACTCGTTACTTGTGTAGATCAATAAACAGATTATTTTACCTTTGTTTACAAACCACACCAAGAAACAACGAGATGGTTTTACTGCCATCGTGTATCTTCACAAATGATATATTATTCTGGGCACCTCAGATTTAATCACTGAAACTTTTGATTAAAATTTAGTAAATATAATAATTGTAAATTGAATCAATTTATTTTATTTTAAAGTAGTTGCGGCGGCCCCGAATGAAACCGGCCCACAGGGATAGTCCACATCTCCTATACCATTAATGTAAATAAGAGGATAGCCCGGACGGGTAGTAAGACGCGGAGCACGGATAGAAACAAAAAGGAACTAAAAACAGAAGCTATTTCCGAAGAAATATAGTCAAATTTTCATGAGAAGACCCTAATCTGACATCTAGAAAATGTTGCTGTATAATTATTGTTATTATTATTTTTAGCACCGCGTCTTACTACCCGTTCGGGTTATACGCTTAAGTACTAATTACAATAATGGATTAGGAATTGGGAAGGTTGAAGTTAGAAGAAGTGAACCAGCATTTGCGTGGAGGGAGAGTGGAAAACCATTTAGGAAACCCCCACCCAGTTCACCCGACCGAGATTCGAACCTCGATCTCCCCGTCCTCGGTGGTCTGGCTCAACACGACTGGCGCGTAAGCCAACTACGCCACCGAGGCGGGTTGCTGTATAATTAGTATTCTAATCGTTGCTACGTTAAAAGATGTGTTCTCTGGGAGTCTACATCTCGAACTGTCGAGAGATTTTACCAATAAAAACACCTATAATTAAGTAAAATGTTAGCAATGTTGACAGGAAAAAAAAAATTGTTTGTATTTTTATGCTATTCGCATTAATAGACTAACAATAGAATTCAGCACTTCAAATATAGCTCCAGGGTTAAGATAAGAAACACTCGACCATGTCAAGAATTATTTTTGTTTACCATTAAAAAAAAAAAGAATTGTTAGTGAAAAATACTCGAAATTGTGCTGATAAGAGTTTCATCTACAAATAAAGATGTTCGGTGCTGACAAAGTTTCTGATAACGCCGTTAGATTATACAACATATATATCCCACGGTTGTGGAAGGGAGGAAATGGCTCCATAATGCCGGGATCACGATCAACTTAAGGGAATCGTGCACGTTATAATTTGGTCATGGGCCGAATTGGTTAGTGATTCTCAACCTTTATAGACTCGCGGCACACTTGTGAAGGGGATTAGAGTCTCGCGGCACACTTATGAAGGGATTAAAGTCTCGCGGCACACTTGTGAAGGGAATTAAAGTCTCGCGGCACACTTGTGAAGGGGATTAAAATCTCGCGGCACCCTCTCAAGATTTTTTGTAAGAAATTTGTTTTTTACATATTTTATTTTTCATACAAAGTATAATATATCAGAGTAGCATATTAAAGAATTAACAGTGTTTAAATTCTGTAACTATTCAAAAATAAAATACATATTTTTACTTGCTTCCTTACTCAGTTAATTGAAAGATATAAATAACAAAAACTCTGAATGAAATCTGTAAATACAGTTATAGAGTAAAATAGTTTTGGAAATCAATTGACTAGCAAACTAAACAAACCACAATGTGGGAGCACTAAAAGTTAATATTATGTAGTCATCAAAAGGGAAACAATGGTCTCACATCGTGTCTTTGAAACGTGCAATTCAGAGAAACACAGAAAAAAAAACCTTTATTCTGCTTATTTTCATTATTGTATGGGAATATATTTTCTGACCGATAATACACGAGTTTCCCCCCATAGGTTTACTGTGATAGACGTGTGGAATAGCGAAACCCGTATTTCCTAGACGTTTTGTTGAGAGGCGCACGCGTAAACTGCTAGCACGTCAGATTGAAATTTCCTCCTTTGTACCTTAACATACGAGTTCCCCGTTTTTCAAGTGCAGAGTTAAAGAAACGCACTGGAAACATTTTTAAATGTGAAAAAGTATTCTCATTCTTGAAGCCATATTTTCATCCAAAACTTTGGTCTCCTACTCATATTTTTCATTCGCGAATATTTTTTTTTAGTTTCACTGGATAAAACGACGCTCACAACGACAGCCAAATCAGGCTATTGTCTATATCTCAAACAGTATACAACACAGTGATGGGCGAAATCGTGTTAAAATGCGATTGAATCTCCCAGTCTGAACGTCAGCTTAGGGACACATTTTCACCAGCTGCTTCCTCGTGCAAAAGTGCGAAAACGTCAAGTGGAATACGGCCTTAAAGAGTTCACGAGACGGATTATATCGAAGAAGTAGTTTGCGCAACATAAAGTTATCAACAGCCCTGTTGACGTTGCTCCAACACGAGTGGCTACACTGGACAATATCATCTCCGAGGGAACTGCATGGCTATTTTTTGGGGGGAAAATAAGCGTTGTCATTATCTTGTTTTCGTGTCGTCAATCTTCCCTCAACTATAAGACGCTGGTTAGTCGATGTCAGTAGCTACTCCTTACCCCCAGCCACCACCTTCATATATAATTGAAAGAAAGGAGATTTGGCAACAGCTAACCGAGAGAGATAGAACGAAGATGGATCGTTTCCCCCATAGGCCCTGCAGATACCTCAGCGGCGATACTGGGGTATACTATAGCAATAACACGTGGGTACCCTTCCCTTAACGTTCACGTAACGTGAACGTTCTCCCCTGGAATTTTAAGTTCGAACGTTTATTTAACTGCAACGTGATGGCTTCCATTTAAAAAAACACGAGAAACCTTTACGTAACGTAAAGACACAAAAGGCATCCTTGTCTATAAGTCGGGATTCTTGCTGGGGACCGTAAATGATGTTGGCACTTATATCTATGCAAACCCTTCATTACCTCCGAAAGAGTGACTAATCAACTTGTGAATGCTGAGTTTAAGTCCTCAGCGTTACGTTCGGATTCCACGTAAACTGGGTCTCAAAATATTCCCCTCCAACACCTCCATTACACATTACAAGTGCGAAGAACGGTACGTAAGACCTCAATAATTAAATTCAATAGAGTATAGATTTGATTGCGGAATTTGGGCTACTACTATACTATTTTATTAATTGTATACACCAACTAAGAGTGAGCCAGCCATACACATACACAGTCCAGTTTTCATAAGAATTCCCTTTTCAGACTGCTAGAACACTTAATAGCGTCAATTTCACGTATTCATTTGTCAAGTTATGTGCAACTGTCCCTTTTGTATAGATATCAGCAATATCTATAAAATAATACTAACAAAATGGTGAAATGCTACCCATGCGGAACATCCACATTCAAATTACACTAACGGTTTAGAGATTAGGAAGGCCGAATTTAGACGTAACGTGCTCACATTTGCCTGGAAAGTTTGGGAAACTATTTAGGGAGAGAAAAAAATGTTTTCAATAAAAACCCAAGTGCTATTCAAACCCAGACTTCCCTATCAGAGGCGTCTTATGAGAGTGGCTTGATCTCTAGTCTTCCCAATATCAAACCAGAAAACGCCCCGATACAATCAAACTCTTTGAACACTCAGCGGACGTGTCTGTCAATATCCTCCAATCTTAAAACAGCAAACACTTTTCCTTTGGAAGATAGATAGCCAACCATAATAATAAAAGAAAAGTCAAACAAAATGTTGTGTGTTTGTGTATATATATATATAGATATCAATGTAGGCGTTTCCCCCAACATTCACTTGTTATGTTATCCCACGAGCTGAGGGGGTAAAAATACACCGGCTATATTGATCCCGTCTGTCTAGAAGTTACGGTTAGACGACAGGAATGTGTTTGTTCAGCTTTTGTCAACGAGTCCTCTCGTGAATTCTCCCAGCCCTCCCCCAGCCCGTTAGATCTGCGAAAATGGAAGATTTTGCCTTAGTTTTCAGATATTTAATAGCGTGACTCAAATGCCCATCAACTCTGTAATAAGTCGGCTCGAAGTCATAAATTTACACCAACACTATTGCACGTGGATCATTTCTGATAAACATTAATGGAGATAAAGAGTTATAAAAGTTCCTAATACTGAACATTGTTGAAATATTTCATGATATTTTGATTTAAAAAAAAACTCATTGAAAAGGCCATTTTTGACCATTTTAGAATGGCTTCACAGATAAGCACTGCACAGATCGTTATTCTGTCATTATAGGGACATACTGTAGTTATTTACATGAAACTTGGTCGCTTTGTCCCCCATCGTCACCGCGGAAAAATTTCGATAATCATTCAAATACGAATGCACTGCACACATTTCTGGAATATCTTAGGTATTTTTTTCCCCCCCTTTTACTCCCATACCTCGCGCGAGCCGGGGTTGGGCCTGCATTATGATGAACGCTCTCAAGGCAAATGGCCCTTTTCATTTGGCGTGGATAATGCAGAGCCATGGGAACAAACGGTTTTCTTCAAGAATAGAAGCATGTTGATTAAGTTATACTTTTTATATACACACTCTCTATCATTTTAAAAGTGATCAAATATCAATAATTTTGACACTTTTCAATAGAAAACTGCCGGCTTGATAGCAAAAAAATAAGAAAATGTAACATAGTAAACATTGATACTTTATCTTAGAAGAGGTGTTGAAAATATTAACATAAAAATTTCACTCGTTCTCGAAAAAAAACTGATATTTCAAACGTATGATTTTCCGCAAGAACCTGTCCGGTTCGTGATCCATCTTTCTGGTTGGCGCGGATACTTTGTCGTTGTGGCACGCGAAGCGTTACTTCTGCGCATCACAAAAGTTTTAGACTACATCGACAGGGCCAAGGGCCTTAAACGGAACAAATGCAACCGCTGTAGCCCCCAGGTGTTAATTTCTTCCAAGGACGGACGTTAGAACCAGGAACATTATCAACCGCGTAACAAATTAAAGCGACGTATCAGCGATTGCAGTTCTCTTCTCAAACTCACGTATCGACTACAGCGCTTGGTGTTTGAATGCGTCACTAACGTCGGGTCTGCTGTAGACCAGACGTGTTTTAATACTTCAAAAATAAAAATTACAAATAAATCATTTTCTTATGGAATTCAATGATCTGATTTTTGAGCCCCCCTTCCTCAAAATTTGACGGATTTATATTTATATATATATATATGTTGGCTTAGCAAGCTATAAACAACGTCTTCCCTTACCCTAAAACCTTCGCTAATGTAGTTGGTTACATGTTCTTTTTTTCTACCCTCATTCCTATTCCGTAGATTAAGCCGGTGTTCTGCAAACGGTGTGCCGCGGCGACGAAACGGGTGTGCCGCGAGGCCACACACAGCCCAGATCGTCCACGCGTCACTATTGATTAGAACACGACTTAAGTTGGTACGAGCGGCGTCTGTACATGGTCTGCATTTCTTAATTACTCGTACTTACTAAAATTATAAATAGGTCTGATAAAATCAATCTGCATGTGTCACTTTTGATAGATATTTCAATACCAATAAAATAAGTTCCACAAAAAAAAAAGTATTTTCTGGAAGGCTCTTCCTATGAAAATTTGACTATATATTAACGGCGAAACAAAAAAAAAAGAGCAAATTGGCAACAGTGATGACGCCTCTATCTGCTCCCGACGAACACGACACAGCTATGTTTGCTTTGGCAGTTTAGAGATATGCCGTTGCTGCCTTCTGCACTCTCTCGTTAGTCTAATCAGTGATTGCCAAACTTACCAAAAAAAAATGCAGGATGGAGGGCTACCAAACCGAGAAACCCTTACACAAAAAAAAAACAACCAAGACGCTGGAGCCTTAATAAAAAAAATCGACACTAATATTATGAACATTCAATAACGAGAGTTAAATTTTACAAGTTTAAAAAAAAACTAAGTATTTTAATAGATATTCAAAGAAAAAAAAAAATACATTGTGAAAAAAGTTCCACATGCAAAGTGAAAAATTAAAATCGGTAGGTCTATATTATATTTATTTGTGGCCCGGGTGGACATTTTTCTTTATTCAGATTTGAAAAATTGGCAATCTTAATAATTACTATGTTATTTTATATTGTGAAAAACAAATCAAGAATATTCTAAAATTGCCTTAAAGCGCCTATGTTACTATAACGGAGCCCCAGGGCCATTCATTAACCATGTGACGCTGTAGCGAGGGTGGAAGGGGGTGCTCTAAAGTCTACATAGGGGAGGGGGAAAGCTCTAAAGTCTACATGGAGGGGGAGCTCTAAAGTCTACATGGAGGAGGGAGCTCTAAAGTCTACATGGAGGAGGGAGCTCTAAAGTCTACATGGAGGGGGAGCTCTAAAGTCTACATGGAGGGGGGAGCTCTAAAGTCTACATGGAGGGGGAGCTCTAAAGTCTACATGGAGGGGGGAGCTCTAAAGTCTACATAGGGGAGGGGGAGAGCTCTAAAGTCTACATGGAGGGGGGAGCTCTAAAGTCTACATGGAGGGGGGAGCTCTAAAGTCTACATAGGGGAGGGGAGAGCTCTAAAAGTCTACACTTGAGGGGGGAGCTCTAAAGTCTACCATGGAGGGGGAGCTCTAAAGTCTACATGGAGGAGGGAGCTCTAAAGTCTACCATAGGGAAAGGGGTAGAGCTCTAAAGTCTACATGGAGGGGGAGCTTAAATCTACATGGTGTTACAACACAGATCTTATATTTAATTCCAATGCTGATAAATTATATTATAATTTCATAAATAAAAACAATTAAGTAACGTTAAAAAAATTATTTAAAATCATCTACTGTATATTCAGGATTTAAAATTGGTACGAGTCCCTCTTTTTGTGTCACAAAAGCTTCCCTATTAAATTACACTCACCCTTGATGTGAAAATTTACGTAACACAGATTGGAGGGGAGAGGGAGGTTTGAAAAAAAAAAGTTACGCAGTTTATAGATTACCCCTAAGCTCACATTACATACGTTGGTCCACTAAGATATGATTAACTTTTTCTTTTAAAAAGAGAGATTTTATCATTAATAAAATTAGTATCAAGATTGTTTTAAAAAGTTCAATAACTAAATTATAATCATTGTGTCACTAGAAAAAAATGATGATCATAGATTAATAGAAAAATTAATTAGGCCTAATTCCTGAAATATTTTTGAACCTTCTTTTAAAAACTCTCGCGGCACACCGGCTGAAAAAAGTGGAATGAAATTTAATTCATCATAAAAGTGACTAGTGTGAGGTAATGTAATTATTTTAGTGTTTAGAACCGAATGATTAGACCTTGAGAGGGAGAGATAGGCCTATATGTACCAGTAAGCAACCCAATATTTCAGGAGAGGAGAGGGGGTTTTGTGGTGAAATTCCCTTGTTTTTTTTCTGGACACTTAGAAATACTTATATTTATCTGTTGCCCTAGGTTGTGGTGAAGGGCACAAAAGCGTGGAAAAAAGGTAGCTTATTAAGTAGATTACGGTGAAGGAAGGCGATGAAGGCACGGAGGAGAGATAACGAAAAGGGGAACCGTGTAATAATATGTCGACAAGAAAAAAGTTATGGCAACACTGTGTAAAATGTATACACAATTGTCACACGTGTTCCATCGCTCATAGACGCCCATTCTTTACAGCTTCAAGGTCATCATCTGACGCTAACAATGGGCGTCCGTCCGTTGCACAGCAGTCGTTTCTGATCCGAACATATGTGGGTGACGTTGGCCTCCTCGGCGAATGCAAACTTTTTAAATTTTACTATCCAAGGCCGTTTATATTTGTGGAGTCCCCGGGGCTGTACAAAAAATTGGGAGGTCCTAACATATATAAACTTTTTTCTTCTTCTTTCATTGTTTCGACATTATCATTTTTATTTATAAAATTAAATTTTTAAGCTCCAATGTAAAATATGTTATTTAAATTAGGAAATATTGTCAGCACATTAAATGAAATTTGTTGTGAGAAATAAATAAAAATTGATATGGCGGTATTAAGTTTAAAAAATATACAGTAGCCCCATGGCTTCTTTGGTGCTGACTGACAGTTCAAGCTGACTTCTGAAGTCAACATTTAGGTATATACCTAAATGTTGACTGTCAGAAGTGACAGCTGCTAAACACATGTTTTTTTGCAGATCATATGGTTCGGCGTAGGGATACATAATTTGGTCTGGTAGCTTTTCAAAGCCGTCAGCTGTCAGTCAGCACCAAAGAAGCTATGGGGCTACTGTATATTACCATGACTAATCTATAGGGTGCGGACAAAGTGATTGACAACAAAGTAGCCGACACACGAGGACAAAGTCGTAGACTAGACACCCAGAAACGACGTGACCGATTGGCCGACACGATCAAGACCATGTGATCAAATGAAAACTACAGTATTATAACTTTCTTAGTTCTAAGCCCAAGGGATATGTAAAATTTTTTTCGAAATAACTTTTTTTAAGTATCTACACAAGTGGCACACATCAAAATTAATAGCCTCAAATATGCTACATAATAAGCAAAGACATTTTATATATGCTATTTAAAACACACATACACATATACTACAGAAAACCAAGAAAAATTTAAACACAAAATACAAGAAATTTAGAAAAAATAGCATACACAAATCGCAGAGTTAAAATCGTTGAGGACACGCAACACGCAGGGCGTCACGTGATTACATTGTCTCACAGAAGCGACGGAAGCTGAGTCTACACATCCCATATTCTAGTAAACTTTTGATGTTCCTGGCATATATATATTCGATAAGTTTTCAGTTAATTGATTTAAAGGTTTTTTCACTATGGCGCAGCGTGTAAGATAGGGTCATAGTGTAACCCATCAAGGTAAGACTGCTACCTTTCAAGATACACAGAGTGCACATTTTATTTATTTTTGTTGTTTTTTTCAACAAAGGCAGTGACATAAGTATTGGAGGAAATATTGAATTTAAGGAATAAATACAAGATTTATAGAAAAAAAAATAGAGTGGAGAAACGATGGATGATCATGATCACGGGACAAGTATTATTATTATTATTTATTATATCATCATTCATATCATCATCATGTCATACTACCCGTTCGGGTTTACGCACTTACTCTAGTGTGTAATGGTAGGGTGATTGTGAGATGAAATGGAGGACCTACAGTTTAACGTGGGATCCGAACCACGGTGGAGGCCTGGCATTCCTCACGTTCACAAGTTGTGATTAAAACATGTCTTGTCAGAGGTGAAGGAAGGGGTTTGGCAATCAGATAAATCTGTGCCGGGACCGAGGATTGAACCCCGGACCCTCAGCACAGAGGTCCGACACCTTACCCCTAGACCAGACCTATAATAATATAATATTTTATAATAAAATATGTAAGTTGATTGGGGCCCCAAAAAAGGTTGTCGACCCCTGCCCTAAGATGTTCCTTAATGAAATATTTAATAACATATTTGCAAAATATATTGTCTTTGATGAGCCATCAAAGTTTTCTTCTTATTTAATCAAATTAAAGAAATGTTACAGTGCAATTCCGACTTAGTAGCACCTATCTTAGACCAATTTGGTTGGGATTATAGTTTGTCTCTATTCCTGAGAGCCTGATAAGTTATTTTTCCTAACTAAAAGCCTTTGCGATTGAACATATTATCATGCCCTTTAAAGAGGAACCGACATTACTCTCTGGCCCCATTTGACCGGGTCGCGGTGCGGCGACTTGTTGGATTGTGTTCAAGATGAACCACTGTAAAAATAGCTCGTGCGATACAGCCATCTCCCTTCCATCTTTGTGCGCTCGTACAATAGCACCCGAGAAAGTATTCGCCCCTCACATGGTTAGGAGGGGAAGGGGGATACAGATTTATATCTACCTTGAGGGTATGTTGGTGAAAATTCGAGTGGACAAACCGCCCGAAACGGGCAGGGTTCACTGACCCAGGTGTAGTTTTTGACACCGACCCAACTAGGGGGTGTGGGTTGTAGGGCATGTTACGCATTATCATAATCAAGGAAGAAACAGATGATATTATTATTATTGGCACCGCGTCTTACTACCCGTTCGGGTTATACGCACTTAGGCTAATGTGTAATGGTAGGGTGATTGTGAGATGAAATGGAGGACCTACAGTTTAACGTGGAATCCGAACCACGGTGGAGGCCTGGCATTCCACACATTCACAAGTTGTGATTAATAAACGTCTTGTCAGAGGTGAAGGAAGGGTTTGGCAATCAGATAAATCTGTGCCGGGACCGAGGATTGAACCCCAGACCCTCAACATAGAAGTCTGACACAACCCTAGACCACCAGGTCACCAAGAAACAGATATTATACGAGTACTTTGATATTTAAGGAAATAAGCTTACATCTACCTTCTTTTTCAATTATTTATCAGTTTAACATGTCATATGGCTAACTTTAATTAACACATACTCAATTATATTCTGACATTTTCTTATATTATCATCACTAAAGCATATCTAATACCAATTTAAGCATAACTACTAGTTTGTCTTAAGTTATAATTAATTTTTAACCGTTAAGGTTTAGATATACTGTTTAGTTTACTTCATAACAATTTAATTTACAATATTTTACGTAAGCTTATTTCCTTAAAATAGTATAATATCTGTTTTAATCACAACTTGTGAATGTGAGGAATGCCAGGCCTCTACCGTGGTTCGGATTCCACGTTAAACTGTAGGTCCTCCATTTCATCTCACAATCACCCTACCATTGCACATTAGCGTAAGTGCGTATAACCCGAACGGGTAGTAAGACGCGGTGCTAATAATAATAATAATAATAATATAATATCTGTTTCTTCATTGATTAATATAGTATTATATCTCCTTACTACAACTATAATGAATTTATTATTAAAATGTTACGTATTGTTTATCCCCCCTCCCTCCCCCTTGCTTCAGACTAATTCGGGTCTATTTAATTTTGAATCATATTTATAAGGTAGGATGGAAGAGAAGTGTGAGAACGTTAGTTTAGTTTAATTTTAAACACATAGCCAAGTTATCTCAACAGTTTTCGAATATTTGTCAAGAGCAAATTGGCATTTGAACATTCGCTGCCCGCCCCCCCCAAATTGTTTTCAATTATCCCTACAAGCAAATACGGGTTCACTTATTCTAAATCAAATCCTCCTCATCCCAAAAAATTTGCCTAACCATACCTACATATTTTATGTATAACCTGGACGGGAACTAAGAAAATAATAGGTTTATTTTGGGCAAAAATGTTGACCTTGACCCTCGCAGTGTACAAAATTAGGATATATTCGACTTAAATTGAAAGTCCAGATTTCAGATATATTTGACATAAATTACAATAAATTAAATGTATAGAATATACACGCCTTACCTTGAAGGGCAGCGCTACCCACTGTGAAACATGGTATATCCACAGCTATCAGCTACAGGTTCTGCAACAAAACAAAAATAGGGGTTTTGTTAAGAAAAGGATTGCGACCAATTAACAACGTTGACATTCCTCTCTATTTCTATAAGGCAGTAACATTTTCATAGGGAAAGCCTTGTATTCCAGCTAGAAAAGCTACTAGATCTACTTTCACGTTTCCATACGTCAAGTCATATGATCTGAAGCTGTCACTTTTGATATACACTATCTATACAGCTGATAAAATAACACTAATATAGTAAAATAATATTATCAATTTTGGCTGCAAAAAAAATTATTGTATTATATAAAAGGGTTATCCTATGAAAATTGAACTTTAATTTTTTTTGTGTGTGTAGCCAAAATTGATATAATTTTACTACCGTACAGTAGATTCTCAATAAATTTAAATTCTATGAAGATTAGACATGTTTAGATCCATGTACACCCCTCGTCAAACTAGAGTCCATTTGGCATTCGAGTGATGGTCACAGCTAGAGAAAGTTACCAGAGCTACCAACTCTCATGTATCCATCCGCCAAAACATATAATCTGCAAGACCGTGAATTATCACTTTTGACAGTCAAAACTTTCACTACAAAAAATTTATTTTTATACTATGTTTTCCTTTTAACTGTGTTTACATTAGTAAAACACGAACTTAAGAAAATAGCCTAACCGTTTTTGTGGAAATGGAGTCCGTGGTTCACTTAAAAATGCTTTACAAAAGAGAGATCCTAACAGGTTGCGTTCTTTTCACAAATTAAGATAACGAACTTCACGAAACAAAGGCCGTTGATGACCTCATACAAAGCGTCTTCGGTTGTGTTTATGCTTATCTGTTAAAAAAAACAAAACATTTTACTGTATTTTGAAACTAATATTTTGTATTGCTAGTTCTCTAAGCAATAAAAACCCTTTGTTACTTTTGGTGGCCAGTTATAGAAGATTATTATTATAGCTATTATTAGGTGTTCTGTCTTACGACAGGTCTTTTCCTTTTATCAGTGAGCTTAAGCCGCCAATGCACCATGACCACTGCCTCCTCCTTCAGCTCCCAGAATTTTCTTCTTTCCCTCAAGAAATATAATATTTGAATCTTCCCTTATTCCTAAGCTACTCTCTCCCTCAACCTTTCCTTATATGACGTCACGCAGAAGACAGTTCCTCCTAAGGATGTGTCCGATCCAGTTTGCTTTGCGCCGAAGAATCACATCCAAAATGGATCTCTTCTCACCCACTTTTCTTCTTCATGTCACCCTGTCTGTCCACCTGATCTTCTCAAGTCTTCTCCAATACCACATTTCAAAGCTCTGCAAGTATTTATTTTCCATATTTTTAAGAGTCACAAGTTTCTGCTCCAAATGTAACATTTCATAAATTTCTTCCTCGGTTCCAAACTCAACTTGCTGGTCATCAGTATACTTCTTCTTGTTGAAAGATACAAGTCTGAATATTTTTAATTGATTATTTAATGCATTATAATATCTCATTGCACTGATGCGAGATAGAAAAAAAAAACTTGTTTTATTAACATATTTTGTTCTTTAAATTAGTTACGAAAAAGCCAAATATACGGTAATACTTAGTGAAGAAGGTGACCTGGCGGTCTAGGGGTAAAGTGTCAAGACTTCTGTGCTGGGGTCCGGGGTTCAATCATTGGTCCCGGTACAGATTTATCTGATTGCCAAACCCTTCCTTCCTCTGACAAGACGTGTATTAATCACAACTTGTGAATTTGTGGAATGCCAGGCCTCCTCCGTGGTTCGGATCCCCATTAAACTGCAGGTCCTCCATTTCATCTGACAATCATCCTACCATTACACATAAGCGTAAGTGCGTATAATCCGAACGGGTAGTAAGACGCGGTGCTAATAATAATAACTTAGTGAAGAAGTATTATTAGAAGCTTTATTAACACTTTTGATTGATAATATAGTAACACTGATAAACATAATAATAATTTTCCACATTGGTTAACATTAGTGACTCCCAAGCAATGTTTCCAGTAAAAATCTTGTGCTAGCTGTCAGTTACCAGCTCTCCAGGGGCAGCCCCAGTGATTGGGTCGAACACCCCCACCCTTCGTTCAGCAGTATCTGATAGGATCCCAGACACCGTTGATTGTCTCTCTTCCCCTTGTGTCGCCTGTGTCTCGCTGTGATGTCGCAACATTATGAGGGGGGAGAGCATCTGTTGCCTTGGCAACTGATCAACAGTTCTGGAGGATAACGTCATTCCCCGCCTCCTTTTTCCCTGACTTGTCTACCTGGGTAGTTTACTACCCAGCAATCACCATACTGGTTACCAACCATGGAGGAACTATTAGACTGAGGTGGAGGTATTCACAGAATATGTGATAGTATAAGACTGGAGTGGAGGTATTCACGGAATATTGAAGTACAAGACTGGAGTGGAGGTATTCACAGAATAATGAAGTACAAGACTGGAGTGGAGGTATTCACAGAATATTGAAGCCAGGACTACCTTCACACTATCAGCACACATGAAGGAAATACAAGACTGGAGTGGAGGTATTCACAGAATATTGAAGCCAGGACTACCTTCTCACTATCAACAAAAGAATATATTAAAAAAAAATGAACGTGGGCTTAAAGTATTTAAAGGATTTTAGCCATGTTATCAATATTTAATATCTAAAGATTTTTTCGCGTCCTAAACGAATTGTGTTAATTTCACTGGCTTTGAATGTTTAAGTTTATTATCAATTCAAATGATAAAAAAATTTTAATTGGAAACATTTACGTGATGTTATGTGCGATTTATAATAAATTCACGAACCAACGAGATGACCTAAACGTGTATCAGAGAAAGGAGCAAATCTACAAGTTTGATGAGCTTGTCGAACTTTTGAAATGTACCAATACCCCCTGATATACAGGTTCAATGAATAAGTATTATGGAGGGCTTTTAGAAGAAACATTAGCGTTGTTATTATTAGTAAATAATTAAAACGATAAAAAAACACAGAAAGTAAAATCACCAACAAATAAAACGGTAATCAAAACCAAAGGCCAAACTGTGTCAAGTAAACGTATCATAGTTAAAAAGTTCACAGGTGGTTTAAAAAAAAATTGAGACACGTCTGAGTGATAAAACTTAAAAAAAAAAAAAAACCACGTAAACAAAACCCTTAAACACTCATCAGATAAACAATGGTCTTGTCATAGTTAAAACTCTCGAGCCATGAAGTTTACTTTTGGCACTCAACAAAATGTGACCAACAGTCTGAAGAAGCTCCCAAGGTAAAAGATACTCGTGCCTAACTTTGGATTCCCACTTTCGTTGAGAAACAAAAAAGCAGAACCGAAATATGATCATGTGAAGAACTCTATAAATTAATCACAATACATCAATGCAAAATGCGTAGGTCGCTCTGCACTTGTAGAAACAATCTCGGCTTTGGCCGCACTTCTCCATAAACTATTCGTGGAAGAGTCGATCAAATAATAAAAAATAAAAAGACGACTCAATCAGTGCGCATGAGCTAAACCAGCAGACTCAATACGCGCATGCGCCTACAAATCGGGATGCAGGTAGACACATGTCTTCCATTGCTAAATGATTTGAATAAATGGGTAGATAAAAATTGTGTGTATGATTCTCGTTACACACGACAAAAAATAATTAGAAAACTTCCATCGTGGCAATATAATCTTAAAAGATCTGTTGAGCCACAAAAAAATCAATATATTAAGGTTGTATTGCAAAGCATTATAGGGTCAACATACATTTCTGCTAGCGTGATGAACCACTGAGACACTCGAGCAGATTATGTTATCGATTCCCAGCGAACGTGTAAATCAAGCTTTAGGAAGGTATGTTGGATCCAAGAACGTTCGTCCATCTATTCAAATGAACAGAAATAATCCTGACCGGCCCGGCGAGAAGTCAACAGACTGCCTGTGCCAATCACTAAGGACATACATACCTTTCTATCCTCCGTTCATCCTGAAACATATTTTGATTAGATTCTCATCTAATGCCGCTATACTCATGACAGATATCCAACAAATGTTAATATCACCGTGTGAAGAAAATTAAACTATGTTTGTACTGGAGAATTATCTGATTTCTTTTAGTCGAAAAAAAGTTTGATATACAAACTGCAAAAACACTTTTTTTTTTTCCTGCGCGCCCTCTACTCTCAACATAATTTGTTTTTAGTTAGTTTTGTATAAGAACGCGGCGAGAATTACGACCTCTTGGTCGTTGTTTTACATACTTGAGAGTATACTTGGCG
The DNA here is from genome assembly GCA_033556935.1 of Timema podura. Classification (NCBI taxonomy): domain Eukaryota; kingdom Metazoa; phylum Arthropoda; class Insecta; order Phasmatodea; family Timematidae; genus Timema; species Timema podura. The sequence continues at coordinate 76,350,763 of JAVRXN010000011.1, forward strand.
AGAAGCTAAAAATAATATCTTACACCGGAAAGATGAATGGTAGAAATTAGAAAACCGGTCTCATTCCAGTTAAATCGGCATTCAGGCCAGGTATTACGCAACTCCAGCATTTCTAGACTCCATTAACACGTTTCAAGCTTTCCCTCCATAAAATAATGTATTTGTGTCTTGGGCAAACATGGGGAAATACAGCTCGCCAGAGAGATTGAAAAATAGTAGAAAACATAGTTTTTAAGATTTGCAGGTTCCTCTTTTAGCAAGAAAACATGTTTGATTTTTCCTCTAATGAAAGTAAACATGAAATAGAGGCTTTATGTACCAAAAATCTTAATATGAGGTGATGAATCTTAGAAGTATAAGTATTAGTAATTAATTGTGTGTTCTGTATTTTATAAAAAAATATATAGTACGACACGATCTTACAAGTATTTCTCATAGTGTATTATTTATTATAGCTGAGAACAAATTTATAAAAAAGTATGGTAATTAATTAAGTTTCTCTAGGAAAAACAATCTATCATTTGTTAATCATAATCAATACACTTAATATTATAAAAACAAAATAGTTCAAACTTATTTTTATTAAAAAATCTAATTTAAAAAATCTGTTATTTATAAACTACCCTCAAATTTCTCACGAAAAAACAATTCCCATACACCCATTTTAAACTAAATCTTAAAAATCCTTTTCAAAAAGTTTCATATTCAATAAAAAAATCATTTCAGCAAAGCACCTTCATTTTAGGGCTAGGCGTCAAAATCATAAAACTGTCCTAAACATCTAAATAACTATAAAGTTTGAACAAAATCCAACCAAACGTTTCGGATCTAGGCCCAGGGTCAAGCAGCCAAAATTATAAATTATAAAATACACTTTTTGGGTTTCAATTGGGGTGGGGGGACAAAAAAACGCAAAGATTGACCATAATCTCGAGGTAGAACATTTTCTCGACCATACGAGAAAGTGAAAATGAAGCATTGTAATGTTATTTAAATATGATGAAAAATGATATTTGTGCACAGGAAATGAAGCTGAATCCTTTGGTTTAGCATGCCAAATTCTCTCTATCTCTACCCGCAATATAGGTTCATACATAGCACATTTATTCAAGGCAGAGTCTATATTATATAATAAGACCTTCCAGAACAGATTTACTCTTGATTAACTGTATTCCGAAAAAAAAAAACCCACCAAAAGTGGGTATTCCTAATGGTACCGCCTACTCGAAGGTAGATATTCTCACACTGCTGTCTGTATCTCTTCTATGGACAATGGCAGAGTTTTGAAGCTCCAAAAACCACTCAAACAATCGTCCTTGTCTTGGAATTTTGTTGTTGTCACACTTGTTAGGAAATTGCTCTATTTGTTTGAGCAAAGCTTTAGAGCATCCACAGCAGGAAACGGTGGTATCCGAGGGCTAACAGAAGGTTATTTATTGCAAACATTGACTGAAAGTCGTTAATATACTACCTGTTCGGAAATAATATTGTGTTCTTAGTAATACTATATTATCAATGAAAAGTGCGATCAAACGAGTCTAATAATACTTCCCTAAGGATGACTTTATAATTGGCGTTTTCGAAACTAATTGAAAGAACAATATATATTATAGAACGCATGGAATAATAAATTAAAAAGTATTATATTCACATTGCTTCTTCGTATAACTTACCACCAAAATAAATAGATGTTTTTTTATAACTTAGAGAAAGTGCCATAAATAATTTGTTTTAAAATAAAACTTTTTAGTTTGTAAACACATGCGCGTAAATACAGCCAAATAAGGTTTGTGTGACATCAAACCTTTTGGAAGCCCTCGCGTTTGAAAAGCATTTTTAAGTGAACCACAAACGCCGCTTCCATACAAAAAAAAAAATTCCAACGGTTATTTTAATAAGTTCATGTTTCAATAATTAAAAACGTTAAAAGAAAAACATGATTAAAAACAAATGGTTTGTTGTGATAGTTTTTGACTGCTGCTTTATAATGGTCTCGCAGACCAAATGGTTTGGCGAATAGATACATGAAAGTAGATCTGGTAACGTATGCTATCAGTTCCACCCACCGTTTGAATGTTTTCACTAGGGGGAAGACAAAAGGTTGGCAATGCCGGAGTTGAGCAGAGCAGATCTCCCTAAAGATTCCTGTCATGGGGAAGGGATAAGATTATGTGCGTCTGGACCAGCCAGCGAGAGGGCTTACTGCGCAAGCCTCCCGACATTCCTGGCACCCTCTCTCTCTCCTAAACAACGATACATGGCGGCGAACACCGGATCCACATCACACCACGTGTTGGGCGTGAGAGAGCCCACATGACAAACCACCGTCTCATTTAATTAAAAAAAATTGTACCATACACAAGGGCGTCGTTAGAGGTCCCCCTCAATAATTTGGGTTTCATTCAGAAATTAAAAATACATCTTTGGAGTAATGCAAAATGGATTAAGGACTTGCTAGGAAGACCGCACAGACAAATATACAAAACTTGTTTGATGGGCGAGGTGGTATTTTGAGTGGGGGGAAGTTTATGGTACACCAGATAACTGCTCGCTTGCTGGCCGCCGACTCGTATACGAAAGAACGAAGATGAAAACGGGCAAAAACCAACGCAACCAAGAATATAATATTATCAGTCGGAACATACTTGTATACTCAGAATAAGAATGGGTCTCGGTTTGGATTTTATCTACACATCTTCTCTTCATTCCTTAAATATGTATTGTAATTACCTTTAATAAAACTAAATGTTTTGTTTTATAATGAAAATGTTTTAGTAGTGTACATTTAATAAGGCACGTTAATATCGAAACTAAACAGAGAAACACATATTGTGTAGCCAATCCTTTAAGACTTAATAATGGCTACCGGAATCTCTCTTTTAAAAAAAGAGGAAAAACTAATTAAACTTTTTGAAATGCACTCAAAAATAAATATACAACTTTAGTAAAAACGTTGTTTGAAAAGGATGGAATTAAGACTTTCTCTTTTATGAATAGCCCTTTTCCACTGATTTTCTTGGCAGTTTTAAATTCCTTGACAAAGAGGAACCTTCTGACTTGAGTCGCAGGGTTGCGGTCCTCAAAAGAAAGGGTTCATCAGTCAGGCGTTGTTAGCTGGGCACGATTTCTCCTATATAAAGAATTGTGCCAAGGCCTCGCTTTTAACTTAAAAAAAACTAGAGTAGTCCGGGTGGATGGGATGAATCTTGTTTAAGACCACCAGTTCTTTAACAAAGTTTTTAGGAGCTATTCTGTTTGAAGAAAGTGCGAAAATAAGGCCGAGATATCTTATTCTGAGGACAAGAGTTCTATATAAAAAAAATTTGAGAGTTTACGAATAAATGTGAACTACGTTTCAAGGCCACTTTGGGAAATACGAATATACACCCTCTGTCCCAATAGTCTTGTACTCCAACGATTTAGGTGGTTTACCCCTTCCCTTCACTTCGGTGCCAAACCTCGAGGGTTCTTACTTTTGTTCGACTCTGATTGTACGTGTTCCTATGTATTGAAGTCGAGGATTTTTTTATTTTATTTTATTGAATCTCTCGTATCCACTTTACATTCCAAGGCCAGACTGAAGTGCAATGTCTTCACTTCCATATTCAGAAAGGTGCAGCCAAGAAAATGTGGTTTCTACAGCGTGGTATCGATTTAAGAAGGCCAAGAGGTCGGTCAAACGTTATCAGCCAGAAGTAACTCAGCTCAACTCCTCTCTCTGCATGCTCTCCGGGTATGGTAAGTCGTCTAGCGACGCCGCGGCCGTCCAAAATAGCGTGCTAACTGCCAATAAAACGCCCGTCAAGTACAGGTAAGAGAGGGTGTGGGGGGGGGGTGGGGGTTCCCAAGACCAACAACCGACACACACACATGGAACACCCCCACAAGGTAGCCAACCTGATGCACCTTAAAAACATAATTTTCCTAAATCGTTGAGCAAGAATTACGAAAGATAAAAAAAAGAGCCATCTAAAATGGAAATAAAATTATGTTTATACATTTTTCACGATGCAAAATTGAAAATCATACACTGGTTTTGAGGAGAGTATTTTTTTTAATAAGAGTCTTCATTAAATAATCTGGTATAGTGTAAAATGCATTCAAACTCTACCCAAACTTTGGCAGATTAGAACAAATTAAATTTGTTTGGTATTAGTTTTTTTTACCCAGAATTTTTAAAAAAGATTAGGATTTTTAAATTTCTCCTCCAAAGCTAAGTTAAAAATCCAAAATTGCGTTTGATTTCGTTCAGGGTTGCCACTCTTTCCTTATGAAATTCATTGTCTTATCTCTAGGTTTGCCAAACCAAAAATTACTTTATATGGAAAGCGTACAAAAAATAGTTTTTTTACTTTTTTCTATTAAATTCTTGATAAAATAATTCTGAAAATTATTTTGCTAAAATATCTGCAAATTTCTCTCACCAATCACACCAAGTTTTCTGACTTTTCGAGTTGGTTAGAAACCTTGCACACTACTACCTCCACGCGGATTTGGGAACATTTCCTCTAAATTCTATTTTCCTGAGCGAGGTGCATAATTTTTTTTTTTTTCAGAATTCACAAATATTTCACCATCCATATCATTTTTTTTGGCGAAATTATCTAAAGTTACTAGCCGATAAAAATCTGCTGTATATTCCGTATCTAGTCATCTCGCGACAGATTACAAATTTCTCTGGTCAGAAATAACATTACATCTTGATTAAACTGAAGTTCATGACTTTTTCCAAGTTTTCCAAGTGTGAGGTGTGACTTTGAATGAGTTATCGCCTCATATGAAATAACCTTGCTATTTTCTTCAGCTTTATATTAATTTTCTGTATGTGGTACACTGTTCACTGAGTTTACCTTGAAAAGTAGCAGCTTTACCTTGAAGGGCCAGTCTCATAGTCAGACACCTACCTAAACCAGAATTCAATGGGCCATTTTTAGCATATTAAACAGGTCCCAATCTATTCTGGTTCAGGACTATGAAAGTGGTCCATATCCCTATCTTATAAGCTACGTAACAGTGTAACCATGCAAAGCAGGATCGCTACACTTCCTGGTAAACAAAAGGTACTTAGTGATCTCTAAAGAGACTAGACCAGTGAAACCGTTAAAGTAAATATGTTTAAATACAATAAATATTTATAAAACAAACGGTTTTACCAACTTTATTGTCAAGTGAAAAATACTGAAAACAGCACTTTGATGAGCTATTTAGTTCGAGCGTTAGTTTGTATCCGGTCCAAGTTTCATTAGAAGGGTCTGTTAGGAAATATATATACATATAAATTGTAGCTAAAATTGATCATATCTTTTTATATTTGTAGTGTTATTTTATTGGTATTGGTAATATTTATCAAAAGTGACAGCTGCTAATCACATGATTTGACGTATGCATGCGCAAAATTACGTCTAGTAACTTTTCTAGGTGTCATATAAAGATTCTTCGAATGAAAATTGGACTGTAATATCTTGGTTAAACAACCGGGCTCTTGATTGAAATACTTGATTACATATGTTTCTAAAGATAATTATACATTTCATTTATTCAACCGGTTGGGGAGATGATTACGATGTTAGGTAGGTATCATCAAGACAGTCGCAAAAGTTACAAGAACCACTTTCATATATTCTTTATTTAACTGTCGATAAGTTCTAGTCCGACACCTTAGCTCAGTCGGTAGCGAGTCTGTCTACTGAGCTGAGGGTCCTGGGTTCGATTCCTGGCACGGTCAAAATATATATATATATTGATGAAATGTGGGTTTCCCTTTTCACAGTGATGAAATAACGGCTTGGGGGCTGGATGTTGTGTCTGTTATAGATTTAAGTTAGTTTTATAAGTCATGTGCTGATATAATCAAGTCGGTTCAGAAAGTACACACTAACCTGATACGTCAAATAAATAAAAAATGATGCGGTGCAGCTCTCGCTTTGGACATGATTATTACACCAGTATACGTCGATAAATATTCTAAATGTACATTAGTATCACGATTACACTATATAAAGAGTATAAATTTCCCAATCCATTAACAATTGAATCTATCACCCGTTTCGGTGGCCGCATGGCTTAACGCGCTACTCTCGTGTTGGTCTAGACTTCCGATGACGGGGAGATCGAGGTTCGAATCTCGCTCGGGTGTACTGAGGGTGTTTTTAAAAAAAAATTGTTTTCCACTTTTTCTCCAAGAAAATAAGGGTAAACTTCCTCTAAATATAACCTTCCTAAAACCATTAGTATAATCAGTACATTAGTGTAGTTTATAATCCGAAAGGGTAGTAAGACGCGGTGTTAAATAAAATTGAATCTTTCGGTCCGACTTTCGTAAAACCTAATATCCCTAAGCACGCGTATTATAGTTTCGTCCCTAGACTAGTGACTTTAGTTGCGCGAACGTTGGTAGCGACCAGACAGAACACAACACATGTAGAGTTATCCCGCAGAGACTGTCTACTTCATGAATGTAAATCATGGGTCGCCTTCAAAGCACGAAAAAAAAAAAAAGTTTCATACGCGTTTGATCTGTGCCCTTTACATGCACAAAATTACATTCCAACCACATCGACAACATGTTGAACACTCTACAAGCGAGCACATATCTAAGATACAGCCCGATTCAAAAGGAAGAAACTTTATATGGCGGTTACAAAAGTTACTAAAACAAAATTTTCATAAATTCTTAAGTAATTTTTTTATGTAAAAATCAAGAGACATATGAAACAAAAACGATTTAGTATGTTATCATTGCTGACAGTAAAAAAAGTTTTTTTTTCCCTTAATGGGTCTTCCCATGACAATTTGACTGTACAATTATTGCTTCAGGGGTCTAAAAGGCCAGAGCACTCACTCGTATTTTTTAAACTAATTTATATTTAAATCAACAAGTTTATATTTGAATCAACAAGTCTATGCCGTACGATTAGTGATGTCACAGGTCAAGAAAATAGCCCATTGCAGCCGACCCACAATACCAGTGGTTTCCCGAAACTTTTTAAGGTGGGGTGGAAGGGATGGAGAGTTAAGGGTAGTATTTTTGCAAGTTTTTATAACAAACAATTTTTTTTGGTCAAAACAAATAAAACATTGCTCTAGAAACATAAGAGTTTAATTTTATTCTAATGATGACATCCAATAGTGGTTGAATATCTGTCATGAGCATAGTGGCATTAGATGAGAAACTTTTTAAATGAAGAGAAACAGTTGTCATTAATTTCCAGGACATCCTTGAAGGATATTCAACAACTGTTGATATTACCATGTGAAGAAAATTAAACTTTTATCTTTCTACTGGAGCAATATTTTATTTCTTTTGACCAAAATAATGTTTTGTTATAAAAAACTGCAAACAAACTTCTTTTAACCAGCTATCTTTACCATTCCACCTTAAAGAGGCGAAACTCAAGAGCATATTAATTTCATCTACGCATAAAGACATAAAATATATTTAGCACCGCGTCTTACTACCCGTTCGGGTTATACGCTTAAGTACTAATTACACTAATGGATTAGGAATTGGGAGGGTTGAATTTAGAGGAAGTGAACCCGCATTTGCGTGGAGGGAGAGTGGAAAACCATTTAGGAAAAACCACCCCCAGTTCACCCGACCGAGATTCGAACCTCGATCTCCCCGTCCTCGGCGATCGAGCTCAACACGACAAGCGCGTTAGCCAACTACGCCACCGAGGCGGGTCATAAAATATAATTGTTGAGTTATGATGGGGGGGGGAGGGGGGGGAAGGTGAAAAGTTGTTAATAAATACTTAATTCAACCTTTAAAATAATTTTAATTATCTTAATTATGATAAACTCGCCCTCAGTACACCCGATCGGGATTCGAACCTCGATCGTCCCGTCATCGGCAGTCTAGTATACTGCAAGAGTAGCGCCTTAGACCATATGGCCACAGAATTCGGTTAAAAAACACTTCATTGAATGTAATAATCATATAATTTTAGGACAGCTACGTGTTTGTCTACAAGTTTTATAGTTTTCGGCATATTAATATAAATCATGATTTTGATCAGTATACTTTTTATTCCCCTGTTAAAAAGTAATATTCAGGCCTAACATAAATAACTCTCAAGAGTTGATATTTACAATATAATGGCTACTTCATTACAGGAACCGGTTCCAGATAAGTTATCGAAATATGTTATAGTCTGTTGTGTCCTAAAAATCCACTTGTTACAACACACCACACATGTCTGAACAAGTCAATTTTATGAACGATGAGATAACATTTAAATGCGTTGTTTTTTTTACGGTTTGCCTAAATAGTGTGTGACTAATTAATGACGAGTGAAGAATGACCCTAGGCACGGGACTACTAGATACCTCAGTGGTTAGAACATTAACCTTCTAAACCAAAGGTCCCGGGTTCAATTCACGTGGACAGGCGTCATTTTTTCAATTTAGATGTGGCTATAGCCATAACGAATAGTTTGACTATTAAATCCATTATTATTATTATTATTTTACATCCCGCAAGGGGGGTGAGGTTTATTTATAAAATAGAGAATACAACTGAAGAATAAACTTCAAGTATCCCCTAGGGCATTGGTTCTTAACCTTTTATTACTTGCGCCCCCCCCCCTAAATATTTTCGCGGCCCCCTAGTTTTATTAAAATATTATTCATTCAGATTTATTCTAAAATAATGGCTTTATTTACTGAGGAACTATTATTCCAACGGTCACCAGCGATTGGTAAATTAGGCTTGAGTTAGGTTTAATACAGCCACTGGTTACGTAATCACTGTCATCACATCATCTCATAGCGAGTACGTGTAGACAACCTCCATAGGTGCATCCTGGGTAACGTTCTTTGTCGCCAGAGCTGCGAATAGTCTACATACAGGCGACGGAACCGGGTTTTATAAACCCCCAAAAAATTGGATATTATCAGCATCAATAAAACAACACTAATAATGAAGTAAATATTATAATGTTGACCCAAAACATAATAATGTATATTTAAAAAAAGTATCTTCCTACCGTAATTATACTACTATAAAGCCACATGGCTGACTCACTCACTGACATTAATGTTTACCCACTTCTAGATGAGCTAGAAACTTGAAATTTGGCAAACTTATAGCTTCCAGCCTGTAACCGTAGGGAAAATTCCAAAAAGTTAAAAATTTCAATTTCTAACCCCGAAAAAAATTCAAAATGGCGGAGCAATTTTAAAGTCGGTGCGGTATATACAATACAATACCGGTAACTTTAAGTTGTTACGTTCAAAACAACGTTGGAATTAGATTAGTTTACATCCACTTGCAAAGAAAACTCACTGGGGGTTTGGGGGCGGAGCCATCAACGAGCAAAGCGAGTCCTGCTATATATCGAAAGCAAGGTGTATCGAGGTTAAGCGACTCCCGAGTAAAAGTCGTCTATTGCGGTCGGCTGTTGTCCTGATCAGTCCCACTGGGGTGGCCTCTATGTCTGCTGAATGACTAAACAGCTCCAAGTTGGAGGGTGGAGGTGAAGAAGAGCCGGTCACAATTCCTTGAGGGGGGACGGGGAAGTCGAAAAGAGATCGTCTTCCAACGGGTTCCTCTCACGCGACTATTGTAGGACCTCATATGAGAAGAATATTCTCGGCAGTATCGTCAACGCTTTTTTTTTACCCCTGTTAGATAGGCCTTATAACTTTTTTATTTCCAGCGTGGTTAGGGTGGAGTGTAGGGAAAAGAGGGTTAAGGGCAGTAATTTTGCAAATTTTTATATAAAAACATGGGTAGGAAAATGCGGTGATTATATATTTACATATACTCCGTGACGTCTGCCAGAAATACAGCCATACCAACAGAAAGGCCGCCATCTGTTGGCAAAGATAGTGCCAACTTCTGCGATTAGAGGGTGTCATGTGGTCAGCACAGCGAACCCTCCGGGCGTTAATCTCAGTTTTCTAGACCGGAGCCGCTACTTTTCCCTTCAAGTAGCTCCTCATTTGTTCTCATGAGGCCGAGATGACCTCGTTACAGACCCACTGATTCACAGATAGTCCTGTATGCACCGGGGATCGAACCCGGAACCTCTGGATCTGTAGCCAGAAACTCTGTCCACTAAACCACAGACGTGGTAAATGATATATATATATTTATTGTAAGACGGTATAGCCTTCTTTTAAATTTTTACTTAATCGTGCTCTACCAACAATTTTACAGACTTCTTTAACCTATAGCAAAGGTTCCCAACCTGTGGGCCCGTAAATAATCCCGTGGGCCCGTGAAGTCCTATGGGGGTCTATATAACAAATCTATATTCATAAGTTTTTTATCTGTATTTTCACATCATATGCAAAATAATATTCGCTATTCACAATTTGCTTGAAAATGTGTTTTTTTACCCCTTACTGTTAAACGAGATATATTTTTTTCCCCTCATTTTATATGAAATGATTTACGTAGAGTGTGTGTGTGTAAGTTTTTAATTTCACCTCGTATGTTGGGGTAGGTTGGGGGAGGGGGGCGGTGAGTCATCATTGGCTTCAGGGGGTCCGCGATATGGACAAGGTTGGGTGATTTACACTACATAAGGAACATGGTGGGAAGGACAGATTTTAGAAAAATACAAACACAATATTTGTTTTCGTCTCAACAATGGTATTATTTTCTTACATTATTAGTTATAATTGTATCTGTATCATATTCACTCTAAAAAAAAGTGGTAACTGTAGGTAGATCACACGACATTTTAAGGTGATCAACAAAGGAAGGACAAGTTTGAAAAGTCACTTGTGTGGGTAATTTTCGTTTATGTTTGTAGACACATACAAATCAAACCACATAATATTCATATTCAAATTATCACTTTTTTTATACCTCAAAATAAGAGCTGTGTTGCCAAACTTAATCTTTAGTAAAAAAAAAAACTTTTCTCTGCGTGCAGAATGAAATAAGGGTCGGGTGTTTAGGAGCTTTGTTTCGTGATCATTTGACGTCGGGTTTAAAAAATATATATATACATATATAAAACCAACACGGTAGCTAGCTCCACAACATTGATCCATTATGGGTGAGGTGAAGGGGGGGGTCGGTCGACATGGCAACAGCGCACGTGGGTGTGGTCACAAAACTTGACGCCACTGAGGAAGCCGAGGTCGCCTTCTCGCAGTTGCCAACAATGTGCGGGAAGATTCTATCAAGCCGGGTTCACGATCGTGATCGGGGACAACATATTTCTAAAGTGTCTGAAAAACTTAGGAGAAAAAAAAAATTGCTAACGAAAGCAAACGCTTCCACAATTAAAACTGTACATGACTGACTCTCCACGGCGTGAGACCGCAAGCGAAGCCATACCGACCGATCAGTCACCGTCGATGATAGTGCCAACATATGCGTATAGAAGGTGTCATGTGGTCAGCACAACGAACCCTCAGGCCGTTAATCTCACTTTTATAGAAAGGAACTGCTACTTATTTAATAAAGTAACTTATTTTGTCCTCATGAGACTTTAGTTTGAACCCGTTGCAGATCTACTGCTTCGTTAAAAATTCTGGATTGAAATTATTCTTTCCTTAAAATATGAGCGAAGAATGACCTTGAGGACGGGATGAAACCTGGATAGCTCAGTGGTAGATCATTGGGGCGCAAAGTCAACGGTTCCCAGGTTCGATATCCGTGTCCAGATGTTATTTTTTAAAGTGAACTAATAAGTTAAGTAATTTTCTATTAATAAAATAAAAACCCTCTTCGGTGGTCGGATGCTCTAAGGCAGCGTTTCCCGAACTGTGCGTTGTCGTAGTTATATCAGACTACTTGAGGCAATTTTAGAATATTATTTGTTTTTTCACAATATTAAATAGCATCAGTAATAAGGATTACCTTTTTTCTCTTCAAATCTGAATAAAATACGTTTGCCAAAGGTGAAGCCAGAACATGTGATCCGTTTGTTTTGTACTACTTTAACTAGTTTGTAGGCTTGTTTACAACAGACTGATTATAATACTAATAAACCTAATAAAACCTAATTTTCAATTGATAAAGTGCATGGAAGGTCGGGCTTTTTTGGTAAAAAAATATATATATTTTTGTTTGTTCCTACGTAAGAATGGAATGCTAATAAAATGAGGGGGGAGGGGTTTTTGAAAAATTTGTATTGGAACCCAACTTGAAAAACACTGGGAGGTGGGGAATTTGTATTGGAACCCGGCTTGATGCGCGGGAGGGTGGGAGAATTTGTATTGGAACCCGGCAAGAAGACGCGGGGAGGGTGGGAGAATTTGTATTGGAACCCGGCTTGAAGACGCGGGGAGGGTGGGAGAATTTGTATTGGAACCCGGCAAGAAGACGCGGGGAGGGTGGGAGAATTTGTATTGGAACCCGGCAAGAAGACGCGGGGAGGGTGGGGAGAATTTGTATTAGAACCCGGCAAGAAGATGCGGGGAGGGTGGGGAGAATTTGTATTGGAACCCGGCAAGAAGACGCGGGGAGGGTGGGGAGAATTTGTATTGGAACCCGGCAAGAAGACGCGGGGAGGGTGGGGAGAATTTGTATTGGAACCCGGCAAGAAGATGCGGGGAGGGTGGGAGAATTTGTATTGGAACCCGGCAAGAAGACGGGGGGAGGGTGGGGAGAATTGTTATTGGAACCCGGCAAGAGACGCGGGGAGGGTGGGGAGAATTTGTATTAGAACCCGGCTTGAAGACGCGGGGAGGGTGGGAGAATTTTGTATTGGAACCCGGCCTGACAAGATCAGGTAAAGACGTTTTATTTCAATCCCATTACGCGCGCATCCCGTCCTTCCATTGTTGACTTCCGTGTCCGAGATGACGCTACGAGTCCCCCTCCTCCCCCCTGCCCTAGCTGGATCGATAAGGACATCACCTGTCTTCTCTCAGGGATTATATTCTTCTCATTCCTTTTTTTTTTAATTGCTTAGCCGGCGCTGTTGGTGACTCAGAGGTGCCAACCCACCTTCCACTCTATAATACTCGAAACACAAAGTCAGACAGAGCCGGTGAAAGGTTTTATCGAACTAGGGCCTAAGGCTTCGTAGCCGGTCGGCCGCGAAAGATTTTTTGGGGGGCCTCGAAAAAATAATTTAAAATGTTATTTGCTTATTACTTAGGTCAATTATCTTCAATTTTACGTTTTGGAAGAAACGATTCGATGATCTTAAGCATGTAAATATAGTAGACTCGATTTTCCGGGGTAATGGAGAGGAAGCACGGATTATAGAAATCACGGATAGTACATATAATCCCCATGTGTCAAAATTTACCGCCTTTGTTTCTACTCATTTATGTGAAAAGGATTTTCCACAGTGATAAATATTAAATCGAAGCAGTGAAATCGACTCTCCGAATGACTCTTACATGCGAGTAGCATTAGGTAATACAATTATTTAAACACGACTATACAAATTAGAGGAAATTGTTCAACAGCGGAGGTCCCAATAGTTAGTTAATTAGTTAAGTTAATTAGTTAAGTTAATTTGTTTGTTATTATAAACGGTGGAAAAGTGAATTTTTAAGACTCGGGGGGGATTATGATGACTCATCGTTCTCAGAGCTATTGTTGGATTACAGGTGCTCATTTGCAACTTTCGATAAGGACGATGAAATCGGATTTCGAGGAGCTACTAACTTTGTTTGGTACAGAGCGAATTTTTCCATAGGATATCAGCCATTGGCAACTTTCTTTGATATTTTACCGCCAGATACTCGGACGATGTTTCGTCTAAGCGCAGACACATGGGAATCATCGGCGGGTGGCTTTGTATCTGGCGATTAACGTCCAATGTGAACTAGGCCTTACAGTAGCTATTGGTAATGAAAGAACAAGCAGGGATTTTTAGCTAAAATTATTTGACATTAAGGTTTTCCATTTATTTCCTTTTCGGGGTCCCTCTGTTTACAAACACTAGGCCCACCTAAAGAGGACCTTCCTGATTGTGGTCACCCTGCTTATCAACACACCTAGAGAGGACTTTCCTGATTGTAGTCACCCTGCTTATCAACACACCTAAAGAGAGATTTCCTGATTGTGGTCACCCTGCTTATCAACACACCTAGAGATGACTTTCCTGATTGTAGTCACCCTGCTTATCAACACACTAGAGAGGACTTTCCTGATTGTAGTCACCCTGTTATCAACACACCTAAGAGGACTTTCCTGAATTGTGGTCACCCTGCTTATCAACACACCTAGAGAGGACTTTCCTGATTGAGGTCAACCTGTTTATTAACACACCTAGAGAGGACTTTCCTGATTGTAGTCACCCTGCTTATCAACACACCTAGAGAGGACTTTCCTATTGTGGTCACCCTGCTTATCAACACACCTAAAGAGGACTTTCCTGATCGGGTCACCCTGTTTATCAACACACCTAGAGAGGACTTTCCTAATTGTAGTCACCCTGCTTATCAACACACCTAAAGAGGACCTTCCTGATTGTGGTCACGAAAGGTGGCAACCCGTTTGGCAGATCAAGCTCTCGGCTTGTGTGTTCTTGCTGTACACTTTATTTTTGCACGCTCGTAACAACGCTTTGTTCGACACGCGTTATTTTACGGCGGAAATGAGTTGGCTGAAAGCAGTTAAACGCGCGCAGTGAAACTAGTTCTTATCGCCAAGTTTACTCAATTAGCTGTAAATTAAAAACACCATTGCAAACATAATCTTAGAATGTACAGTCTGGTTAGATTCTAGAAGTAAAGTAATATATCCTCCCAGGACTGTACAAAATCTTTTAAAGTAAATAAAATATAATTAAAATAAAGTGCCACACAGTCAAAGGCGTTAGTCTTGATTTTTTTGATTTGGAGGGCAGGTTTCAAATCCCGACAAGGTGTATTGAGTTGAGTTTTTACCTTTAATGGTTTCCTACTTTCGGTGCTGTCCTTAAATTATGTTAAGGTTTATTTGAGAGAATGGGTTCAGTATTTCCTTACATTTTATTACAAGGAGAGGGGGGGGATGGTCAAGATCCATCTTACGTTAAGGTTTTGTAATCAATGTTTATGGTTAAAACACAATCTAAAAAAACCTGTCAGAAAATATACTGAACTAAAAAATTTCACTTGTTTTTCATTTAATTGTGATGTGTTTCATCTAATTTTACTGCAATCAAAGCATTTAAGATTTCATGTCATGCACTTTATTTACAATCCATATAATTAAACGATTAAAATAATCAAATTTACAAAATCCTGAACAAATACGTAAAATAGTCCGGGAGGACGGAATATCTTACGATCCCTTACGTGGATAAAGAGGGGGACGATCGTAAATAATTAAAAGAAAAATACTTAGGTAATTTTGAGGACAGCCCCTTAGGGGTCGTCCATAAACCACGTAAAGCAATTGGGGGGGGGGGGGGGAAGGAGAGGAGAGCTCTACTGTCTACATACTGTTACATGGGGGGAGGGTGGGGTACATCAAAGTGTTACGTAACACAGATCTTATAATCAAATTCTAATTTAATAAATAATAATACTCTCTGATATTATATGGGATTTAAAATGGATTTTAAGAAGTATTAAATCTGAATCCCTCCTTTAGTATCACAAAACTTCCCTATGAAATAATGACATTCACTCTTGGTGAGATAAGTTATGTAACACTGGTTGGGCTGTCTTCATAATGTTACATGGTTGGAGGGGGGCTAAAAAGGTAAGAAAAAAGCGTTACGTGGTTTATGGACGACCCCTTAGTAATACAGTGTACCCTGAACGGCTCGCCACCAGTTTGAATATTACCCGCATCGCCGATAAAGGACATCCTCCGGGTCTAACATTTATCAACTTAACAAACACCCCTTTCATGCAACAACGGGACGTGAAACGCACCATATCGCTTCGGGAACAGGTTTTTTTTTAAATCGAGGTAACCGCCCACCAGCACAACGTAAATAAAATGATTGCGAGGTCGTTGCGATTCAACGACGGGGCCCTCCTGACTGTTACAATCTCTCTATCTCTCCACCTCCCACACCACCCCCATCTATGTGAGATAAGTTAAAACTAGGCCTACTTAGTTCAAATGGGCGGGTTCGAATTCCTCCACGAAAGCTGATTTAATCCCCTTTTCGATAAACGTCACTCAATTCTACGTTCGAGTTCCTTCACTTGGTGGGTTTCAGAACTTGGTTGAATATCCTCCAAGAACATAGCGTTATTGGATGACAAACCTTTTTAATTAATATAATATAAAGTTGTCATTAAATTCCAAGACACACTTGACAGATATTTACGAACTTTTTTAAGGTCACCATGTCAAGAAAATTAAACTCCGTGTTTCTTTCTAATTGAGAATGGTTTGATTTATTTTGGCAAAAAAAAAAATCTTTTTGCTATAAATGCTGCAAAAAAAAATACTGACCTTTTCTCGCGTCCCCTACATCCCCCCCTTAAACCACTTTATAGCTATTGTGACGAGTGCAGGGGGCAAACAAAACTGTGTCCAGTTTCGTTGCTACTGCGCATGACGTCACCTGGGATACAACAGCAAGAAAAACTTCAAGTGTTTATCGTGGTCTACAAATGAGAGTGCCCAACATTTTGTTATATTTCATTTGTTCTTTTTTAGGTATTTAATGTGCACTTTCTGAACCAACTGATTATATCAGCACATGGCTTATATATCTAGCAAAGACACAACACCCAGCCCCCAAGCCGTTAATTCATTTCTGTGAAAGGGGAAACCCATGTTTCACCAATGATTTTGTTTTAACTTAACCCGAGCTTTAAAATATATATATATATATATATATATTTGTGTGTGTGTGTGTGTGTGGTGTGTGTTGTGTGATGTATGCATTATCCTGACTTAATGTAATTAGTACATAGGCGTAAAATTCGAACGGGTAGTAAGACAAAGTGCTAAAAAATGAGGGAGAAACAGACTTCTGGCATGGTAAGTGCAGTACGATGTACTTCACGCATTCAAGAAATTCACTTTTTCAACCATTAAGTATCGAGTTGTCTTCCTGATGACGTCAAGCAGGTACTGGAAAGAGGGAGGACCTGTACAACAAGCCCTTCTCTTCTTAGTAAAATAGGACGAGTGTACTCTGGCGGTCTAAAAGAGAGCCCTTGTCACAGAGACACGGATAGAGACTACTGTTGCCCCGAAAGGTTGAGGAATGGTTCCACCCCACACCACTAATAGCGCCACAATACGTCGCTATACTCCACTGCCATTGTTAGTGGCATCATGCAGTTTAACCGCACGGCTGATTATAGGGGCGGAGCGGTGGCCCATTCTCCCGATACTATTGGGGGAGGGGGGATTAGGTCTTCAGACAATGTCGTTAATCGCAGTCAACTAGGGGATAACACATCTCGGGGGGACACTGATCCCTTTCTGCATATCCGAGTGGTTACTACATGTTGGCTGTTTCTCGAGGTCGTGGTGGGGAGGTTGCATCAATGGGGGGGGGGGAGATGTGTACACAAACGTTTAGATTTTTTTTTTTTTTTTTGTTGTGGAAGAGGCTTGTGGGTGATTTAAAAATGATTTACAAACAAGAGCTTCTAAAAGGGTGCGTTCTCCTCATAAATTAAAAGGGCGAACCAGACGAAATGAGGGCTGTTGATGAACGAAGAGTATTCCGCTGTCTTCACTCCATCTGTTTACAAAATAAAAACGTTTGATTTTGAAACTAATTTTGAATGGCTCTTTTATTTGAAAAAAAAAAAAAAAATTGTGACTATAGTACTTTCAATTTATTATTTAATTCCCTATATGGCCAATATATTTATCATTTATGTTATAAGACCGTAACAAAAAAACTTAAGTTTTTTCATATTTTGTTCTTTACAATGGATATCAAAACAACTATCGGTTATAATTATACTAATAAATATTAGGGAGTTGAATTAAGAATAAATTAGTGGACAGTAAAATTAACAAGTCAAAATCAATATTCGTCTTTCTCGACACATCTTAGTCACTTTCCACCAGCCTGTTTGCGATAAAAATCTTCGCTAGCTGTCAGCTTCCACCAAGCATACGCTGGGTAGACTGTAGTAAGCAAACGAATAGTTCAAATTGAACGATGCTTTCAACAAAATTAGACAAACTCTATACCCTTGTTTTGGTAAGGGGTCCGTTCTACTGTACAGTAGAATTATGGGTACGAAATCAGTCCTAAAACCAAGCTTCCTTCCAAACATGGTTATACCTCCGGCATCATTGATTCTGTTTGTGTTTTTTTTGCGACATTGTAATGATACCGTTTTGGACCCTCTCATATATTCAAAAAGTCATGGATGAAGTGTATTTTTCTTTAAAAGGAACTGAATGTAAAGTTTCCTTTTAATGCTTCCTCCAAGGAGAATCACGAGTTTTTACAAAATTTCATGGTGACCTGGCGGTCTAGGGGTGAGGTGTCAGACTTCTGTGCTGGGGGTCGGGGTTCAATCCTCGTCCCGGCACTGATTTATCTGATTGCCAAACCCTTCCTTCACCTCTGACAAGACGTGTATTAATCACAACTGTGAATGTAGGAATGCCAGGCCTCCACCGTGGTTCGGATCCCACGTTAAACTGTAGGTCCTCCATTTATCTCACAATCCCCTACCATTACACATTAGCGTAAGTGCGTATAGCCCGAACGGGTAGTAAGACGCGGTGCTATTAATAATAATAAGTAATTTCAATGTATTGCGTTTTAAAACTTTCTTTCTTTACAAGACCAAATCCGTTGTATTTGAAAATCATTGAATGCTGGCTCCCTTAGCCAATAGGAAGCAGCCTTCCAACATCAGATAGCCAGGAGTTCTCTCCTATTAGTTAGTTTTAACACGGGACAAGGGGTCCAAGAAGCAAGGGGTAGGTCATATATAAGCAGATTGTGCGTATAAATCTAGACAGTAACATAGTGATACACACACAAACCTAGTATTATCACACATAAAACAATTTTGAACTGCATATATCTGGCTCTCCGAGTCAGTCCGTAAATGAACATAAACTGTATCACTTTAATATCAAATCTACAAGTTATCAAGGGGTCGAGTTGGTCTCAAAGAGTAAAAAAATTGGGATCAAACGAACTACTCACTTTCAGTGAACTATATCAATTTAGAACTACATGTATTCTCAAGAGTAACCTTCGGCCCATCTCTAAACAGAAATTCCTACCTTCAACCCCTCCCCTAGTCATAGAAGTTTAGTGACCTCGAAGTGTCTCGGAATGTTGTCCACGTCGAGTCTATAGAGGGAGAGAGGTCACATTCTTTTGGATCTTTCGTCTCGTCTTTCGGAGCCTCTAGGACAGATGTGACGTCCGTCAGCAAGACTAGTAGACTGTCACTAGCACTAAGGTTGAGGGGGTGGGGGGCGCAGCGACAGTTCCGCACATGACGATATTGTGACAATTACGCACACATCAAGGTTTGGACAAAGATCTGTGAAACACAGTTCACAGGCTCGGACATTCCAACCTAACCGTAACCAATGGTACAAAAATAATATAAAAAACAATTATTTAAAACCAAGTAGTCAGGCCATACAATAATATTAATAATAATATTTAGCACCGCGTCTTACAACCCGTTCGGGTTATACGCCTAAGTACTAATTACGCTAATGATTAGGAATGGGTAAGGTTGAATTTAAAGGAAGTGAACCCGCATTTGCGTGGAGGGAGAGTGAAAACCATTTAGGAAAAACCACCCCCAGTTCACCCGACCGAGATTCGAACCTCGATCTCCCGCCTCAGCGGTATGAGCTCAACACGACTGCGCGTTAGCCAACTACGCCACCGAGGCGGGTAGGCCCATACAAGAAACTTTGTTTTAAACCTAATTACTTCGCCAATACCAAGGTTGATGTGGAGTGTGAAAAGAATCAGTAGGGACGTAATAGAATGCCTATTCTGCATGTCGAGAATGATTACTACACTAGAGTCGCGACTAACCGGCCTAAAGTGGCGGCATTCCGGGCCGGATAAAGCTTGATTCGCACGTTCCGCAAAAAATAGTGGGCAGAATCTGCTTGAGTGGCGCAGCTACTCACATCACACGTGTATGTGGACCATGATGCATTGCAACGCAACTTGAACAGCTGATTATAAACATATTTTTTTTCTAGTGATACAAATTTATTTTAGATCATTCTCCGATGGAGGTTAGAGTGTAAATAGTGTTCATTATAGGTTTGCTTCATGTAGTTACGACCTCGCGCACACTCCCTTGACACAGCTTCTGTTTCCAGCCAAATCAAAACAGTGCTGCTATCTACACCTCCCTTGACACAGCTTCTGTTTCCAGCCAAATCAAAACAGTGCTGTTATCGACACCTACCTTGACACAGCTTCTGTTTCCAGCCAAATCAAAACAGTGCTGCTATCTACACCGACCTCTCGCAATAGTCCTGTATTATACGCCAACCACACGCATATAAGTAATGCTTTGCTGTCTCCAAAGTAACTGTTGGAAGACATTTGCTATCGAGTTTATTTTTATTTTCAAACGCACGTCTTGATAACTCTTCCGGCCGGCGAGGGTGCGCAGTTGTCGATATACCCTGACCGGCGACCAAGCGCGAGTGCGGCGGGCGCACCAAAGACACCGTTTCCTGTTTCGAGGATCATAGCTGGGCCCGAGTGCACTAGGGAGGAGGTTTTTGTCACGTGTGATTTATTAGGGCGTTCCCCCTCTCCTGCACTCTTGCTGCCACTTGTCCTTATTCCTGGGATTAGACCGAGAGTAAATAGATTAGTATTAGACGTGCGCTCTTCTACCATGTGTACAAAGCTTTGGACGTAGAAGCGTATCATAAATATACAATAACTAGTATTTGTAAGTGCCCATCATTACTAGCAATGACTGTAGTGGTTGTAAGTGTCCATTATATGGTGTGATTGTAGTAGTTGCAGTGTATATTATTACTGGCAATGACTGTAGTGTTGTAAGTGTCAATTATTATGGCAGTGATTGTAGTAGTTGTAAGTGTCATTATTACTGGGAGTGATTGTAGTAGTTGTAAGTGTCCATTATTACTGGTAGTGATTGTAGTAGTTGTAAGTGTCGATTATTATGCAATGACTGTAGTGGTTGTAAGTGTCAATTATTACTGGCAATGACTGTAGTTGTAAGTGTCAATTATTACTGCAATGATTCTAGTGGTTGTAAGTGTCCATTATTACTGGCAATGATTCTAGTGGTTGTAAGTGTCCATATTACTGCAATGATGTAGTAGTTGTAAGTGTCATTATACTGGTAGTGATTGTAGTAGTTGCAGTGTATATTATTACTGCAATGACTGTAGTAGTTGTAAGTGTCAATTATTACTGGCAATGACTGTAGTGGTTGTAAGTGTCAATTATTACTGGCAATGACTGTAGTTGTAGTGTCAATTATTACTGGCAATGATTAGTGGTTGTAAGTGTCCATTATTACTGGCAATGATTCTAGTGGTTGTAAGTGTCCATTATTACTGGTAGTGACTGTAGTGTTGTGTCTATTATTACTGGAAATGACTGTAGTAGTTGTAGATAGTACTCTTTCTCTACGCAAGACACGTCGTAAAGTTAGCTCGTCAGTTTAGGTGGCTTATGGGATGGAAAGGGGGAGGGGGGGAGTAAAGAGGGTTCTATATTTGTTTTGTCTGCCAGACAACTTTAAAACCGTCACGAAAACGATGCCCACTCTTCCACACTCCATCAGCGCTGTCAGAGATGTACACCCTCTAATCTCTTTTAGCACCGCGTTTTACTACTAGTTTGGGCTATTCGAATTTAATTACAAATGGGGTAGACCTAGGATAGAATTTAGAGGAAGTGCATCCAAATTTACGTAGAGGAAAATTTTTTGAAAAATCACCCTCAGTAAAATACATTCACCACCAGAGTTTACTTGATTAACAGCTCAAAAAGTTACTAGAAAAAGTCCCTAATGTATCCTTACGTCGACAGCTGTAATGAACACATAATTACGGTAGTGTATGAATGTGATAGTTATCCACAATAATTTAGGCCAATATTATTTTTATTTGAAGTCGGGCACAAAGCTTATTTATAGTTTTATTCCACTTAAAAAAAGATTATTCACAGCACTTTCACAAAAGGTCGAACCAATATAGATTCAGAATGGCGACCGACGAATTTAAACCATGTGATTGATCACGACGCAAACAAGTTATTTACAATGGTGCACTCACGCAGTAGATAAAAATTATTTTATTCAGTTAAATATTTCGAAATACGATAATATAATCATAAAATAATGTATTCTATATATTTTTTCTTTCGTTTCCAAGTTAATATGATGTCTGTATTAAAAAGTATTAATGTATGCACTATATTACACATTTTCATTAACATTCCAAAACGAAGAATAAATACTTTTAATTATGGTTAAAATATTATTTCGAATTGGATAGAAAGAAATTATTAATAGTGTGAAAGTTTACGTTATTTTAAATGTCAAGTATAATATGTAATTAAAAAGCTTATCATTTATAAAAAAAAAGTGATCTTTTACAAGTGTTGCCAACCCAAAAACCTAAAAATATGATTTTTCAGCTGTTATTCAGGTAAAAAGCTATGGTGAACAGATATTACGTCCGTGCGGGATTCGATCTCCGGTAAACCATATTAGACGAGTTCAACATTTAGTCCGCGTGCCCACCGATGCTGATATCTAGAAATAAACCTTTCTAGTCATTTGTCATCAGATTCTCAAAGGTACCCTTCTTTGACCTTGAAAGGTAAAAAGAAAGCTTATCATGGAATAGCTTATAAATTTAGAGATGAATCGAATCCAGTATTTCTCGAAACCGAACCTTAAATCTTACGATGAATACTTCAGTTCAATTTTAGTTTTTTTCAATATATTTAAAAATGAATTTTGAATAAGTTGTTTAAGGGCTTGGTTAACAATGACAAACGCTTTTTTTGTTTGTCATATCTACGTCATAAAAAAAAAAGAGAACCTTTTTTGAGTATATCAATTAAATACTAATACATTTATGTGCTTTTGTTCGTGATTTTGTTATTTTCGCAATTACACCTAAGTATATATACTCATTCTTACCAAAATTGCTTGAAGTTGGGATTTCAAGTCCTTAATAAATTGTGTTTGAGTTATCTGTGATACAAAACTTTTATTTTAAAATTCCCCGAGCGTTCTAGACTATCCAAAAAACCATTATAAAATTACAAGTTCTTTTGCTAATATTTTAACGTTTTAGGTGTTATTTTTTACCCTGTGTAAATGTGGTATAAAAAACATTAACATTGTACAGTGTACAACCATCCCATGATAAAGAGTGCCTGCCATATCTAGGCACCGAGAAACAAAATTTTGCACTTTTTTTTGTTTTGTTTAAATATTTAGGTGCAAAATTAGTAAAGTATTTAAATTTCCTGATTTTTAATTACATTCCCTATTTTATTCTGACTTTAAAAAATTCCCTGAATTTTCCTAGAGTTCCCTTGTCTTCAGGCACCAGGCGCGTGGCAGACCTGATTGTATATTTTTTTTCTCCATCCCAAACAATTCCGACCTCGGCAATCAAATTAGAAGCCAAATTTGGCCTTCTCCAAGTTTGTTTCGTCGAAAACGACAGGTTGAAGGGGGGGGGGGGGGACCAGCTCCATGGCGTCATCTACAATTGAACCATGCCAACCGAGCGGCCGCCATCTGTTGGCGAGAATAGTGTCAACTTCTAAGAAGAGGGTGTCATGTGGTTAGCACAACGGATTAAGTTTACTGGTTCTACAAAATAAAGTGTGACAAGAGGCAACAATGAGTTCGCGAAACGCGTAAAATAAAAATGTACCAAAGAATACGTCTGCATAACATTAACAAACAAATGAAGTGCTATTAGTCGTGTTGACGTCACTCGCAAAATGATTGGGATTGGCTGGCTAGAACAGGCGGTACCCTTCACTTAACGTTTCCGTAACGTGAAAGTTATTCTCCCTGGATAACTCTTTTAAGTTAAGTGAGTGTTAAGTTATACTCCATTCACGGTAGGAATTACTCTCTGAAAGGTCTCTTTTCCTACCAAATTCCTACTATATAATAGATTTCTGGTAGGAAAAAAGGCCTTTCAGAAAACAATTCCTACGCTGAACAGACTTTAACTGCATCGCGATGGCTTCAATTTAAAAACCGCGAGAACTGTTACGTAACGTAAAAGTGAACGTTAAGTAGATCGTGATCCCAGCATTAATCTAAGTTTTCTAGACCATAGATGCTCCTTTTTAATTCAAGTAGCTCCTCATTTTGTCCTCACGAGGCTAGAGTTGACCTCGTTCCAAACCCACTGCCCCAGAGAAAAATCTAGAAGCAACAGAGATAGAACCAAGGACCTCTGAATGTGTAGCCAGGAACTCTGACCATTAGACCATGACAGAGGTGATAAACAGGGGGTTGAGGAAGTTAAAGAGGGATAGAGGTATAAAACCAGGGCACACGCCATAGTCACGCGGAAGCCCCCATGAAAATGGGATGCGGAAGTAAAGGACCATTAGTCGTTCTTTGACTCGTGAAAATATGACGGGGACACAACAGAGGACAAGTTGATATGGTCGACACAGGCGCTTTCCTAAATTGAGATATCATTTTGTGGTTATTTACCTCCCCCCTAGCGATCCGCACATATGGGGCGATGAGGATAAAATTATAGAGGATTTTCGTGAAACCCTTTCACTAATTAAACAAGGCCCTTTCTATGAACTTTTTTACTGGAACTAACTACTCGCCTTGGTGGCGTAGTTAGCTAACGCGCTAGTTTCGTGTTGAGCTGGACTACCGAGGACGGGGAGATCCGAGTTTCGAATCTCGCTCGAGTGAACTGGGGGAAGGAGGGTTGGGGATTTTCCTAAATGATTTTCCACTCTCTCCAGGCAAATGCAGGTTCACTTATTCTATATTAAACCTTCCCCTTTCTTAATCCATTAGCGTAATTGGTACTTAAGCGTATAAACCGAACGGTGCTAAATATAAGCGGTGCTAGCTGAATATATGTATTATATACTGGAACTAGGCGTAGTGTGTAAAAAAAAGATTTTTTTTATCGATTATACTTTCCAAGACTTGCCGTTCTAATAGGTTCCACTGTCTCAATAAAGAATCTACGAATTAGGACGCGGATCACCTGAAAATGATCCAAGGCCTCCTCTTCACCACAGTGTGTGGCTAACAAGCCGAGAGGATTGTCGGGAAAAAAAAAATCTTCTCTCGAGCCAAAGATGAAGATTTGTTTTTCGGGGAGGAAAAATGTATGGCGTCACACGACGTGTTTACCTCCGGGTGAAAACATTTATAGCTTCTATGCGCTCGCTTACTTTATACTTGGCTCTGCTATGTTCATGTTAACATACACAAACTAAACTGGCGGCGCGAACATTCTAAGCTCACGTTGGGTTTGGCCGGGTATGAAAGAGTTGGAGGGGGATATAATCAGCACAGATCATAGCTACTCTACGACCAATGGCGCCCATGCAAGGGGGGGGGGGGCGGATTGGAGTCCTATCCGCCGGGGGTGTTGTATCCTCCCCCTTTCCTCCTCGAGAGAAAATTTCAGGAATAATCTAACCTTGTGTAAGGGAGTTTTAGAGCATCTGCACATAATTCTGATTTATGTTTCATGAGCCAATTTTAGGGGGGGAAAAAAACTTGAGTTGTAGCTGAAAACCCATGGAAAATAAACATAATTTTCACAAGTTTAATGAACAGAACAAAATTAAAAGAAAACTGTTGAAGAGGGGATGAGAGGAAATACACATTTTATAATTTTTTTTAATCTCTGTTAAGTCGAATATTGATGATACTAAATTGTTAATAGCAAATTGCAGCCAAATCCCAAACACAAAATTTTAATTCTATTATGTAAAAAAAAAAGGAGTAAACTTTTCAGGGTGAGGCGCCCCCCCAACCCCAATCCTCATCGACCATTTATGGACGCCCATGTCTACAACGAGATACTCCGCTTATCCTGAAAGTTAGCTGTCTTACCTTGACGGGTTACGCTATGGTATAAGATAGGGCCATAGTGTCAATCGGACAAGGTAAGACTGCTGCCTTTAAGGGTAGAAAGAGTTTATATCACAATTTGCGTGGGTGGAAAGAGAAAGAGAGAGAGGAAAACCAGCTCCACCACCAATTTATAAAACATCTACGATTATTGTGAAAGTGCATAGTGAAATGCCCTCATCTCCTTCCAATACAATAACTTTTCCCGCAACTCGCAGTCAGATCACTACTCACTCACCCCACGTTTCAGTGGCGAGTGAAAGGGGTGTGGAAAGATAGTTAATAATTACTTTGTTTAAGGCCCTTGGCCCTGTCGAGTGCAAGTCTAAAACCTATGTTATGGGATGGTGGGCAGGAGGGTGAAAGGCATGACGTGGCTTCGAAACCGACCAAAGTATCCTTCCGCGCCAGAAAGAACAGATGGATCACAGTAAACGTAGATGGCGCTAGCTACCGGACAGAGCTTGCGGAAAAAAAATCATACGTTTGGAAATATCAGTTTTCTCGAGAACGAGTGAAATGTTTATGTTAATATTTTCAACACCCCTTCTAAGATAATGTATCGATGTTTATTAATTGTTACAATTTATTTTTTTTTTTGTTATGAAACATGCAGTTTTTTTATTGGAAAAATGTCAATTTTATCGATTTTTGATCACTGTTAAAATTAGAGAAGAGGTGTGTATATAAAAAGTAGAAATTAATCAACATGCTTCTATTCTTGAACAAACCGTTTCCGAAAATAAAATTGCAAAACAATAAAAATTCTCAAAGATAATTGTGTGTTCCCATGGCTCTGCATTTCCACGCCAAATGAAAAGGGCCAGTCACCTTAATATAGCGAGTAGCATAATCAGCTCTGACGTGAGAAGTCGGGATTTAGTTTGAGCCCCGGGCGGGTGTACTGAATGTTTTACATCTCCACTCCACAGTCGAGTGTTGGTAAATTTACTTACCTATGTTTTTGCAATTTTTATGGCAACTTTTTTTTTTTACTAAAATAAATCAAATATTGTTCCAATACAAACATAGTTCAATTTTCTTCACATGATGACCTCAACAGTTGCTGAATATCTGTCATGAGCATAGCAGCATTAGATGATAAAACTTTTTAAATGAAGAGAAAAAGCGGTCATTAAATTCCAAGACACCCTTGACAGATATTCAAGAAATTTTGAGGTCACCATGTGAAGAAAATTAAACTATATGTTTGTAATGGAGCAATATTTTATTCATTTTGTTAAAAAAAGTTTTTTCATAAAAACTGCAAAAAAACACCTTATTGGGGTATACATACATGTCACCTCCCTAACACCTTATTAGGCTGTAAGAAAATTGGGGTATACATACATGTCACCTCCCTAACACCTTATTAGGCTGTAAGAAAATTGGGGTATACATGCATGTCACCTCCCTATACCTTATTAGGCTATCTCGATGTAAAAATACCCACAGTTATGAACACTCCTTAAAAAGGTTTTCAACAACTATAATAATAATTATTGATATTACGGACGTATTGTTCCGATTAGTTAAGTCCAGTGTGTCTGCAATCATACATACTTCATGCTGTTCTGAAATTTATTTCTTTTCCTTATCACCGCGTCCTAGTATCCGTTCGGGCTATACGAACATATACTAATAAAGACAGTATTTGAAATGTATGGTGGGTTTTGTTTGAAACTAGAATATCATCTATATGATAATTATATCATATTACTTCACCAGCTTGTATCGTACCCGTACGACAACCAGCCAATGACATAACAAGACTACAGTCTCATTTTCATAAAAGTCTAGAAATGCATGTTGCCGCAATGGCGAAAAAAATATTGTATTTACATGCTTAGTACATTAATTAATGTTGTAAAGATAAATTGTACATTAAACCACAAGGATAACTTTTTTTAGATAAACTTTATGAGTAATAAATCAAATAATACATATTTCTAGAATGCAAAATTTTAGTGACCTTCATTCAATGTTGGTAGTTGGGTTTTTTTTAGACGCGCTTCCTTACCCCCCTTTCAGACCCACGGTTGGGAAGATACAGTTTAATTTTTATAGGAAAAAAAAAATACGACAGCTTTAAAATACACTAAGATCTACTAATACGCATTCATACCGTTACGACAAGTCATAGGATTTACTGTTGTCAATTTTGATTTATAGCATCAATAATTTTAGTCCGTAACTTTAACTCAATCGGGTAAGCGTGTTTTATTATTGATCTAAGGGTCCCGGGTCCAATTCCAGATACGGCAGAAAAAAATGATCATTGATGAAATGTTTAGTTTCCTTTGTCACAATGATACGGTAATGTCGGGGGCTGGATGTTGTGTATTTTTTTAGATTTTAGTTTATGTGTAGAGTGCCGACATCCATTGGTTCAGAAAGTGCACACGTATTATACCTACCTACACTCATTTAGAAGGGTGTTCGAGTAGGAATGTTTTCGAATCGAGTGGGAATTTTTTAAGATAAAAAATAGAAAATTTTGAATAATCAAATTTTTCGAATTGAGTTTAATGATTAATCAAACACCCCTATTAGTATAATAAAATGTTATCAATTTTGAACGCAAAAATGTATTTATTATTTCTAAATTTCTTTCTAGCAAAATCGTACTATAGCTTGGATCCGACGTAACATAAAAAAACAACAAAGAAACATGATATTCCACCTTGTCAAAAGCTCAGTAAAATAGATTCTGCGTAACACCAGTGAATTTATTGCCGCATTAAAAATGATAACTAATGACTTCCACAGGAGGATACATTTAATTCTATAATTTACTGGGGGCTTGGTTATATAACTGACTCGTTATCTTATCTCACAAAGAGAAACCCATTTCTATAGGTGAGAGTTTAAAAAAAATTACGTGTGTCTACAACAAATATAAAATAATATTTCTTAAGTAAACAGTGGCCTTCGCAAAAAATTATTAGTAAGCATTGAACCGACTGATTATGTCAGCACACATACAGTAGCCCCATGGCTTCTTTGGTGTTGAGTGACAGCGCACAGCTGACTTCTGACAATCAACATTTAGGTATATACCTAAATTTTGACTGTCAGAAGTGACAGCTGCTAAACACCTGTTTTTTTGCAGATCATATGGTTCGGCGCAGGGATACGTAATTTGGTCTGGTAACTTTTCAAAGCCGTCAGCTGTCTGACAGCACCAAAGAAGCCATGGGGCTACTGTACTTGTAAACGAACTTAAATCTCGGACACAACACCTAGCTCCTCCGTTCGTTAATTTATCACTGTGAACGGAGATACCAATTTTTCACCAATGATACATTTTGTGGCTATGCCAGGAATCTAACCCGGGACCTCTCTATCTGAGTAGGCGGACACTCTACCTACTCGAGCTAAGGTATTAGCATTTTTTAAATCCCACAATTGTGGGGACGAAGGAAATATGTCCGGATTTTCGTGGAAACCGTCTATCTTGGGGAAAACCACCTTAAGTACACCCAGCCGGGATTCGAAACCAATAACAGGCGAAAGAGACAAGACGAGCATGACGTTTAGACCACGTGTCCACCAATACATGTCTGAATATGAAGTAGGAATGTGGTATCGAAAGAAAAGTATCGTTATCCTGGGAATAAGAAGGAAGTTTTATTTTAATATAATTTTCTTTTGTTAAAAAAAATTTTTTCAACAGCTTTAGAATTTTTTGTTTTATCTGGTAAAAATAAATATGTACAGCTTTGGATTAAAATTTAATTTTTTCTATTCCATATAATATGACAAAACCTCGTTTAATTCTAACTTATTGGGACCGAAGCGTGTTAGGCTTGGCGAAAATTACGATCAAGGAAGGGATGTAAGGAACGAGAAAAAAAAAGGTCAGTCAGTGTTTTTTTTTAAGTTTTTATAGCAAAACTTTTTTTGCCACAATAAATAAAATAATGCTCCATTAGAGACATAGAGTTTAATTTTCTTCATATGGTGAACTCAACAGTTGTTGAATATCTGTCGAGGATATCCTGGAATTTAATGACATCTTTTTCTCTTCATTTAAAAAGTGTTATCATCTAATGCTGATATGCTCTTGACAGATATTCAACAACTTTTGTTATCACCATGCGACTAAAATTAAACTCTTTGTTTCTACTAGAGCAATATTTGATATGTTTTGGCCAAAAAAGTTTTGCCATCAAAACTACAAACAAAAACACAGGCTTTTCCTCGTGTTCCCATTTAATTGAGGGTAAGTTTAACATTCAAAGCATATCTTTTTTTACAGTATTTACTGTAATTATTATTTTTAGTTACAGGAAAAAACAGTTCGTCAATGTAAATACAAAATTTTACTATCCCTGTTTTTTACAATAATTCTCTTTAAGCTTTAGAGTTTGTTAACCAGTAAAATATATTTCATTTTACGTAGTTCCCAACCCACAAATTTTCCGAAAAATTTCTTCAGATTATTCGGAATTTTGGAAAGCCGGGGTTCGGTTTAGCGGTGTTAATATATATATATATAAATAAATATATATATAAACCATGTATTTAAAAAAATATTAATCTAGTAATGTAATAAGTTAGTTTTTGGCGTATTTATGTGTGTGTCTAGTTTCCAAACGAGATCAAGAACTTTAAATCAGGCTCTCAGCGAGTGGGTCAAAACATGACATGAATTAATTACGTACCCAAGTTTTCGTGGAGAGAGGGTGGGAAACTATTTATATATTTAAAAAAGTACACCCGACCGGGATTGAACCACGATCCCCCGTTATCAGCAAGCTGTCTAGTATATTGTGAAAGTAGCGCCTTAAACCATGTGGTCACCGAAGCGGGTGTCGTTTATATTCAGGATTTAAAAATTTATTCTGATGTAGTAATAATTCTGAGTCCCTCCTTTTAATGTCGCAAAGGTTTCCTTTTGAAATAATTCATTTATTCTTGATGTGTAGAGTTAAGTAGCACAAATGAGGGGGGGGGGGGAAGCGGTATAAATGTATACTTGGTGTTATATGATGGGATGGAGGTGTTGGAAATCAAAAGAAGTAAGCAAAAAAGCGTTAGTTACGTGATGTATAGCTGACCCCCTAAGTATGAACGGGCGCTTAGTTTGGTACCAAGCGCTGTGCCTGAAACAATGTGCGGTGTCCCGCATAGCATGGTTCTGTCCTTGTACCTAAATAGATCACTTTCTTGCGTGATGTCTTTAAGGTGTTGGTTCGCGAGACGTGTGTTTGGAAAGTGCAGTCCGATTTCAGTCGGAAGAACCTTATTCGACAGTTAGAAAGTTTTTTAAAGCACGGTGTTTTACTACCCATTCCGACTATAAGCCTATGTACTACTAATTACGCTGTGTAAGGTATGAAGGTTGAATTTATAGGAAGTGTACCAGCATTTGTGTGGAGGGAGAGTGGAAAACCCTTTAAGGGGGAATCACCAAATATATCATTTTCCCTGATAGATTATAAAATTCCCTAATTTTCTTGGCAACTTTAAATTTCCCGACTTTCTAAGGTTTTGCATATTTTCTCCGACTGTGGCCACATTGAATTAAGGTACAAAAAAAAGTTGCAAACCAGTTCGGTTAGGAACTAATGCATATATAAATAAACTAACTCTTGGTGGCAACCGAGTGAGAGGACAATGGCGGAAGCATAACAAATGACGTCACGTGAACAGAGTTGCGACGCGGCAAAAAAAAAACCTCGTGGTACAAGGATTTCAGAATATTGACGGAGGTGGCGAGAAAACAAAGATGTTTGACTTGCAACAATGGCTCTTTTATTTTACACAGAGTGCAATAAAAGCAAATATTTACTTTTAATATGTGGGGAAAACGGCTAATAATAATTTGTGTTGGCTTATCCTATTAAGTGGCGCACCTACTTTCGAGGGATGGGGGTGTATTATTACCTTATTGAAGCTATTATGGGGGATGGTAAATAAAGAAGGCAATGGTGCCATGTAACAATTACATTTCTTCTGTGATTTAGGAGAATTTTGTTTTAATTTTATGATTATATGTACATTTTTTAACAATATTAATTTTTGTATTATTGGAAACTTTCTATTTTTGTTTTGTGTAGTGATGACAAAAAAAATTGTTACTAAAATATGACAAAGAAAACGTGTAAAGAATCCCGCCCTCTTTGTGTATTGTAACCGGTTTTGTTGGGTTGGGATTAGTAAAAGTGTTAACTAAGCCCTTATTGCGAATTAAAATACTTTTAGTGCCATATTGTGACATTCTTTTAGATATTAACATCTTTTATATGACTTAGATGAGTTTTTTGAAATTTTCTTTAAGAAAAATATAATTATTTCACATTGTTAACGATAGTTATCGTTGGAAATTTGCTTTTGTTCTTGTGCGTATGGATTGTAAACAAAATTAAGTTTTCCATAAAGTGTTTTTTTTTTAATTTCAGCCTCTTTGAATACTTTTATACAAAACCTAGCCATCCAGGCGTCAAGAACATATTTTTCATGATATTCCAGGATTATAAAATATCTTGCACTAGACTATAGTTTTTAATGTTCAAGGCTAATTTTGCTATCATTGAAAATTTGCTTTTGTTGTGTGTATGGATGGAAAATATATAAATATATATTTTTTCATAATGAGACACTATAAAGAATCCCGTCCAATTTGCGTACTATTCCCAAAATTACAATTAAATTAGTAACATTTTAACAAATTTGGCTGCAAAAAAAAGTTGCTATTTTCTGAACTGTTTTTCCTACCTTAATCTTACTATTAAGTTCTTCTAACATCTTTTGCTTTAGCAGGTTAACTCACTTGATATTATATTAACGAATTATATAATTGAACATTGGAAGAGCCTGGCAACATCAATTTTTGAACAAAAACATGTTTTTAAAAACCGTCATAACAGTAAATTCGTTGGAAACATTTTCTCTATAGAATAACAAGAAGCTTCCCTCG
Source organism: Timema podura (assembly GCA_033556935.1). NCBI lineage: Eukaryota > Metazoa > Arthropoda > Insecta > Phasmatodea > Timematidae > Timema > Timema podura. The sequence goes on from JAVRXN010000011.1 coordinate 76,383,620, forward strand.
CGCTTGTAGCGTCCTGTATTATTATTATTATTATTATTATTAGCACCGCGTCTTACTACCCGTTCGGGTTATACGCACTTACGCTAATGTGTAATGGTAGGGTGATTGTGAGATGAAATGGAGGACCTACAGTTTAACGTGGAATCCGAACCACGGTGGAGGCCTGGCATTCCTCACATTCACAAGTTGTGATTAATACACGTCTTGTCAGAGGTGAAGGAAGGGTTTGGCAATCAGATAAATCTGTGCCGGGACCGAGGATTGAACCCCGGACACAGAAGTCTGACACCTTACTCCTAGACCACCAGGTCACCAACGTCTTGTATCAATTCATTTTCATTCAGTACAAATTTAAAAAAAAATGATGATTTAAACAAAATATGTTTCAATTTATTTATGCCAGTGAAGTCCATGAACGATTAAATGACCGGAAGGAAATGAGAGAGATTTAGATAAAAAAATACAATGTGAGCAATATATATATATATATATATATCTCACATTATATATATATATATATAAAGGAAACTGAGATAAAAAACAACATGGAATATGGTATATATTATATATTATTTAACTGTACTTTCCACAAACATCCCCCCCTCCTGTTCCAGTGGCAATTATTGAAGACTGATTTTCATAAGATTAGACCAATAATTGAAAACTGGCAGCTCATGTTGCCACAATGGCGGAAATTAAAATATTACGAATATTTACCTGAGGGTTATGATTATTAATTAATAAATCAAATAAGACACATTTCTAGAATACCAAATTTTAGTTACTTCCAATCATTTGTTGGTGGTCGAAAAGTAGGCTTCCTATAAAAATGAGGGTTTTGTTTGAACTGTAAAATTATACAGTTTATAAAATGATGTGTATGGTATGGTGGACAAACACATATAATTTCCTCTCTCTCTTATCTTATAATAGAGACATATTTTACTAACAACTTTCAAGATTTGTGAAACGAATAACTTATACACTGTTGCCACCAACAAACATTTAAAGGAAATAATATACACCATTACAGAAACATTGAGAAAAGAGGTACATCTCTGTTCACTAAAGAGCTTAACAATTTCAATACAATTATAACTTACTTGCTTATAGCTAAGAAATTATTGGTTTTATAAAATATATTCCAAGTAAAAGATTTTAATTTTTAATAGTACTACAACTTTGCAATGCTAAGTTATTTCCTAACTCAAATAGTTACGGAGATATGATCGAAATTGGAAATGACTGCGTATGTAATTTAGCTACCCTTAAAGTAATTTTGAAGGGAAAATGTGAATTGCCATTTTGTTTGTGATGGTAAGCAATGCTTAGGTACGAAATTTAATCTAAATGGTTTAAATGGATGAGAAAATGGATCCCCCCCCCCCTCTATTTTTGCTCTTCAGTAAACTACCCTTTTTAGGATTAGATATCTGATTCCAAAAAGTCTTTGAGGAAAACCCTAGATATCAAATTTTAGACAAATGGTAGAATGGTTTCGGCTTTATGTCGAGACAGACAAGACAGCTTCGCAAAAACAACCTTTTCTGTTTCAAGGGGTCATAAAACGTCGATATTTATCAAAATCTCGAGTTAGATTTAACTGACGATCAAAATATTTCTCTTTACAAGGAATAGAGAGAAAAGTAAAAATACCGCAAGCAGCCCCCCTTTTCAATTCAACTACCAATCAAAAATGTCGAATAAATGTTTTCAGTTTCAAAAGTCGCCATTCAAGCTTTTATAGAGGTTAATATTAATACACTAGTACGCTAACTTTTATTATGATACGTAATGTATTAATCTAAACGTTGTGGAGGATAGTGACTTTTTTCTTTTGTTGCGAGCTTAAAATTGAAGTAATTTTAAACGGGTTTCAGTGAAAATTGAAGTAATTCTAAACTGGTTTCAGTGAAAGATAAATAACTTTACTAGCAATAAATAATATAGGGGCACGGATATTGTAGTGTACTCTTACCCGGTTGGTAGAGTTTAAAAATCCAAACGGGATGACCGGTTATTATCAAAGTTATTTTTCTTTAATCCAATCTTTTAGGTGTAAATAATATAATAGCTGTTAAAGAATATATTCAAAACAAGAGTTTATGCCAAAATAGATAAAAAAAATTATAAGGTCCATTCGTAACGTAATCAATAAGCAAGGCTTGTGAAGTTGTGACCTAACGTGTTACAAAGTAGCCACAAAAATAATGAAAAGAGATAATTAATTTTAATAAATTGGAAAATTAAATCATGGTGGCTCATAAACCTGCTTCTGATAAAAAAAAATATTCAGTCATTTAGATCATACTGTAAAAATTCAATAATTTTCTACTAAGCATGATATTTTACTATTAAATAATTATGAATCTTACCGATTAGTAAAGATTATTCCAAAAGTTATTTGAGAGGGTTTAAGTGTGGATGAAATTACATTTGTTGCGAAACTAATTATCTTGATCAACAAACTTTGGTTCTAAAATTTAACTTTATATATTGGAGAGCTTCTTTAGCATCTTTCCTACTATTTATATAATAGTTATACACCTATTGTTTAAACTATTTATTAGCATAGCTCCAGCAAAAAACTTTTAAAGTTTTTATAACAAAAGGAACCGTTAAAGAGCTCGTAAATGCGCTCCAAGCAAAAAGTAAATAAAATGCTTAGACCAATTAAAAACTGGTTTTAACACTCTAGAATCATTTCACCATCATAATTTTGTTCTCTTAACTAGAAATAGTTTTTTCACAAAAACTGGTAATAGACCCGCGTAGAAATGAAGGAATTTAAAAAAAATCTATACCAAATGTAAGAATCACGTTTTGAACACGTCGACATTTAGGCGTTGACGTAAATCAAATTCAAATTGTTGGGTTATTAACATATAAGTTACTCAATAATTATTGTTACAACAATGTCTTTTAAATTATTCCGGTCAAAGTGTTTTTCATATTTCCCCGACAGCTATTATGTCACATTAATTACATGACTTGTTTATAATACATGTGGCTACATTCTCAACACCAACGTGGAATATTATAGTTTAAAATTAAATCGTGTTCTAAAATCTATTCTATTTAAAATGCATAATACAAATTAAATAACTTCAATGGAAATCGTCGAATAAGAAGCATTCACTAGATTAATAAAAATGTAATTGTTAATTTACCTTCAGGGCAAAAATAATTTTAAGGAAGCCGGCTGGACACCACCGGACAAATCACGAACACGACCAGACACGATCACACTACCGCAAGGACTGAGAAACTCTCAAAGCACGCGCGACTCGCGAGCACTGGCGCCTTTTGCCAGTCAGCCCCGCCCATAAACCGCCCTGCCATCTACACGCCCGCCCCACAACTAATTACCGCTGCTGCCAACTACGCCACGCAGCATTTACCCAGCAACTGCCACGCCGCGCCGTTCCGTTTACATTAATTTTAATAATTATTGTGATTATCGATTACTGTCTTGTTTTTATCCAACCACTTTTACTCAACTAAGGTAATTACATTTTACATAGTAGCCTAGGTCACGAACACTGCTCATTTAAAAAAAAAAACATTTCAAGCTTCAAATAAATCATTTTTAATGCACAATCAATTTGAACAGACATTCTTTAAATTGATTGATTAAAACATATAAATAAACTTTGAAGAACTTGTATTTCTAATAACCATACAAACATGAATTATCCAACGCGCCCCTTTTTATAAATTATAAAAACATATTAATTAATAGACATTAATGTCATATAAATGTGAATGAAAATAGTTAACTGGGCTTTATCCTTTAATTTTAAAGTATGTCACGTAGAAATTTGAATTGTACGGAATTGACAGATTAAAATTAGTTCATTTTGGTCCACACAAACAATTAAAGATGATGTTACAGAGAAAATACATCCCAAATAAATAATAAAAGGTAGACGACTCATGGCTTGTATTCACTAAATGGTGCAATCTACTCCATTGAAAGAATAAAAATGACGCAACTTTGCGACCAAGATGTGTCTTATAATGATTTGTTCTGTTTTTCTCTTTGTTTTTCAACCATTGTATTTTGGGGAGGATAAAAAATAAACGAGAAAAAATTTGAGGAATATTAATTAAATCTTTTAAAATTCATGATCAACACTTTTTTTTTTAAATAAAACAATTATTAGACTTTAAGAATTGGACGCTTAACTAGAAACATTAATAATTTTTTAATGATAGAATCTCTCTTCAAATAACCGATGGTGTGCCTTGACAATTTTAATGCCCCGTTTAATGTGCCGTGAGTTTGAAAAGGTTGAAAATATCTGTTCTATTCACTAAACAAGGAGAAAATTGGTGGCAAGAGATTTGACATCCTCCCAAACTTTATCATTTGCGCTTTTTTTTTAAAACCAATTTGTATGAAGAGTTTACTCCCAAAGTCAATGCAACTTTATTTTAAATCTCTGAGGAAAACGGCAGAAAATAAATATAGGCTATTTAAAACTCTTTCTCATAAGCTAGCAATGAAATTAAATAACGCTTATCCATGGGTTCTTTTCAAACAACATTATTCATTAGAAAGTATTTATTGACAATTTTAGTTTTTACTGTAGGGGTACTACTAAACCATGACAAACTTTTTTTAAAAAAATCTACCAACATTGTTACACGCCATCATTTAGTGACAATACGTCTTTGGATCTAGACAAAGATGCCACAGCCCACAGTTTGTTGTTTAATTTGATAGTGTTTTGTTTTATAATAATACAAGAAATGACATGGCGTTAATGAATGTATATAAAATACAACATTACTAGGTAAGTAGTTATTATTGTGTTACAACAATCGTGGTACAGCTATAACTTAATCTAAATTGAAATAAATTATATGCCTACCAGACGTATGTTATTTTAATTCTTTGTTAACACTAATTGAAGTATAATTCAAATGTATTCTGAGGCATTACAATAATATGCTGCCATTTTAATTTATTATAGTGACAATGATTTACAAGTTACGCCTACTCTTGAGTGGTCACAAATAAATAGCTTAAAGGCTCAAATTTGTTCTCAATCCTCGTCTGCTTTTGATAGTGAGTACAGGTCTAGGCGCATCTTTCAAAGTTGCACCAGCATTCATCCGATGCATCTTCAGAGCTCTTTATTACATATAGTTGAATTTTACATGGTTTTGAGCGTATCAATAAATTGTTTAATATTTTGAGAAGAGGGCAACGTCAATATAAGCAAACTACAATAAACCAAGCTCACTGAATTTTGTACAACGTAATGTCAAAGTGCAAAAACTGATTTGAGTCTGTAGTTTTCGTATGTTAATTCTAATTTTTAAATTTTTGTGTTAAATTTTTCTTGTTTTTTCATATTTATATATATATTGTGTGTGAGTGTGATTTAGATAGCAATTTATGTAAAATGTGTGTGTTTATACATAAAATATTTTGAGGTTAATGACTTATTGTGTATCAGCTGCCTAGATACTTATAAAAATTATTAATTCTTTTTTTTTAGATATTTATTGGACTTCGAATTAAAAAGGTTCTACTTTACTTCAATTCGTCCTTAAAAGCGCGAACAATAAATGTATTTGGAAACAAATTTAAATTATTATTTGAAACTACAAAATAACTAATTAGGGTTTTCATAAAATGGGTTTCTACTATTTAAATTAAAAAAAAAAAGAAGAAGAGTGAAACTAGAAAAATGTCGATAGGAATTTATTTCAATCGACGACTAAAATCTGCGAAAGTGATCTTTGAAAGGTTATAGAGATATGATGAAAGAGTGAGCAGTCTTAAAGACGACAAACAACAGCAGATAAGTGTCCGGATAAGTCAAAAGGTCAGATTATTTCCATCTTCGAGTCCGTCCAAAGGGTCCATGGTTCAGAAAACGTAGGGTTCAAAAGTCCATCATTTATAGACCACGGGAGCAAGCCGTGATAGATTATCGAGGGGGGGTATTTATGACCTTTCCAGAAGTAGATCATGACTTTTTTTTTTTCGTTAAAAGTTTCTATTTTATTTATGAATTATTAATCGGACAATCTGGAATTTTGGAGTTGAGAATTTACTTTTTGAAATTATGTTTGACACTAGGTTTATTCAAATTAACACCATCGTTGGTGGTAATATGATCTAAGCCGTCACTCTACAAAGAAATGAACGTGTTTCGGTAAATTTTAGATAGGAGGACGTCCCGGTACAGTTTTCAGATTATTGAATCCCATAGAAAAAATTATAATATTATGGGTGACCTGGCGGTCTAGGGGTAAGGTGTCGGACTTCTGTGCTGGGGGTCCGGGGTTCAATCCTCGGTCCCGGCACAGATTTATCTGATTGCCCAAACCCTTCCTTCACCTCTGACAAGACGTGTATTGATCACAACTTGTGAATGTGTGGAATGCCAGACCTCCACCGTGGTTCGGATTCCACGTTAAACTGTAGGTCCTCCATTTCATCTCACAATCACCTTACCATTACACATTAGCGTAAGTGCGTATAACCCAAACGGGTAGTAAGACGCGATGCTAGTAATAATAATAATAATAATAATAATAATATTGAAATATTAACACATCTTCCCCACATAATACTGGGGAACAGTGACGCTAGTAACACATTCGACCACCAAGCGTTGTAGTCGCTATGCGAGTGTAAGACGTAAACTTGAATCACTGTTATTGTTTTATTGTAACTCATTCGTAAATGATAAATTAAACTGTATTGTAAACTTTAAGAATTGGAATAATATATCGATTTAATTAATTCCATTTAAATAATTAGAAAACGTTCCGGGGAGAAAAAAAAATTAAAGAAAAGTTTCCTAGTTAAACTAGGGGTGGTTTTTATAAATAGATTCCCACTCTTTCTTTACGTAAATGTGAGGTACATTTCATTTAAATTATATCCTACTGAAACCTACCCTATCAGTGTAATTAAATGCGAATAGTTCCGCGCTAATAGTAAGACGTGATGCAAAAAACAAACAAAACGTATCCAGTTTAAAAAAATAAACCAGACAGGAAGATTGATATTATAATATAACAAACAAAACCACGAGTGATTCAAAAACCGCCTACTGGAGCGCTGATGTGCGTGTTTTTTTACTTTGATATGGTCCACCTCAAAATGGAAGGGGAAGTATCTAATTATCCATACAACCTTTAAAAGTTACATTATAATTTAAATATGTATAAGTTATAGTTTTATTTATAAAAATTTAAAGTCAGTTAATTTTCCGAGGTCGTTTTATACACAAATTCTTGCATTTCTGAGTTGAGTAAGAAATAATATTCTGACTTTCCCCCAAACAAATGTAGTACTCTTATTTTAATATTAGCATCAACAGAAAATTCTAAGATAATTTAGGATTGAGTAGTTTTGAAACTTCTTAAATTTCATCCTTACCAAAATTATCGCAACGTAAGGATATAGGCCTACTCCTTCGATTAGGCGGTGTCCTTATGTTAAAAAAAACGTGAAAACTAAAACGCTTTTTATAGATCTATAAATCAATCAATTAATTAACTAATTAAATTGTGTCTAGTTATCTTGAATAATTTTTAGTGTGCAAACTACTACTTGGCACGTGTATAGTGTGTGACGTACCTAATAATTATAGTCCAATTTTCGTAGAAACAGCCTTTTAGAAAATACAAAGGTATTTTTTTGCGGCCAGCAATGGTAATATTTTATTATATTATTAGAATTATTTTAAAGGTATTGATAATAGCTATCAAATGCGACAGTAGTAGATCACATGACTTGACGTATGAATACGTGAAATTAGACCTAGTAATTTTTATAGCTGTCAGATAAGGTTCTTCCTATAAAAATTGGATGTATATAACTGTTAAAATTATTTTCGCACAATTCGGTATGAAAATATATAATAAAATATCAATGTTTTTGTTTATATCTATTTAACCCTTCATTCCAGTATCTGGCGTACTCACACTATTTTTTTAAAACTTTTTAACACAGGGAAGTCTTGATCTATTACGTTTACTAGGATATACAACATTTAAAAATAATCTAAGAATAGGAATAAAATATCTTAAAAAAATAATATTCAACTTTGATTATTGATATATATATATAAAAAAAAAGGTTGAAAATAAACGTTGTGTATTTATATATTACGCATCCTCACTTTTAGCACGTACACAATCAGTTTGTGTGGGGGACACAACTGTTTCTGTGAACGTGATACAATCGTTTTGTGCAAGTGGTACACCTGGTTTCAGATAGTTGGTGCTTTATTGTACGAGAATTATATAGATAAAACAATGTAGATGTTGCTTTGGACCACCGCAAATTCTTTAAGGTCTGACAGCTTAGCTCAGTCGTTAGCTTGCCTGTATAGTGATCTAAAGGTCCCAGATTCGATCCCCATTATGTCAACAAAAAAAAGTATCATTGGTGAAATGTGGGTGTGCCGTTTCACAGTGATGAATTAACGATCAGGGGCTAGATGTTGTGTCTGTTCTAGATTTAAGTTAGCTTATAAGTCGAGTGCCGATAAAATCAGTTGGTTTAGAACGTGCACGTCAAGTACTTAAAATAACAAATATCTATACTTTAAACATGAATAAAGCTACCCATTCAATTCTAAATGATTGCATTTATTAAATTTTCATCAAAAGTTCCTTTTGAGTAAGTCTGAGAATGCCCAGAATATATCATATTTTGTGAAGACATACGATGGCATTAATGTAAAACCGACCCGTTGGTTGTTTCTGGGTGTTTTTATTATATTATACTACTATAAAGCCACATGGCTGACTCACTCACTCACTCACTGACATTAATGTTTACCCATTTCCAGATGAGTTAGAAACTTGAAATTTGGCAAACTTCTAGCTTCTAGCCTGTAACCGAAGGGAAAATTCCAAAAAAGTTTAAAAATTTCAATTTTTAACCCCCGAAAAAAATTCAAAATGGTGGAACAACTTTAAAGTCGGTGCGGTATATACAATACAATACCGGTAACTTTAAGTTGTTACGTTCAAAATATTAAATTAGTTTACATCCACTTGCAAAGAAAACTCACTGGGGGTTTGGGGGCGGACCCCCCAACGAGCAAAGCGAGTAAACAATTATAAAACCTTATGTATACTCATTAGTTTAGGGGATACAAACTGTTAGTAGCTTTGTAATCTACACAAGTAACGAGTGAAGGATTATTTTACAGACTTAAATATATCAAAAATATACTCCTAAATATAATTGTCTAACCATTTAAAATCATTTTTGCTCATGTCAGTAGAAAGTAATTACTAATGTTTTAAGTGGAATGGATATTGAAGTACCCATCGATAAATGTAGGCATCTGAAATGTCCTCAGGTGACCTGGCGGTCTAGGGGTAAGGTATCAGACTTCTGTGCTGGGGGTTCAGGGTTCAATCCTTGGTCCCGGCACAGATTTATCTGATAGCCAAACCCTTCCTTCACCTCTGACAAGATGTGTATTAATCACAACTTGTGAATGTGTGGAATGCCAGGCCTCCACCGTGGTTCGGATCCCAAGTTAAACTGTAGATCCTCCATTTCATCTCACATTCACCCTACCATTACACATCAGCGTAAGTGCGTATAGCCCGAACGGGTAGTAAGACGCGGTGCTAATAGTAATAATAATGAAGAAATATCCTTGAGATAATAATATTTCACCTCACCACTTCAGCTTATCCTAAACGATAGATTCAGTGCTATTTATAAATAAATCATGCCAAGGCCCGCCATATTTGTAGTTCCAGGGCTGCTTTGAACCTTTCAGTCCACCCTTCAAAAGTGAATTTGTGTGTGCGCGCGCGCCACTGGGCTTCACATGGATTCGAAACGGTGACCCTGCCCTAAGAATGAGAGCTGTCAATGGACTTAGAAGGTCGAGAGGACCAGTGTTGCCAAGTCTATAGTCTCTAGCGATAGTACATGGACCTGAAATGGATTGTATTTTTAACGATAGGATACCACTTTCTGGCATTATATTGATAAGCCCTGCGATTTTCATACATTTAAAAAAATATATTTAATGTAAAATTTGTTACTAGATAGCAGGGACACAGGATATTACTTTTAGAAAATATCCTAAAATTGAATTGTACACGTGTTGAAATTATATCAAAAGTAATATCCAGATCGTGCAGTTGGCAACACTGTCGAGAGGACGTTGACTTGGCGAAAGTCTCGGTGGCGCCTTCTTATCAGTGGCGGCTCGCGAGATAAACCGGGGACTCGTAAGTCAGGGCAGCTCCCGTATCCTCGAACTACTGCCATCAGGGCTACCAACCTTAGGGGAACAGCGCAACACTTTGAGGATGTGAGGCGGAAAATTTCCTTAGAATTTCTGTTTTGAAAATTTTTCAATATTAAAAAAAAAAGCTATTTAAGTGCGTTCCACTAAAGCAATAAAAGCGATTCCAGTTATTTTCTCCCACTCACATATTGACTACAGAGCTTGGCGGTTGAATGTGTAACTAATGTAGAATCTGTTGTATACCAGGTATGTTAAAAACGATGTTTTTTTGAAAAACTCTCAATTTTTTCTGAAAAAAAAAAGTCCTACCCGCCTCGGTGGCGTAGTTGGCTAACGCGCTAGTCGTGTTGAGCTCGACTGCCGAGGACGGGAAGATCGAGGTTCGAATCTCGTTCGGGTGAACTGGGGGTGATTTTTCCTAAAATGGTTCTACACCCTCCCTCCACGCAAATGCGGGTTCACTTCCTCTAAATTCAACCTTCCCAATTCCTTATCCATTAGCGTAATTAGTACTTAAGCGTATAACCCGGACGGGTAGTAAGACGCGGTGCTAAGTAATAATAATAAAAAAGTCCTAATTATTTGTACGGAGATCTACTCCAATAAATCCGCTTCGGTGGCCGCGTGGTCTAACGCGCTAATCTCGTGTTGGACTAGACTGCTGAAGACGGGGTGATCGGGGCTTGATCCCGGTCAGATGCACTGATTTTTTTTTCCTAAATGGGTTGCCACTCTCCCTCCACGCAAATGCGGGTGCATTTCCTCTAAATTAAGTATTCCTAATTCCTTACCCATTAGTGTAATTAGTACATAGGCGTATAACCCGAACGGGTAGTAAGACGTGGTGCTAAAAAAAGTAGATTCCAATAACGCAATAAGAGCGATTCCATTTCTTTTCTCACACAGCTACTACAGCGCTTGGTGGTTGAATGTGGCATTAACGTAGGTTTTGGTGTAAACCAGACCTATGCCAAGATTATTATCGATATATTTGGTATGTATTGCTATTAGGTAAGTGCATACATTTTTAAAGAAACAAAGTAGGCCTGTAGAGAAAAAAAAATTAATATATGGAAACACTAAAAAAACCTATATTCTAAAATTTCTTACTTATCATTTCGATACAAGTAGGGTGTCAATACTTGAAACTAGTAAACTATCGATACTTTTCTTTTGATGCCTAACATTCTTAGAAATGAGCAAGTTTGAAATTTAATTTAGTTTAATTGAAAATAGTACTTCGAAAGTGGTATTTGTCATTACTTAAGCTCAACATTTGTTTATCACTAAGATTGTGGTTTATATCATTTAGCGTTGAAATTCTACTTCAAGTCCCAGTTGAATAATTATATAAGTCTTTTCGTTGTGCACAAGTAGTTTATACACAATGATACAGAGCCAATAATTTTACCAACTGAGTTGCGTGCATATACAAAACGTAAGGCACTATGGAAGTTTTATTAAAAATCATAAAACTGATTCAATAATTAAAGAATAAATTATGAATATCTCATTGAGCAATGGTAAACTCTCAATTATCATAGAACTAGTTTCACTGTTACTCCATAGATGGCTCATTCAACCACAAACTAAAATACGCCACCTCTTTGATTCAGATGTTTTCCTAATACTTTCAGCGTTTCTGTTGCACATCAGCAACATCACTAACAAATTTTCCCTTCTCGCTCGCTCGCTTCCCATTTTCTCTTCTCCTCCCTCCTCGCTAATTAATTAATAATGGCCTCTAAAATTGCACTTACATGACTGTGTAATGAATGGTAGGATTTTTGTGAGATGAACTGGAGGAGGACCTACAGTTTAACGTGGGATCCGAACCACGGTGGAGGCCTGGCATTCCACACTTTCACAAGTTGTGGTTAATTAATTACACGTATTGTCAGAGGTGAAAGAAGGGTTTGGCAATCAGATAAATCTGTGTGCCGGGACCGAGGATTAAACCCCGGACCCCCAGCACAGAAGTCCGACACCTTACCCCTAAACCGCCATATCACCCTGCTTCAATATAAACATTTGCGTATAACCCGAACGGGTAATAAGACGCGTGCTAATAATAATAATATAAACATAGAGTTTATTTATTTAAAAATGTTCACATGAATAATAGTTGTTGAACATCTCATGAAAATTAGTAGTCTCTTTATGCTTACAACTTTTTATTATAATTAATTTAATGGGAATCACATATTATTAGTTCGTCTTTGAACTAGAGTACGATTTTTATTGGAACAATTTTGCTACTGAAACAATTTTCATACATTCATACGTCAAATCATGTGATCTGCATTTGTCACATTTTATTTATTTAGCACCGCGTCTTACTACCTGTTCGGATTATACGCTTATAATAATTGTCACTTTTGATAGATATTATCAATACCTATTAAATAGCACCAATAATATAATAGAATGTTGTCAATGTTGACAGCAAAGAATAAAAAATATTTTTGGTTTCTAACAGTTCCTTCCTACCAAAATTCTACTATACACTAGGGCTGCCCTTAGCAGAAGTGGGGCCCTGGGCAAACTTCGTCAGCGGGGCCCCCAGTTACCTGCCTCGCCTCATCCCCCCCCCCCAAAAAAAAGAGTAAAAATCATAGTTTTGTTTACAGTAGTTTGCACCTATATACCGTGAGGTATCAGGAAATGCCCTAAAAGGTAAAATGAAGCCGTGTTTTTATACAGATAAGGGCAGAGGCGGATTCTGGATTTTCGTGAGGGGGCTGGGTGGGCGTTTCCACGGGACCGGGCCGGGGGATGTTACCCCTCAGAAAACTCTGACGGAATTTTTTTTTTCAAAATTTGAGAGTGATTTAGAAATTAATTTGAAAAAATTTGAAACGCATACAAGTTCGTTTATGTGAGTTTTTTTTGTTAATCTTTATTAGTTAGATTGTGTATCTATTTGTATAATAATAAAAGGAAGTGTTTGTGTGCGATGCTCAGCCAAATCTACGGCGCAAAGAGATCTAAAATTTTTAACATAGGTGACGGAAGGGGGTCAGAATGCACCTCGAAGCCGAATTTAAAAAATTTTAATTAGCTTTTTAATTAGGCTATTTTTAACAAATTTTGGAAGAAAATATTATTTATTTGGTTTAGAATTACGTTTCAGAGATACGAGCACCACAGTGGGTAACGGGCAACGCCGTGAGGAATTGCTAATTAAAAACGTAAATCAATTATTGACAATGATTGAAACTCGAAGCAATTAGTGAGATATTACGTGACAGTACAACTAGTAGTGACTATAAAAATATATATTTAATTTATTAATTTTTTAAATTAAAAATCTTGAGTTGAAGAGGCTCCCCTTTGGATCCTCCCTTGTATTATAAGGGTTGATTTCTTCCCCAACGAACTTGATCTATTTAAAGGTACAAAGAACAACTGTGCCAAGTTTGGATTAAATCGGTTAAAGCGTTCAAAAGTTATCGTGAGACATTATCCACCACAGACAGACAAGTGCAAATCAGCTGAGTTAAAACATAGAGCTCTCTTCACTCGTTCATAGGATGCAGGCGTTCAAGAGCGTGTGTCTGAGGATCATTGTGAACGCACCTTGGTACGTTCGGAATTTGACTCTGCACCGAGACCTGGATATGCCTACCATCAAGGACCACTTCCGGAAGCTGGCGCAGTCCTTCTACGACAGACTTCCCGGTGCCACCAATCCTCTTATCCAGGGGGTTGGGAATTACGTCATCGACCCTAGAGGGTGCCATCGACGTCCCAAAGCCCTGCTCGGATAAGCGAGATGTGTCTAACAGTGGTTTGGGAGGCTCTCACCCAGCCCCCCATAGAGTAGTGTCTCCGCACGTAACTCTAAAAAACCCTTATTCGGCTCTCCACAATTTTGTTTTTCCCCACTAATATTAATAATATGCTTTTCTTTGTTTCAGTAACCTTCGCGAAATGCGACAAACCCGTCTGTTTTTAAAATCTAAAACACACGGATGTGACCAATTGGTCCGGTACGTGCAGGTGAATTTGCTCTCGTGCCCCTTCAGGGGTGCCATTAGAGCAAGCTATTTTGCGTCTGCCGGTCACTCGTCAATTAAATCAAACCACATGATTACCGGTATGTATTTATTTGTATTCACACTCTTTGACAATATTTTCTAGATCGACTGTACATTAATAGAGCTAAGCCTTACTATACGAGCGTGCAATTAAACATTTCCCAACCCAACTTATTTTTATTCCTTTTTGTCACCTTAGCAAATGCAGGCCCCCTAAATCACGGGGCCCTGTGTGGGCACACCGTTTGCGGCCCTGCTATACACAGTGGATGGATCCAATCAATTTAATTTTCGAACTCTTAAAATTCAAAACGCCATAAAACATATTATAATATAAAGGGATATTTAAAGTTCAGAAAATGTACAAAAAAAAAGTATGATTTTATTTAAGAAAATGTTAATTACAAAATAACTCTATTCCTTGTATCTAACTATCACGTGGTACTAGAGTGATTAATTTGTAGACTGGACTGCTCAGAAGTTGTATTTTCCTTTTGTGAGTCTTCAAAACCATTTTTCATCTGAAAACAAACCAAACAAAAAACATTTCATTACATCAGTTGGAAATGTACAACAGCGAAATTTCTTAACAGCGGACACCTTGAGGGAAAATAAAATAAAAGTCCGTTATTAAGTAGTGTCCGCTATATATTTCTAAATAGCGGACACTTCTTAATATAATCTTAGTGCTTGGACACAGTTTAATCACTACGAGATTTATATACCTTGTATATTAACTACAACAATCTAATACAAATAAAATATATACTTACTACATTGTGTAGTATTGTATTCAGGATAATTATGACAAGTGAATAGATATTGTTCGTAGCTTACTCTACATATTTCATTGTACACGAAACAATACCAAATAAAATGAAAAGTGAACAGTAGGCCTTCTGTACCGTAGGCTTATTCTGAAAGGCCTTTTTCCCTACCAGAAATATATTATATAGTAGGATATTGGTAGGAATAAAGACCTTTCAAAGAATAATTCCTACTGTAAATGGAGTATACATGGTATACATGAGCACAAACTAAATGGAACAACCCCCGCTGAAGACTCGGAAAAGGACCCCGAAGTACCGGTCATTATTATACATTATACATTTCAACTTGAGACATTGACATTCCTGACCTTCCTACAGTAAAATACTGTAAATGCATTGGTGTTTTCAATGTTTGTCCACTGTTTAGAGATTTTTATGCATAAATATGCGTCTATAGCAGTGTCCGCGTCCATGATTAAGAAAGTCCGTTACTGTAAAGTGGTTTCACCGTAAAACCCAATGAAATTTTGCGGGGGAAATTTAAAGTGTCCGTTATTAAGAATAATCCGCTATTCAGAGGAATTATTACAATATCAAATGTGACTAAATAATATGTATAAAAATAATATACATTATCAAAATAATGAGTAACTTGTGCATAAAGATGGGTACGTATGGCCAAACGTTTTGATGAATTCACAAAATCATTTTTAAAAAGGGTTTTGACAAAGTTTACATTTATATCCAAATGGAGGGATAGTTCGATCAAAATAGCAATATAATTTATTCGATAGTAAAGTTTTTGAAATTTATTTTATTACGTTTGTTTAGTTCTATTGTCTAGTTTAACGTTCCTAACTAACATGAAATTTGACATACTGGTAGAGTTTTATGTGGTGAATAAAAAAGGATATAATGCTACTCTTAAAAAGTTCTTTTACATCCACCATTCTGAAAAAAAAAAGGAAGGTGTCCTGAAACAGGTTTATGCAATTATATTGTAAATTGTTCATTTTATATTAAAGTGTTTTTATAGTAAAAATTAAAAGAAAGAGCGAGCATGTCCTAGCAGTTCTCGTACAATCTCGCAATAAAACGGTTGAACTATGATTACCATTCATTTGTGGAGTTTACCTTTAGATTATTTTCCTATCACGCCCAGGTTGCGTTAGGTTTGGAGTTTCTAGGTTAGGGGATTATTTTAATATTTTACTACTATCTCCCGGTACCATAGGGGGGCGCAAAAAACAAACAAAAAGCAATCCCGCCCGGGAGCAGCGTTTACCTCGAGCCGCCCTTGCTAACGGATGAATAACAGCTATACCCTGATTTTGGTAGAAAGAACAGTTTAGAATATTAAAACATGTTACTTTGAGGCAAACATTGATAGCATCTTACTATGTTATTTGTGTTATTTTATAGGTATTGGTGATGTCTAACAAAAGTCAAAAGGTGCAGATAGCATAACTTGACATATATATATATATATAGCACCGCGTCTTACTACCCGTTCGGGTTATACGCTTAAGTACTAATTACGCTAATGGATTAGGAATTGGGAGGGTTGAATTTAGAGGAAATGAACCCACATTTGCGTGGAGGGAGAGTGGAAAACCGTTTAGGAAAAACCACCCCCAGTTCACCCGACCGAGATTCTAACCTCGATCTCCCCGTCCTTGGCGGTCAAGCTCAACACGACTAGCGCGTTAGCCAACTACGCCACCGAGGCGGGTAACTTGACGTATAGATACAGTGAAAGTAGCTATGCAATAGTAGCTTTTCTAAGTGTCAGATAAGGCCCTTCCTATGAAAGTTGGACTGTATAAATGTAACATACGTACCCCTATCAAAACAATGTCCGCCCCCAACTTGTCTTTCTTCTTTGTCGGCATGAAGCGTCTGATGAGGGGACTCAGGAGTTTTGGGTCTACCGGGCTCACATCCTTAGTTTGCGTCAGCAAGCTGACCACCACAGACACCAATATGGTGACCACGCAGCCAACCATGTAGTACCACATATAGGATAGCCGATATACGGCAAACACCTCGCTGAAACAATCCAATGTTTCGTTCATATTATTTAGTCAAACACCTCGCTGAAACAATCCAATGTTTCGTTCATATTATTTAGTCAAACACCTCGCTGAAACAATCCAATGTTTCGTTCATATTCAATAAGTTATTTAATAAATCACCTCGCTGAAACAATCCAATGTTTCGTTCATATTCGATAAGTTATTTAATCAAACACCTCGCTGAAACAATCCAATGTTTCGTTCATATTCGATAAGTTATTTAATCAAACACCTCGCTGAAACAATCCAATGTTTCGTTCATATTCGATAAGTTATTTAATCAAACACCTCGCTGAAACAATCCAATGTTTCGCTCATATTCAATAAGTTATTCAATCAAGCACCTCACTGAAACAAGAAAACTTACCCTAATTTTCTGGGTGGAGATTTGGAGAAGTGGAAAACCATCGTGTAGGGGGGAAAAAAATCACACTCAGATGGTATTCGAACCCCTAGCTCCTCCCAACGACAAACTAGACTATATGAGCCTGAAATTCTGTCCGCATGTCCATTGATGCGGTTGTTTTTGAACTAAGACGGGCTTCATGTGTTTATGTTTGTTCTTTTAGCATCGTTTCTTATTTCCCGTTCGGGTTATACGCTTATGTACTAATTACGCTAAGGGCTTTAAGGATTAGGGAGGTTATATTTTTATAGGAAATGCACCCGGATTTGCATGGAAGGAGAGTGGAAAATCATTCTGGAAAAAACCCTCTCAGTACACCCGACCGAATTTCGAATCTTGATCTCCCCGTCATCAGCAGTCTAGTCTACCGGTAAAGTAGTGCCTTAGACCATGCAGCCATCAAAGCGGGTATTTTAAATGATGAGAGAGAAACTATTTGGAAATATTATGAAAATACAACTGTCATAAGAATAGCGGTATTATATGAAAAACTTTTTAAATTAAGATAAAAAGTTGTCATTAAATTCCAGGACCCCTCGACAGATATTCAACAACTGTTGACGTTACCGTGTGAGTAAAATTTAACTACGTTTCTACTGGAGTTAAGGCTCTTGGCCCTGTCGAGTGCAAGTCTAAAACCTATTTTATGGGATGGTTTACAGGAGGTGAAAGGCATGGCGTGGCTTCACAACCGACCAAAGTATCCTTCCGTGCCAACAAGGACAGATGAATCACGGAAACCGTAGATGGCGCTAGCTACCGGACAGGTTTTGCGGAAAAATCATACGTTTGGAAATATCAGTTTTTTCGAGAACGAGTGAAATTTTTATGTTAATATTTTCAACACCCCTTCTAGGATAATGTATCGATGTTTATTAATTGTTACATTTTCTTATTTTTTGTTATGAAGCCGACAGTTTTCTATTGAAAAATGTCCATTTTATCGATATTTGTTCACTGTTAAAATTATAGAGGAGGTGTGTATATAAAAAGTATAACTTAATCAACATGCTTCTATTCTTAAACAAACCGTTTCCGAAAAGAAAATTGCAAAACAATAAAAATTCTTGAAGATAACAGTTTGTTCCCATGGATCTACATTTCCACGCCAAATGAAAAGGGCCAATCGCCTTAAATTTGATTTATTTTGTCCAAAAAATAATTTTTTAATATAAAATCTGTATTTAACTCGCGTTCCCTACACCCCAAACTTGGGGAAGAGCGTTAGAGCTTTGCCAAAATATAAATGCGAAATTAAACATTTTCCTTTAATTATTTCGCTTTTTTTTTTTTCAACAGTTTAAATGAATGAATTCTGTTGAGATGTATACCAACTTTTTAAGTTTACACTACATTCTAAATTTATCCTTTAGGCGTTAATACCAGAAAGCTCATCAAATGAATTACGATAAACCAATAACAGTGGTGAACCCACTTCGGTGGCCACAAGGTCTAACGCACTCCTCTCACAGTAGACTAGACCACCTAAGACTGGGAGATCGGGGCTCAATCCCGGCTGGGTGTACTGGGAGTGGTTTTTCCTGAATGGTTTTCCACTCTTCCTTCACCCAAATGTGAGTGCACTTCTTCTAAATTAAGCCTTCCTAATCCCTAACACATTAGTGTAATTAGTACTTGAGCGTATAACCCGAATGGGTAGTAAGACGCGGTGCTAAGTGTTATTATTTACCGATGTACCCCTTACCCCTGGGTTTCGATGATACAACATTTTCTTATTTAAATTTTCCCGGAAAGCTTTCATCTCTACCGCCACAGCAATTATTCATCAAGATTGTCTCACGTGTCTAAAGGTACAGTTGTGGTCGAGTTCTGTGAGACAAAGCTGTAAGTACAGCCTTCCACAGAGACCGGTTTGGTCGGAAACGTGAGCCGGTTGGAAGCGATGGCCGCCTGGGCTCCCAGACTTAACCAGGCCACGAACCCGAGCCCCGACAGACCTCCGATGAAGACTCCCTGAAAAATGAGGCATATTCAGGCTTTAAAATAGTCTTTCTCAAAAAATTTCCAAATAGTTTATCTTTTGATAAGCATTCAATGCACATCAGGACCAACTACCACCACCACCTGAGATAGATTGTAATGAGGTGTAAGGGATAAGGTGTAATAAGGTGGACTGGATAGAACTAGCTTAAGATAGGGATAAGGTGTAATGAGGTGGACTGGATAGAACTAGCTCATAATAGGGATAAGGTGTAATGGGGTGGACTAGATAGAACTAAATCAAGATAGGAATAAGGTGTAATGAGGTGGGCTGGATAGAACTAGCTCATGATAGGGATAAGGTGTAATGAGGTGGACTGGATAGAACTAGCTCATGATAGGGATAAGGTGTAATGAGGGGGGCTGGATAGAACTAGCTCATGATAGGGATAAGGTGTAATGAGGTGGACTGGATAGAACTAGCTTATGATAGGGATAAGGTGTAATCAGGTGGACTGGATAGAACTAGCTCATGATAGGGATAAGGTGTAATGAGGTGGACTGGATAGAACTAGCTCATGATAGGGATAAGGTGTAATGAGGTGGGCTGGATAGAACTAGCTCATGATAGGGATAAGGTGTAATGAGGTGGACTGGATAGAACTAGCTCATGATAGGGATAAGGTGTAATGAGGTGGACTGGATAGAACTAGCTCATGATAGGGATAAGGTGTAATGAGGTGGACTGGATAGAACTAGCTCATGATAGGGATAAGGTGTAATGAGGTGGACTGGATAGAACTAGCTCATGATAGGGATAAGGTGTAATGAGGTGGGCTGGATAGAACTAGCTCATGATAGGGATAAGGTGTAATGAGGTGGACTGGATAGAACTAGCTCATGATAGGGATAAGGTGTAATGAGGTGGACTGGATAGAACTAGCTCATGATAGGGATAAGGTGTAATGAGGTGGACTGGATAGAACTAGCTCATGATAGGGATAAGGTGTAATGAGGTGGACTGGATAGAACTAGCTCATGATAGGGATAAGGTGTAATGAGGTGGGCTGGATAGAACTAGCTCAAGATAGGGAAAGGTGGTGTATTTTTGTAAGTGCTGCAATGCACGAGTTCATAATGCCATAAAGAAAGTAAATGTAGACCTATAGCTTCTATAGCTTACTTTTGAGTTTATCCAAAGTAAATGTAGACCTATAGCTTACTTTTGAGTTTATCCAAAGTAAATGTAGACCTATAGCTTACTTTTGAGTTTATCCAAAGTAAATGTAGACCTATAGCTTACTTTTGAGTTTATCCAAAGGAAATGTAGACCTAAAGCTTACTTTTGAGTTTATCCAAAGTAAATGTAGACCTATAGCTTACTTTTGAGTTTATCCAAAGTAAATGTAGACCTATAGCTTACTTTTGAGTTTACCCAAAGTAAATGTAGACCTATAGCTTACTTTTGAGTTCACCCAAGGTAAGAATAATCCCGCAGTGAAGACTCCTATTAAAGGACCGTTTGCGATTCCGCCTAGACTGGACATCATCTGTAAAAAAAACATATATATATTTTTAACTAAAAGTATTTTAATTCAAGTCTAGAAAAGAGTTTTGTAACGTTTATCTTGTTTCCGAGCTATTGTCATGTTTGTACTCAACAAATGTGGAGCTGCTCGACATTACAGGAAGAGCTCAAGATGTCCAACTTCAGCCTGAATACAAGCCTGCAATCATCGTGTCATAGAATTCCGCACTCTTTCAAAAATATCAGGTGTTTGGAATAACCCATAGAACCAAGGCCGTAGCTAGCCAATAATTTCAGGGGGAGTTTGGTGGGCCAATCCGCCAATTGTCGGAGGCTAGAAAAAATTCTAAATAAAAAACTGTTCTAGAAGCTATCTGAAGTGTTTTTTATGGCAACACTACCCCCTAACTATTGGAGGCTAGAAAAAATTCTAAATAATAAACACCTCTGGAAGCTTATGGTAACACAGCCCCCTAATTTGTACTTGTACCTTAATTTTGATATTGTTTGAACCATAAATAAAGCCATATATATTTTGTTCATAAAATTTCGGGGGGGGGGGGGGATTTGAACCCTGAACCCGCCCCCCCCCCCCGACTACGGCCTTGCATAGAACACACCTAGTCAACAGGTATGGTATACAAACAGTTTAAGGTGCGGCAGAAGGGAGCACGAGCAATATTACAGTTTTTAGAGCATTCAATTTTTTTTGTCCAAAATAAATCAAATATTTCTCCAGTAGCAACATAGAGTTAAGTTTTCTGCACATTCTAGTATCAACAGATCTCGAATATCTGTCAAGGGTGTCCTGGAATTTTGTCAAAAACTTTTTAAATAAGGAGGAAAGGTTTTGACAAAATTCCAGGACACCCTTGACAGATATTCAAGATCTGTTGATATTATCATGTGAAGAAAACTAAACTCTATGTTGCTACTGGAGAACTATTTGATTTATTTTGGTCAAAAAAAATTTCAATTCTATAAAAAATTAGAAAAATACTTGCGCTCCCTTTGGCCGCACCTTAATGGAATCACTTGAGCTGTAACTCGGAAACTAAGGTCAAATGGAACACGTGTTTATGTTAACTATTTTCATTGTTTTGGTGTCTCTTGTTCACCATTAAATTGGATATCACATGTTACAGTACATTCTCTGTATTATCCGAACGTCAGAGTTATGTCGATAAGAAATTTCAGCAAGATTGGTGCAGGGGTTTTCGCGTGAAAGATTAACAAACGTAAGCCTAATATACAGGATGACCCAAACAAAACCGGCCCCAAAGGCACAGTATTTCAGAGTTTGTATTCAAAATGTCCGCCGCCAACCACTATGCATAGTTACAATAAATACACGTTTACTAGTCGGTGATTAATTTAGACACTAATTTAGGAAAACTAAGTGAAATTACAGTGACAGAGTATGCTTTATTATATTTGCGAAAAGAAAGATCAGGGCATAACTAGGGGAATTATTTGTGTATTTTTCACCTGCAATACAGTTCCCAGCTTCTCACCACGAAGACGAGCGATATGCACATTAGACCAGCCACGACCACCACAGTCTTCATTATGATGTTCATTTGTCTTTCAGTGAGAGGTTTCTTGCGATGGGGCTTACAGAAGTCTTCCAAGACCACGCCCGCCATCGAGTTGAGACCCGTGGAGAGAGTGCTGTTAAAAGGGAAATTCGTGGAAATAACTGGGTTTATGTTCATGCATAACCACATAGCTAATAGTGGTATAGCACATAATCTGCAAGAAGTTGAAACACATTATTTTCAATGACAGCGTTCATAATCGACACATAGTGAACAGTGCACAACTCATAAAGTTGAGTTAACTTTAACTTTATATGTATTATCCATGGACTTGTTATAGACGACCCTTGAACGTGAAATGTATCAGCCAATGAGAATGCAAGGAGAAATTCTAACCAACTAAATGCCAGTATACAAAGCAGACAAAAAATATTTTCTGGATATGTTTGGAATACTTCATGTATTCAAACTTGTTTGTGTTAACAAAGTTTATTTGTTTTTGAGGTAATAACTACGATTGAAAG
The DNA here is from genome assembly GCA_033556935.1 of Timema podura. Taxonomy (NCBI): domain Eukaryota; kingdom Metazoa; phylum Arthropoda; class Insecta; order Phasmatodea; family Timematidae; genus Timema; species Timema podura. Next base: position 76,406,701 of record JAVRXN010000011.1, read on the forward strand.
AAAAGGGGAAATATTACATTTTAGATTATGATATTGAGATGTAGGTCTACCGTAATAAAATCAAAACAAACCAAAATCAGGCACCACTTATATTAAGTTAATTCTATGATCAAAATACATAGTTTAATATACACTTTTTTTAGTGAGCCCTTAAGTGAAGTATTTTTTAAATAATTTATTAGTATAAGCAAAAAGGTTAGATCAATTTCTATGAATAACAAAATTGATTTAAGTAAGAATTTAGTCACTAAACATAGTTGTTATATTTTTCTTACGGATTAGCACTATGGGCTATGCACTATTCACTATGCATGAATATCAACCCAGCCTTATCATAGCAAAATAACCTCTTGATAAAGTTTCCTCCCACGGATAACACCTAGTTAGGCAATATAGCTTGTGGTGCGGTTATGTAGACCTACTCTACTTTAGATACCGCTTCTGTGGTCTAGTGGTCAGAGCTCCTGGCCACAGATCCACAAGTCCAGGTTCCATCCCCCAGCGCTTCCACATTTTTCTGTGAAGCAGTGGGTCCCGAACGGGGTCAGACTCAGCCTCGTAAGGACAAAAAAATGGAGCTACTTGAATGAAAAATAGCGTATCTGGTCTGGAAAACTGATATTAACGGCAGGAGGATTCGTTGTGCTGATCACATGACACCCTTTATCAGCAGAAGCTGACACTGTCTTCGCCAGTATACGACGGACACTCGGTCGGTATAGCTCAATTGCGGGCTGACGCCATGGAATTTTTTTTGTACACTACTTTAAAAAACAATAAAACTGAGACAGGTGAAACCATTATTATATATATTTTTTTAAATATGGAAGAACTCTGGATACATCCAAATAAATACACCCAGATCTGCGTTGGTATTTGTTTTTAAGACGTTCTGGCCTGTGTTTTAATTTTTAAGAAAATATAATAATCACAATTGAGCCACGTTGAAGAAATATTTCCAGACGTTTTAGTTGTAGTCGCAACAGCCATTATTCGTTTCACCTTATACCCGAATGATTAGCTGTTGAACTTACAGACGAACTCACTTCTGTGGTCGAATGATCTAAACTCCCCGCTCTAATTGGGGTAATATAATCTTTCACATATGCCAAATAATCAAACTTATCAGTTAAACAGTTCCGGTGGAAGGGACCGTCTCGAATAGATGGGCTTCAATAAAATATACAGCCAATGTGTTTGCTGAGGGAACTGCAGGTCTTATGTAGAAAGGCTTTATCTTCGCTCTCTCTCGGTTAACTGTTGCCAAATTCCCCCCCCCCCTTCATTTAGGTCTAAAGGTGTACTGGGGTAAGAAGGAGCTACTGGCGACCTCGACTAACCAACGTTACGAAACTTTACTTATGTTTAAGAAGAGATTGACCACATGGAAACAAGAGAATGGCAACGCTATTCACGAATAGTAATCATTCAGATCCCTCAGAGATGATATCCAGCTGTAGCACCGCGACTTACTACCCGTTTGGGTTGTACGCTTATGTACTAACTACGCTAGTGAGTTAGGGACGAGTAAGGTTGAATTTAGAGGAATTGTACCCGCAGTTGAGTGGGGCACAGTGGAAAACTGTTTTGAAAAAACCACCCTAACACCCAACCGAGATTTAGAAACCCAATCTTCCTGTCATCGGAAGTCTAGTCTAACACGAGGGTGTATACATTAAAAAAAAATCATGTATACATAATTAAATAAATAAAATGGATTATTAGAGTGAAATGACAAATCGAGTGTTTCAATACTTTGGCTTCCTAATTTAAGCCTAGATAATAAAAAATAGGCAGTAGGTTGGTTTCATTATTGTAGCCCAAACGGATATTAGGATGCGGTGAAGAAAAACCCCAATTCATTGCTGATTGTTTGCCAGTGGTAAATCCAATATTAACTACCCAGGAGTCTCTCCCCCTCATCCGACTATTTTAAACATGTGGGTACTTTACCTGAGTGCAGCACTGAATATCCCTGCCAAGAACATTCCAGGTATTCCGGGCATTTTCCCCAAAGTGTTCATCACGAGAAGAGGAAGAAGTTGATCTTTGGCTTGGACGAGCTGCGACACAACATGAACAATAATTACTATCTGAACTACGAGAAGATTTGACTGAGAATGTAACACAACTGGCTTAGAGCTGACTGTGTTTGTACACCATCTGATTAGAGCTGACTGGGTTTGTTACACCACTGGCTTAGAGCTGACTGGGTTTGTTACACCACTGGCTTAGAGCTGACTGGGTTTGTTACACCACTGGATTAGAGCTGACTGAGTTTGTAACACCACTGGCTTAGAGCTGACTGGGTTTGTTACACCACTGGATTAGAACTGACTGGGTTTGTTACACCACTGGATTAGAGCTGACTGAGTTTGTTACACCACTGGATTAGAGCTGACTGAGTTTGTAACACCACTGGCTTAGAGCTGACTGGGTTTGTTACACCACTGGATTAGAACTGACTGTGTTACACAACTTGATTAGAGCTGACTGGGTTTGTTACACCACTGGATTAGAACTGATTGTGTTACACAACTGGCTTAGAGCTGACTGGGTTTGTTACACCACTGGATTAGAACTGACTGTGTTACACAACTGGCTTAGAGCTGACTGGGTTTGTTACACCACCAGATTAGAGCTGACTGAGTTTGTAACACCACCAGATTAGAGCTGACTGGGTTTGTTACACCACTGGATTAGAGCTGACTGGGTTTGTAACACCATCGGCTTAGAACTTACTTTGGTACACCATTGGCTTACAACTGACAGTTTGTTACACCACTGACTTAGGAATGACCGAGTTTGTTACACCACCAGATTAGAGTTGACTGGGTTTGTAACACCATCGGCTTAGAACTTACTTTGGTACACCATTGGCTTAGAACTGACAGTTTGTTACACCACTGACTTAGAAATGACTGGGTTTGTAACACCGTCGGATTAGAACTGATTATTTTACACCACCAGCTTACTGACTGAGCATGTTACACCACTCACTGTCTTCTCATACTTTCTCCTCAAAAATGTGGATTCGTTTTATATGTTTTATATATAGCATCCCTTCTTAACCCCATAGGTTAAACCATTGCCCTTGCGTTGTACGTAAATTTTTTTTAAGTTAAATATTTTATGTAGCCGTCTCACCTTGCTCGTTAGAGGATCACAATCGTGGTATGTGGCAAAGATCACCATACCACTGTAGCAGCTGGTCAAGATAAGAACGATCACGCCGATCGTGGATATCCATAAGGCCCTGAAGATGAAAACAAAAAAAATCAAGTAAAAATGAAAAATCCTATTCTCTACTAACACAAAATTTGTTCTTTCATAAAAAAAAAAGTGCCAAGATAGGGATTTGAGCTCGAAACTTTTTTCTAGGGACCGTATTTAGAGTCTTGTCTCGAGAGTAGATAAATACGAATAACTAGCAGTTCAGGTTGATTGGGAGATTCACTGACCTCCACATTGCGATGGCCCTAAATTTCAGGTCCATCGAGTACCTTTGCCACTGGAGTCTTGGGAGAGTTAATTTTGGAGGAAAGATTCTCTGATTTAGAAAATAACTCAGAAAGCTCCATCGGCAGGGTTATTTCATCAATGTGCACCAGTATTTGCCACTGGAGTCTTGGGAAAGTTAATTTTGGAGGAAAGCTTCTCTGATTTAGAAAAGAACTTGGAAAGCTCCATTGGCAGAGCTATTTAATCAATGTGCCCCAGTACTTTTGCCACTGGAGTCTTGGGAGACTTCGTTTTGGAGGAAACCTTCTCTGATTTAGAAAATAACTCGGAAAGCTCTATCGGTAGAGTTATTTCATCAATGTGTCCCAGTACTTTTGACACTGGAGTCTTGGGAGAGTTAATTATGGAGGAAAGATTCTCTGATTTAGAAAATAACTCAGAAAGCTCCATCGGCAGAGTTATTTCATCAATGTGCACCAGTACTTTTGCCACTGGAGTCTTGGGAAAGTTAATTTTGGAGGAAAGTTTCTCTGATTTAGAAAAGAACTCGGAAAGCTCCATCGGCAGAGTTATTTAATAAATGTGTCCCAGTACCCTTGCTTCCGAAATCTTGGGAGAATTTATTTTGGAAGAAATCTTCTCTGATTTAGAAAATATCTCAAGAGGCTCAATTGGACGAACAGTGTGCCACGTTAAGCCAAAGTTTCGGGTTTGAATCCCTTCTTGTGCACAAATTTCAAAATTAAAATCTAAACATATCCAAGGCTTTCTGATAGTATTATTGTAAGCCCGTAGTTGTCAACATCCGCCAATTTAAAAAACACAAAACAAATCAATGAATGTTTCTCCCTCCCCTGTTGTTTCTAAAAGTACCCCATATTATGATCTATTTCCTGGACCTGTTGGACTGTCGTGACTCACATGCTGGCCTGCTTGGCTGTCCCTAAGGCCATGTATCTCTGGGTCATACCTTGGTCGACAGCATTGGTCACCAGCCACATACAAGACCCTCCGAACACAAGAGACCACACAGTATGACGGACTGTGGGGTCTACGTCCCACCTGGAAACAAAAAAAAATAAAATAATTTGAACACACCGAACGAGTCATTACACCCATATATCACCTCTGAGTAAACTGCAGGTCTTATGGAGAAAAGCTTTATCTTCACTCTCTCTCTCTCTCTCTCATTTAACTGTTATCAAATCTCCCTCGCTTTCAGTTATGTCTGAGGGTGGGGTGATGGGGTAAGAAGGAGCTACTGGCAACATTGATGAACCAGCGTTGCAATATTTGTCTTATCTTTAAGGGAAGATTGACCACAGGCAAACAAGAGAATGACAACGCTGTTTACCAATAGTAGCCGAGCACAGGGGTGGACCGGCAGATTCCAAGCGGCCCACCACTGCAGCTTTGTTTCAGTGTAAGTTGGAGTGGTGAGGTGGAGTATTTATATATTTATTATTAGTTAGTTTGATCCGGAGGTCATTTCAGTTACATTATCGATGATCAGCAGCAGGGGTGACCCGAGAACAATTTTTGCACCCGGGCGGGATTGCTTTTAGGCACCCTCTCATATAGCTGAGGGATGGTAGGAAAATAGGCACATAGTCTCCAAATCTAACAACTCCAAGTCCAAACCTAACGTAACCTGGGCATGATAAGAACATAATCTGAAGGGAAATTCCATAAAATGGTAATCATTCCTCACCATATTACAAAAGTTTCACTGCGACATTGTACGAAAATGATTAGTATTACAAAGAAACCTATAAGAACACGTTTTGTAGACAACGTTCTATTATTTATTTCCCACTATGACAAACACTTTGATATAATGAGCGGTTTGTGTGTTTATCGCGAAAATAAACGAGTGTTTGGGCGCTATCTTTCCAAGATGACGGATGTAAAATAACTTTTTAAGAGTGGTTATGTTAGGTGAGGAGTTAAGAGATGTGGGGGCGGACACCCGGTTCACCCGGCCCTAAAGCCGCCCCTAATGATCAGTTTCTACTTTCTACTGACAGGAACAAAAATGTTTCTAAATGCTTAAACAATAGCTAGGTGCAAGGGCGCACCCACGGATGGGGGAGGGGTGCTTTGGGGACTGAAAGCCCCCCCCCCCCCCAGCTGAAGGCCCTCTCCCAGAAAATTAAGAATATTACATAAATATGATTAGCACTATGTTCTGTCAATTAATCAACTATATTTAATATAAAACAATTTTGTGCAGTAATTAGGGCTTTTAAAAGTAATACTTTTTTCTGTTGATTTTTAATTTTATTTAAATTTGCACGTTAAAGGAAAACCGGACCTGTGATACCGTAATATTTTCTAGTAATGGTTAAAGTTTTTACTCTTTGTACATAAAGTTTTCAAGAGGGTACAGTAATTAAAATTATTATTTTAGATCAATTATGTAAACACTATTGTATCAGGAAGAGGGAGGGCAGTTGATATCATATGACCCCACCCCCACCAACTGCAAATCCTGGGTGTGAAGAAGAATGTGTAAACACAGACCTGTTAACCAGTGGAGTACACAGTGACAGAGGGTAGACAGAGGATCTGATTTTGGTACAAATTAGCTTAAATATTACCATTTGCATCCTTTGAAATAAAAATATTTTCCTGGGAAGAAACCCCCGAATCTACACTTTTTAGGGGGCATCGTTGATTCTCTATCTTTCTTATCCCCCTACTTCAGATCAAATTTCCAAATATTAAAGTAATTTAAATATATAATGGTGCGATTATGAAAATTATTATGTAAAAAGCATTCACCCCCCACCCCCAGCTCAAAATCCTGGGTGCGCCCCTGGCTAGGTGTCTTTATTTATATATTCAAGTTTGTAAAATGATCCTACCCTCCCTACTTGTGTATATCAATTAAGAGATTATTTGACGTTTGTTTAAAAACAAAACCAAGAAACAACAAACAGGATGGTTTTACACTTAATTCCATCATATATGTCCACAAATGCTGTATTCTGGGCCACCCTCAGACTTAATCACTGGAACGTTTGATTGAGATCTAGTAAAAAAGCAATTTAGAATTGAATAAATATATTCATTTTAATTTAAATAGTTGGGGCAACCCGAATCAAATTGGCATCACACCAGGACATCTCCCAGCAGCCCAATAAACCCCTGCCCATGCAGCTCTCAGAGAGATGATATCCGGTGTACTCTCAGTTCGCAAGACAAATGGCTGAACCTTAAATACACTAAAAAGTTAGATTTTAAATATAAGTTACACAAGTTGGGCGCAAAGCCCCAAAACGGCAAACGGACGGATTTTTTTTTTGCTCAATCTTGGGATGGGACGTTTTAAAATGACCAAAGCCAGAAGTTCTATTCAATTTCGGGCTTTGGCCGTCTCCAAACAACCAAACCTAATATTGTGAAATTGTTAAGCGACCAAAGCTTGAAATACCATTTTAGTTCGTTTCTTGAACAGAATGAGCAGGTGGCCCAATTTTGAGCGACCCCATGAGTTCAAGAAGGCAAGTGGATCTCATTGATATGCAAACAGAACCGGACAGAGATTATAGATTTATTTTAAACTATCAAGACCACCTGATAAAAATTTAGTTTTTTGAAGCCTAACCTAAACTAACCTAACCTAACGACTGTATTTTTAGCTTTGGTCGTTTAGTAACTGCACAATCCTAGGCTTGGTTGTTTGGAGACGGCCAAAGCCCGAAATTGAATAGAACTTTGGGCTTAGGTCATTTTAAAACGTCTAATCCTAGAAATGAGCAAAAAATCCGTCCATTTACCCGTTTTTGGGCTTTGCGTCGAAAATATGTTCATATATATATATATGATGGATTATATCAGACCCGCTTCAATGACCGAATGGTCTAAAGCATCAGTCTCGTATTAGACTGGCCTGCTGAAGACGAGGAGATCGTGGTTCGAATCTCGGTCAGGTCTGCTGAGGGTGGTTTTCCCTAAATGGTTTTCCCACTATCCATCCACGCAAATTCGGGTACTTTACACTAAAATTCTTCCTTACTCATCCCTACACCTCTATAAGTAAGATGATCATATATACGTAGTAAGACGCCTTGATAAAAAAATATTATATCATCACAGACTTATAAAACTAGCTTAGATCTAGAAAAGACACAACACCCCAATCTTCGGCCGTTAATTCATCATTGTTAAAGATGAAACCCACATCTTGCAAAATGGTAGATTTTTCGGCCTTGCCGGGAATCGAACCCAGAACCATTAGTCTAGTAATCAGACACGCTACCAACTAAGCTAAGGCGTAGGACGTTGGCAAAACTAAATGCCGTGAACACTCCAAAATGGATCACTAGTTTTATATTTGCGTGACTTGCAGACGAACTTAAAATAATCAAACAATTTCAATTTTTTTTAAATCACCGTGCCTTACTACCTGAACGGGTTATATGCCTAACTCTAATAAGGTAGGGATCAGAAAGGTGTAATTTTAGAGGAAATATATCTGCATTTAGACATACCGAAAGTGGAAAATCATTTAGGGAATAAACCACTCTAAATACATCCAACTAGGATTCGAACCCCGATCTCCCCATCACCAGTATTCCAATCCAGACGCGTTGGACCATGCAACCCCCGATGTGAATAAATAACTTCAAAATAAAGTTAAAAAAATTTTTTTTTTAAATGTTTCTTTCTACCCCAGAATCCATGTAGGTGGTTCTTACACTGCGCCCTCCAAGCGGCCGCTGTTGTAGTTTCTCTCCCAGACGACCGAGGGCCCTCCTACGTCCAAGGTACCCTTAATGATGACAAGTAGGACGGAGCCGAATATGAACCCAGACTGGATGACATCTGTCCAGATCACTGCCTTCAATCCTCCCTGGGAACACAACATCAGCACGTGTTGGAAATATACAGTCCATTCCCCCATGAAGTGTTGTCAACTGACAGCCAGCAGGAGATTTTTAATGCAAACATTGGTTGAAAGTCACTAATTTTAAACTCTGCGGAAATAGTTATTATTTGCTTGGTAATAATATATTTTCAATAAAAAAGGGTTATAAAAAGCTTCTAATAATACTACTTCACCAAGGATTACTGTACAGGATGAGTAGTAATTCACGGATACGCACAGTACCGCATGATTGGGTGAGTAAAATATAAGTAGAGAACACTCTTTTGCAAAAAATTCCGTCCTTCTCATAACTTTTGAGACAAACGACATTAAAGTTAGAGAGAGGAGTGATGTGGCAACACCGTGTTTGAAATTTCAAAGTCACCGACGATTAAGACGTAGACAGAAAATGCGGGTTGGTATTATGTAAGTAACAATTAATTACACACACAAACGCAGAAAACTGGAATATGGCAATGACCATGAGAGGATCTGACAGCCGAACCGGACCTGCGGCGCAGCTGTATGCTAATCGCTTCCCCGGAAAACGTTTTGCAATCGAGGTTAACGAAATTTTAATTAGCTTCCTCCTCCTAATTCTACCTTTTTTCCCTACGCCAGTAGCCAATATTTTTAACTTCTCACTTTTTCATAGTGTCTTCCTTAATCTATGGAGGATGGCTTATGTTATCCCTGTACCCCAAGATTAACAACCCGACTATTATTAAGGGTTTTCGTCCTATTTATATTCTCCCTACTATCTGTAAAGCGCTCGGACATTTGATTCACACACAAATCTTATACTTCAGCTCTGCTAAAGCAGTTTCAATCTGGTTTTCGTCCTAAACATAATACGACAACTGCATTGAAAATGTAGTTGATGACATTCGTCTCAGAATATTACTCTACTTACCTTACTTGACTTATCGCAAGCGTTTAACTATGTTAATAACAATATGCTACCAAGTAAATTGCTTGAGTCATATAGGTTTTCTTGGAATGTTATGCAATGGATAATGTATAACCGGCTTGGTAAGCAGCAGAATGTGAATTTTAATGGAAATTTCTCCTCGTGGCTACCGGTTAGTACCGGTGTCCCCCAAGGCTCTATATTAGGCCCGGTTTTGTTCTCATTATTTATTAATGATCTACCTGACAGAATCTCTCATTGTAAGTATCACCTCTATGCCGATGATTCACAAAATTTAACTTCTCCTCCCGCCTATTGGAAATAGAAACGGCTATACATAAATTAAATACAGGTATTAAGGTCATACATTACTGGTCCGAGGAGCAAAATAATCTTTCTTTGAATCCAAAGAAATCAAATAGTTTTTGTTGTTGTTACAAATTGATATTATCTAAACTTGATCGGTCAATTCTGTCTGACGTTGAGCTCAACTCTGAACCCATATCCATCTCAGCTACCGTAAGAAATGTAGGCCTTACTATTAATAAAAGCCTGACGTGGACTGACCATGTGACTGATATAAACTTCGCTACAATGCACACTTTAAAGAGGCAAGCGATTTTTACCAGTACATATCAAGGCCTTAATGGTTCGGGCATTTGTTCTTCCTCATTTTGATTATTGTGATGTTGTGTTTAGCGACTTAACGGAAACTCTGGCCATTCGGTTTCAAAGGTTGCATAATGTGTGTATTCGATATATATCTTTAATCTGAACTATCGGGATCATGTTACTCCATACTTGCGGAAGCTTGGTTGGATGAGCCTGGAACAAAGCCGTGAACTACATTCTCGTGTACTGCTGTACAAAGTATTCTCGTCTGGTTTACCCAGATACCTATCCTCACGATTTCAATTTCAAAAAATACTCGCTCTCAGTCAGCTTACTTGATTTGTGTTCCGAGATGCAAAACTAATTTTTTATTTAAAATCTTTCACAGTCTCGTCTGCCCTAGCCTAGAGCATGTCACCTATGGACTTCACAGATGTGAATGAGCCATCTGATTTTATAACTAAACTCACCAATCACTGTATCTCTAGCGTGTGAGCTGCTGCATAATCCATGTGTGTGCGCGAGTGTGTATTGGCGTTTGGTGCAAGTATGTTTACTAATTTTTTTAAATTTTTATCTCTCTGTTCTCACTACTAATCTAGACATACTTTGTTTAAGTTGATTACTATTTTGGTTGCTAGTTCTATACGTGTTTATCTCATTGCAATGTTTTATATGTGTTATGCTCATGTGTATGATTTCCTCAAATACTTGTCTACTGTGTTTTATTTAATGTTAATAATTGATAAATGCAGTGTAATGTTAACTTAAGTCATGGTTAAATGTAAGAGAAGGCTTATGCCTTAATCTCTGCATGTAAATAAATACAATAATAATAATAATGTTTGTGGTTAACGTTGTTTGGGAGGCAATTGTGGGCCCCTATTTGCTACCAAATCGTTTGGATTCCTACATACACCTCTGTTCTTTGACTCTGTTTTACCTGGACTGTTGCGCGATAGAGAATATGATATCAGCGTGATGACACCCCTACACACTATGGGGCACAAGTGCTACGACTACTTGATGAAGTCTACCCTAACCAGTGGATCGGGCGTGAGGGGCTGATGGAATGTCCACCAAGATCACTGGACCTCACACCACATTGTGGCACGACCGCTGACGTCAACATGTTTCACCCCGTGCACACAGAATCCATTTACCGTTTGGGGCCATGCGTAGCCATGCGAGGATCAACCTTCGGACACCTGCTGTTAACTAGCATTAAGCCTTTGATGTAAGTTTCAGGTACAGCGTTGCCACATAACACCTATCTAACTTTAATGTCGTTTTTCTTAAAAGGTATTGGAAGAACGAATTTCTAATTTCTAATCATTTAGTACTGTCCTTATCTGTGAATTATTCCTCATCCTGTATATTTGGTATGTTATTAACTTAATGAAAGAACAAAATATATTAATAAAACTATTTAGTTTTTTTTGTTTCGTGGTTGTGGCAACAAGAGATGTTATAGTACATGAAATAATAAATTAAAAAATTATTATATTCACACTTATATCTTGTTATAGCTAGCCACCAAAATAAATACATTTGTTTTTATAATTAAGAGAAAAAACAATGCAAAATATTATTTTCAAAATAAAACCTTTTTAATTTTGTAAACAGACGCACATAGAGACAACCGAACACGGTTTGTATAACGTCATCAACAACCTTTGTTTCTTCTGGTTCACCATCTTTATTTATGAAGTGAACGCATCCTTTTAGAAAATCTCGTTTGTAAAGCATTTTTAAGTGAACCACAAACGCCGCTTTCACACACAAAAATAAATCTAACGGTTATTTTCTAAGTTAGTGTTTCAATACGATAAAAACAGTTAAAAGCAACACGTAATTAAAAACAGATAGTTTGTTGTGAATGTTTTCACTGCCAAAAGTGACAGGAACTCAAAATAATGTGGTTTGGCGAATGAATACATGAAAGTAGATCTGGTAACTTTAGCCAGCTGTCACTTACCACCCACCACTCCAGTGGCGAATGGACTTTACTACTCTTGTTTGTTTTATTTTTCCTCCCACCCCGTTCGGGCTATAACTTACACATATATTTAGGATATGAACCTTAAATCCTCGATCCCTATAATCCTTGATCCTGGAATCTTTAAGGATGTTCGAGATTTGAGGATTCGAGAAAAATTACCTGATCCGAGATTAAGGAAAAATAAAATAATTAATGTATTTAAACAATCAAAATTTTTTTCCATTTTTTACTTCCGTTTATGTGCATAATTTTTTACAAGATTCGGATTCTGATTGTAAAATAGTGGATTTAATTCATATATAATATATATAAAACATAAAAAAATATGTTAATTGGTTAGGGGTGAGGAAGGTATAATATAAACTAAGTGTATCCGCATTTGATGTGTAGCAAGAGGTAACTTATACGCCATTCAGGGTAAAAACACCCTTTAGGGATTTGGACGGGATTTGAACCTCGACCTACCCGTTGCCAGCTAACCAGACTAAACGAGCCTGGTGCTTGGACCACGTGCCCACCGGCGTGGGTCCAACTAGTATTATACAAAAAAAATATTTAAAAAATGACAACTGGACAGATAAAATACATATGTTTTAATTTGAAGCCCAGTTATATTCATTTCAGGGAATTATTCATTTATATCCTAAACCCGCTTTGGTGGCCGCATGGCCTAAGGCTTCACTCTCGCATTATACTTAATTTCTGATTACGGGTAGATTGGGGTTTGAATCCCTTCGGTGTAATTGAGAAGTTTTTTTCCTAAATTATTTCCCACTCTCACTCCACCAAATGCGGGTACACTTCTCTAAATTCAGCCTTCCTCATCCCTAGCAATTCGCGTAATTTATACATATCATTATAACCCCAACGGGTAGTAAGAAGCGTGCTAAAAAAATCTTCCAAGTTTTATTTTACGTGGTGCATTAGTTAATGCATGACGTATTATTACTCTTTGGTTAAATTTACCTCGTATACTTACCACACATGTGTAGAAGATGCAGACGACACACACCAGTGGGGATATAATGTGCACGTTTATTCCAGTCACTAAAAAACAAACAATTTAATTTGTTTAATCTATTTATTTTCCTAGCTTTAAAAAAAAAACCACAGTGTACTCTCCATCTAACCTGAAAGATAGCAATCTTATTTCGGTGGATTACAGAACAGAATTTTTCAATCTGAGCACAACCCATAGTTATCTCAGGATCACAATTTTATAATATTCTTTATTTGTTTTTTACACCATAAAATACCAATAGGTCAGTGTGAAAGACGGGTCTTACGTCAGATTGGGCATGTTGAATGGATGAGTGTGTATTGAGTGGCGAAGAAAATACACGAAGGTAGAGTGTGTGGATCAAAAAGGAAGGGGGTAGGCCATGTAAGACGTGGCTAAATGTTGTAGACGGATGTGTGAAAAAGAGAAACATTAAGAGTTTTAAGAATAAAAGAGCATTTGTGACTCGGTGCATGGATGTTGTTGAAGAGAAGGGAGTATAAAAGGATAAGAAAGTGTGGAGAAAGTTAGTGAGGATGGATTAAGGACGGAATTGTTGTTTTTTGAGTTGTATGCACAGTATCTTGCCTACCCCGCAAGGGAATGGCGTGATTAGATATGTAGGTATGTATGTATCAGTAGTTAAGATTACCAATTTTTTTTTTTCAAATCTGATTAAAGGACATCTACCAAAGACGCAGCCAAGACATGCAAGATTTTCCGTTTGTTTTTATACTTGTAAAACATGTTATGAGGGTTCCAGCATGTTTTGTTTTTTTCCTGGTTCAAGGGCTCCTTCAGCCTAAAAAGTTTGGTAGCCCCTGGATTACACTATGAGTGACCCTTTATTTATAGGCTTCAGTGTAGTTGAACCAATCAAAGTAAACTTGCTACTTTTCAAGGATAATGAAGTGTACACTAACAAACACACACATATATATATAGGCACAACTCTACAGCGTCAGCCCGAAAGCGAGCTACACAGACCAAGCGGACGCCAAATGTTGGGGAAGATAGTACTAACATTTGCGTGTAAAGGATGTAATGTGGTAAACACAACAAACCCCCTGTTTGTTAATATTAGTTTTCTAGAACGGAACTGCTACTGTTTTATTCAAGTAGCCCCTCAATTGTCCTCACGAGACTTGAGTTAACCCCGTTTCACACCAAAGTCCTGGAAGCACCTGGGATAGAACCCGGAACCTTTGGATCTGTAGCTAGGCACTCTGACCACTAGACCACAGAAGTAGTCTATATCAGCACAACACAGACTATAAATACGTGTACATTAATTGAGTTTACCCTGTCTATCGGTTGAGGAGGCAAAGGCGATAGTCTCGTATTGTCTGGGAGATCGAGGCTCGAATCCCGGTTGGGTCTACTGAAGGAAGGTTTTTACTAAATGGTTACGGGGTTCAATCACTTGGTCCCGGCACAGATTTATCTGATTGCCAAAAACCTTTCCTTCACCTCTGACAAGACGTGTATTAATCACAACTTGTGAATGTGTGGAATGCCAGGCCTCCACCGTGGTTCGGATCCCACGTTAAACTGTAGGTCCTCCATTTCATCTCACAATCACCCTACCATTAGCGTAAGTGCGTATAACCCGAACGGGTAGTAAGACGCGGTACTAATAATATATATACTAAATTGTTTTCCACTCTCCTTCCATGCAAATGTGGGTAGAATACCGCTAAAATGCTTCCTTCCTTACTCCTACCACATTAGTCACTATCATATATATTCGTATAACCTGAACAGGTAGTAGTAAGGTATGGACGTTGATGAAATTAAAAATACTTCACATCACAAAAAACAGCACGCACATGAACATAATTTAATCGTAAGTTGGTATGGATGATTTAAACGGCCCGACAAAATATTTGACAGTTGGTGGTTAACGTCCGGTTATCACTTATCAGTGTCTCCGCAAGACCCCCCCCCCCCTTCCGAGATTGGGTGTTGGTCAGCTCAAGGCCAAAATAACGGATTCTTTTGGACACATTTCTTGTTCATAGCAAAATTATATGTTGATGCAAGACATGGATCCAGCTTTATGTCTAACAGTCGAACTTATTGGTCTTGAGATAAAGTGCTCGCCTCAAGATCCGATGTTCGTGGGTTCAATCCCAGCTGGGGGTCAATTGATTTTTATTGAGCGATAAAAATCCGTGACAACATGCTTTGAAGAGCAAGTAAAGCCATTGATCGATCCCATGTCGATTGTGGCGTGTAAAATAACCCTGGAAGATATGTGAATTACATTTCACGGCAAAATTGGTAGACTCTTTCATTCTCTTTCTGAAAATTGAAAAATGACACCTGGACACGGGAATCGAACCCGGGACCTCTGGCTTAGTACGCCAATGGTCTAACCACTGAGCTATCCAGGATTCGTCTCGTGCCCTGGGTCATTCTTCACTCATATTTTAAGGCAGAATCTATGATGGACTTCGCAGAAATCGTCGGCTACAATTATGTGATTATATTAATATCACGAGCCATCGGATAACGCAGCCATCTGCGACTCGGTAGTTGGCATTATGTTGCCATTTGCACAATTATTAAATTGTACGGGATCGCACATATTAAGAATTAATAGCCAAAGCTATTATTTAATAACCCAGGGCACGAGACGAATCCTGGATAGCTCAGTGGTTAGAGCATTGGCGTACTAAGCCAGAGGTCCCGGGTTCGATTCCCGTGTCCAGGTGTCATTTTTCAATTTTCAGAATATGATATCTAGGTGGAGTAATCCCCACTAATAAGCATAAATAATAGCTTTGGCTATTAATTCTTTCATTCTCGCTCATATAAATTCTTGTTTGCTGATATAATCAGTCGGTTCAGAAAGTGCACGTTGAATACCTCAAATAATTAATAAGTAAAAACATATCCAAGAATATCGTTAGGGGCAAGTTTATTCCAGTGGGAGGAAGGGGGAGAGGGAGATAATAGACCCCCACCCCCCAAATCTTGCCACCACTGAATAGGTCCACATACTAATTATCGAGTTTTGGATCGATAAATTTCGCTCGAATAATCTTGCTAATATTATTTTATCAGGTCACAACGTATTTCCGAGTTTAAGAAAATGTTATAAGAAAAAGATAGATTGTTATTTGGTTTTTCTGTGACAAAAAAAAAGGGATAAAAACGTATTCAATACTAATGTCCAATTTTAATCGAAAGGGCCTATTTGAAAATACAAACTTATTTTGAGGTCAAAATTAATAACATTTTACTATTTTATTAGTTATATATATATATAACTAATAAAATAGTAAAATGTTATTAATATATTATATATTATATAATATATTATATATTAATATATTATATTAATATAATATATTATATATATATATATATATATATATTAATATAATATATTATATATATATATATAATATATTATATATATATATATATAATATATTATATATATATATATCTATATAATATATATATATATATATATATATATATATATATATATATATATATATATCAAAAGTGACAGCTATAGCGCACTTGGCTTAACGTATAAATACGTGAGAATGGTTCTAGTAACTATTTTAGCCTACCTACAAAAACTGTACTGTAAGAGAGTTTTTAATTCACATTTTATTTAAATATTATTTACTTATGATGCATACGAATGAATATGTTGTTGAAAGCAAAATCATTTTCTTCAAACACAGAGCTTTAAATTCGCTGAATACTAAAATGTCAAATATCTAACTAAATACTTTATCGTTAATTAATAGTATTAAGTAAAAAATAGCTACTACCTCCTTTCGTCTCCTACGCTCCTTGTCCATCGACTCTTTCTTTCAGAACACGTGCGCGTATCGTAACCGCTCAGTTCCTTTAAATTCCTTCCTCGCCAGAGATTTTTTTTAAAATACCTCCTTATACTCTACTCTCCTGCTCATAATATCGTCGTTTCAGAGAGCGCTCGCTCGATGCGAAAATCTGCACACAATTTATTTAAATTACCTTCTTTATTCTCATATACTCCTGTTAATAAATAATATCGTTACTTAGGAGCGACCTCCTCTTTTTCTTTACTTCCCTTGATTCTAAAAATAAACTGGAAAACAAACAAAGCACACACACAAACACACAAACAACGGTGCCATGTTTGTGTTATTTCTTTTATTTATTTCCTCATCTCTTAAGGGGAATCATGCACGTTGTAAATTGGCCATGGGCCAAAATGAGTTCCAAATGAGTAAATATGATAAAATGATTCCCTCCAAGAAACCCTTTAGCTCCAAGACACTAATATACTTTGGCTCTAAAGAACACACTTGGGAGTAGTAAGTCTTCCCAGGGTTAATTAAGACCGATGTTACTACCTAACCGCTCAAAAAACTGCCACTAAATAATAAAAAAGGGTACTCTAGTCATTTTAACATACCAGGTAAGCCAAAAATTATTCTGATGTTAATTATTATCTTCTGTGAGGCAAAAAACGCCGGTCTGAAAGTGAGGTGGGATTAGAGAGAGAAATGAATCGTCTAGACAAGAATAGCACAGTTAACATTCACCCTTGACACTACAGGTCAAAGCCACAACATGTGTTCGTAAAAACTAAACCAAAAATATTGATAGGCGAGGGTTTAAATCCCAGCTGGCGACACGTTACGTGTTTACACTTATTTCTTTGAATCCTATTAACATAAAGGTTAATAATATAGTTTATATTACTAAGCCAATCATACTTTACTCGACCTACCAAATGAATTTATAAATGAAAATAAAGAAACTAATTTATTTGTAAAGATAATTTATTACACGTTTATATGGCTAAAACTAACTATAAAAATTATCTTTAGAATAACATACCTGATACCCTTATCGATGAGCACGCGGAATAAACGCCAAGCTCGCTTGGTCCATTTTCTTGGTGACGCGAAGACTTGGGATCGAGTCCCAGCTGGGTATTCTGTGGGTGATTTTACTAAATGGTTTCCCACTCTTCTACTAGGCAAATTCGGGTAAATTTAAACTCAATTTTAGCTTTCTCATTTCTACCAGAGTAGTGCAATTAAATGTGGATAGCCCGAAAGAGTAGTAAGACTAGGTTCAACATATAATTTGTGGCCTCTAAATCAGGGATTCTCTAGGGTAGCGGCACCCTTGTGAAGGGGATTAGAATCTCGTTGCACACTTGTGAAGGGGATTAGAATCTCGTGGCACCCTTGTAAGAATTTGCGTTAGCGTTTTGTTTTTCAAATTTTTTTTATTTTTCATCCAAAGTAGACTATATCAGAGTAACTTATTATACAATTAAAAGCGTTTTAAATTTTTAATTATCTAAAAAAACGTTTTTACTTACTATCTTACTGAGTTAATTGAAAGATATTAATAACAATAGCACTAGATGAAATACAAAAATACAGTTTAGAGCAGCGTTTCCCAAAAGGTGTTCCGCGGAACCCTGGGGTTCCGTGGAAGGGTCAAAGGGGTTCCGAGATGAATACCCTGCAGTCGTTGAGAAGGCTATTATGGTTCTGCTTCCGTTTGTGACGATTTACCGATGAGAGACTGGTTTTTCAGCTTACGCTTGCACCAAAAACAAGTACAGAAACAGACTGGATGCAGCTCCTGATCTTCGCGTTCAATTGTCAGACATTAAGCCTAATTTTAGTGCTATTATAAGTAAATATGTGAAAAAATTTCATTCTTCACATTAAATAGTTACTTTTTTTTGTACGATAAATGTTTTATAATAATAATTTTTTATTTATAATTATTATTTCTTTTCATGTCAAACATGAAAATATTCAATCTACACTACAAGGTACAATCACTTTTGTTATTATCAAAATGGGGTTCCGACAAAAAAAGTATGATCAATTAGGGTTCCGTGGCAAAAAAAATAATTGGGAACCTCTGGTTTAGAGCTTTAGAAATCAATAAGCTATCACACTAACTAACCACAAAGTGAGATAAATAAAAATAAATAAATAATACCACTAAAAATTAATAATAAAGTCATCTAAAGGGAAACAATAATGTTTGTTTGGAATAGTTTTGAATACTAACAAATGCCCCTAATGTGACAGGAGCTATTGAGTTAAATTAAGAGTTGTAACGTGCGAAATTACCCGTTAGCACTTACACTCAAAATACCTTATAGATGGTTGATTATCACTATAAATACAAATGTCATCCAAATAATTGAATACAAATTTGAACTTAAAAGTCCGACAATATATGGTCCAAAACTCGGCTAATTGCCGCTCTAACACAACTGATCCCAAGGGGGAACCCTATTATACTCATAGCATCCCCAAGGAGTAACAAAGGCGGTATATTGTTTCGAATCCTCAATAAGAGCACATTGAAGAAAACTATTATTCAGGTCTATCAAACTATAGACCCTCGCCCCCCCTCCCCCCTAAATGTTAAAAGGCACCAACATAAGCCCGAAGAAAAAATATAAAATCATACTCTAGTGACACCAACCCCAGTGCACTCTGCCGGTATTCGAACTGACCAGTTGGCTGAAATTAGTACGATATAGCAGAGCTAGAGCTCTACCGATAATTTAGATTAGTTGAAGTTTTATTGTTAAGGTAGTAGAGGATGAACTTTTGTTTTAGTTTTGGAAATTTCGAGGGGAGCCCTTCTCGTTTTTTAATCCTTCATTTTTACATCTAAGAATGCTCTTCATTGCGGTTTAAGGTGGTCCTTTCAACAGCCACTCTAATTTCAATCTTACACCACTCCGATAAGTATTCTTCTAGTTTTGGAAATTTTAAAATCCCTCATTTCACCATCCCCCACTTACAAAGATAAAATATTTACTTTTAATTTTGTTATTTAGATGTTCCCTCTATATTCCTGGCAAATTTAAACTTGCATATTTCCTAAAAGGGTTTTTCTACTTCTTCCCGAGCTACATTATGAAATATGCAATGTTCAAACCTTTATGTTTACAGTATTTGGAATTAACCCTAAACACACTCGCTAAATTTTAGTTCTCTAACACACAGAGGCATAGTTTTGGAAATTTCGACACCTCACTGCCCTCTTCCCCAGTCATTGATCTAATTAATTATATTTTTATTTTGTTATTTGAAGGAATATTTTTATTCGCCTAATTCAAATGTTCTACCACACTTAAAAGTGATTTTTATATACCCTTCCCCCACTTTTCCTCTTATATCTCGTGGGTCCCATTAAAAAAAATTGAAATTCTTCTAGTTATTTTAAATGGCCCCTTTACTTTCCTTCCGAGTTTAAGTTTTCTACCACACTGAAAATAGATTGTTTCTATTAATCAATAAAAATAATAATAAACTAATTGGCTGAATTTATAACCTCAACCAATGTAAGTGTAGCGAGCGAGCTCTTGTTTTAAAATACAGTACATAAGTGTGTTTTTTAAACTTACCAAGGCTGAACGCAAGCGCGGGAACATACATCACTATCGGCAGCCAAACAACCTGAGAAAGAGCACATAAGTATTACATCGTGGCATATTACTAGAAAAATGAAAACCTTCCATTCATGCGTTTGGAACTATAGTAAAAAGTCTTAAATTGATTGCTACAGTAGCCCCATGGCTTCTTTGGTGCTGACTGACAGCTCACAGCTGACAGCTGACGGCTTTGAAAAGCTACCAGACCAAATTATGTATCCCTACTCCGAACCATATGATCTGCAAAAAACATGTGTTTAGCAGCTGTCACTTCTGACAGTCAAAATGTAAGTATATACCTAAATGTTGACCTTCAAAAGTCAGCTGTGAACTGTCAGTCAACAAGTTTACCCTATCGTCTATTCTTCCTAATTTGCTATTTGTTTCAATAGCATGTGTAGGAGGTTTTAGGTAATTTTCTTTGCGCGTTACAAGGTTGCTTTCGCAGATTTTTTTTGCGCGAATATTTAAATATATATGAATTGGCACATATAATTTACTATAAAAAATTTAGTGTGATTTTTTTTATTCACTGTTGAACGTATTTATACACTAATAAGTCGCCAGCCCAACAAATAAAACTGACGGTTTTAATTAATGGCTTACACTCTCAACCAGGATCAGGGGCGGATTTACGACTCTGCCGCCCAAAAGGCACTAGATAATTTGTCACCCACTTTTCCTACCTTAATTTCTAACCTTATAAATCCCTGTTTTCCCCCTTCCGGTCCCCATACATCGACACACACACACATATCATCTACACAAATGTTATCTGTGGAATAACAGATAAAAAATGCTTACGTTATTTGATTGTTTATTATAGTGAGGTTTTAAAAGTATTAATAATCTAAGCAAAGACTTAAAAAATTGAAATAAATACTCTTACACTATCACAACACACAAATTCAAATATTATTTAATTTAATAATATAAAGTTCACATTAGTAGACTGTTGAACATGTTACTACAAATTAAATATTAGCATGGACACAATTAAAAAATAGTCGATATTAATATCTTTCTTCTTGATTTCTGCTAAGCGAACTGGTCGATGATGCCGCACAACCATTTTATTCAATAAGTGACCTTTAATTAAAACGATTGTCAGTTAATTAAGGCGATACTCTGTCATATTGGTACGTAGATACAGCAAATCACAACAATCACACACATGAGGAAGCCATGAAATTATTTTAACTGGTAGAAAAAATATATGTTTTCTTTCGTCATTCAAAATTTCCCGCCCTTAAAATCCTCCGCTGTAGGCACGTGCCTACTAGGCCTATGCGTAAATCCGCCCCTGACCAGGATAGCATTCATGGTCACTAATATTATCATTTTCTCTTTGTTTGATACCTTAGCTCAGACGGTATTGTGTATGTCTGCTGGGCTAGGCTACCGGGTTCGAATCCTGGCATAACCGAATTTTTTTTCCATTGGTTTACCCTTTATCGGGGGCTAGATTCTTTATCTGTTCTAGATCTAAGTGAGTATCTAAGTCGCGTGCTGATATAATCAGTCGATTTAAAAAGTGCACGTTAAATACCTGAAACAAATTAAATTGTTCTCTTTCCCTCCCCACCCAACCAAAAGCTGATCTTAAAGGAAAGAATGAATAGAATTATCCTCCCTCTCTTTTCACTCCAACCATATTAATAGTGCTTTGGGCCTCTTGGTCTAGTGGTCATGATTCCTGGCTACTAATCTAGAAGTCCCTTGTTCGATTCCCAGCGGTGCAATAGGTATTTTCCCCGTAGGAGAATTGTTCCTATGGTCACAAAGGTCAGGCAAATTAGGCTTACGTTAAATTTAATACTTCTGCTGGTAGAACATACTAATCATCATGTCATCGAGACGAAGTAACCGCACTTACACGGTACCCTCAACCTCAGAAGAAGGTTACATATCCGTCACTGTCAGTAGCAGTGTTGCCAACTCTATATTTTCTAGCGATAGTACATGGACCTGAAAATGGATGGTATTTTTACCGGTAAGGATACTACTTTCTACATTTATTGATAAACCCACCGATTTTATAAAAAAAGGAAATATTATTACTTTTAGAAAATATC
This sequence comes from Timema podura, assembly GCA_033556935.1. Classification (NCBI taxonomy): domain Eukaryota; kingdom Metazoa; phylum Arthropoda; class Insecta; order Phasmatodea; family Timematidae; genus Timema; species Timema podura. Next base: position 76,429,076 of record JAVRXN010000011.1, read on the forward strand.
CTAAAATTGGATTGTACTGATGGTGAAATTTATTAGAAGTAGTATCCAGATCTTACAGTTGGCAACACTGGTCAGTAGAAGACCACACTAGTCGACAAACAGTGCTGGCATACGCTATGAACAAAAAAACTAGTGCTTTCCAGCGGAAAGATATGCAAAATTTTATTTAACACTGCACGTTTGGTACAACTGATCAGGCTGTACGCAAATATATTAGCTATGCTAATGGGCTATGGATGAGAAAGGAATAACTCAAAGAGGAATGTACCTTCATTTGCGTGGAAGTAAAGTGGGGAAATCCTTTTAGGTAACAAAAAAAAACCAACACAATATCTCAGAACGCAGCCGAGATTCGAGCCCTGACCTCTCCATCACCGGCAAGCCAGGCTTGACATGTATACCGCGTACTCACCGATGCGGGGAGATTAAGTAAAAATAACACATACTTGTTTTACGATGAAGAGCATAGACCCCAAGAGCCGCACTCTCTTATTGAATCGTCTCTGCAGGTACTGAAATAATAAAAAAAGACACATACTTTAGAAGACTTATTAAAAATGGCTAATATACTCCTATGGCAGGGCGTGTAGCCTTAGGTAATCTAGAGCATGCAAGGACGACGTAAGCCTAAAAACTCCTACTGTCAATTGTTCTGAATCCGCAGTCACGTACTTGTACCAGATCATGTTTTTCATAAAGAGATTGTTTTGCCAATTAGCACAAAAAAGAGTATTGGCAAAACTGGTAACTTAGAGGAAACAACCCTCCTTTTTTAATACATAGCAATGAGATTTAGACCTTTTCAGAAGAGGGGGAGGGGGGGGGCTGAAAGGACACCAGTTGACAAGGGGCTATTCCGAAGTGTTTTACATTCTCAGCTATCAAGTTACAGCAACTTGTGGGGAGAATATCCTACAGTTTGAGTCCCTGTTCAGTACGGGGGGGGGGGAGGACGCCCCGGCCCATCTTGAAAGTCTTGAGTTAGACAACAAACACGCAACGCCGGGTGGCCGTGTGTTCGAGACCAATTGGAGTCATAACACCGAAGATAGGTCAAGGCACGGACTGTTGATTAGGAACATTGATAGAATGACAACCTTTTTCTAAACTCTTTCAAATAATTCTAAAACAAGGTACCTACTTTTTAAAAATTTCAGACCCCTGCTTGTGATAGATATCGCACAAAGCCCATTCATTACACATACACAGCCACACTTTCTTTGTTTTATTAATATATTATACTATATCACAAAATAGTTATTGAAAGGGTGTATTATTATCGTGTTGATGGCTTGACCCACCTAACTTTTAAATTTTTTTTTACAGCTTGTCGATGTGTTTTTGTCGATGAGTTTTTATGGTGCCGTATTGGGGGAGTAGCGACATATAACTATTAGGCCTACTTTTTTTTTTCAGGGACCAGTCATTTTAGAGATGAATAATTTCCGCAGTGGCGGCTTGCGACCTACTGAGAAAATGAGGGGGCTGAATTGGGGATGGCGGAACCTAAAACTTTTTTTTAGCACCGCTTCTTACTACTCGTTCGGGTTATAATCTTATGTACTAATTACGTTAGGGGTATTAGGGATTATAAAGGCTTTATTTTTAGGAAGTGTACCCGCATTTGCGTGTAGAGCGAGTGGGAAACAATTTTAGAAAAAACCCACCCCTCAGTACTCTCAACCGAGATTCGGACATCGATCTCCCCGTCATCGGCAGTCTAGTCTACCGCGACCGCGAGAGTAGCGCGTTAGAACCATGCGGCCACCGAAGCGGATGATAGAAAATTAAACTCTTATTTTAACAAAAAAATACCCGCCTCGGTGGCGTAGTTGGCTAACGCACTTGTCGTGTTGAGCTCGACCGCCGAGGACGGGGAGATCGAGGTTCGAATCTCGGTCGGGTGAACTGGGGGTGGTTTTTCCTAAATGGTTTTCCACTCTCCCTCCACGCAAATGCGGGTTCACTTCCTCTAAATTCAACCCTCCCAATTCCTAATCCATTAGAGTAATTAGTACTTAAGCGTATAACCCGAACGGGTAGTAAGACGCGGTGCTAAATATATTAACAAAAAAGAAAATGTTGCTATAAAAACTGTAATTAACTGACACTTCCTCGTCTTCCTTAGACCCTCACTTCAAGGTTACACATTGAAGACTGTACTCGTATGTTGAAATAGGCCTGAGTAAGGCAGCTAAAAGCTAATTTTTCTAGGGGGGGTGAAGGGCAGTGGGGTTGAGGGTTTCTCTAGAAAATTTTAAATATTTTTAAACAATAATAGTTCATATAGGCCTGCGTATATATGAACCCCTCTCTGCGGGGACCATCAAGTAAGAAAAAAAAAACCCTGCCCCCTGACACCCGTCTTTCTATGCCACTTGGTCCTTATACCGTTTTCTTACCTCGTAGGTGAAGGATATTCCAAGTTCACGAAAAACAGGTATATAGGCCTTGTTTACGAGCGGTGTCATGAGGAATATTCCAATGCAGAAATATACATACTGGCCGCCATAGACGTATATCTCTGTGGGAGTACCCAGTAGAGTTATACCGGAGATGATGCTGTGGACAGAACAGGAATTAGATTGGAGGATGTATTTGTATTAATCGATATCTCAACATAAACAGTACGTAAGAAAGGTAATAGAATAGGTAAAGGTCCTGGTTTTCAAACCAGGTAAGTCAAAAATGTGTAAATATGCATATGAAATTGTTCACGCAAACTTGGAAAGTGTTCAAACTCTCCGCTACCACCAGGCGCGCCACTGACGGACAGTATATATACCTTGCTATTAACGACAAGGACACAGGGAAGGTGGTCATGTTCTTACCTACCACCAGGCGCGCCACTGATGGACAGTATATTTACCTTGCTATTAACGACAAGTACACGGGGAAGGTTGTCATGTTCTTACCAACCACCAGGCGCGCCACTGACAGACAGTATATTTACCTTGCTATTAACGACAAGTACACAGGGAAGGTGGTCATGTTCTCACCTACCACCAGGCGCGCCACTGACGGACAGTATATTTACCTTGCTATTAACGACAAGGACACAGAGAAGGTGGTCATGTTCTTACCTACCACCAGGCGCGCCACTGACGGACAGTATATTTACCTTGCTATTAACGATAAGGACACAGAGAAGGTGGTCATGTTCTCGCCTACCACAAGGCGCGCCACTGACGGACAGTATATTTACCTTGCTATTAACGATAAGGACACAGAGAAGGTGGTCATGTTCTTACCTACCACCAGGCGCGCCACTGACGGACAGTATATTTACCTTGCTATTAACGATAAGGACCATTGATCTCTATAATATAACTGGATGGACATACACATGCACATTCCAAGGACAAAAGCGTGACGCTCAAGTGTATCGTCTGCTACACTGAGGGGGGGGGAAAGAGATTTAACGGTTTCTTTAAATGTTCTTATGCGAAAACATGTCTCTGATGAATAAAAGTGTTATTGTTTGAAAATAGTGAAGTATTATACCACACTTTCCTGAAGAAACATTTACATTAAAGGATATACAATCCAGTTTTACAGGTAATACTGTACAAATACGAATAAAACCTTAGATATTTCAATTTTTATGTAGTTATCATCTATGTTGTTTACAGTCTGCCACGACAACACTTATATTTAAAGTTGGTTATTAGCTTGTATATTGGTTTCAGAAACCATATTATATTGAAAGTTCGGTAAATATAATGAACAAGGTATCTTAAAACTTGATTATATATGTTTGAATGACAAACTTTGAATAGTTGCCATGCATTCAAACTATCACTTAGGTTATAGGCTTGTGGAAAGTATTATCATATCTTTCAGAAACCATATTATGTTGAAATTTCGATAACTATAATGAAACAAGTTAGCTAAAAACTGTATTACATTTGTTTGAATGACACACTTTGTGTATAAGTCTTACGTTCAAATGATAATTTAGGTTATTGGCTTGTAGGAAGTACAGAATCTACTAAACCCTGATTTTAGTAATAATTCCAATCTGTAAGGCTTTATTTCGTACCAGAATACTATCATATAAATACCATTTTGGTAGGATGAACGGCAATTTAGAACAGAAGTAGAAATTTCCTTCTGGAAGGTCTTTTTCCAAACTAAACACAACTATAGGGTATGATTATGGTACGAGATAAAGCCTTAAAAGTAAGCTTCCTTCAAAAATCATCGTACATATTAGGCTACATCAACTTATTTAAAGAAAAAACTAACCAGTTTTGAACTTTTATATGCTCTTCAAAGCTTTAACTAAAATATTTATTTAATTTAACCACTCTCACATTGATGTATCTCATATATTCAGTCAAATTAATGAACGATATCAAAATGCCACATTGCCTTGTATGGGTGAAAGAAAGAAAGAGATACCCGAAAGTTTCTTTCTCTCTTACCCAATGGTATGCAGACGACAGCTCGAAAATTTCAGCCACAGATGTCCATCCAGTTATAGTATATAGATCAATGATAAGGACACAGAGAAGGTGGTCATGTTCTTACCTACCACCAGGCGCGCCACTAACGGACAGTATATTTACCTTGCTATTAACGACAAGTACACGGGAAGGTGGTCATGTTCTCACCTACCACCAGGCGCGCCACTGACGGACAGTATATTTACCTTGCTATTAACGACAAGTACACGGGGAAGGTGATCATGTTCTCACCTACCACCAGGCGCGCCACTGACGGACAGTATATTTACCTTGCTATTAACGACAAGGACACAGGGAAGGTGGTCATGTTCTTACCTACCACCAGGCGCGCCACTGACGGACAGTATATTTACCTTGCTATTAACGACAAGGACACAGAGAAGGTGGTCATGTTCTCACCTACCACCAGGCGCGCCACTGACGGACAGTATATTTACCTTGCTATTAACGACAAGTACACGGGGAAGGTGGTCATGTTCTCACCTACCACCAGGCGCGCCACTGACGGACAGTATATTTACCTTGCTATTAACGACAAGGACACAGAGAAGGTGGTCATGTTCTCACCTACCACCAGGCGCGCCACTGACGGACAGTATATTTACCTTGCTATTAACGACAAGTACACGGGGAAGGTGGTCATGTTCTCACCTACCACCAGGCGCGCCACTGACGGACAGTATATTTACCTTGCTATTAACGACAAGGACACAGAGAAGGTGGTCATGTTCTCACCTACCACCAGGCGCGCCACTGACGGACAGTATATTTACCTTGCTATTAACGACAAGTACACGGGGAAGGTTGTCATGTTCTCACCTACCACCAGGCGCGCCCCTGACGGACAGTATATTTACCTTGCTATTAACGACAAGGACACAGGGAAGGTGTTCATGTTTTTCCCTCCATTCAGATACTTCGCGGCGGTCACCTCCCCGTCGAAGAAGCCGTAGTAGATCCCAATAGCGGCGCATACCGCCAACATGAGCACGAAGACCACGTAGTCTGCCACGCCGAATCTCTCTAAGGAATTGATGACATCTTGCACGGACGCAATTGTGGTGTTCATGGTTCTGGGTTGGCAATACTGGGGCGAGGGATGTTCTTAATTGGGCCTGGAAAGAATTCGGGTCATAAATTAGTTTTTTTTAAGTTAAATATGTATTTTTTGTGTTTTTTTTGTGTGCTGCTACTATCCGTACGTGCTATCCACATTTAGCGACACCAAATAACTCGCTTCGGTGGCCGAATAGTCTAAGGCGTCACTCTCATGTTGGACTGGCCTGATGAAGGGGAAACTGAGGTTCGAGTCCCGATGAGGTTTACTAAGGTTTTTTTTACTAAATGGTTTCCAATATTTATCCACGCTAATGCGTGTACTATTTGTCTAAATTCAACCTTACTCATGTCTATCACATTGGGTTAATTGATAATATATTTGAAAATCGACAATTAGTAAATCGTGGTTTAAAACTATCTATCTATATTAACAAGTGTTCTTCATATAGTATTGCTAATATCTGTTAAAAGTGACATCTGCAGATCATATGACTTGACGTATGACTACGTGAAAGTAGATCTAATATCTTTTCTAGCTGTTAAATATCTCCAGTCGTAAAGAAATTTGTGCATACCTGTTGTCTAAATACTCAACTATCTCGTTGCTCAAACAATAATTATTCTATTTATATTGGTGATGTTACTTAATAGCATCGGCAAACGCGGTCAACTTATCTTTCACGTCAATTCTCTTTCATGTTTTATTATTTGTCCATTTACAACCTTCCCTCTCTCTTCCCTTTATAGCACTATCGCAGCACGTTCTGTTTAATGGTTCATGACTAACTTTGTTGACGCTCCACGATTCATTATCTTCTCTGTTCTTCCGTCACTCACTGGCTTGGCGGTATATGGGAGTCGCTCTTTTACAATAAGGTGTAGGTTTCAAACATGTTTGATTATTTGTGATTTTCACCGCGTCTTAATACCTGTTCAGGTCACACGCATATATGATAATTACTCTAATAGGGTAAGGATGAGGAAAGAAGCATTTTTAAAGGTTATCTACCCGCGTTTGCGTGGATGGAGAGTGGGAAAACATTTAGGGGGAAACCACCTTCAGTAGACCCAAGTGGGATTTGAACCCCAATATCCCGTCATTTGCAGGCCAGTCTAAGTCTTAGACTATTGGACCACTGATGCAAGTATTTTATGAATCTGGGAGAGGGATGATGGTAGTGGGGGCAATTCGTCTCCCCTCTCCCTGATGATAGATCCGCCACTGGCCACGTGTTGAGTTGCGCCCACTGTGTATTCAAATACTTCTTATTGGTCTAAGGAAGGTCAATGTTTGTATTTATAAAACTTGTTTATGCTATTTCCTTTCAAAAAACTTAATTTTGGTTTAATTTTTTCCCCCAGCAATTACTAACCTAACCTAACTTAGCCTAACCTAACCTAATCTAGCCTACTAACATCACTTCATACTGGTAGTTCTAAAACAGTACCGATCAAAAAAATAAATCCATATACGTCCTCTCAATGACTTCCAGTTGCTAATATCAAGGCTTTGACTTACCGCCGGGCGCGAACACTTACGGTTTATTTTAGGCGAGCGCTAAAACGCCCAATTTTTTTTTTTTGAAAGGACGCTACCAGCACGGGCGCAAACAACACGCTCTCCCGCCACTGACCACTGTAATCTATGTTTCAATCAAAGATAAATTGGTGACGTGAAGACGTATTTATTTGTTTTATCATTAGTTAATTTAATCCCGTGACCATTTCATCTAGATTATAGATTATTACGTTGATATTCAGTTCATTTAAAACATCAGTTTCTACTGACACGAGAAAAAAAAAGCTTCTTAATTGTTAGACAATATTTGGGGCTATAGTTTTGATATATTTAAGTTCATAAAATAATCCTTCAACCGCTACTTGTATGGATTACAAAAAAAAACAGTAGCCCCATGGCTTCTTTGAGTGCTGACTGACAGTTCACAGCTGACTTCTGACAGTCAACGTTTAGGTAGGCCTATATACCTAAATTTTGACTGTCAGAAGTGACAGCTGCTAAACACATGTTTTTTTTGCAGATCATATGGTTCGGCGTAGGGATACATAATTTGGTCTGGTAGCTTTTCAAAGCCGTCAGCTGTCAGTCAGCACCAAAGAAGCCATCGGGTAGTAACAATCACTTGTCAATATTCACTATACAAATGCGTATATGTTTGGATTAATAGATTGTTTATAAACAACAAGAAACAACGAGAAAAAACGAGGAGAATGGTTTTATATTTAATGCCATCGTGTATCTTCACAAATGATGTATTCTGGAAACTTCAGACTTACTTACTGGAACTTTTTATTAAAATTTAATAAAAACAAGTTAGAATCGAAATAATAACCTCATTTTAGTGTAAAGTAGTTTCGGCAGCCAAATCAAGCCAATCCACCCTTGGATCTCTGTTATATTGATTGCACACAAGTTTTAACCATAAACTTCCACACGGCACGTGCAATTAATATTTGAACATGATAGTTTCTATGCTCTTTTATTTATGGTTAAATACAAATTTAGTAAATCTTTTAAATTGTTGATTACTTAATCATCTCTAAAAGGAAATATATGTGAATAAAGGATTATTTTAAGTTTACACGCTAGTATTTAATCATTCAATAACCTCTACCGGGTTTGATTCCCGGTATGGGCGAGAAATTTATAATTGGTTAAATGTGGGTTTCTCTTTCGGTGGTGAATTAATGTCTGGGGGGATGGATATTGTGTCTGTTATAAATTTAAGTTTGATTGTAAATCGTAAACAGTCGGTTTAGAAAGGGCAAGTTAACGACCTCGAGTAGTAAATAATAACCTCTATATTGGGGTTTAATCACCTATAATTTGAATTTATATTTGTTTTGGTTAAGTATTTGGCAGCTAATAACCGTACAATATGTGATGGCCATAAGATGGTATGTTACATTCGCTAGATTTTTATTTTTTGGTTGAAATGTGTAAAGCAAGCCGTCAAAGGTTGATATGTTGTTTTAATTAGAATCTTTAAGACCCTAGAATAGTCGAGCACTAATTCATAAACATCATAAACCAAGTGGGTTTATAACCTCACTGAGTGTATCCGGCCGGAATTAGGAGAGCAAATAGGGGAGAAGGATAATACAAATGTCAAAACAACGTGTGGGGATCTCCCTATTCAATGACATCATTAGATTCACAAAAATAAATTCCACGCTCCTTTACCAGTTACTTTTATTTTCACAGGCATTTAAGCCTTTAATAATCAAAAAATTTTGTAGATTTTTAGAATTTTTAGTCTGTAAAATTTCGTCTTTTAAACTATGCTTACTATGTAGAGGATCATAGAAAGTAGTTTTGTGCTCATTACATTTAACATAAAACTCTTGTACATCTAAAGGTTTTATCAATATCTTACCTAAGTGCAACATGTGATTAGCAATTCTCAATTACCTTGGTTTAACTGTAGTAACATTACATGTAACACATATCATATCTTGTATACTACAATATATCGTATTATGGCTTTCCCACACTATCATTCATTTAAAAGAAGTAGCCATATGAGAAGAGAGGGTTGGTTATCTATGTTTACAACTCATAAGTTGTGTAATAATGGCGCATATAGGACGTGCTATATTTCTTACAAGTTACTCGAATGTTCACACTGCACAATATTGTTGACACAACATGTTGCACAATAAATGTATGGTGTGCACTTGGTTTAGTACTGGATTAAGGGTTAAGTATTTAGTCCTCCCTCTCCCAATTAAAAAAAAAATTGCCAGCAAAGAACCACACCAAATAGTTTCTAGAGTCATCAAGTTTTTTAATAATCTCTGGGGGAAGACTATCTTAAATAGCTTCTCGAGGAATTAATTAAAAAAATAAATCCTGACAAAAGACTATTCCAAAACAGCTTCTAGAATCATATTTTAAGTTTTTAAATTTTTCTACGAAACATCCATCCCAATAGCTTCTAGGTGGACCAATTTTTCTTGTAACATTTTCCTGAAAAGAATCTTTAAACTCCTTTTAGGTTATAGGGGGAAACTCTTCCATTACAAACGTTAAAATTGCCCCAAAAGTTACCAAAAAAAAAAAGGGGGGGGAAATTTAATGGGAAAATAGCTTTGATATATTGTATTAAGATCACTTACACTATTGAAATCGCTGCCCTTAGTTACCATAAAAAGAATTGAAATAGCATCTAGAGGCATTTAATAGTCATCAATTGTCTTCGCCTCCAGTAGTTATGGAGATAACGCCCTCCCTCCCCTTCCCCCTCAAAATGTAATTATGGACACAACCTTGAGTGTTCTCCCCCTTTCCTCTCAAAGAAAATTACTGGGTGCGCCACTGATACCCAGTAGTTATATTATTTTTTTCTCTTTTAACTGCGCAAATATTATATTTAAAACTTCAAAGTTGTTATGTAACTTTCATGTTACGTAACCCCCGGATTATTCGGGCGGTTTGTCCTTAAGAAAAATCTTATTTATAAAATATATATTCTCCTGCCAACATATTTATATAATCATCTACATCTCTTGAGTTATCAGTTCAAACATATTAATACCTGAATATGGGATAGTAAATTCATGTGTTTGAAAACTTTACCTAACATTACCGCTCACGTCCTATATACACCCACGTGACATTTTGCGATAAAATAGAAACGAGATTCTCATCAGTTTTCAGAACCACAAAGAGTGAGGTGAGGAGAGGAGAAATAAATGGGTCAAACTGCCCCCCCCCCCCCCCCCCCATCCTCGCCGCTCCTTCAAGGGACCACCAACTGCCCAAACATTTTTATTTTACAGCAGCAAATCTCACCGTAGTCACGACACAGGTGCGTAAAATACAGTTTTTGTTTCGTTATTTTCACTTATTTTCGAAATCTACCGATTCTTTAAGAGGTGTTGAGGATCTTAAAGATAAGGAAAAAACAGCTTAGTAATCGAAGGAAGCTAATATACATTTTTTCCCCAAATGAATAGTTTTAAATATTATGATAATATCAATTAATAAAGCATGAAAATTAAGTAAATAGTTTTATAATTTACCTAAAGGTATTTAACGTACACTTTCTGAACCTACTGATTATATCAACACACGACTTATCAACCAACTTAAATCTAGAATATACACAACATCCATCCCTCCTCTCCACAATTCCTCAATGTGGAAAAGGAAGCCCATATTTTCACCAATGATACATTTTCCATCAACGCCGGGAATCGAAAGTGGAACCTCTTAGCTCAGTAGGCAGACGCGCTACTGACTGAGCTAAGGTGTTGGAGTTGTTCGGAGGCCCCTCTGGGCCCTATTGGAGGGCCTTGTCCCTCTCCAAGTTCAATTTTCTTGAAGATGCCATGCGGAACAGACCACAATAAACGATTTTTTTTTAAAAAATATGGCTATTTATAATTTAACACTTCAAAGCGGGGACCTACAATAATTGAACTAGGTACTGTTAGACTTAAACAAAAAAACAAAAAAAACAAAATAGATCCATTTCTAAACCTTTTAAAAGGGAGGAAAGTCCTTAAAACTGAGGAACTTCGATTAAAGAAAACTTTATTAAGGAACAAAAAGCGTAACGGTAGAAAATCACTCCCGTCAATATTTGACGAAAGGCCAAGGAATGACAAACCGCCTGACATTTCTAACATAAATATTTTTAGTGGTTATTATGTTTTGTTTTTTTTGTTTTCTTTTAGCACTACGTCTCACTAACCATTCGGGATATACACTTATGGACGTACTAATTACGCTAATGGTTTTTGGAACTAGGAAGGTTTTTATTTAAGGACGTGTACCCGCATTCGCGTGGAGGGAGAGTGGAAAACCATTTTGGAAAATCCCCCCTCAGTATACCCAACCAAGATTCGAGCCTTGATCTCTCTGCCATCGACAGTCTAGTCTACTGCAAGGGTAGCGCGTTAGACCACGCGGCCACCAAAGCAGGTGTTTATTTATTCATTCCTTTTCTTTGACACCGCATATCACTTACCACCTGTTAGGGTCGTATGAACTAACTACAATAATGTGTTAGGGCCTAGGAAATTTAAATTTAGAGGAAGTATACCCGCATTTGCATAGAATGAGAGTGAAAAAAATATTTAGGGATAAAAACACCCTCGGTACATCCGATCGGGATTCTAACCTCAATATCATGATCATAGCAAGTTTAGTCTATTGCAATAGTGACGCCTTAAACCTTGCGGCCACCGAAACTGGTCCTGTTTAAGTTATTTTTTTTTATATTCTATGCATGGCCCCAAACAGCAAATGGATTCGGTGTGCACGGGGTGAAACATGTTGACGTCAGCGGTCGTGCCACAATGTGGTGTGAGGTCCAGTGATCTTGGTGGACATTCCATCAGCCCCCCACGCCCGATCCACTGGTTGGGATGGACTTCATCAAATAGTGGTAGCACTTGTGCCCCATAGTGTGTAGGGGTGTCATCACGCTGATATCATATTCTCTATCGCTCAACAGTCCAGGTTAAACAGAGTCAAAGAACAGACGGTATATGTAGGAATCCAAACGATCTGGTAGTAATTAGGGGCCCCACAATAGCCTCCCCAACAATACCGGCCCCAAACACTAACGTTTTCCGGGGAAACGATTAGCATACAGCCGCACCGCAAGTTCGGTTCGGCTGTCAGATTCTCTCATGGTCATTGCCATATTCCAGTTTTCTGCGTGTGTGTGTAATTAATCGCCACTTATATAATACCGACCCGCGTTTTCTGTCTACGTCTAATCGTCGGTGACTTTGAAATTTCAGACACGGTGTTGCCACATCACTACTCTCTAACCTTAATGTCGTTTTGTCTAAAAAGTTATGAGAAGGACGGAATTTTTTGCAAAGAGTACGCTCTACTTATATTTTACTCACCTAATCATGCGGTACTACCCACCCCAGCGTTGGATTTACAGGAGAGATCAAGGGGCGGCAAATTTCGTAAGAAAAACAAAAAACTATTAATAATGGAAAACAACATTTTTTTTTTGCTATTCTACAAACAGAACTTTTTTATATTATTATTATTAGCACCGCGTCTTACTACCCGTTCGGGTTATACGCACTTACGTTAATGTGTAATGGTAGGGTGATTGTGAGATGAAATGGAGGATCTACAGTTTAACGTGGAATCCGAACCACGGTGGAGGCCTAGCATTCCTCACATTCACAAGTTGTTATTAATACACGTCTTGTCAGAGGTGAAGGAAGGGTTTGGCAATCAGATAAATCTGTGCCGGGACCGAGGATTGAACCCCGGACCCTCAGCACAGAAGTCTGACACCTTACCCCTAGACCACCAGGTCATCCTAACTTTTTTATAAACACTTGTTCTTATCTTCAGAGCTGGATGTGTGAAACCCGTGACTAGGCTACATGTTATACTATAACGCAAGTCCTTTATCATTATCATTAATTCATATACGACTTCTATGAATGGTGTTTTAGTCTATAGTTTACACAGGATGGGGATCTTAGGGGTGGGGGGTCTGAAGGGGTTTCCGGGTTTGTTGAAGGGGAAGAGGGGGGGGGGGGAGCGCAAAATCTTTGTAGCCCCTAGGAGGCAAAATTTTAAATACGTCACTGACTTAACCTGTATAATTACTTTTGTTATATAACTCATCTAGCTGGTATAAAATTATTTTGTATTTTCTCATTTTAAATGCCAATGGGTCCTTTCTGTACCTTCAACAATAATAATTGAGAACTAGCATCGCCTATGTCTTATGATCATATTAAATAGGCTTGCTACTTATTTTTCGTCAACTTCTGGTAAAGGAAAGTTTAAATCAAAAACACACGTGGTTCCTAAAAATCTCTCGAAGAAAGGCAACATTTAGAGCTCTTTCCTTTACCAGAAGTTGACGAAGAATAAGTAATTAACCTATTGGTATGATCATAAGACATATGCGATGCTAGTTTTCATTGTTATTGTTGAAGGAACAGAACGGACCCATTGACATTTAAAATAAGAAAATACAATTTTTTTATTGTAATTCGGAAAGAAACGAGAGTAGTTAAAGAGAAAAGGCTTACCTCACTTTCAACACCGTCTCTAAAACACCTGCGCAGCGGATTGTGAAGATTAACTAAAACATTTGTTCTTCTTTGATGTCCAAACCTAAACAACAACTAATTATGAAATCCGAAAAGTGAGGAAGGATGGAAGATATATGGACCACACTCAATTCTCTCCCGACTAAAAATACTGACCCGTCTTGATTGTTCGGTAACAGGCCAACATACTCGACACACTGGCGGGACACTTCTTGTATTTATAGTCCGCGGTGGGCGGGGCTTGTGGACTCGGAGCAGGGTTGAATAGCCGGCTCACTTCCCTCCCCTCGTATTTTATACTACAGGTGTTTTTTTTTGGATAGTACTACGCTTTAACAAAAGGGTTTATTTTTATTTTAAACCACGTCTTACTACCCGCTCGGTTGATACGCATATGTGCTAATTACGCTAATGTGCTAGCGCTGAGGAAGGTTGAGTTTAGAGGAAGTCCACCTGCATTTGCGCGAAGGGAGAGTACGAAACTATTTAAGAAATGCAGCCTTCAGTACACCATACCGGGATTCGAACTCCGATCTCCGGTCATTAGCAGTTCAGTCCACCGCGAGAGTCACGCCTTAGACCATTCAACCATCAACGGAGGTCACAAGGGTTTTAATAACGACCGGAATATTAATGAAAAGGAATATTAGGTAAAGGGTAATTAACTATAAGGGTAATTTACGACAAGGATGGTTAACGAAAGGGCTATTAACGACAAGGGTTATTCTCGACAAGAGATATTAATGAAAAAGGAAATTAACTTCAAGGGTAATTAACGACAAGAGATATCAATGGTCACTAAAGTGTAAAGCGGTCTTAAATATTTTGAAGCATCTTAAAAGTGCCCGAGGGCCACAATAATTGAATCCACGAGTCTAGTTGGTGGGGCCGCGTCATAATCTGATAATTTTTGTCAAGCTATGCAAAAACGAGAACAGGAATTTAATTGTGGATGAAATACTTTTCAGTTTTACTTAATCACCGCGTCTGACTACCTGCTCAGGTCGTACGCATTTATGATAGTAATTATTCTAATTCTCATTTTATTTATATGAGATCTTGAACGTGCACTTTCTGAACTGACTGATTATATCAACAAACGATAATTTCTATGAGCGAGAGCGAAAGAGCCTACCAATTTTGCCAGGAAAGGGTATTTTCACATACCCTCCAGGGTTATTTTACCTGCCACAATCTACATTGGACTGACGGCTTTACTTCCCCTCCGAAGGAATTTGTGCTACGAATGTTTATCGCTCAGGAGAAAAAAAATCCATCAACCACAGCTGGCTTTGAACCCACGAACATCGGGTCCTGAGGTGAACACTTTACCCCAAGACCACAGAGGTTGACAATTACTCTAATGGGAGTAGCGATGGAGAGAAAGCATCTTAGAGGTAATTTACCCGCATTTGCGTGGAAGGAGAGTGGGGAAACCACCCTCAAGTGACCTGACCGGTATTTGAACAGTGATCTTCCCATCATCAGCAGGTAGTCTAAAGGCCGCGTCCCCACTGACTCAACAAAATATCCAGTCGAAATCAAAATATTTGACGAGGATGACATACTTATTGCTTGTGCCACATTCACTATTATTGCGTCAAAAAAATAATCAAATTACTGCGTAAAAGAAGATTTTGGGTACGACCAAGTCATCGAAGTAGAAGTAGATAAAGTGGTAGTGAGTTGATAGAAGATATAAAACAGGATAAAGGTTTTGAATATCAGATGTGACGGCGGCATCCGAAAATTTCTGTGGGAATGTCCGAAAGTGAGTTCGAAAAATTCATTTCCAAATATACGTAAACAGGACACCAACTTCAGGTTACATTTAAAGGGAAGGACAGGGAGTTGTAGCGAGCTACTAAATGTCCTACTAGACCTACTGGTCACCTTGTAGGTCAACACACTGTCACGCCTGTCCTAGCACATCACCGATTCTGGCGGTACACCCTTGTCTTAACCGGTCTCGAACCACGTACTCTTACGTAACACATCGAACCATCTCACTCACCCGGCAGCTGTGCTCTGTTTCCTCGCAACATCTTGGCCTTGGGTCCCCCCCTTAACCCCCCTGCCGTGCCCCTCTCAATCACCTCACCAATCAGGGAAACCGAACCCTCACCCAAGAGGGTTTTAGGTACTGCTAAATTAGTGCTTCGCAGTTATAATTTGAGTTTTCAGCGCCTTCCCATTTTCTCCTTGGAATCATGCTGGGTCGCTAGTAATATACACGCCTCAGTAGATACTTCCTGTCTCATATTGCTTAACTAGTAGATACTGATTAAATTGTTAGCACTAATCTACACGACTTAAGTTGAGACCTTACACATGTTTAGTTAAATATCAAACGAATTTTCCGACTAAAATATACTATCTTTTATAAGTCAATATAGTACAAGCAGATGTAAGAATACATTAAACATAAACATCAGCTGGAGGCTTATGGATCCCCCCAAGCAAGTAAAACTTTCCGTTTCTCGTCTAAAAACAACAATTTTACTGCATTAGATTACTGTTTCCAAAAAAAATTTGTAGGCCACCAGTTAGAAACCCCTTACCTTTGACCAATATTCCCCCCTTCTAGTCCATTACATAAACTCTCATAAACTATAGTCCAATTTCACAGGAAGAGCCTTATTGGTTAGTTAGAAAAGTTATTTGATCACCTTTCACGTATTCATACGTTATTTCATGTGATCTCAGTTGTCACTTTTGATAGCTAATATCATTGCCCTATAAAATAACACTAAAAATATAGTAAAATATTATCAATGTTGACCACAGAAGAAAGTGTTTGTATTTTCTTAAAGGTCCTCCATACCAGAATCCAACTATGGTTTAGTAATGGAAATTAACTTACTTAAATTTATTATTCTATGGCACTAGGAACTCGAAAGTTCATTGCCACACTTACAAGAGTTCGCCATTTATCCCTATCTTGAGCTAGTTCTATCCAGTCCACCTTATTACACCCTACCCCTATCTTGAGCTAGTTCTATCCAGTCCACCTTATTACACCCTACCCCTATTTTGAGCTAAGTCCTCTACCAGATCCACATTTCAGTAAGAATACTTACTTATTTATATTCTATGGACTAGAACTCAAAGTTCATCCACCTTACAAACCCATTATCCCTATCTTGAGCTAGTTCTATCCAGTCCACCTCACTACACCCTACCCCTATTTGAGCTAGTTCTATCCAGTCCACCTTATTACACCCTACCCCTATCTTGAGCTAGTTCTATCAGTCCACCTCATACACCCTACCCCCTTTTGAGCTATTTCTATCCAGTCCACCTATTACACCCTATCCTATTTGAGCTAGTTCTATCCAGTCCACCTTATTACACCCTACCCCTATCTTGAGCTAGTTCCTATCCAGTCCACCTCATACACCCTACCCTATCTTGAGCTAGTTCTATCCAGTCCACCTTATTACACCCTACCCTATCTTGAGCTAGTTCTATCATCCACCTATTACACCCTACCCCTATCTTGAGTAGTTCTATCCAGTCCCCCTCACTACACCCTACCCCTATCTTGAGCTAGTTCTATCCAGTCCACCTTATTACACCCTACCCCTATCTTGAGCTAGTTCTATCCAGTCCACCTTATTACACCCTACCCCTATTTGAGCTAGTTCTATCCAGTCCACCTCATTATCCCCTATCCCCAACTATCTCGTTCAGGTCCATTCTAATGTTATCCTCCCATCCGCGTCTAGATCTTCCCAAATGTCTCTTCCCATTAGGTTTGCCAGTCACTACCCTGAACGCGGTTCTAGATTCGTCCATTCGCGCTGCATATCCTGCCCACAGTAACCTTCGAGACTTGATCATCCTAACAATGTCTTGGTATGAGTACAGGCTATGTAACTCATCATTATGTACCCTTCTTCATTCCCCAGTTTATTATTATTATTATTATTATTAGCACCGCGTCTTACTACCCGTTCGGGTTATACGCACTTACGCTAATGTGCAATGGTAGGGTGATTGTGAGATGAAATGGAGGACCTACAGTTTAACGTGGAATCCAAACCACGGTGGAGGCCTGGCATTCCACACATTTACAAGTTGTGATTAATACACGTCTTGTCAGAGGTGAAGGAAGGGTTTGGCAATCAGATAAATCTGTGCCGGGACCGAGGATTGAACCCCGGACCCTCAGCACAGAAGTCTGACACCTTACCCCTAGACCACCAGGTCACCCTCATTCCCCAGTTTCTTCATCCTTTTTTGGGCAAATATCTACCTAAGTACCTTGTTTTTGAACAGGCATGTAAGGTAAGAGACGATGTTTCCCAACCAATGGAAATAAACTACTGTATTATCTTTTATTAATGCACACTGTACTTACCCTTGAAAAGTTGGGGTCTTACCTTGATTGATTACACCATGGCCCTATTCAGACAGCCGCGCCCTATCTTATAAGTTACATCATAATGTAACCCGTCATGGTTTAAGATTGCTACCTTACAGGGTAAAAATTTACAATCGGCTTATTCAAAAACTAGGAAGCACCGTTCCTAGTTCCGCTATGGTGTAGGTCATGGCTCCCAAACAAAGGCGTGTGGTACTCACAGCATCCTGGACGAGAATTAAAGGATGAACGTCGGTAGCAGATGAGAGACAGCTAACGATTCAAATATAAATATTTATTTAAAAAGGTCATGATTGCATTTTACTATGCATCTATTTGATTAATAAAAATAGGCCTATGTATAGATATTTATTTATAAAGCTAACTTGTTTTGTGAACGGGGTTGGTGGCGTAGTTGGCTAACGCGCTAGTCGTGTTGAACTCGACTGCCGAGGATGGGGAGATCGAGGTTCGATTCTCGGTCGGGTGAACTGGGGGAGGTTTTTCCTAAATGGTTTTCTACTCTCCCTCCACGTAAATGTGGGTTCCCTTCGTCTAAATTCAACCTTCCCAGTTCCTAATCCATTAGCGTAAATAGTACTTAAGGTGCGGCAGAAGGGAGCGCGAGTCATTCTACAGTTTTTATAGCAATACATTTTTTTGGCCAAAATAAATCAAATATTTTTCCAGTAGCAACGTAGAGTTTATTTTTCTGCACATGCTAATATCAACAGATCTTGAATATATGCCAAGGGTGTCCTAGAATTTTGTCAAAACTTTTTAAATAAATAGAAAAGGTTTTTACCAAATTCCAGGACAGCCTTGACAGATATTCAAGATCTGTTGATATTGGCATGTGCAGAAAACTAAACTCTACGTTGCTACTGGAGAAATATTTGATTTATTTTGGCCAAAAAATGCCAGTTCTATAAAAACTGTAAACATTCTTGCGCTCCCTTCGGCCGCACCTTAAGCGTATAGCCCGAACGGGTAGTAAGACGTGGTACAGAATAATAATAGTAATAATAAAAACTTGTTTTGTGAAGGTGTGCGTGCGTTCATATTTGATAGTATATTTTTGGGAGATTAATAAACTTTTTTTGTCAGTAAATTTTGAAAGATCCTAACAACCAAAAATACAATTCATATTTAAGTATTGAAAACAATAGTTTTTATTAATTGTTTTCTGTAGGCCTATATTAAGTTGATGTGTTTACTAAATATATCTTCGGCCCGCACTACAAACTGCTAATCAGATTTGGACCTTGGGATGAATTACGTTCAACCAACCTGGTCTAAGGCGTCATTCTCGTGCTAGACTTGCCTTCTGATGAAGACGGAGATATAGGGGTTCAAATCTCATTCGGGTCTACTGAGGGTGGTTTTTACTTAATGGTTTCTCACTCTCCCTTTACGCAAATGCAAGTAGTTTACCTTTAAAATGCTTTCTTCCTCATCCCTACCCCATTGGAGTATTTTATCTAATATACATCATATATGCGAATATATTTAACAAGTCGCTGTGATAAAAAATAAAAAACATGTGAATATTTACAGTTTTACTCATCCCAATTTTTAAGGAAAGAAATGGGTTTAAAAAAAATTAATATCGTAAGCAGTTTTAATCCGATTTTATCTAAAAAGTTAAAAATATCACACTACACGCCAATCTTCACTCATAACGATAATATTAATTGGTGTTTAAAAGTCAGTGATCTTTGACACTTCAATCTGCATATCATCAGCCAATTTATCACAGTTTGAAGCGTGGATGATATTCCTGATCGCGAATTAATGTTCTGTAGTTTAGGGGCCTTCCTTAAAATTAGGTAAGGTTTTTTTTATCATGAATTTAACCCCCTTTCCCCAAGTAAAATTTTTCCTTCACATCCCCTACCCCCGATCATAAGTACTTTATATTTTTTTAAAGATTTGATAAGTTAGATTATTTTAATCGTTTAGTTATTATTGTTGGTTATAAAGCGAGTGATATGAAATTCTATGATTAGCATATTTATTTTCTGGCCAAAAAACCAAAACAATTAGATCTAGTCTCATCATAAACATTGATAATAAACCTTACGTAAGATAGATTATGATCCCCCCTCTCTCTCGTAGGAAAATACTGAATCTTTCCCCCCTTATTTTTTTCAAATACCCTTACGTAATTTAAGGACAGCCCCCTAACAGGACAGTCAGTAACATGGTAATAGATGGCTCTCAGTACAATGGTGTGGAAAGGAGAGAGTCATACACAACCTGGGGGAGTGGTAGAGGGGGTCAGACACTTCCTAGAGGGAGGGGTAGAGGGGGTCAGACACTTCCTAGGGGGAGGGGTAGAGGGGGTCAGACACTTCCTTGGGAGAGTGGTAGAGGGAGTCAGACACTTCCTTGGGAGAGTGGTAGAGGGGGTCAGACACTTCCTTGGGAGAGTGGTTAGAGGGGGTCAGACACTTCCTTGGGAGAGTGGTAGAGGGGGTCAGACACTTCCTTGGGAGAGTGGTAGAGGGAGTCAGACACTTCCTTGGGAGAGTGGTAGAGGGGGTCAGACACTTCCTAGGGAGAGTGGTAGAGGGAGTCAGACACTTCCTTGGGAGAGGTAGAGGGGGTCAGACACTTCCTTGGGAGAGGGGGTCAGACACTTCCTTGGGAGAGTGGTTAGAGGGGGTCAGACACTTCCTTGGGAGAGTGGTAGAGGGGGTCAGACACTTCCTTGGGAGAGAGGTAGAGGGGGTCAGACACTTCCTAGGGGGAGGGGTAGAGGGGGTCAGACACTTCCTAGGGAGAGTGGTAGAGGGGGTCAGACACTTCCTTGGGAGAGTGGTAGAGGGGGTCAGACACTTCCTTGGGAGAGTGGTAGAGGGGGTCAGACACTTCCTAGGGAGAGTGGTAGAGGGGGTCAGACACTTCCTAGAGGGAGGGGTAGAGGGGGTCAGACACTTACTTGGGAGAGGGTAAGGGGGTCAGACACTTCCTAGAGGGAGGGGAAGAGGGGGTCAGACACTTCCTAGGGAGAGTGATAGAGGGGGTCAGACACTTCCTTGGGAGAGTGGTAGAGGGGGTCAGACACTTCCTAGAGGGAGGGGTAGAGGGGGTCAGACACTTACTTGGGAGAGGGGTAGAGGGGGTCAGACACTTCCTAGGGAGAGGGGTAGAGGGGGTCAGACACTTCCTTGGGAGAGGGGTAGAGGGGGTCAGACACTTCCTAGGGAGAGTGGTAGAGGGGGTCAGACACTTCCTTGGGAGGGGGGTAGAGGGGGTCAGACACTTCCTTGGGAGAGTGGTAGAGGGGGTCAGACACTTTCTTGGGAGAGTGATAGAGGGGGTCAGACACTTCCTTGGGAGAGTGGTAGAGGGGGTCAGACACTTCCTTGGGAGAGTGGTAGAGGGGGTCAGACACTTCCTTGGGAGAGGGGTAGAGGGGGTCAGACACTTCCTTGGGAGAGGGGGTTTGTCCATGGTATACTTATACAAACTTTTATTAGCTAAAGGTATAGTAGCATTTTCTAACGAGGCATCCCCCAACCCCCGAGAACAATTTAGCGTTCTACGCCCTTGATCCTCTAAAACAAAACTGTTGGGTACGCGGCAAGCACTCCAGTTGGTGGTGGTAACATATTTGTGTGGAGGGTGAGGAGGAATTAGTGAAAAAAAAGGTGTTTTTGAGGGATGGTAATGTCATTGGGTGTAATGTAATGTTTGTTTGTTACAACTTTTTTTGCGTAAACTCCTCGGCGCCCTGCCCTCCCATGTGAGGGCACGCACCGTGAATGACAACTCTCGCCGCGTCATGTTGAATTCCTTCCAATTTGCCTCCTCCATTTCCTCTTTCTATTCAGCTGAGTTAACACGGACCAGAGGAAGAAGTTGTTGTGTGTCTTCTTATCATACGTTTAACATTCTGGGTTGATTAAAGCACAAAACTTCCTTCCAGGCTGATGATGACTCATTCGGAGATTTGTTCTCTAAACTTCAGTCTCAAAACACAGGACACAATTACACTCGTACAATAAAATGTCTCAACATCTGTTTCGAATACCCACCTCGGTGGCGTAGTTGGCTAACGCGCTAGTCGTGTTGAGCTAGACTGCCGAGGACGGGGAGATCAAGGTTCGAATCTTGGTCGGGTGGGGCTCTCTTAAATAGTTTTCCACTCGCCCTCCACGCAAAGGCGTGTTAACTTCCTCTATATTCAACCTTCCCGATTCCTAACCCATTAGCGTAAATAGTACTTAAGCGTATAACCCGAACGGGTAGTAAGACGCGGTGCTTAAATAAAATCTATTTCAAACGTTTTGGAAGCCATAGCCTCTACTCAATACAACGAACAACGAGGTACCCGCTTCGGTGGCCGCATGGTCTAGGGCACTACTCTCGCAGTAGACTAATTTGTCGATAACGGCGAGACTTATGTTCGAATCTCGGTCGGGGTATACTGAAGTGTTTTTTTCCCAAAATGATTTTTCAGACAAATGCGGCTACACTTCCTATAAATATAGCCTTCCTAAACCTTAAAAATATTAGCGTAATTAGTTATAAAACGTGAGATTGGTGGTTAGAATCTTGTTCGGTTGTACAAAGAGTGATTTTTTTTTTCTCCCTACCTCCACGAAAATTCAATTGCGTTTCCTCTAAATTCAACCTTCTCCACTCCTAACACATTGGCGTGATTAATACATATGCGTTCAACCCGAACATGTAGTGAGTTTCGGTGACCAATAAAAGTTTCTAGCTATCAGATAAGGAAAATCCTAAGAATTTTTGGAATGTAAACAAAGCCATGATAGAAGGAAATAAATTGATAAAAAAAGTCAATAAAATCAAGTTAAAACCTGCTTTAATTTGTTTATCACAATGACTTCCAACACACTTTTTTGAATGACTATTAAAATTCAGCGATGCTTTGTGTACCCCTGAAGGTACGCGTAACTACAGTTTGGAAACAACGTATATCCTATCGTTTAGTATCTCCTCCTGGCAATATAAACACGTCACTATACACTATCGTTTAGTATCTCCTCCTGGCAATATAAACAACACGTCGCTCTACACTATCGTTTAGAATCTCCTCCTGGAAATATAAACAACACGTCACTATACACTATCGTTTAGAATCTCCTCCTGGCAATATAAACCACACGTCAGTATACACTATCGTTTAGAATCTCCTCCTGGAAATATAAACAACACGTCACTATACACTATCGTTTAGAATCTCCTCCTGGCAATATAAACACACACGTCAGTATACACTATAGTTTAGTATCTCCTCCTGGCAATATAAACAACACGTCACACTACACTATCGTTTAGAATCTCCTCCTGGAAATATAAACAACACGTCACTATACACTATCGTTTAGTATCTTCTCCTGGCAATATAAACAACACGTCGCTATACACTATCGTTTAGAATCTCCTCCTGGAAATATAAACAACACGTCACTATACACTATCGTTTAGTATCTTCTCCTGGCAATATAAACAACACGTCGCTATACACTATCGTTTAGAATCTCCTCCTGGAAATATAAACAACACGTCACTATACACTATCGTTTAGTATCTTCTCCTGGCAATATAAACAACACGTCACTACACTATCGTCTAGAACAGTGGTTCCCAACCTTTTGTGGCCCATCTCCCCTTTCTGGAGGTTGACTAACACCTATCGCCCCCTTTTCATTTTCATTGTATGCCTAATTTAAATTTGAAGTAAATAATAAAGCAGTTTTATTATTTTAAACAATTTTACTACCGTATATAAAAACAGCCAAAGCAGTTTTATCCGGTCACTCTTAAATAAAATAGAAAAAAAAATTAAATTTACATTTTTTACAAATTTTTTTTAAGAAAAGAGAAGTGAAATAATTAACTATGACCATTGACGTACATTTAAAAAACAGGAGTACATGTTTTCATTTTTAAATTGGAATCTGGAAAAAATGAAGAAAGTTGACAGTTAAAATTTGAAAAAATAAATGAAAGTTTGAAAACTTTGTTATTGTTTTATTTTACCTTTTTAATGGCTGCCTTGTGCTTGGTGGATTTCAGTTAAAGCTTGAATATCCGGCTTTATGTTCGTCAAGTTCAGGCGCAAGTCTCCTTTGTGGCTTATGTCCAACTTATTTCTTTGTTTTGTGAGGAGCTGAACAACAGAACTAAATCCTTTTTCAACTAAATATGTTGACGGGAACGAGATGAGAAGTGGTTCAGTTTTTCCCCACAGTTGTGGATAAGTGTCCATAAGCTTCACCCAGACTAACTCGTAACCGCTCTGCTTGAAAATGATTTTCGCCTCACAGTCATACTTCAGATCTAGAAACTCTATCTGCAAAGAGTTATCAAGCTTATCCAAAGCTTCAAACGAGAATGGATCTAGAATCCAACCCGGAATCTGTAACTTGGTCAAATCTTCAAATCTTGATTCCATGTCAGTTTTTAACTGGTCAAGGTGATCAGTAAAAATTAGGATTTTGTCTTCTGGGAGTTCAGGAGTCTCGTTATCTGACACTGAACACTTTTTAAGGGTCGGAAACTGAATCAGCTCTTTACGGCCAATATTTACCTTGTGAATATCAAACTTGGCGATGAATGTTGAAATAATTCCTTTGGCCTTGATAAGGTTCATCTTGTTTCCTTGAAGCCTTATATTGACTTCGTTCATTTTTTCAAAAATATCTGTAAGGTACGCAAGTTCCAACTTGCATTGCTTCAAATTCTCACTTAAAACAGGATCAGACGTGTCGAGAAACTCATTAACCGTGTCAAATAATTCGAAGAAACGGCGCAAACAGTTTCCTTTGGAAAGCTACCTCACGGCCGTATGTAGAAGCAAGCGTTCGAATTCCTCATCATTTTCATGGAAAAGTTGTCGGAACAGACGGTCATTGAGGGAATTAGCTTTAATCTTGTTGACACCAGTAATAACCAGTTGTAGGGTTTCATGCAGGACACCACTCAATTTTTTCGCAGCTAGGTGTTGACGATGAATGACACAGTGAATAGTGATGACCTCTGGCACTTCTTTCTTAAGGTGGGCTAGAAACCCAGCATGACGACCTGACATGGCAGGAGCACCGTCTGTTGCGCAAGCGCTCACGTTTGTTAGGGGAATCTCTTTTCCCTCAAAATAATCTTATACCACTTTAACAATCGACGATCCCTTCGTATCAGTGATCAAAGTTCTAGCAAACAAATTTTCCTCGGTAATTTCCTTTTGTTCATTGATAAACCTCACATAAGCTAATAAAATTGCTTTGTTATCAATCACAGTTGATTTATCAATCTGCTATGCAAATTTACTTTTTTTCAACAAATCGGTGAGTTTGGATTCAACGTCCGTGGCCATTTCGTCAATTCGCCTGGAAACAGTATTGTTGCTCAAAGGAACCGATTGACTTATCTTATTACTAGGGCCCTCGACTACCATGATTTCAACAATTTTTTTGGTAGCCGGTAAAACAGGAGTTTCGCCAATTGTGTGAGGTTTACCACATTTAGCGATCAACAAAGACACCTTGTAAGAAGCAAGAAGACCTTTGTCAAGATCGTTTGCTCGTTTTTAAAATAATTCACTCACATTAGGCCGTTTATCAGCTTTAGCTTTGAGGTGTTGAAAATAACTAAGTTCTTTACTCACTTTATCACTGTGTACTCTTGATAAATGAGCTTTCATTCGCGAAGGCTTCATGGCTTCATTACTAGTAAATGTTTTATCGCACAAAAGACAATGTGGAAACTGCACATTTTGCGGTGATGCGATAAAAACCTAATTTTAAATACTCAGATGAGTATTGACGACACTTCTTTTTTTGAATCCATTGTGCATGAACTTCTACACTTCAAAACAAACAAGACACCCACAAAAACTGATGGTGAGGCACACAAAGACTAATGAAGAATGAAGACGAATGTAGGTCAATGGCAAGTGTGTTGTGATGGCAGGAGGGGGAGGGGGTTGAGTCACCAGTCAGCTGCGCTGAGCAACAAAAGTTGGGGACTGTGGAGAGGGGTGAGTGCAGTGAACTCGCCGGCTGAGAATAGCCAGTGACTCGTGCTACCCGGCAACTTCTACTGTACAGTACTATTTAAATTTTTCCCCCTTTGAATACTCATCGCCCCCCACTTATTTATTGCCCCCCTGATAACTCAAATCACCCACTTGGGGGCGATCGCCCCAGGTTGGGAACCACTGGTCTAGAATCTCCTCCTGGCAATATAAACCACACGTCAGTATACACTATCGTTTAGTATCTTCTCCTGGCAATATAAACAACACGTCACTATACACTATCGTTTAGAATCTCCTCCTGGCAATATAAACCACACGTCAGTATACACTATAGTTTAGTATCTCCTCCTGGCAATATAAACAACACGTCACACTACACTATCGTTTAGTATCTCCTACTGGCAATATAAACAACACGTCGCTATACACTATCGTTTAGAATCTCCTCCTGGCAGTATAAACCACACGTCACTATACACTATCGTCTAGAATCTCCTCCTGGAAATATAAACAACACGTCACTATACACTATCGTTTAGAATCTCCTCCTGGCAATATAAACACGTCACTATACACTATCGTTTAGTATCTCCTCCTGGCAATATAAACAACACGTCGCTCTACACTATCGTTTAGAATCTCCTCCTGGAAATATAAACAACACGTCACTATACACTATCGTTTAGAATCTCCTCCTGGCAATATAAACCACACGTCAGTATACACTATCGTTTAGTATCTTCTCCTGGCAATATAAACAACACGTCGCTATACACTATCGTTTAGAATCTCCTCCTGGCAATATAAACAACACGTCACTATACACTATCGTTTAGAATCTCCTCCTGGCAATATAAACCACACGTCAGTATACACTATAGTTTAGTATCTCCTCCTGGCATATAAACAACACGTCACACTACACTATCGTTTAGTATCTCCTCCTGGCAATATAAACAACACGTCGCTATACACTATCGTTTAGAATCTCCTCCTGGCAATATAAACAACACGTCGCTCTACACTATCGTTTAGAATCTCCTCCTGGAAATATAAACAACACGTCACTATACACTATCGTTTAGAATCTCCTCCTGGCAGTATAAACAACACGTCACTATACACTATCGTTTAGAATCTCCTCCTGGAAATATAAACAACACGTCACTATACACTATCGTTTAGTATCTTCTCCTGGCAATATAAACAACACGTCGCTATACACTATCGTTTAGTATCTTCTCCTGGAAATATAAACAACACGTCACTATACACTATCGTCTAGAATCTCATCCTGGCAATATAAACCACACGTCAGTATACACTATCGTTTAGTATCTTCTCCTGGCAATATAAACAACACGTCACTATACACTATCGTTTAGAATCTCCTCCTGGAAATATAAACAACACGTCACTATACACTATCGTTTAGAATCTCCTCCTGGCAGTATAAACAACACGTCACTATACACTATCGTTTAGAATCTCCTCCGGACAATATAAACAACACGTCAGTATACACTATCGTTTAGAATCTCCTCCTGGCAGTATAAACAACACGTCAGTATACACTATCGTCTAGAATCTCCTCCTGGCAATATAAACCACACGTCACTATACACTATCGTTTAGAATCTCCTCCGGACAATATAAACAACACGTCACTATACACTATCGTCTAGAATCTCCTCCTGGCAATATAAACCACACGTCACTATACACTATCGTTTAGAATCTCCTCCGGACAATATAAACAACACGTCACTACTATAAACTATCGTTTAGAATCTCCTCCTGACAATATAAACAACACGTCACTATACAATATCGTTTAGAATCTCCTCCTGACAATATAAACAACACGTCACTATACCCTATCGTTTAGTATCTTCTCCTGGCAATATAAATAACAGGCTTCATTCTCACATTTAATTTGCTTGATAATTAATTCTAAACGGACCTTAGAAACCGACAAAGCCGATTAAAACAATATGGCACTGTTCATAAGGCGGCGTTGAACTGTCATTTCATTCTTTGATTTAATTAAATATTTTCTTAAGAAACACGATAATTGGTATCTTTTATATAACTATATAATTTTATGGGCCCATTTCCGGTGATTGAAACTAGGAGAAACAAGTTGAACTGATTTCTAACAAAGAACACTCATTTTAAAGATTAGGGATATAGCATGTTGGCAAAAATAGTTACTTCCAGTGAAAACCCGAATTTCCAGCTTTTCTTACATAAACATAGATACCCTAATTTGATTGTAATCGTATACATATCTAATCTAATCTAAAAGCAGAAATTAAGCGTGTGAGCATGTGTACAGAAAAATATAAGGCACTTTTAGATGAGCTGGAAAGCTGAAATTTGGCGGGAAGGTAAAGGGATTACCCCCATATAGCCAGTCAAATCTAGATACGAGAAATTTGAAAATGGGGCTCTAGGAAATGGGGGATGCTATGATTAGAAAAAAAAAACTTTTTAGATGAGCCTGACAATTAAAATTTGTCTGACAGGAAAAGAGACAACGCCAGATAACTAAATAAATCTTGACATTTCTAAGAGTGAGTTGGTGAAAAGGGGTTGAGAGAGGGTCAGGGGGGGGGGGAGGGGGAGTGGTGGATAGCGAAGGTTAAAATTAAAAAAATTAATAGAAAAAACGCTTTCTCTGTGCGATATAAAGCCTTGATTCGGCAAGCAGGTATAGGGATCACCCCGTATAACAATAAACGGCTACATTTTAAATTTCAAATGGGACTCCAGGAAATAAGGGGAGGGCAGGAGGCTACATGTAATATATATTCTTAGGTGAGATAAAATTTATAAAGAATGTAGAGGGTTTACTTCAAATTGTAGCGGGTTAATCAGTCAAGCCCCACGTACGACCTAATTCAAACTACCAGGAGTAACCTGTCACGGTATAAAATGGATATGAACTTCTAAATATTTACTTGGTCAATGGTTCAAGAAAACAGGAATCTACCCATTTAATAGATATATATTTACAGATGATGATTTCATGACTAGTTCTGTAACAGACCGCGATTTACCAGATACTTCAAAAGGCCCTGTGAATATGGTTTCCGATGAAATTCAATCTGCGGCCTTACAATTTACCCCCCCACAGAGAGTCCCATCAACATCCTCTAAATTATTTTCAGCTAATGATGATGATCATATGCAGCCCTTACTGCAAAAATCCACTAGTATACTTTGAATTGGATATTTTTGAAGTATTTTATTAATAAGTAAAACCATTTCCAAATACTTCCTTGCCTTGTATAATGAACTGTTAAAAGAGATTGAGAATGGTACGTATACACTGTTAATGGCCCACTAAACGTAGTAATGATACTTTTTACTACACCATTATTCAATACTTTGAAAACTTATGTGTTTAACTCATTACACTATCTTTCACATTCTCAATAAATCAAAGTCATATAATATACTGTCAAATACAATGGGTCTTCTTCCTTTTTACACTGTTTAGAATAAATATGGTCTCATTTTAGTTTAAGTCGAGCCTGATATATTCAACTTCGTGGATATGCGGAAATTAACAAATAAAATAGGTTCACCGTAACTATTTATTGCATGTTTTATCTCTTCTAGTTAATTATTTAAATACAGTTGGGAGTCTTATCTTTAAAGCTTTTAGAAATAAAATAACTCTTTTTCATAGACGTTGTTGGCTTTCAAACATAGGGGCATTCGTTACACTCAATAATAATTGCCTTCACTAACATTACTCACTAAATACAAAAATTGATAGGTTATATTGAAAACAAAACAGGTATTTTGGATCTGATCACCAACATTGTGATTACAGTGTCCAGCCCGACTTTATTTTAAAATTCCCTGATTTTTCCAGTCGCTATATATTATGAACATCATTTTATTAAGATTGAAACTTAATGTAATAATATTTTTAGACACATACACATTCTAAAATCTTGCCACTCTATGAAGGGGTTAAAGGATTTCAGTCTAAAGTGCTGGACCATTGGGTAGTGCGATCTAAGTTAGATTTCAGTATTGAAGCATTAAAAGATCGCCTTACATCAGTACAGTTTAAAATGCGAGACATATATTTTAGTTTCTTCTTCTCATAACGTAATCAAATTCATGCACATGTGCATAACCATGAATCAAGTTTGGCTAAAGACTTGGTAGAGGGGTGGAAAAATGACACAAGGAACATATGTTGGCTTTGAGAATTGAGATTAATATGCTCAACATAAACACATGTGTTAAAATAGATTAGTGTTGAGTATTAACTGGAAGAAATTGCAATTTTGACTATTGTAAATACAAGTTGCATAATTTTTTTCAAGTGAATATATGAAAATTCCATTTTCCATTTTGCTGGACACCATGGATTTGGTGTCGTTTGGAATAAAATTTAGTTGTTTCCGTTAGGTTTTGGTTACCTACCGATTAACCTTCATTATTTTAAAATAGTAGACATGATCAGCCATTTTGAACATAGGGTTAGGATTCCTAAGTATAATTAAGAGTAGAGCTACCAGAATTTCTATGGAGATAAAATAGAGATCTACATTATTTAGAAACCATTCCTTCCTTAGTCTAACAAAACAGGATTCTAATCATTTGAATAAATAACTTTTTTAATGGATGCAACTGGATTTTTAGCAATGACTTTATTCAAAGTATTTTTACAACATTTAATAAATTAATTTTATAATTTTACCCAAAATTGTTTTTAGTGACTTTTGTGAGTAGAATAAACATTTTGTAACAATCTTATTTTAATATTTATTTGGTAACTTTTCATATCTCTTTGGGAGACTTGAAAACTAAAAATAGGTAAAGATATCGTTAGCATTCTTTAGCATTAGTTAACAGCAAGTGTGCAGGTGAGGGGAGAAGAATAGAAGCAAATAAAGGAGGAAGAATGGTGGAAGGACAGAGGGAGATGGAGACATTTTACTAAAGTGAGTCAGCCAAAGGCGGGAAACAGTTACAGATGATGATGGATATTAGCTAGAAATTCTTTCCTTTTCAGTTAAAACTATTTAAAATACCAGTATAGTGAGTTATTTGTAGAGTTATTTACTTAGCATAAATGTTATAATTAATCTATTAATCATGTTAAAATGCTAAGAACATGTGCGGGGAAATAACTCAATCAAATTACATATTTTAATAATAAATTGAAATGTTAACTATCAACTACTTTTGTAATTACTTAAAATTAAATCAATCGAATAAACAATATATATATAGTTATATATTATATATATAAAATTTTATATATATATAATATATATATATATATAAGGTCAAACTACACATATATAGCATAAGATGGGCATTTTATGCCATGCATGTTATCAACACCATTTTGAATATAAATTAGACATCAAATATACATTTAAATAATTTGGTAAGAAAAACATTAATAGGTTTCATATCAATAATGATTAAAATAAAACATAATAGAAATACATCTACTTTAACTAGATGGTAAATAATTGACATGGTGAAAGATTACCAAATTTGACACTTCCTACAAGTTATAGTAATACAAGAGAGTAACGTAACAGGGGGTGTAGTGCCAAATATACTGTGGCTGTATTGGAGTTATTTATTTGTGATGTAACGACGGGGCTGGGAGGTTATTGCTTACATCCGTATTTCACTAGTGTTTAAAGAGATATCTAGCTATCCTAACTGTCATTAATTTGATTAAATTTTAATTACTATTTAAATTGAAAAGAACACATCCATATTTAAAGACAAACAAGTCTATTTTCCAGAGAAAGCTATATTAATTTTGTGCTGGTCGTCAGCCGGAGCGTTGCTCCACCCCCGAAACCAGTGTCGGAACATTGTTTTCCTCCGCTCAGACTCCACCACACCCCTAGAGAATAATTAGGGAACTAGCACTAAACAAAGACACAAACATAATAAACAATTTATCCCCAAAGAAATACATAGTAGGCCATCACATTTTAAATTACAGGTTTTGTTTGTAAAAATGGAAGAATTTTTAAAACACTTTACAGCTACAGTTAAAATAAAATGAAAACATAAAATAATGATAAACTTAGTTTTACCTCATTTGTATTAAAGTTCTTTTGCAAGGTTATTCACTAGTAAAAACAATCATACAATTGAATATTTATCTATAAAGTTATTACTGAAATACAATCACATTAGTGGTTAACTGAATGATTAACTATCTGCAAGGGCATAGAAAAGAGGGGGGAGGGGGGTTCCAAACATTCCTGGCATTTTTTGTAACCTCCTTAAAGAGGTGTTCATTTATCCATATAAAAACTTAATTTTATAGTTATTTACGTTTACTACAGTTTTATTGTATATGTCATCAACCAAATACCAGTTAATATTTTTGGAATGAGCCGAGTAAATGGGGTCCAAGAAAAAGAGGCAAACATTTTTACTAACACCTGTAAGAACTTACTTGAGGACTTAAACAAGAGGAAAGCACAGCTTAAATAAAATAAGTCAAATATGGAGTTTGTAGCTTATGTAGGTATGCTTACTAAACTTCCCCCAACCATTCTTTCAACACGCCTATTCATTCAATGAAATAACACACAAAATTATAGCCCTTAAAATA
This sequence comes from Timema podura, assembly GCA_033556935.1. NCBI lineage: Eukaryota > Metazoa > Arthropoda > Insecta > Phasmatodea > Timematidae > Timema > Timema podura. The sequence continues at coordinate 76,461,673 of JAVRXN010000011.1, forward strand.
AAAGATGTTTATTGATTACTATTTTTTCAATAATTTGAAATTTTTCAAAAATGTCTATAACAATTATGTTTATCTGGGATGTATTTGACATGACAAATAACACCATATACCAATTTAAAAAAAAAAAAAAATCGCTTAAGGGTAGCTAACTAATGAATAACTTTTGAAAAATATGTTTGCCAAAATTTGTTCAACAATCTTATTTAAAATGTATATCATTGGAGTGTGTATATCATTTACATTATGAATAGCAAGGGTGTAGAAAGGGCAGGGTTGGGGTTTGAACCCTCTGGAATTTAATGTATCCTCTATAGGGGGCCCATATATACATATACAAACTTTTATAGGCTAAAGGTACTGGTATAGCAACATTTTTGACAGACTCCCTCCCCCCCCCCTAGAAAAAATTAGCTCAATACGCCCTTGACTATATCTGACATTTACAATAAAAGTATAAGCTTCACTTAAACTATATTTTATAAAGTAATTAGAAATAGTGACAACAATTAAGAAGAGAAAACAGTAAAATAAGTTAACATTATTTTATAAAATTTAAATAGGTTAACAATTAAGAAGAGAAAACATTAAAATAAGTTAACATTATTATATAAAATTTAAATAGGTTAACATTATGTTTTAATCTTCCATATCAAAATCTTCTGATCCTGAAGAGTCAAGCTCGGCAAGGTGTGGGCTTTTTACCGCGCTGTGCTGACTGAGTCCTTGAGGAACAACTGCGTCGGGACTGGTTCCCAATCTCAACGGGTCGAAAAGATCCTGACTATTGGGCACAACATGACCAGATTCGGCCGTGTTTGACAGACTCTGATGTTCCCTAGCGCATGGAAGCGACATGTCAACATCCCCATTACCAAGGAATGGTTCGATTTGTTGACTGAACAAGATAGACCCTTCAGTGCCATCGGACGGTTCAATTTGCTGACTGATTGTGAGGATTTTGTCATCGGATTTGTCGATTCCCTGAGTGAATGTGTTTTTATTTTCACAGGATGGCTCCGATGGCTGACTAGATGAAACCCCTTCCTTGTCACTGGCAGGTTCAATATTCTGACTATCGGTGGCGTCTCTGTTTATATAGGATTTTTTAATAGGCTGACTAGATGAGACAAGCGTTTGTACCACCATTGGAAGATTTAATTTGCCGACTCTCTTCTTTATTGCCATTAGATAATTCAGTCGACTGACTGATTGTGGCAATATCTATATCTTGACTGCTCATTAGTTCTGACGGTTTACTGTCATATTTATCAGAATCACTTTTGTTTATGTCAATGTTGGTACAACTTGAGCTACTCTTGCCTAAGGTCATTTTCTGCTCGAGTGAGTTTCTTTCATCAACGTTTGTTCGACCCGCAGACATCTCGTAATCTGTATGAGAATCATCGCTGGAAGAAGATTCAATAGTCTGATTTTCTAGATCACAGTCACTTTTATTAGAAGATATAACTGACAGAGGATTATGATGGATTGCGTTCTTTACTGAGGATTCATCTATTTTGTCATTCGAAGCAACATCAATTTGTTTGATTAAGCCATCAGACATCTCCTTTGATTGACTCTCTTTGTCAACATCCTCCTCTTCAAATATATCTTGAGACAAGCACACAGACTCGTTTCTAGAATGTTCTAGGGGGGTAAATTGTGTTTCGCTCCCTTCAGATGTTATGTTGTTAGTCAGTGGGGGCTTGAAAGATTTTTTGGTTTTCTTTGTTATGCTCACTTTGGGTGCATCAGATTTATTAGACGGTGCTATTCCTACCTTGCTGAGTTGGGTCTCTCTCGACATTGTGTCACTCAACTCTTGCGTGTAAATGGACGACTGGAAGAGACCAGGATTTCCATTTTTACTGGTCTTCATCATCTTCACAGTTTCATTTTTTTCTTTTTGCTGTCTTGTTGTGTTGTGAGTTAAGCTTCCTTGAGATGACTTGTCTATTGTGTTTTTCTTGTTTGTTTTTTCAAGTATCCTTGGCTTTTCCTTTCCTGTCAGAAACAAACCCATAAGATTTGTATATTATATTAAAATTGTTAAAAATCAAACCAAAATCAAACAGATTCTCAGGGGGTAAGGTGGGTGTGGGGCATTAATTGCATCCCCTAATCTTCCAACTGTTACCCCCATCACTCACAGCCTGTGCACACTTATACAAGGGAGATTGAGAAGGAGCTGGGAGAAATAGATAACAGAAAGTGCGCAAGTGAGAGGAGTAGAATGGCAGCAATTAAAATAATGGTGGAAGGAGAGATAAAGACGGAAGCATTTTAATAAACTGACCCAGCTACAGGGTGAAAAAAGTTTTTGATGAAGATGTTCTTGAATATTTTATATGGGCATCAGGGAATTTGAAAAATACTTTCTCTTAATTTATTTAGTGATAAATAAAATGATAGAATATTAGGAAAATGGTAGAGCACAAATAAAAGTAACAACACTGACACATATTTACACACACTTCAATATTTCGATGCTATTGTAGCATCTTCCTCAGGAAGTAGTAATTAGACTGGTAGTAATAATATTAGTAGTAATTACTACTTCCTGAGGAAGATGCTACAATAGCATCGAAATATTGAAGTGTGTGTAAATATGTGTCAGTGTTGTTACTTTTATTTGTGCTCTACCATTTTCCTAATATTCTATCATTTTATTTATCACTAAATGTTTTTGCTCAATGCACTTTTTTCATATATAATATTTCTCTTAATTTAAAAATCTTCCTTTCAAATTAAGAATCAAATGGGCAAAGCTATTAAATATGTTTTAGTACGGATTTAGCCGCATCCAGCTATCATATTCTGAAAGCTAAAAAATGACACCTGGACACGGGAATCGAACCCGGGACTTTTGACTTAGTATGCCAGTAGTTCCTTTCAAGTGCCACTATATTTTTGACAAATATTAAAATACTAATGAGATTGCAAGATGTAGAAAATGGAACTAATCATATCTACTGAAGTAATATTTTAATATAGAAATACGAAGATTGACCTGCATCCACTTCAATCCCATCTGAAGCCCTATTGTAAATCTGTCACATTTTATAACCTGAACTGTACATTTGTAGACAAAATGAAAGTGTAACTAAATGTCTTACTTGTTTGCGTCTTGAAACCCCTTGAGCTGCTTTCTTTAAAAATTGGGAAGCCTTTACGTGGACTAGTGAAAAGTTCGGTATCAAGTAACATATCTTCATGCTCTTCTTCCAGAAGTTGAGATCCATTTTTAACTGAATTTTTGGACCGACCTGAAATATGAAGTATAGAATTTTATTCTTTACTATAAAAGTTATTAGGGATAGAAGACTGGTTTAAATTGCCAGCACACTTACCTGAGTGTTTCTGGAGTAGAAGTTGTTTAGATATCATACTGACAAAATATAAAAACACGTTTTAAAAACTAGCTTTCACTGCCACAAGTATCCTCTTCAGGTTTATACTTTGTACTTGAAGAATGGAATGAGCAATTGAAAGAGTGTGGGATGAAATCTAGTGTAAAGTATCTTGGAAGCATGATTGAGGTGAAAGTGGGGAGTATATAAGAACTAATGAGAAGAGGACAGCAAGGAGAGGTATTCCAGAGGTGTGTAAGAGATGTGCCCTTGCAGTGCAGTGTAAGGAAGTGTTGTACAGGGTATACTTTGCACATATGAAGCAGAAACATGAACATTAACTGTAAGAGAAACCAGAAAATTGGAGGCCATGGGAATGAAGTCTGTGAAGAGCATGTTAGCTGTCATGAGGAAAAACAAGATTAGGAATGAAGTTCTCTGGGAAAGAGTTGGGGTACAGGGAGTACATGAGATAGTAGAGGAAGAAAGACTGAGATGGTATGGTCATGTAATGAAGATGTTAAGGAGAGAACACAAAATATAATGATGGAGATGAAGTATTTAGGAAAAAGACTGCAAGGGAGACCAAGAAAGAGATGGGAGGAGCATCTAACAGGAAGTAAGCAAGTGATTGGAGACGAATGGAAGTGATTAAAGGAGGAAGAAAAGAGACATTTTATGAAACTGTATGACATGTCCACAGACTGTAAACAGTTGATGATGATGAGTTTTACCTTTATTCCCCTTCCCCAAGTTATTCCCGATGGGTCCACTGTAACGAGCGATGAAACTATACTTCTTCAATCGGTCCAGTGTACTCATACCTAGAGCGTCGTTGGCTTGATTCTGGCAGCCTCGATACGCTTGCTGTAGTTCACTCCACGAATTGTCATCTGGAAAACACAATTAGTCTTTGGAAAGTGAGCTGATATATACATTTTATTTTTTTCTATATTTGTTGTAATTTGTTTCACAATTTTTTTAAACTCTTTTATTTTTGGAATCTCCCCCTTAAGTAGACTTTGTTTTGCTGTGTGTTCCCACACCTTGAAGAAAAGTTGACATTTAAGCCAAACCTAAGCTAGGATGAAGGGTTAAAAGGCTGAATTTGGTATTCCCTTGGAGGGGTAATCGTCACTCCTTGTCCAGTGGCAGCAATGTAGGATGTTAGCAGTATTCCACTTTTAATTCCATAAGCCTTTTTGTGTTTTTAATTCTATTTATTTGTTCATATAGTTCTCCTGTATATTTTTGAAATGTATAAAATGTATAATAGAGATTACTCTAGTCCAGTTGCAGGTGGTGGGAAAGAAGAAGAAGAAAGAAAAGTAAACGGGTGATACACAAATCCGATTATTCTAAACTATGGTATAGACACTTTTTATATACCATAAATGTGTTTATTTTTTATTTTACTTAAGGTTTAACATTTGAACATTATTACATATTATGATCTTATACTTTGAAAATTAACAAAATTCAAACCTTGAGTAATTAAATATCTTAAACAAGCAGAAAATGAAAACATAGAAAATTATTTACAAAATATACAGCTTCAATTATTGGTGTGTTTTGATAACACTATTACAGAATTCAAACTTACAGTTTCTCACCACCACCACCACACCACCACCACACCACCACCACCACCACCACCACCACCTCCACCACCACCACACCACACCACCACCACCCCCACCACCACCACACCACCACCACCATTATCATCATCAACAACAACAACAACAACAACAACAACAACTGTTTCCAGCCTGTGTCGGGTCAGTTAGTAAATGCCCCCATCTCCCACTGTCCTTCCACCATTCTCCTTCCTTCCTCACTCTTGTCCATTCTCCCTTCCTTCCTCACTCTCGTCCATTCTTCCTTCATTCCTCACTCTCGTCCATTCTCCCTTCCTTCCTCACTCTCGTCCATTCTCCCTCTTCCTCACTCTCGTCCATTTTCTCTAGTCCTTTAATTATGTTGGGCTAAAACTACCAAAAATCAGTTCTAAAAAAAAATCTCAGTTTCCAAATTTGCAAAAAAAGTTCTAATCATTTTGAATCTCAAATCTCCTTAAGGATACGAGGTTATTCGAGGATTTGAAGGTCACGTCCCTGCTATTTAGTTTGTGGATACTCACCCGGCCCATCTTGTCTTGTGTTCTGAATGGCTTCAGAGCAGAGGGTGTCAGCCAGGATCTAGTCACAGCCTCTCCCGGCAGATCAAAGAAAAACCACGTTGTAGTGAGTCTGTAAATAGTGTTACAAATTATCAACCACATACATGACATTTTTCAATCACTTTACCTTTAAGGAGTTATTCCTACTACATGCCATCAAAGGCAGTGGCGTCATGTGGAGTGTTGCCAGGGTGGCAGAATTAGTCTAAACTGTACTCGTGATATGTTCTCATCACTCAGCAGAACACTCAAATTGGTCAGATCATCATCATCAACTGTTTCCAGCCAGTGGCCAGGCCTGTTTGGTAAAATGCCTCCATCTTCCTCTATTTTTCCATCACTATTCCTCCTTTAATCACTTTTATTCGTCTCCTCTCACTTGCACACTTTTCTGTTATCTCCCCCTTCCCCCCTCCCATTGGTCTCCCTTGTGGTATTATTCCTAAATACTTCATATCCATAATTCTCTTTGGTAATCTCTCCTTTTCCATTCTCATTACATGACCATACCATCTCAGGTCAGGTATTGATGAAAATACATTCTCCATGTGAGGGTGTAGAGCAAAGCCTATATAATGATTGGTCGAATGGGGATAGAGTGGGTGAGAACATGTATAAAGTAACAGTTGTAACAAGCTCTGCTCAACCCCAGCACTACGCAACACTGTGTTTAATTATTTAGTAGGGATGTGCGAGACTCGAAAATATCTCTGAAAATTGAGAAAAAAATAATCCCTGAAATTAAAAAACTGAATATTGAAAATTGAAAATAAATAATGGCCCTAGAAATTAAAAAACCTAACAGAATTTATTATTTCTAATAATACTGTAATAACCTAAAAAATAGCACCATTCTCCCCTTCCCAAAACAGCCTTCATTAAGAAATGTTTAAATTGATTAAATAGTTGTTCATTGTAAGTACCTATCACCTATTTTATTAATTGCATTTAAAATGTGTATGAGTTATATCTCAAGTGTTTGAATGAACTATAAGACAATCTAAAGCAAGAGCCAGCTCAAATGTAAAAAGGAAGTCTATAAACTATATATTTACTTTGATAAACATAATTTACATTTTTGTACTTTTAAAGGATGTTTTCTCGTCTCGTGTCTCGATACTTTTTTATATTCCAGTCTCAAGATTGTCTCGAATTGAAAAAAATTGTTGTCGCACATACCTATTATTTAGAATATTAACTTACTAGCACCGAATATTTTTTTATAAACGTTTTAAGATACTAAATACTTTAATTTGTATTATTTTTTTCCCCATGAAAAAAAGATTCATGCAAATAATTATAGGTCTACAACTAAAAAGTGAAAATGAGTTTTCTGATATTTTGCTGATTATTGGCATTTGAAGTAGTATTTGAGTAACACTGCTAGAAGAACATTAAATATAGTGGCCAAAGAAAAGTGAGATAGGCAGCAAGGTGGTTAGTAATTTCAGTGAGAAATATCTTTAAACTTAGAAAGAGATATATTATATATTCGCATCCAACGTCCATTCCCTGTGTTTGTTTGTTATTCCTTTTACATGTTCCTAAGTGTCCAATCATTCTTTATCAATTTGATTTTAATTCCTTATGTAGTTTAGGTTTCCTCTTTAAGGAAGTAGCGTCGCACATATCACATTGCCTCCCGATGAGTTCCGATAGAATGAAACCTAGGTCGGGGGATTGTGATCGATTTTTTTCCAAGAGGCAGCCATTAATGGCAGCAATGTAAAGCGTGAACTGTGTTCTTCTTTTCACTGTAAAAGCCATATTGTGTTTGATCTCTGTCCTATCTGTCCTGTACTTTCTCTTAAACATAACATTTAAAGTTAGAAACTTATTGAGTAGAATAAAACCTGCACCAATGGTTGCACAGACAAAGGCACAGTCTTGTTGGTGACAAGTGGATTAAGGTCAGAATCCCAACCTGTATACTGAGGCTGTTTTTAAACGCTCCATTCATTCAAATGCAGGATGTACATTTTCTCTAAATTTAACTTCCTCATCCCTACTTAAGATATGCGGTTAGCTCCTGACGATATTACAATCCAGTAAAAAAAAACAAGGTAGGTACTAGATTTTTATATTTCTTTCATAAAATATATAATAAAAGTATGGAGTGTGTTTGAAAAACTTATCATATTAAATCACATCTCTTTCAAAGTTTGTACAAGAGACGTATGGCCCAAACGAAATAACTAAGGATGGACCTCTGGATTGCTTGTATCCATAAGGATATTTGAGGATTCGAGACTCAATTTTTTTTCTTCTTCAATTTTTCAATTGGAATTCGTTTTAAAGCTATAATATTACCTATTGCTGCTATTGGTGGTTCAGAACCAACATAATTGTAGGACAAATCCAACAACCAGACCCCAGACTATTAATTTAAACACTTAACTGAATGTATGAATGTTATAGTAAAAGGTATTATAAGGTTTTTTAAAACTTTAATTACTATTACTATTTTTTCATTATATTTATATTTCCTCTAGATTCACAATTTTTTCCGGGATTCGGATTCGTAAAATAGTGGATTCGATTCAACTCTAGAAATAACAGCTGCCTGCTTTAATTACTTGAAATTGAATATCTGAATCGGATAAAAAATATATTTAGAAAAAAGACCAAGAAACTTTTTAAAGTTCATTAATCAAAAAGATCACACTATATAAGCTGGAATTTGTGTCGCATAAGAAATATCTGTCATAGGAAATTTATTTTAACGCATTCTACGTCTAAGATTATGCTTTTTTTTAATAAGAAATAAGACCTGTGGTATCACCCTGAAAATAAGAGGCAAACAATGCTCCAGAAGATGAGTAATTAGATTTGAGTCGTTGCCATAAAACTCACAGGTATGTCAGAGAACTCAATCCAATAGTACTGCAGGATGTCCGGATCGTCGTCCACGATGGCTGGCCACCAGGGGTAGCCCACCACGTGGCCCCACACGATGGAACCTGCAGTGTAGAGGTTATGTATCATGTCCTCTTCTTCAAGAGGAGTGGGTCCCATTTCCGAGGCTTCGCAACTGTTGAATTTTCGATCTGGGAACATATTTTTATCCCTTAAAAAATCATGCTAACTATTAAGGTGGGAGTGTTGGGGACGTGAGAAGAGATTGGTGTTTTTGGAGTTTTTATATCAACACATTTCTTTTTGGGTCAAAATGAATGCCCCAGTACCAACATAGAGTATTATTTTCTTCACATGGTGATATCAACAGTTTTGAATATATGTCAAGGATGTCCTAGAATTTAATGACAACTTTTTCTTTTCATTTAAAAGGTTTCTCATCTAATGCTGCTATGGTCATAACAGATATTTAACAAACTGTTGATATCGCCGTGTGAAGAAATTAAACTAATTTTCTACTGGAGAATTATTTTATTTATTTTGTCAAAAAAAAGTTTCGCCATAAAAACTGCAAAAACACTGACCTTTTAATGTGTCCCCTTCACAACCACATTAAAGAATGGCTTTTTGAAAGGTTACAAAAATTCTATTTTCTTTGCATTTTAACTATATATCAGTTTAATCCACTATCTTACAAATCTGGATCGTGAATCCGAATCTTAATTTAACCTTTGAATCCTGAATCTCAATTCAAGTCTTGGAAAAAAATCATGAACCAAGGAGGAAATAACAATATGATAGAATCGTAGAAAATATTAATAGTAAAAAAATGTTACGGTTTAAATTAATGAAATGGGGTCTGGTTGTTAAGTTTTTCCAATAATTATGTTGGTGAGGAACCAACAATAAATTCAAAATTTCATTTTTTCTTAAAATATTGAATTTGATTTTTCTTGAATCCTTGAATATCCTTAAGGTTTAAGGGTTCAAGGATTCGAGAATCCCACACCCTAATTTTAACTGAAATATGTAAGCACAATGGAATTGAAACAAATAATAAATTACCTAAATTTCCTCAATATAGAACTTTTATAGTTAGTTTTCAGACCCCTCATAAACTCCCTTAATAATAGACAAATATTTTCTTTATTGTGTTCAAAGACTTTTGATTAATACTGGATCGTCAAATCCTTAAGGATATTTGAGATTCGAGAAAATTTTGCATTCAAGACTCAATTACTTTTTTCCTTGCAATTTTTTAGGTGAAATTGGTTTTAAGCTCTAATACTGCTTATTGGTGCATCAGAACCAATTATATTTATAAAATAAACTTAACAACCTGACCTCGGACAATTGATTTAACACATAAATGAATGTATGAGCATTATAATGAATGCGTTATAGCAAAATATGTTAACATTTAGTTCCTATTTCTACTTTATATTATGATGTTATATTCAAATTTCCTCTTATATTAATAATTTTTTCCCCAATTTGGATTCAAATTTGTAAAATATTATTTTCGACCCATATCCACAAACAATGTTGACATTTAATTAGTATTTCTATTTTATATAGCAAGAACTAGTGTAGTCTAAAGTAAGCCTTTTTATGTTTACATAATTTTTTCGAGATTCAAATTCGGAGGTAAAATGAAGATATAGATTCTTAAAATAATAAATTTACTCTCATTGGCCAACATATAACCCTGAAATCCCTGATCCCAGCTAATACCGGTGCAATATCTATGTGACCAACTCTTCTGTTTAACGACATTGTCTATTTGGAGATTTTGAAGCTATGTTGTGAAGGGGATTGCATATTAACTTGGGACAACCAAGCAGTCTAAACACTATCACACTTAGATACCAATGTAAGAAATAGAAAGAGAGGGAAGAAAATGAGTAGGTCACCCTGCGAGACTTCTTGTTAATCTACTGATAACACTTCCCCTCTTCCTCTGACGAGTTTACACAACCACTATAATTTTTGCACCTTGAAAACATTGATTTGCTTTTTAAAATCACCTTTTTATTGTTTCCTATTCTATGTATACATTATTCTACCAAGGACATTTTTAATATAAATCCTGGCAGGATGTGAATATAACAAATAAACTAAGTTAGAGATGGTTTATAAAAAAATACAGTTGCAAAAAATTAATAAAAAATACTTAAAGATAAAAATAATAAATTTGTGACACTGTAGAACTATTATTAGAATTTTTTTTTAAAGAATTTATAATTTTTATTTCAATGTCATAGCTTTAACACTCGCTGAATAGAGTGTAAATTCATTAACATGTGAAATCCTATTTTGACCCGCCATGAAGTCACAAGCTTACCTACCCTGAACAAGACTCTCGATATTATGTTTTCCACTCACTGTACTTACCACGGTTCATGTGACAGTACCACAGTTCCGGCACTTCTACGGGGTCCTTGGTGTCTGCCAGGTAGCGCCACTTGCTACACTTTGCGTGGCAACATTGCACCCATAGACCCACATTGCGACGCTCTTGAAGCCAGATCAATCGCTCACGAGTGTTCATCTTTGACGAAGTTCGACTCATCTGGCTCGACGAGTGCTGACTCTGAGATAATTGTTGACTGCCGGTTTGGTATGATGGTTGAAAACTCTCAGTTGTACCAGCTAGTTTATTTCCTTTAAAGTTTTTCACAATGGTATTTTGTATTTGTGTCCCTTCTTTGTTTTTTCTATTATTTTTCCTGGTGGACTTTACAGCTTTTGTTTTGTCTTGTTTTTCAAATGATTGGTAGCCAGATTCACTTGAAGTGTTGGACTTTGATACTGCTTTTTTATATTTTGGTTTAGGTAGAGACTTGGATGTTTCTTGGATATTTTTATTTGGTGTTTCTGTATATTTAATCTTCTTCGTTTTATGATCACTCGGTTCTGAGTATAAGTTCCTTTTATTTGAGGTGGTATTAGCAGTAGAAGCATTTTCTTGTTCCACATCTGTAACTAAAGGGTACTAAGTTAAATTATTTGAGACAATTTTTTCCCAGGTGTTCATTTCCATGTTTTTCAATTTATTTGAGGTATTGAACATGCACTTTCTGAACTGACAAGAATTTCTATGAGTGAGAGCATGAAAGAGCCTACCAATTTTGTAGGGAAAGGTATTTTCACATACCTTCCAGGGTTCTTTTACATGACACAATAGACATGGGACTGACAGCTTTACTTCCCCTTTGAAGGAAGTTGTGCTACGGAATTTTATCGCTCAAGAAAAATCTGTCGACCCCAGCTGGGTTTGAACCCACGAACCGGGTCATGAGGCGAGCACTTTACCCCAAGAACACCGAAGTCGACTTTTCACATGTTTAACACAAGTGCCTAAGAGTGCACTTGTTGTGAACACTGTCAAACCACTTTTATTCCAAATAAATTTTTATCACGAGAATAAATGATTGATTTGGACTAGGGTTGGGACCATTTAGTTCTAGAATACCTAAGAATATTTGAGTAAAAGAATACCAAATTCAAGATTTATATCAATATTTTTTCTTCTACTTTTTAAATATAACTTGTTTTACAGCTCTGATACTGTTTATTGGTGGTTTTGTCTGGGGACGGATAGGTGGCGATAGTTGTAAACAAAATTAGTTGGAACAAAAATAAAATATATAGGACCAGCTGCTCACACTTGGTTGCCATTAAGGGTGTGCGAAGTCCACTTTTTCAATTCAAAGTCAAATTGAATAATATGAAATGTTTCCGAAGCAGAATCGAAGTTGGAATATTAAAAAAAAAAGTTTATGTTGGGGCAAAAGGTGTTAATGTTGCATAGCTATAAAACTTTAAAATGTAGTTTACAAAATGTTTGATGACAAGCACGATTAGCATATTTAATCCTAGGCTGATAAATTAAGCTATCATCACAAAATTTAATTTAATTTATTTTTTATTTTGGTCGTGTGAACATTAGTTTGTGATGTAACATCCATTACTGTTTCCAGCCTGTGGCCTGGGTCAGTTCTTTTTATTCAAGCCATATTTTTCCACTACTGGCTGGCTAGGCCTGTCATAGCTTCATATACCTTATAATATAACTTAAGACTAGAACAGGTACAACACCCAGTCCCCAGCGATTAATTCATCACTGTGAAAAGGTAAACCCACATTTCACAAATGATAATTTTTTTGGCCATGCCGGAAATCGAACCTGGAACCCTTAGCTCAGTAGACAAACAAGCTACCGACTGAACTAAGTTGTCAGATTCTACTTAACTTTTATGAAATCTGTAAATATAGCTATAAAAAATAAATAAAATGTTTGTCGATATTAGCTATCCTCAATGTCTTTACTGACTATAAAAACAACTTGTAGTCAAGAGGTAAGCTACCAGAAATCACAGTTAACAATTTTTTTCCATAAAATAAGGATTATTATATTTTGGCCTCGAATCCTTCAACTTTTTGTTTGCTAAATCTTTTTTTGGACCGGATAGAACTAACCTGCGAGACGGGTCCGACCCACGGACCACAGATTGCCAACCACTGTTGTTGATAATCATCCATATAAGTTATTTAACTTAAAAGTTAAAACATACCCTTGTGTTTCCCAAACTCCAGTTTTTTAGGTTGTCGACCTTGCTTAGCATGTTTCGTTAGTAAATCGGCATGTTTGGGTTTGACGCGAGGAACTATTTTTGCTGGTTTCATGATCTCAGGAGTGATTTGAGTCACATGAAGACTGTTCTGCGAAGCTTGGTCGAGGTTTTCATCAGGCATTTCAGGTGGCTCATCTGCGATTGATGGTGAGAGCTCCATTGCTTTAGGCATGGCAATGTGAATGGTCTAGAAATAAACAAAAAAAATCACTTATCTTATTATTTATTGAGAAGACAAGAAATAACAAGGTTCGTACATTTTTTTTTATGGTGATGGTTAGGTGGGGTGTAGGTGTGGTGAAGGGGTTGGGGGTGAGAAAGTGTGTGTGTGTTCCCAAATGGAGTTTTTTTTTCCCTTAGCACCATATCTTAAAACCTGTTAAGGTTATATGTACAGTACATGTACTAATTACGCTGATGAGTTAGAGATTAAGAAGGTTGACTTTAGAGAAAGTGTACCCACATTTGTGTTGAGGTATAGTAGAAAACAGTTTTAGAAAAACCACCCTCAGTACACACGACCAGGATTTGAACCCCAATCTCCTTGTCAGTCTAGTGTATTGTTTGTCCCGTTTATATGTTTTCTATCCACCTTTCCTATATCTTCTTCCAAATATAATACAATTACCTCATAAAGCGAAAAGAGGTTTTCCTTATAGAGATAAATGGAACTGTAAGTAATTCCCATAACATTAAATCTCTCAGGAAACAATTTAAAGTGTTTTAATACATAATTCAGGTTATAGCCGTTAGACATTTTCTAAGATTCCAATAAACTATGAGCTTCGATATTAAATAGGAACACAAAAATACATTCATAATCATACTTAAAAGGAGAATGGGTTGAAACCCCCTCCCCCTCGTTATGGAAATGGAATCTTAACTGACTAACAAATATGTGTTAGCATAACTGGTCTAGTTTATTTTACAATAGTACAATACTAAGATTGTCCTATTTCAGAATTTTTTTTGGAGGGGGGGGATGTATCCTCTCTACACACTTAAGAGACTTATAATCATAGTTAATTTCTTTGTTTCCTCTATGTCAATATTTGTACTTTTATGTGTTATCGGCTCTAGGTACGGATCCTGCCATTTATTAGGCCCATTTTTCTTTTCTGCCCTTTTTTGTTAGTTGATTCCTCTCTAGGGAAGTTGTATATGAAACATTTCACACACCTCCTCTGAAGAGTTTTATTGGACTAAAGACTAGTTCAAGGGTTTGGGAGGTAACAACCGATTTCATCCGTGTCGGTTACATGAGAGGGCGCTGAGAAGTGTTGTGGATGTTTAGAAATCCCACTTTATTAAAGAGTTGGTTTAAAATACTTTATAATCTTATCTATGCCAAAATGTAGCTGAAAGTTATCTACATATTCCTATAAAGAAATAAAATTTAAAATCGAAAGTTTAAAAATATTGCATTAAAAAGGTAAAAAAAGATCTAATTTTTTTAGCATTCTATGTGAAAATTTGTACTTAAAAAGTTATAAATATAAGATCTAGCCTTCCTTTAACAAACAAAATCATGTTTGTTGAATGCTAAAACAGAATTTTTCTAAGATTAGTTGGAATTGTTTTAGTGCATTTTATGAACTAATACCGTTAATTTTCTACTGGGAAGGTTTCATCGCGTCATCCGCCTCCCCCAAACCTATTTTCCTTTATTTGAAACTCCAACTTGTTATGAACACGAAGGAAAGTAATACCTCGGTACTGCTGTGGCAGCAGTGTACATTAAAGTGTGAAATGTGTTCCTCTTTTGACTATGAAAGCCAGATCATGTTTGTCCAGCTAAGAATTCCTAGTTCATATTTTCTTGTAAAGTACCGTAATATCTTTTGTGTTTAAAATTATATACCAAAATATAGGCCTTCATACTTCAAATCTAGATAACATGCAGGCCCTATTAGAGGGGGACTTAGGGGGTACATCGTACCCGGGGTTTTAAAAGGGCCTGGGAATTTCCTGGAATCTTGTAAAATGTTTGCATGTATTGAAGACTAGCATTCACATTTCCACTATTAGTACTACTACTACTATTATTATTATTATTATTATTAGTACCGCGTTTTACTACCCGTTTGGGTTGTACGCACTTACGCTAAAGTGCAATGGTATGGTGATTGTGAGATGAAATGGAGGACCTACAGTTTAACGTGGGATCCGAACCACGGTGGAGGCCTGGCATATTAGTACTATTAACAAATTATTGGTATAGGTGCAATATTTTTTTTTGTCTTATTGTTTTATTCCCTTATTTTAGATATAAAATTATAAATTATAATATCATTTTCTTGTCTTATTTCGTTTATTTTTTTCAGCTAATATTTTTTTTTCTTGGACAGGATTAACGGAAAATGAAAGGGGATCTGAAAAAAACTTTTCACCCCCTGATACAATTCCTCTCAAAGGCCCTGAAAACATCACATTTCACCAAGATACAGTTAGGTGTTAGGCATTCATACAAGTACAGGCATACTCCACATTAACATACGCAGTGGATCTAGGGTGTGTACATATGCAGAAAATGTACTTAAAGTGGAGCACTACCTTTTTTTCACTTATCAATGCATATAATGAATCGTCATATACGGGCATAGCGGACGTAGATAACATCCACTTAACCACGGAGTGTAAGACAATATAGTACAGAGATATGAAGGGAATGTTTGAAAACAGACTGATAGTTGGAAGCCTATCAGACGGTGTTGTCATCTAGCTAAGTGTCTGTTCTTATGAAGCAAGCATCCACAATCCGGGGAATGGTGTCTATGGGAACATGTCCATATACTATGTTTGTTAATAACAATGTTACTCTCTCCCCTACCTCGGTTTCATCCCCGCTGTCCCAGTCAAGCAGTTGGCCAATGTCTGTGTGGTCATTCTCAAGGACGCTGTTCGCAGAAGCGCTGGCTTCTGTCAGGGTTTGAGCTATCACTGAGCTGAAGATATCTTCATAGTCTTTGTTCGACAAGGAAACAGTGGGCTTCTAAAGATACAAAATAATCAAGGTCATTCTTTGCTGCTCTCAATGACCCCCAGCCTAGAATCGCATTATAGACAGCATTCATATCTAAAGTGGGGATGTTGTGAATGCGAGTTAAAGACAGTGGTTTTCAGTAAAAATAAATTAAATATTGTTTCAATAGAAATATAGCGTTTATTTTTTTTCATATGGTGATATCAACAGTTGTTGAATATATGTCAATGGTGTTGTGGAATTTAATGATAACTTTTTCTCTATATTTAAAAAGTTTCTCATCTAATGCCGCTATGCTCATAGTAGATAATAAACAACTGTTGTTTAAGGGCAAAAAAGGAATAGTTCTTATTATTAGTTTTGTAAGGTTACTTAGGCCTAAATTTTTTAAATGTAAATTTTATTTATGGTTTTATTTTAATTTCTGTTTATTATTGCATACTTTATATGGTTATAAAATAATGGTCCATTTTTTTTTTGGTAATTAACTAAGGTTTTATTCTTGCTTATAGAATTTATTTGATGAATATTTTATATGTTAATTTTTATGTAATAGGTTTAATTCATAAATTAAATTAAACTCTTACTCTTACGCAATATTTTATTTAATTTGGTAAAAAAAGTTTTGCTAGAGAAATTGTAAAAAAAAACTGTAAAAACTCTTCCTTTAACTTGCATTTCCTACATCCCCCATTAATCACGATTATTAAATTGGGATGCATTCTTAAAAATACTTAAGGATTTTATGGGTTTGAAAATTAAAAAATAAAATAAAAAACAAACAAAAAAACCTGTCTTGTTTTTCTTAACATTGTGTCGTACTACCAATTCAGGTTATATATACTTATATTCTAATTACAATGTATTAGGGATGAAGAAGGTTGAATTTAAAGGAAGTGTACCCAGATTTGATTCGAAAGAGAATGGTAAACCATTTAGGAAAAAAAACCCCACCCCTAATACAGCTGACCAGGATCGAGCCACGTTCTCCCCATCATCGGCAGTCTAGTCTATTGCAAGACTAGCACCTTAGACCGTGCAGCCACCGAAGCGAGTATCGTCTAGTCTGGTTTGTCAATGAATGAGAGGTCAGGGTTTGAATATTGTAAGGGTGGTTTCATGCTTTTTTTCATGCAAATGTAGGTACATTTTCCTTTATATTGTACCTTTAACATTCATATATTATTATTGCAAACATGTGACTAGCTAAAACAGATAGTAAGTTTAATACGTGGTGAAAACACAAAAGTAAAATGAGCCATTTTTTCAAACACAAACATATATTTTTGTGGTGAAGATAACCACCCAAAATGATATATTCTGCAGACCATGATGTCTGAATATATGATACCTACCTAGTAGTAACATTTAAAACTGTCATTCCTACTGTGTTACTATAAATCCAAGTATATTCCTATAAATATAAGAAAATCTATAGTTATAAATGTTACCACAAACCCTCTTTTTATTTTATGAAATGAGCATTTATAGTTTATATTTTAGGTTATATATTGATAATTTAAATTACATAAAGACTAATGTGGTTTGAATGTTGTTTTGTTTGCACTCTTAGGGCCAGTTCCATAGTCAGACTCCTCAGGTGTGGTGCTATAAAAAATACAAGACAACACCTACCTAGAACAGAATGGAATGGGACAGTTTCATATGCGAAACTTGGCCCATCCATTCTGGTCTAGGTAGGTGTGGTTCTTGTATTTAGTATAACGCCACACTTGAGGAGTACCAAGTCTGACTATGAAACTGTTCCATCCCATTCTGGTCTAGGTAGGTGTCGTATGAAACATACCCTTAATCTGTTTGTGAAATATAAATAAAATTATAATTATACTAACCTTTATTGCTATTGATTTATTCTTTGTAATGATTTGTTTTTCATTCTTCGCTGTTCCATCTGATGGTTTGGGTGATGACACCTCAGTTTTTTTCTCAGTGTTGGTGTTTTTGGGACTAGCCCTCTACAATCATATAAATATATTATTTTAAAGTAAGTTTCAAGAATTTGGTTTCCCTATCATTCTTGCCTGTGGTGTTAGACGGGCTTGGGAATTTATACAGTTTGCAGAAATGTCAATGCTAGAATTAATGAAAGGGGTGATGGTTTTCAAATATGAGTTTTTTTCACCTTCTCTTCAAACTGACCTCTGTGGTCTAATGATCGGAGTTCCTGGGGTTGATTCCCAGTGCTTCCAGATTTTTTTTTTATTGAAGCAGTGAGTCCGAAACAAAGTCAACTCAGCCTCATGAGTACAAATGAGGAACTACTTTAATAAAGAAGTAGCGGATCCAGTCTATAAAACTGAGATTAACGGCTGGAGGATTCGTTGTGCTGACCACATGACACCTCTATTCTCAAATGTTGCAATATCTTCGCCAACATGCAGAGACCAGCTCAGTAGGTATACTCGCTTGTTTGCGGCGGCTGAGGTCTAAAGAGATTTTTGTACCTTTCCTCCCTGTTTACATTTAAAACCCTTGATTCATTATTTATAAGGCAAAGTATTATATATAAAAATAAAATTACAAGTACTATAACTTATGTACATAAACACACACACCAGTATACTAGCAAAGAGAGTAATTACAACCCTAAAGGTAATTAACACAATAAATTGAACCACTTTGGTGTTTGAAGGTTCTAGGATGTCACTCTCTCAATAATAGAAGTTGGTAAAATCGAGGTTCGAATCCCAGTCAGATGTATTGAGGTGGTTTTTCCTAAATGGTTTTCCAACTGTACCCATGCAAATGTGGGTACCTTTGTCTAAATTCAACCATCTTCATTCCTAGGTACCACATTAGCGTAATAAGTACATATTCATACAGTCCAAACAGGGAGTAAGATGCGGTGCTAAAACCTACAACAATGATACACGTAGTAAAATAAAAAAAATTCCTCAATTATTAAAAGCATCATCAACTGTTTCCAGCCTGTGGCCGGGTCATTTAGTAAAATGCCTCCATTTCCATTCTTCTCCCTTCTCCCCTTGAACACTTTCTGTTATCTGTCTCCTTCCATTTCTTTTCTGTCCTCCCCGCATCTTTCCCACATACTTCATTTCCAAATTTTCTTGGTATCCTCTTTTTTCCATCCTCGTTACATTGGTCATACCATCTTAGTCTTGCTTCCTCTACTATCTCATACTCCCTGTACTCCTACTCTTTCCCGGATACTTCAGTACTAATCCTGTTTATCCTCATGACAGCTAACAACTCTCAAAATTTCATTCCCATGGCCTCCACTTTCCTGTCTCTCTTAACATTCAATGTCCATGTTTCTCAGCATGTATGACAATAGGTACAAAATACGCCCTGTACAGAACTTAATTACACTTCAAGGGCACTTCTCTTCTCCATAGCAGGTCTCTTACACACCTATAGAACAACTATCCTGCTTTCCTCTTCTCCATAGCAGGTCTCTTACACACCTATAGAACAACTATCCTGCTTTCCTCTTCTCCATAGCAGGTCTCTTACACACCTATAGAACAACTATCCCTGCTTTCCTTTCTCCATAGCAGGTCTCCTACACACCTATAGAACAACTATCCCTGCTTTCCTCTTTCTCCATAGCAGGTCTCCTACACACCTATAGAACAACTATCCCTGCTTTCCTTTCTCCCTTAGCAGGTCTCTCTACACACTATGACCACTTCTGCTTCCTTACTCCATAGCAGTCTCTACACACCTATAGAACAACTTCTGCTTCCTTTCTCCATACAGTCTCTTACACACCTATAGAACAACTATCCCTGCTTTCCTCTTCTCATAGCAGGTCTCCTACACACCTAAAACAATATCCCTGCTTTCTCTTCTCCATAGCAGGTTCCTACACACTATAGGGACAACTATCCCGCTTTCCTTTCTCCATAGCAGTCTTCTTACACACCTAAAAGAACAACTCTCCCTGATCTCTTCTTCTCATTAATCTCTAGACATCACCTTTCTCCCAATCATGCTTACAAGATATTCTATGTTCTGAAACTTTTCTAGGCTACTGCATCCATCCTATAGCGTATTAGCCTAATACAAATTGTTATCTACCAAGTCTACCATTTTTTTAGCGGAGTGGGAAGAGGTTTGGAGGGCAATGATGTTTGAGGTTTCTACCTGCGGGAGTTTGTGGGGGAGTCCCTAACAAAGAGTAACAAAGATTTTTTTAACACAGAATCTATTTTGAAGCAGTAAAGTTTTTTTAGCAAAATAGAGTTTGTAGGAGCTATGCATTTTATAACTCCAATGTACCTTATTGATTTATTTATTATTTATATCCTGGACTTATGAACTGGACTGATTTATTCAGCCCAAGAGGATTTTTATGATCTAGAACAAAGAGCTACTACTATTTCAGAGGTATTCACATACAAGGTCTTTTACATGAGACTGAGGCTTTCTTTACTCCCTCTGAAGTTGTGCTAGGAATTTATTATCAAGAAATTGTCAACCTCGTGTTGACCCATAAAATCGATCCTGAGGGAGCATTTACCCAAGGCCACCGGGGTCAACAATTTACCTTCAGCCTAATCATAAGCGTTTAACGTTAAGGCTTAGTTTATAGATAAACCAAAATTATAGGATTAGTGTCATAAACTTAATGAAGTAATGTTTAAATTTGTTTCCCACCAGTGCGTAATGCAGTAGCCTTGATTGTCCCTACCAAAAAAAAAATATGCTAGTATACAATAAATTTTAAGTAGAGTAATTTACCAACCAATAATGTGTGAAGTATAAAGTAATGTAAAAATAAGTTATTGCATTGTTAATAAGTTACATAACTTTATGCTTTTATGTTAATTAGGGCTATATTTGGTGAGAAACATACCTCATTATTTCCTTTTAAGACACCTATTGTTGAGTCTTTCCCATCTTCTTTTTTCAATTTTGGAGAAACAAAAGGAGCTTTAAAATTTTTCTTTGGCTTATGTTCCATTTATCCTATATGGGCAGAATATTTTATATTTATGCAACAAAATAAAATAACAAACAATTTATTTAGGGCCTTTTAAACAAAACAATCAATTACCAAACTGAAATTGTTCAAGACAACACAATACACGCAAAATTTATATTTGTATCTAGAATGAACAATAATGTATGATCTTTAGTAAGAATTTGCAAACAATTGCAATTTATATACACATTCTATTTTTGAAAATCATTTGTTCTACAATAAACATTTAGCCTACTTTTATAAGAAAGACATGATAACTAATAATACAAGATTGCTCGAAAATTGGTTGACACAACATGCAAAATAAAGTTTTGTACAAACACTATCATTAGAATTAAGTTAATTTTGTTTATTGACTTAATATTCTTGTGTTTTTCTTTATTTGAGTTTTGCGCCATACATTTTCAGATCTAACACTGGCGGGAATTCAAATATTAGGTTTCTATTTTAGCTTGAATAATTATGGCATGGTATTAAGGTAAACCGATACATAATATACACATATACACAATTACTTAAAAGTAATATACATACTCTTTTATCTCCAGCTTATGGACACAATCACACACAATTTTTTGTTATTCTAGACAACACTTTTCTTAACTATATCGTTCATAAGCGCAATAACGCTACTCAGCTGTTCTCATTCTCCAGTGCTACCTTCTGACGGAAAAGCTAGGAACCAAAATGAGGGAAGAGGAAAACGACGAAGAAACGATTCGACATCATGGTGGTGTTGATTGTCTTGAGTGTATAACAACTGTGTGACTTTATTGAAGTTATTTGGAGTTGCTAATTAAGTATAGACTTAAAAATTATAACCACAAGGCGGTGATTTATATTAGCTAACTAATATAAACAACATCGTAATACGAAATCAAAGGTAAGTGTTATAATTTTAGCTGCATAAAAATACAATTTTTAGGATTGATAGAAGATGCAGAGAATTGTTTCATGGGCGCATGCGCAATTGTTGAAAAGCAGACATGTATACAAACTCACGTGGAATGTCGAATCAAATATTTTAAATATAAAAATAATTTAAAATAAATGCGACTGTTGTCATTCAAACGGGAAATGTGCTTAAAATAACAAACTCTTACTGTTGTCCATACTTTTTTCTGTGTAGATTTTTATTGATGTCTTCTTTTAATTTGTCATTGACTCCTCAAGGGGTGCTGTAGGGGTGCTCTCACAGGAGGTATAGCATTCGTTTTCATAATTTAGATGTGTCATATTTTCTTTGGTACTTTACGCAAAATATAGACAGTAGGTAGAATAATGATTTAGGGGAGAAGAATTTTAATTGCTAAGCTTAAAATATTTGAGGACTAGCCTAGTTAAACCCATGGACCCCAAAGGTAAATATTTTAAACATTTTATGGAGAAATGAATGTACCTCTTAGGCATTTTATAAAAATGTGAAAATCACTAAATTTTTTCTACAATACACACAAAAATGCCAGGAATCTAATGATACTAAATTCAAGATAATTGTTATAGAAACTGTAAACAATTAAAAAACAATCACACCTAAGTGACGCAGGAACAAAAATTGTATTTTTTTTGTGTGTAAAATTGCATGACTGAAGCTTTACGTAGGCTACATATATATTTATATAGAGCTGATCATTGCACAATAATCTTCTCTAGTGACCACTCTTTATTATCTTTTACAACAAACAAATTTATTTTAAGTGCTTAGCTACAGTTTACTTTCCCCATCTGGTTGAAAATACGTGTAAATTCACTAACAATTTTACATCCAGCAAACTCACACAACCTCTTTGAACTGAACTAATCACTGGTAAAAATCCGAACAGACACATCCACTGGAAGCCAAATATTGAATAAAAAAGCCATTCAAGCTGTCCAAACTACTGTAACTTAATCAAATTACAATACTGTAACTACAGACAAAAATTATAGTATTTTCCACTAAAAAGTAGTGCTATAATACTAGTAGGTCTTCGGTTGAGTTAATGCTTTACAAGTTGTATTTAAATACCTAGTTATTTTCTAAAATACTATTTGTAGGTTTTTTTTTGTCAGCAAAATAACCTTCACTTTTCTGTGAAAATTACGTGTTCTCATTTTCTGTGACTTTATATAAGAATAGGCCCTAGTGTATGTGGCCTTAACCTGTGCTTTGTTTACATAATATTACAAACAATTTTTGAGGGCACTACTACACCAACCTGATTACTTTTATTTTACCGTATGTTGTATTTTTTTTAAACTACCATTGCTGTCCGGCGCCTTAGCTCATTCGGTAGTGGGTCTTTCCACTGAGCTAAGAGTCCTGGGTTCGATTACCGGCATGGCCGAAAAATATATCATTTGGTGAAATGTGAGTTTCCCCTTTCACAATGTTGTGTCTCTTATAGATTTAAGTCACTTACCGTAGTTTATAAGTTGTCTGCTGATATAATAAGTCGATTCAGAAATCTTGCCTCAAATAAATTAAAAACTACCCTAGCCTGTTTCTAAATAGCCTCCTATTCTTTTCTTGTAATTTTCATAATTTTATCACCTTGTTCAAAAGACATGCCAGTGTTGATTAATTTAACAAAAATACCCTTTATTACTTTCGTAGTGCCAACCATTTCTAAAAATTGTCCATTTCAAATTCGTTGGCGTTGGCCAAAAATGTATGGTAGAAGGATGATCAAAAACCAAGATTGAAAGTGTTTTTTTGTGGTTGGTTATTTAAGTGTGATTCCAAGTTTGGTCAAGAGCCATAAATTAGTGCAAAATATAAAAAGGGAACACACATAATATATTAGTGTAACCATAGGCTACAATGGTTCTGTCAAGAACAGTAGCTAAATACGGTCGTAAACATTAGTAAAACTACTTTCATATTCATGCCTCAAAGAATGTGAGTTACATCTTTAACTTTTGATATATATCATTAATATCTATAAAATAATGTTAATAATCAGGCCTAAGTAAAATTCTATCATTGTTGACCCCAAAAAATTGTGTTTGTATCTTCTAAAACTGTTCTTCCCACCAGAATCAGTGTATAAAGTGCATAAAGCCAGATGTTTTTGTACAACTCATACATTTTTATTTTTCAGGCTTAACTCATTATCCCAAAATAAGATTAGGCATATTTTCTACCATTTCCTTGCGAATACCCTTTTCGAGTGAATGCCTTTAAATATATATATCATTTGCAAACATTGATTGAAAGTCATTAATGTCAACCCATGTAGAAATAATCTTTATTTAATTACTAAAACTAAAAAGTTAATCAAACGAGTTATCAAAAGCTTATAAAACCGGTAATACTTACTTATGGATTACTGTATACATTATTTGCCTTTTTCATAATTAATCGAAAGAATAAAAAGTATTTATAAAACTATCAGGTAATGTTTCTTGTTTCTCAATTGTAGTAACAAGATATATTATATACTAGCGGACCCGACAAACGTTTTCCTGCCCGAAAGTTGGCTTTTAGTTTGGGTGGCATAATTGATTTCGATAGTAAAACAAATACTATGAGATCATCACAATTACAAATTTACAATGAACTCCAATTAGTGAGTTACACAAATATTACAAATTCAGTGTTTTCAAGACAACATACAAAATAAAACATCTTTTCATTTTTGGCATTTCGCCCACAACTCCACAAATATCAGTTGTATCGAAATTTTTTTTTGAGGTTACATGTTCTGATATGTAAAAAATCTTAAAAAAAATCCTCCCCAAAAAAATTCCCTAAAAAATTAAAATTAAATCCTAGAACCCGATTGCAGCGCCACCTACCGGGTCCAATTGTGAATCTAAACCATCCACGGACCCACTCAAACACACACAAAAAATTTCATCAAAATCTGTCCAGCCGTTTAGGAGGAGTTCAGTGACATACACACGTACAGAAGAATTATATATATTAAGATAGTGCATTAAATAATAAATTAAAAAGTATTATATTCACAATGGTATCATCTTGTAACTGGCCACCATGAATTATAACATAAAGTGAATAAATATGTTTATTTATAGCTTAAAGAAAGAGCCATAAACATTTTAGTTTTAGAATAAAAGTTTTTATTTTGTAAACACATGCATACAAATAGAAAGAATATGTTTTGTATGGCGTCATCAACAACTTTCATTTCGTCTGGTTCCCCATCTTTATTTGTGACGTAAAGGCAGCCTCTTAGAAGTTCTTGTTTGTATTTCATTTTTAAGTGAACTACAAATACCACTTCAAAAAATTTTTTTTTATGAAACATCCAAACTTTTATTTACATAAGTTTCTTACTTCATTAATGTACCAAATGCTTTAAAGAAAAAGAAAATAATTAAAAAACTTTTTTGCTGTGAAAATTTTGACTGTCATTTAAGTGAGGAACACTCAACAAATGGTCTTAAGATCATATAATTAGGTGAATGGATAGGGGGCCTACACATGAGAATAGATCTTGCAGGGGCTCCGGAAGTTCTTTGGAAGTGGAGGGGGATAGGGGGACAATATAGAGAGTGGTCCAGGGTACTTCTTCCTCGGTAAAATTAAAAAAAAAATTGACGGCCAGTTTTGCAACTGTCATTTGAAATTGCTCGGGGTAGCCTAAACCAAGAAAATGGAATATGCCAACACTTTTGTAGTTTATTGATTTCACTCTCAAGCAAAGCTATCAATTTTTGAATATAATTATAATTTGATAAGTTACATATCTTAAGCCATTATATTTTTTATTTTTCAGAATCATGTCTGCACAAGTTGAGCAACAACCTGTAAAAGTTGGTAGCACCGACGGTAAGAACCTGCACCAAGGCAAAGGACCTCCGAAAGAGTTTGACAAACCTCGAAGGAAATCAGCGATCGGGACCACTGGCCCTTTCCCTAAAAAAAATAAACATGAAACGGATGGGCGTAACTTCAAATTTGGGAGAAAACGGGCCCAAAGTTTCACCACTGGGAATGGGAAGTTTTTCCCCCCGTACAAAAGGAGGAAGAAAGAGGGCCATATCATTCCGCCGACAAAGTTTCTTCTTGGTGGAAACATTTATGATCCTTTAAATTTGAACAGTTTACAAGATGAAGAAATAAACAGGTTAGTGTTTTTTTTATTTTTAAATGATCCACAGTTGAACATTCAATTAATATGCGCCGGCGTGTGAATGGTCTAAGGGGTCACGCTTGTACACTAGCGTGGGTTTGCTTGCATCATCTTAGGTTAAAAGGTGGACCGATAGTTTTCTCGGAACCACACTATCGGTCCACTAAGCATTCACTAACGTTCTTGCATACCGCCTCTAGTCAGCTTGACGAAAAATTATATTTTATTATTCTTTTCTTCACTCTAAGCTGCCTGGAAAATTCCTTTTGGAAAACCTAGGAAACAGGGAACTCGATAGTAGGAAAAGGGTTCAAAAACAAAGTAGGCTACTTAGGAAAATATTTGGTGTATAATGGGATTAAGATAATTGATACTGGAGAAGGTTACATAATGATGAGTTATATACTCTGTACTCATCACAATACATTGTTAGGGTAATCAAATCTCAAAGGTTATGTGGACAGGACATGCAGCGCGAATGGAAGAAACCAAAACCGTGTTCAAGATATTTACTGGCAAACCCAATGGGAAGAGACCATTGGGAAGACATAGACGCAGATGGGAGGATACCATTAGAATGTACCTGAAAGATATAGGGTGTAATGGGTAAGCTTTATAGAACTAGCTCAAGATAGGATAGGTGTAAGTGAACTGGATAGAACTAGCTCAAGATAGGGATAATGTATTAATTAATATATATAATGTGTCTATTGAAGCACTATTTTATTTATTTTGGCTAAATAAAAGGTTTTACTCGTAAACTGCAAAATTACTGACCTCAATTGCGCTCACTTACATACCACCTTAAATACAATCAATAATTAAATCACAATTTCTCTATTTTAGGACAATGAATGCCATTACACCAAAGTCATCACCAATCCCCACGCCAAAACATCGTAAAGGTGTGATTGAGGTAATAATACCTCCTAACATCAAGGATCCTTTAAATCTCACCTCATGCGAGGACAACGCAGAGTACGAGCAACAGTTAGTATCTCCCGTAAAAAAGAACAAGAAACCGCGGCACAGGAAAAAGAAGCGCAACTCCTCTTCCGGCGGCTCTTCGAAGGAGGACAACGTGGACGTGTCTACTCAGAACATCAGTGGGGTAGAGAAAGTAACTCCTGCAGAAGAAAACATGGAGGCCCCGTCGGTTGAGGGGCAAGAGGTTGCGGCCAAAGCAGTCCCAGAGGAGACTCCAATAAAAAGAATTCTGAAAGAGTTGGAGCTGCCCTTAAAAGAGAAAAAGGAGAACAAACGGCGCAAGTCTGACCTGAAAGACAAGATCGTGAGTCCTGTGATCCCGCAGCCGGGCGCATGGAAGAGGCCACCCCAGCATGGTCCAAATTCTGATGGCAGGTTCAGGTACAGGGGAACCGCTAATAAGCAGAAGAAGGGACAAAACCCACCACAAATGCCAAAATTCAAAGAGAAAGATGCCCATTTTCAATATGGCAACTATTTGAGGTGAGCTATTTTTACTTTTTGTATGTGAACTTTTTGTTTTTTAAGTGTGATTTTTTTGTTTTTTTTATCCAACTTATTTACTCTTTTATCTGCATCGGTTCTTGCATGGTCTAACGCATCACTCTTATTTTTAGACAACTATTGATTATGGGGTAGACTGGTGTTCTAATCCAGGTTGAATCTAATGTAGGTGCCTTTCCCAAAATGTTTTCCCATTTTATTTCCACACAAATAGGGGTACATTTACTCTAAAATTCTACCTATTTAATCCTTCTTCCTTTAACGTAATCAATGTATATGTACAATCTAAACGAGTAGGCCTAGTAAGATGTGGAAAAATTGATTTTTTCACCCATCTCTTCATTTTTAATGAAGAAGATGAGCTCTATATTTTTTAAATGTTCATTTAATTAAAACAACTTAGTTTTAAATGAAATATTTCGTCCGTGTTGACAGGTATTACGGATACAGAAATCAAAAGTGCGAGTCGGACTTCCGCCTGAAGTGCTTCTTGGAGAAGAGAGAGCTGTTTCAAGACAAAGACGTGCTGGACATTGGTTGCAACATTGGCCATGTGACGTTGTCTGTCGCTCGCGACTTTGGGGCGAAAACGGTGGTGGGCCTTGATATAGATAGTAGACTTATAGGGATTGCCCGTAAGAACATTCGTCATTACGTCAACTGCAGCACAACCAACTCTCCCGCGGGCCCGGGCGGAGCTGTGAGGGACAGGTTTTTCCCAATCTCCATGCCCATACTCTATGGGCCAGTGGATATTCCAGGTCAAAGTCCTGCGGCCCACAGGGGATTCCCACACAATGTCACCTTTGTTCAGGTTAGTTTGCTACCTCACGACATTTATTAGTTTGGCGATGCAGTTGGTTGGTACATAAATTTTATATGATGAGGAAATCAGGTGAAATATATTTGAATGATTGACGTGCTGTTATTGGTGGTTTCAATTTATCTTTCTTTTAATAGCTAAACTAAAGATTTTTGTTTTAAAATTGAAATAGATTTCAAAAGTATTAACAATAAGATACTATATAAAATAAGAAACACCATTTTGAACAATAATAGTAGAAAACTCAATTATTTAAAATACAAGTTAACTAATTTATAATATTAAAATTAACTACAAGTGTCAGACTGTCTGAGGTTTAATCAGGACCTAGGCGGCCTCGGTCTAATGAGGAATATAAGTAAAGTGCTTCTCCAACATTTTCAAATTCAGATTTTTGAATAGTTTTCCTATCTCATAACCATGAACCTGAAGCTTTCTCCAATCACAATTTCTCTATTACCTGCTTCGGTGGCCACATGGTCTAAGGTGTTCCTTGTGCAATATACTAGACTGCCGATGACAGAGAGATCAGGGTTTGAATCCCGGCTGAGTGCACTTGGAGGTTTTTACACTCTCCCTCCCTGCAAATGCGTGCGCACATCTTTTAAATTTGACCTTTCTCATCCTTAACTCATTAGCATAATTAGTACATATGGGTACAACCTGAACAGGTAGTTAGACGCTGTGCTAAAAAATTGATTCTATCTCATGTCTTTTTCTTCTCGTATCACCATCTATCACTTCGACAACGCCATTGTCAATAACACTTTTGTTTCATAGTTTCTCCACAGTCATTTCATTTCAAAGCCTCCAATTTTTTTCCCCTATGATAGCAACTTTTTTTTCTTTTATTTACACTCATGATTTACTTTACATCCATTACTGTTTCTAGCCTGGGCCTGGGTCAGTTTTTTATTCAAGTAATCTATTTTACACTACCAGCTGGCTAGGCTTGTCATAGCTTCATATGCCTTATAATCTAACTTAAGCCTAAGACAGGCACAACATCCAGTCCCTGGCCGTTAATTTATCGCTGTGAAGTGGTAAACCCACATTTCACCAATGATACATTTTTCATCCATGCCAAGTATTGAACCCGGGACCCTTGGATAAGTAGACAGACACGCTACCGACTGAGCTAAAGTATCGGATTCACATTCATGATTAGAATAATTAAAAATTAAATACACAACACTAATTTGAACAGATTAATCTCTCACTATTTAAAATCACTTTAACTCAATAAGCAGCAGCAGATATGTTCAGATACACACAAATTGACGTGGCTAAGTCGAATGGCGGACAATAATATTACTGCGGCACAGTACGTGGAAATTAGGAGTCATCTGATGTTTCACGGAGCTACTCATACTAGACGGCTGAACCAATTTAGTGCTCATCATTCCTAGACAATTCTCACCAAACATAAATGTGTTACCACTGCAAATAATATGTAATGTTCAGATAATTAGTTCTTGTATAATTGAGACTATTAAATCTTTTAATCGAATTGATTAATTTCCTTTTTATCTTTTAAACTTAACTTCTACGCTTACTTCTATTGTGTTCATCTTACACCATAAGATTTACCGCTGGTTTAGTTGTTTCTTGGTAATTTATAAATTGTGTTTGTGTGCTTGCTAATGTTTCCAGGGCAACTACATCCTCGAGTCGGATACGCTACTGCAAACGGAGCAGCCCCAGTTCGACGTCGTGCTGTGTCTTAGCATCACCAAGTGGCTCCACCTCAACTGGGGTGATGGGGGCTTGAAACAGGCGTTCAAGCGGATGTTCTTGCAGCTCCGCCCGGGCGGACGTCTGATCCTCGAAGCTCAGGCCTGGGAGTCTTACAAGAAGAAGAAGAATTTAACGGTAAGGGGGGGGAAATGCTTTCATGAGCTTCATAGTTTGATGTGACACTTTTTTTTTTTTTTTTTTTTTTTTTAAGATGGTTGTATATTGTTTTCGGGGAAACCTAATTGGTTTTGAAGCTTTTTGGACTTGTCACAGATACTGGCCATTATTTTAAATGATGTAATAACTTTTTTTAATATACGTTATTCATAGTAAATTAAACATCCATTTTCAATACATGGGGAAATCAAATGGAATTTTGAAATAGGTCTATTTCTTGGGTAACAAAAAGTGCGCCAACCTTGTCAGGTCTCCCAATGACAAGAAGTTTGGGCTCGAATCCCAGTCCGATGTACTGAGGGTAGTTTTTCCTTAATGGTTTTCCACCCTAACTTTATGCAAATGTGGATATATTTACTCTAAATTCTACCTTATTTCAAGCTTCATTAGTGTTAATTTGTGAGTAGCCCAGATGGGCAGTAAGACGTGAGGCACACTTTGTTTGATAGTAGTTAAAAGTCTTCATTTGTGAGCTTGGTTGTTGAAACAGGCTTCAAACTTTTCGAGGACGTCCAGGTGACTTTTTTGAATCCCTGAAGGCTCAAAGATTTGATCCTCTAATGGTGTGAAAGCAGACAGGTTATAAAAGATTCAGACCTCTCTCCAGATCATGTTGAATGCTTTCAGTAACAATAATTAATAAAATACTTTTAACCGCAGAACAAACACACATTTTAGGATTAAAAGGCATTTGTCTTCAAGTTAGCTGCGGAAGCTGGCCGAGTGTATTAATGTTGTCTGCTGGTAGAGGACAGCACAATACTTTATAAACTTTTTGCAGCATTGAAACTTTTCAGGTATTATTTCAGGTTGGTTATTTAACTTTATACACAAATTAACAAGACTTATTTGCTCTTTAAAGAAATAAACTTAACATTCAATTCAATCTTCGACATCTTGATTGAGTAACATATTACCATCTTATCTAGTACACTTTCCATCTCAACATTCCACATTATGTAAAACTTTTAGTACTTCATACATTATTTTTGGAATGTTTAAAAAAGACATTGCCGAGTAATGAAGAAATGTTTCATTTGTCAGTATACTATGGGAAATGGCGAGTAGTTCGTTTCTGCACTAATTAGAATTTGCGCTAACCTCACCTAATTTTTATCCTTAGACTTGCATTGTATAACCCAATTTTCCTATGATTGGACATATCTAACAGCTTGAAAAATCTAATAGATCTACTTTCACAAATTCATTCATCAAATGTGATCTGCAGCTTTGACTTTTCATAAATATTACCAATTTAAAATGATAGGGAAGGAAGCCAACCTGAAAGAATAGTTTATTAAGGATGTGTGAAGTCCACTTTTTCAAATCAGAGCGAACTCAAATCAAATATACAAAGTAGTCTTGAGGCCGAATCGAATTTCAAATATTTTTTATTAGTGGTTTTATGATTGAAAAAATGTTATATTGGTGTTATTTATAAAACTTTAGGCACTAAAATTACAACTATTTTATTGCAAAATTTTTTTATTCAAATCAAGCTATTATCCCAACATGCAATTCAATTACTTCAGATTTTTTTACTATCAATTTGTAATTTAAAAAAAAAGCTAAGAATGGCAATAATTGAACATAAATTGAGTATTCTAGCTGTCAGTATTTTTATCGGTGAAGCTTTGCGATTGTCAAAGCCGGAATTTTTCTCTAAGTGAAGTTGAATCTGATATTGTTTTCAAAGCCAAGTCGAAGCTTTGCACACCCTTGATTGTTAGGTTAGACAACCTAGACGAGAACAAATATAATTTTATCTTCAGTTCATCTCTTCATACACTTTTCACCTAAACATTTACACATTGGTTTAAAGTTTTGGAGATATTTATCTATTAAGAAACACACAAATAGCACATAAAAACACAAAGAAAAATATATATTTTATGGGAGTTACTTGCTTGAGAAATTTTAAAAGTACTCCATATGCTATGTTTGTATTTTCTAAGGTGCTTCAAAGGTTTCAATTTGTAAGAAATTCAAGGTACTTGGCCATTGTTTACAAATAGATTAGATTTCAAAACCGGACTAACTGCATTTGGGGTGGTTTTCCATATTTGTTATTTTTTCTGGGATTTTATCATTTTCTCTGAAAATTCAGCTACAATTCTGCCAAACCAACCATATCCCTTATCCGTCAATAACCTTTGTTAAATATGCAATTAAAACTATCTATCTTATTAGATTTTGGAAAAATTAGATTTTTTGTTGTTATATTTATAACAAAAAAAAAAGTTGGTTGAATTTGAATTTATATACTAAAATATAGGTCCCGGGTTCGATTCCCGTGTCCAGGTGTTATTTTTCAATTTTCAGAATAAAATATATCTTTATAAGAAAAACTTCTTTTCGCTTTGAGGTAACTGTAATATATTTGAAAGAAGGTACAGAAAGGTATATGAAAACAAATAAAAGGATCGAACCAAATATGAAAAGAAGACCACTGTTCAGACTTAACATTTCTGCCATTGTACAAAGAGGTATGACTGCCTCCTAGAAGAAAATCGATCGCTACGGCTCAATCCCTCAACCTAGGTGGTTTTCCCACCCTCCTTCCACGCAAACGCGTGTAGATCGCCTCTGAAATGCTTCCTTCCTCATCCCTACCCCTTCTTAGTTTGGTAAATATAATATTGTTCATTATCAATCAGTTTATTCAAAAGTCAATTTTTTTTATGAATTTGTGAATACTTTTAATTAGATATGTCCCACGATTCATGTTTTTCTCGATTGCAATTCTTAAATTTAATTCGTGATTTTTCGACTTCCTCGCCATTCACAATTTGATTTCTTTTCTATGCATATAACTTCAAATTAAAAAGTGTTATTTTGTTATATAAAAAATGTGTTTAAATAATCAACAAAAAAGTGTGTATGATAAAAAGACCACCCCAAAAAAATAGCCATAAAGTGAAACTACAGAATAACTAAAAATGCTCACGATAAAATATTGCCCAATTCTGAATATTGCCATTTCTTTCAAAAACTATAACTTTCATTTACTGGGCTTTGATAGCTAAGAATAGAAGTGTTGAAAATCATGGTATTAAGGCTACCACCTCGGTAAGCGCGAATGTATCAATCGCTGTCAGGCCACACAACTGGTCTGTGTTATTTTTTGGAACTACTTTCTATTTTAAGCTTATACCTCCTTTCACCCTTCATCTACAACCACCCTTTGTCATGTCAATAAGACAAGGGGGGGAAAGAAAAACTGACACTTATATGAAGGTAAAAGGGAACGCTCGCTTCTAGTATTTAGCTATCTTAAAATATTCTGTTGTGAGCCTGTATAAATTTCTGTATTTGTTAGAGGAAGGCAAAATCTAGAGCCCTTTTTCATCAAGCATAGTTTCATAGTTCCACAAATAGGATTAAAAAGTCGTTAAAAATGAGCTAATGTCTCATTTTCACAATTTTCTTCCATTAATAAATCTCAAACTTGAGGGTTGTTAAGGAAAAAGAGCCCAGTTGGACGTCTGCGCAGCAATTTCTCGCTTACCAAGCCGGCCCCATAAGGTGGGGATGTAGGAAATGAGAGAAAAGTCCAGTGTTTTCGCAGATTTTATACAAACACATTTTTGTGCACCAAAATAAAAAGAATATTGCTCTATTAGAAACATAAAGAGTTTAATGATTTCTGATTCTTTCTATACAGAAACAAGATCCCTTGGGATTGAGTTTGATATATTTAATTTAAATTGATATTAATACTAAAATTATTTCAAATGACATGGCACATAGGTTTTAATATGAATACCTAATTAAAAATACTGTTATGCAGAGCTACCAAATAATAGTTTGTGTTTTGTTTGAGTTTTATTCTGTAACTCTTTCTTGGAGCTTTAAATTATATTTTGATTTAAATTACATTAATTTTTTTTATGATACTTTGTATATATTTTGCGTTTTACTCCACTGAGAGAAATGCAGAAAGATTTCTTTGAACTTCCATGCTATGTTTTGGTTGTTTTAAATCAACACTAGTTTTAACCAAATTTTTTTATTTTTATTTCAGGAAAAAATCTTCAACAACTACCATAGTATTAAATTATTTCCCCAGAAATTCACAGAATACCTTCTCTCATCTGAAGTTGGTTTCAGTAAGTGTGAAGTGATCGGCACTCCCTTCCACCCTTCCAAGGGTTTCCGCCGCCCAATCCAGCTGTTTACGAAGGGCGAGATCTCCCCGTCATTGTCTGCTAGGAGCTCTATGTACACTCCGTGTCACACTGTCGTGTCAGGGGTAGGAAGGCTCCCTGTCTACACGAATATGGCCGTCTCGGTCAGGGAGAATGACGAAGAGGAAATGGATACCGAGAAGTCTACGCCGGCGACACCTCTTGCAGGATCTGCGATCTACGAAGACGTGATCTGTCCCGTTGAAACCCCACAGGAAAGTGTACCAGAGTATTTGGAAGTGGATGCGAGCACCCAAGACATCTGTGCTAGTGGACACGAACCGGTGGTCAATTGTGATACCGAAATGGTCAATCTTGTATCTGTTTTTCCCAATGATACGAGGCACGACGTTGAAGTAATAGACCTAGAGTCAAATGCTTCAGAATTGGGATTGGATACAGATAAGGCCATTCCGGATACGAGTATAAAAAGCCCAGCGGAATGCACCATTGTAAGTCCAAGTTTGGATCAGAATATGCAAAGCGAGCCGATGATATCGGAGAATACCAACGGCACGGGTGGTTCGAACAACAATACTTGTAATGTTCCGTTGGTGAACGGGTTTCATGACTCTGTCGTTGACTTGGAAGATTCATCTAGTTCTGGTAGTAGCACCAGTAGTAGCAGTAGTAGTTCTTCATCTAGTTCGTCACAGACTGAGGAAAGTAGTGACAATACTGCCCCTGTGCTTACAAATGGTTTCCATAATAAGGATGAGGAATTGTAAGTTGATATTCATCTCGGGTATTTGCTTACGAATCATGTTACATAGACTTTTTAAATTTTGTAACCGGTCATTAATGATGCTGTACTATTTCCTTTACGATTAAAGACTGAAAATGGAAGAAACTTTATATTTTATATTGGTGAATTGTTTTATTTGAAAGATAAATTGTGAAAGAAGCTATTAATTTCTATATATACTTTTGTTGTTGATAATAAACGGTAGACATTTGCAAAATTGCCAGATCTTGCGATTAGATTTGTTGCATAAACATAGTATATTAATCTAAATGTGTAAAAGATAATCAAAGCCAATTGAACATAAACTTTGAAAGCTTTATTACATTATTTTTAAAAGTTTACCACCACCGCATGCAAATGTAAATTTTGTGCACAGTGTATGAAATGTAATATATACTTAGTACAATATTAAAGACTTTATGTATTATATTTAATTAAATAATCATTATTTCATTTTAAATAACCTTTAGTTATAACTAGCTTCTTTGGTAGTTTCTATGAAATTGTCCTTTTTTGTACCAGGCACTTCATGTACTCTCTGTACCCCAATTCTTTCTTCTTAAGTGCGGTATATATTGTCTTGGTGGTCTAATAAGGTCACTGACAAGAGAAACAGACCTGTCGTAAGACAGAACACCTTTCAATAAAAATAATAATAAATTGTCTGAATCCTAGGATTAGTAGTTTTAAGTACCCAGATATATTATTAGAATATGACCCAATTTCTTCTATCTCTATTAATAAAATGAGTGAGTATCTGTCATGAGCACTGTGTGATATCTACCACACATAGAAGTCTAAAAAAAAAAAAAAAAATAGCCCCTGTGCTCAAACATATGCACCTTGAAGCTAATCTGAAGCAAACAGGCCATGGGCAAGACAGTACTTGAAGGCACTAACCTTAAAGTCACCTTTCACGTACAATCACTAAACTTTTTAAAAAAAAAAAATCCCCGAGCAACGCCGGGTACTTCAGCTTGTAGTCATATTCCACATTGTTCCATCTACTTGGTGGGGCGAACAAAATCTCTCTTTACAACTTCGATCATTGTATTTCTCTTCTTTATTATTGCCTCAAACTTGTCCTTTCTGTTATGTGTCACTCTGCCGTGTCCTTAAATCTCAATCTGGGTCGTCCATCTGCCGAGTATAAATCATATTCTCATAGGTATTCTGTTGACATCCAATCTTCTCATGTGCCCATGCCATTTAAGTTTGTGAGATGTAATTTCTGAAAGTTATCAGTTTGAGCTAAATTTCTGATATCTGCATTTCGTGTTCTATCTCGTATTGTCTGGCCAACCATGCTCCTCGTTTCACATCCGTTTGTCAAAATAGGCATATAATTGGTTTGGTAGATGGCGCTCTTACATCTCAATAGAGTTTTCTTGTTAAATATACTTGCTCTATAAAAGTTAGCAGCAGCTTGAATCCTTTTGGTAATTTCTTCATCCAAAGAACCTGTTTTTGATATCACACTGTCAAGATATTTGGCTTTATCTGTCATCTTCAGTTGTTTCCCTTCCATTTCAATGCAGTCTGTTGGTTTCCCATTTCGTTTCACAACTAACATCTCACCATTTTCTTGGTTGAACATTAGTCCTTTGCTCAGGGGTGGATCTGCTCTTGGAGTTGTACCTTAGAGTCACTTCACAGGCAGATGTCATTGGTGAGAAGCATCAGTCATCACCGATGGTGGGGCTTACTCCTTTTTGTATTTCTTCAATGACAGTAATAAGAATAAGAGGGTACAGAACTCTACCTTATCTTAAACCATTCTTTATTCCAAAGCTCTTAATTGTGCCTACAGATGTTTGGACTTCACTGTTGATATCTTTCTACAGATTCACAGCCTTCTTCACCATGTCACCCACTTGGATGACCGCATGGTTCTAATATGTTACTCTCGCAATAGACTGTACTACCGATAACTGGGAGATCAAGGTTCGAATTCTCTAAATTCAACCTTACTCATCCCTAACCCATTAGCATAATTAGTACATATGCGTATAAACTGAATGGGTAGTAGTACGCAGTGCTAACATTAACTATTCACCATATCATCCAGTCTGATGGTCTTCATTGCCATTTCAGGGTGTCTACCATCCGGGAATTAGGCGGGAATTTGAAGTGATCGGTGAAAAACGGGAATAATTTGGGAATTTGGTAAATTACAATAAAAATCCGGGAAAATGTGGTTTTACTCAAAATCTGATATATAATAATCACTAAATAAAAATGTTATTTAACTGTAGTTTTTTTTGTTTGTAGCTGTGTAATATATTTTATAATTCCTAGTAAATAATGTTAATACAAATTAGAATAAAGTTTAATTAAATTTTAAAACTTATTATTATTATTCATAAAAAAGATTAATAGAAAATGAGGGGGAAGGGGGGAATTAGAAGGATGTGACATACTTTTTAGTCGGGAATTTCATTGGTCAAGTTGAGTAGACACCATACAGCTAGACTTTGTATCTGTTAACAGCATCAAATGCTTTTTTTTTATGTCCAGGAAGACCAGTCATGAATCTTTATTATGCTCATGTTGACCTTAATGATCTTGGGGTAAAGAACTCGCCTCAGGACCCGATGTTTGTGGGTTCAAACCCAGCCGGGCTCTCATGTAAAATAACCCTGGAAGGTATGTGAAAATAGCTTTCCTGACAAAATAGTTAGACCCCTTTGCTCTTGCGCATAGAAATTCTACACTAATATATTCAGTGCATTCAGAAAGTGTAGGTTAAATATATATAAAAAATAATTCAAATATTATTCTCATAATATTTATCCACCATGTGACTGAGCCCAAAGATTAGAGCAACAGTCTATTGCCCTTTCCTGAGTCCAAACTTCTCAGAAAAATTTGATTCAATCAGAGGTCTGATATTCCGTTCTATGATTCTCTTAAAGAGTTTGCCTATTTGAGATGTTGTTTTCCAACAACTCCCGCAGATTTCATCATTTCTCCACTAAAATTAAGTCCACTAGGCCAAAGACATAATCATTTTATCTTATTTTGAATTGTTCCAATTAACAATACATTTTTTAACTGGCCAACTTTAACAAATAAATCTTTGAAAACAAATCTGAACAACAAATAAAAAAAAATTCCCCTTGATTCTATCCATGCACAAAATTATAATTTTTCATTAAATTTGTCAGAAATTTTGCTACATTGTATTTGGTGAATAGCCCACAAAGAACTGTTTTGAGTCTGAATAACTTTCTTTATTAGTTTAACAAGTAAATATACTATTCATGTAATAAACTAACACTATAGTTCCACTTTTAAAAAATTAAATAAATAAGTGCTAGGCAAAATAATGAAGGTTGAGAGGGGCATTGGTTCATGGTTAGAATTATGAACTGATAAGCCAACCATCAAATAGTTTGTTTCAGAAAAGATTAAATATAAGCTTTAATATTGTTTATAAGTTTGATGTTTTTTTTACAATGTTTTTACAGTGAGAATATATTTAAATCTAAATAAATATTTCATCTTAAGTGTAAAATGTATGAATGTAATTAATGGTGAGACTGTTTACAATCTATATATCTTTCTTGTATCAAATGGTTTAACTATTTTATTCTAATGTATATTTGCAACTACTTTCAATGCTTTATAAGACTTGATCAAAAGCTTAATAATTATACTACAACTATTTTTTTTTACATCACATCAATACTTCCAGTAGGCCTACATCATAATATGAATGATTATTAGAAATATATATAATTATTCTTAAGTAAAGTATGTAAATATAAAGTTGTTACAAATTCTTTTTATGTTTATCTCTCGCATATTAAATACATTACATATTTTTAACATATTTACAACCTAAGTTAAGTTTTTTTTACCTTTACACACAATTCAATTAGTTTATTGTATCAACTCTTAAGTTAATTACAAATAATATTTTTTTATAATACATCAATAAGCGTAGCCAGCATTCTGACAATGGGGATGCAGTCTAAAAAATGACAGGGCTATTTCAATAAAGATACATCATCTGGCCTCAAAATCCAGGCAGTAACTTAACACCTCCTCCCGAATTAATCTAATATATTTGCCCTGTCCATGGTTTAGTTTTCCCCATTAATGCTATGCTAGCTTGTTTTCCTCCTGAAAAAAATGTTAGATACATATATATATTTAACTAATGGTCCAACAGTATATGGCAGAAAAATAAAGACACATTGTTCTGAATTACCTTTAATATTATTTTCTTTGAGAAAACATTGCTTCATTTTCAAAAAAATTCACAAAAATTATAAATTTTAATTGTGAAAAAATCATTATGTAAGATTTTATTGATGAGATCAAGAAGTTCCTTCACCGATAAACTTTTTCTATAAACTGTAATTTGGGAAGTAAAATAGTGTTAACGTTTACAGTGCCATTCTCCTGGTAAAAGGTGCCTTCTTTTTAAAGTCATCAATAACATCTTCAATTTTTGTTTTCGTAACCAAGTGCTGTTCTAAGAATGGGACCATCAGTGAATTAAGTCTTTCTTGCTGCATTGTCGAACGCAGCTTTGATTTTACAATGGTCATTTTTGAGAAACTTCTCTCACACAAAGAGCTCGTAACTGGGATAACTAAAAACTTCTGGAGAAGACAAGCAAAACTTTCGTAACTTTTACCCCTGTCAAACTCTGACGACCTCTTCAGCCAGTCATGCACATTAGTAGTTGGGAAATTTTTCACCCTCTTAGCTCTCAGAAGCCTAACTTCAGCTCCCAACTCTGAAGTATTTGAATTAAAGTTTTTATTCAAGAGCTGGATGCCATTTGCTGTGCATCCATCAAGTTTGAGTTGTCATTATTTTACCTTTTTTGTTTTCTGTGAAAACCTTAAGTTCAAGACTTGTAAAAGATAGTCTAAAACTGGGTAGTAGGTGAATAACTTGATTTAATCTTTCTTGGTATTGACAGTAACAGTTGTGTCAGTACTTTTATCCAAAAATACAAATACTTGTATTTTTCTTGTTTCCGGTATTTG
Organism: Timema podura; assembly: GCA_033556935.1. Lineage (NCBI taxonomy): Eukaryota > Metazoa > Arthropoda > Insecta > Phasmatodea > Timematidae > Timema > Timema podura. Next base: position 76,501,897 of record JAVRXN010000011.1, read on the forward strand.
TTTATTTATTTTTCAGAATTCTTCAGCTGTAGTGTATTTTATCTCAAAGGTTTGGTTTCTGCACATTATGTTTTATATCGCATTGCTTAAAATCCATCTACTTTATATATTTATATGCTTTGGATGACTGGGATTATTAAACTTCTTGCAGATATTAATGGTACTCAAAGCGTTTTCCGTTAGAAAACCATTTGATGATAGAGTTGACACATTAAAAGGATAACCCTCGGGGTAAACTTCTATTTGGGTGTTCATTAGTTAAATGATGTTGAATAGATAGTATCGGACACAACAGAGCTCAAACACTATACCTTCATGAAAGGAATTTTAACTTTGTGACGTATTTCTGATGGTACAGAAACTTTTATATCGAGCGTGCCGAGGCAGACGCAACACTCTTTAAGGTGTGTCAAGCCCTGGTACCGTTAGACACCTCTTCATGAGGTTTCCATCAAATGATTGGCAGTGCAGCTGCATAGTGGTTTCCTGGAGCCATACCTTGGTGAATTTATCTTATGTCGCAGCTAGTAGAAGGAGTGCGTTAATCTTCGACGACGTCCCACAACATGAGGGCCGCATCGGTCCCGCCTACCGTCACCACATACTTGTCGTTAAAGAGGAACCTTGCGCATGCGACTTGGAGACTGTACACCTTGTCCTCGTTGTACTCTGCTTTAGCACTCAGGCACGGGTACCTGTAGTCAAGAGGGATTTTATTGTAGGTAAAAACATCAGATAATATTTCCTCAACAAAATTAAATATATTGCTGTAAATTATAACCACAAAGTTCTAAAATTAGTTGTATGTATGCAATCTAGGATCGAAGTAAGAACCTTGAGCACAACTTACTTGAAGAGTCTGATGTAACCGTCAGCGTCACCACATATCAGCATGTCGTGGGCCATGGACCGGTTCACGGTGGTAATCACAGACGTCATAGGATAGAACCTGTTGTTCCAGATCCCTGGACACACACAAACAATCGAGGTATTATTTTACTTTTGAGGCTTTGTTTTGTTACAAAAAACTAGGGATTAATATACATATTTTTAGTGGCATATTTAGCCTAATGCATCTAAAACCCACGCTGTTAGGCAAAGACCAACCGAAGTTGTCTTAAAACAAAAAAAACAAATCGCCACAACATTCAAAAGTTGTGTTCTAATTTTATTTAATAAATTTTTCAAAAATTCTAATGCTATTATTTTGTAGATATTTACTTAGACTACACAGAGTTAAGGAATAGTTTAATACAAATTGCATAAAAATCCTACTGGCAATAATAAAGAAAAGCAGCGTAGTCCACGAAGTTTGATTTCCTTTCAAGGTCATTTGACAATGTTCAGACCAAATGAAAGTCTGCCCGGCACAACATTATACTTTAGGTGGTACTGTAGTAGGGCGGGTTTGATCCCTAGTTGGTTGAAATATAGGTAACTAATACAAACACTGAGGTCTCATACTCTCTAAGCGTATGTATTTTTTTTTAAACTCGCCTTCAAACTGTTTGGAAGAAAGCTAACACTTGTACAATTAATTATTGTTCATGAACAACGAAGCTTAGAGGATGAAAACTATGATACATTATGAGATGTTGCGATAAATATAATATTAGTAAACTGAAAAATGACAAACCATCACCGAGACTGCCTTAAACTATAAGTAAAGGATGACCCTGAGTACGAGATTGTTCCTGGATATTTCGATGGTAAAGCATTGGCGCTTTAAGCCAAGGGTACCAGGTTTGATTCCCTTGTCCAGGTGTCATCTTTAATTTTACAAGCAATCAAACTGTAGCCTATTACGCACTAGGAAACAACTACCTGGAAACATGCTTGCAAACAATTGGGGGAAATAGTTTGAAAACAAATAGTCGTGTTTTCCAAAAAAGGAAACATGTTTCTTGTCATCCATTTCAAATATTTTACAAGAAACAAATGTTTGCGTGTATGAACCTGTCTTCCAACATTCCTGGCAACAAACAACGTGAAGCAGTTTGCTTAGTTAAAAAAGCCCAGAGTAATATCAAACGTTTTGTGGTTTTTTGCTCAAGATGTTTTTTTATTTTTTCAAACCTCTATTTCATGACATCGGGAACCTCTCTTAATAGCGTCCATACCTTCATCGACCAACTTAAATTTTGAAATTTCTTTTTTGGCACATTATCTTGTGATCTTATGAACGTACCCGCGACGAGGAATCCGACAGTGCAGTTGAGGGTGTACCATTTCACATCCTTCATGGAGATAGGACTCTTCTCCGCCGTCATAGACTTCACATCCCCTGACAAACAAACACAATATATTTTTTTACATGTTAATAAAGTTGGTCTTACTCCCATGCTCCATATCTTGACACTCTCCTCTCTATCTGTCTAATTACTCTAATTGGTTGAGGGTAAGGAAGGTAGAATTTATAGGAAATGTACAAGCATTTGTTTTGGAGGGAGACTGAGATAATATTTAGGAAAAAAACTTATTTGGTACAACTGGATGACTTCCTTTCTGGTCTAGTAGTCAGAGTTCCTGGGATACAGATCCAGAGGTCTCGGGTTCAACCCCCGGTGCTTTCAGATTATTCTGTAATCAGTGGGTCTGTAACGGGGTCAACTCAGCCTCGTGAAGACAAATGAGGAGCTACTTTAAATGAAAAGTACGGCTCTTGTCTACAGAAACTGAGATTAACGACCAAAGGGTTGGTACATAACCAGTTGTCAATGGGGAAGGAGGTTGATATGTCTCTTCATAAACCAACACTCAAAAAGGTCAGACAAAGTGCAGCAGCAATACTCACAGAAGGCCAGACAAAGTGCCAGCATGTTACTCACAAAGGCCTGACAATAGTGCCAGCAGCTACTACACATAAGACCAGACAAAGTGCCAGCAGCTACTCACAGAAGGTTCTGATAAAAGTGCCAGCAGATACTCACAGAAGGCCAGACAAAGTACCAGCAGCTACTCACATAAGCCTGACAAAGTGCCAGCAATACTCACAGAAGGCCAGACAAAGTGCCAGCAGCTACTCACAGAAGGCCAGACAAAGTACCAGCAGCTACTCACAGAAGGCCAGACAAAGTCCCAGCAGCTAGTCACATAAGATCAGACAAAGTGCCAGCAGCTACTCACAGAAGGCCAGACAAAGTGCCAGCAGATACTCACAGAAGGCCAGACAAAGTCCCAGCAGCTAGTCACATAAGACCAGACAAAGTACCAGCAGCTAGTCACATAAGACCAAAGTGTCAGCAGCTACTCACAAAGCCAGACAAAGTGCCAGCAGCTAGTCACATAGACCAGACAAAGTGCCAGCAGCTAGTCCAATAGGACCAGACAAAGTGCCAGCAGCTACTCACAGAAGGCCAGACAAAGTGCCAGCAACAGTCACATAAGATCAGACAAAGTGCCAGCAGCTACTCACATAAGACCAGACAAAGTGCACAGCAGCTAGTCACATAGAGACCAGACAAAGTGCCAGCAGCTACTCACAAAAGGCCAGACAAAGTGCCAGCAGATACTCACAGAAGGCCAGGACGTAGGTCCCGCGGTGGACAGTCTGCAGGTAGTTGCCGTCTGTGCTCCAGTCCAGATGGTTCAAAGCTTGCGTCCCTCTGATCTTGTTGGACTTCTTGTAGGAAAACCCGTCCCGACTCACCCGGAACAGGTAGACGCTCCCGTTCTGTGAACCGATGGCGATCATGTCTCCCGCTAGAAGGGAAAAAAAAGTCAATATCCGGATAACTGCTGGCATCCAGCGAGACGGGTCAGGGGATACACGCTTAACCGGGAACACTATTAACCAATATATTAGATACACGATTACCCTGGTCTATAGATAAATGACTACCCGGGATAGCAGACACGATTTAACAGTAAATCACATACACAATTATCCGGGATATCAAACACACGGCTAACCGATATATCAAATACATTATAAATAAGAGATAATGATAGATAATAGATAGATACAGACTAACCAATACATTAGATACACAATTACCCGGGTATTAGATATACAGCCAACCGGGTTATAGGTTATGTTTTAAACAAATATTAGATACACGTTTAACCGGGAAATTAGATACAGATTAACTGAGGTATCGTACAAGCTCGGTGTGTGAGTAAATTAGCTACCTGGGTTGTATCCTATACAGCTCAGGGGGGAGCCGCACACCCGTATCGTACACAGCTCGGTGTGTGAATAAATGTAGCTACCTGGGTTATATCCTATACAGCTCAGGGGGGAGCCGCACACCCGTATCGTACACAGCTCGGTGTGTGAGTAAATTAGCTACCTGGGTTGTATTATACACTCAGGGGGCCCACCGTATCGTACACAGCTCGTTGTGAGTAAATATAGTACTGGGTGTATCCTTACAGCTCAGGGGCCACAACCCGTATCGTGACACAGCTCGGTGTGTGAGTAATGTAGCTACCTGGGTTGTATCCTATACAGCTCAGGGGGAGCCGCACACCGTATCGTGGCCGCAGGGCCCCACTTTCCGCGTTCAAACCACCAGGTGACCCTCGGTGCTGCCGCAGCCAGCGCCACGCCGAAAGGGTGGAGGTCAGCGAAACACACTGTACGCGATCTGGAACATACACACGTGTGCCATGTAGCACACATACATGATCCGTGTAACGCACCCTGGTGTGAGATATAGTTCAATCTTCGTAGCTAGAAAAGCTACCAGATATAATTTCACGTATATGTCATACGTCAAGTCTTGTGATCTATCTGCAGCTGCCACTATTTGTTTTTCAGCACCGCGTCTTACTACCCGTTAGGTTTATACGCCTATGTACTAAATTACGCTTATGGTTTTTAGGGATTAAGAAGGTTATTTTAAAGGAAGTATACCCACATTTGCGTGGAATGAGGGTGGAAAAGTATGTAAAAAACCATCTCAGTGCATCTGACCAGATTGAACCTGGATCCCTTCGTCATCAGTAGCGCGTTAGACCACACGGCCACACCGAAGGGGTAGCTCACACTATTAATGGATATTAGCTTTACCTTTAAACTAACACTATAATATAGTTAATGTTTATCAACGTTGGCCACAAAACTATATTTATACACACTGTTTGGAAAATGATCGCTCATATTTTTAATTGATGCTAAAAGTTGCATCGTGCGCCGAGATGAACGTAATCGACATCGCGAAGCAAACACATGCAACTCCTGGGAATGACCTCCCATGGTGCTCAACTCAAGACCCCATGTTCGTGGGTTCAAACCCAGCTGGGGTCGACGGATTTTTCTTGAGCGATAAAAATCAGCAGCACAACTTCCTTCGGTGGGGAAGTAAAGCCGTCGGCTCATGTCGATAGTGACATGTAAAATACCCCTGGAAGGTATATGAGATAACCTTCCCAGAAAAATTGGTAGCCCCCTTTCTCTATTGCTCATAGAAATTCTTGCTCGCCGATATAATCAGTCGGTTAAGAAAGTGCAAGTTGCATACTTCAAATAAATAAAAATGACCTGCCATGACAAAAAAGTGTTACTGTATAGCTAGTCACCTGGGTGCTCCAGATGAGTTTCTGTCTGTTCCACAGCGCGATATTCTTGTCGTGGCCGGCGGTGGCGAACAGTTCGTCGTCAGGGTGTACGGCCAACCCCACAGTTGCCGACCGTGACCAAACACAACCTACAATGACGTTACACGACAAATATATTTTATGAAAACTTTAAAAAGCAAATTTCTTTCGACAGTGATTCCCAGAGTTTTTTTTATACGATCAATTTTCATCACTTTTAATAAAAAATAATGCAATAAATATTATACACCGAGGCTGTACCCAAAAAGTTAAACAAATATTAAAGAGGAAACCACAATTTCAGAAAGAGACAAAACCTGTCGGAGAAATTTTTTGAGTTTAAATCAACAGATTTTTATTTTGTTTAAAAATATAAAATAAACGCGTTCTAACTTATAATATTATTGCATTAACGTTTATACATTTTCAATAGTGAGGAAATTTGTTATATATATATATATTTTATGCTAGCCGATGAATACACGGATGATATTAAGGCAGACTTCCCTATGTCATAAGAAAATGGTTGAGCTTTCCAAACTGTAGATTTTTATAAGAATAACCGAACGCCTGAACTTTCAGCACAAGAAAAAAACATCTCATTGATTAATTTTTCGCTCTCACTGAGGTTTGAACTCGAAGCCCCTACCTGGTTGAATCTCCTCTGTAGTGAGCCTTCCATGATGTTGTTCCTGGTGGTCCCTACATAGATGTTCCCGTCGTTCCTTCCAGGCCGTTGAGGATAGATGCTCCTCACACCTCCTGCTGACTCGGGAAGCTGCAAACGAGATGAGTCGATAAAATAACAAAGATGTCGTTTGCGCCCAGAAGTGATAACATTTTACCATATTATTAGTGTTATCTCCAGAGGTCCCGGGTTCGATTACAGATCCTCTGTGTAGCAGTGGGTCTAGAACAGGGTCAAACTCAGCCTGGTGAGGACAAATTAGGAGCTACTTGAATAAAGAAGTAGCGTCTCCGGTCTAGAAAACTGTTGAGCTCGTTGAGCTGACAAAATGACACCCTTTATCTGAAGAAGTTTTCACCATCGTCGCCAATCAAAGACGGCCACTCGGTAGGCATAGTTTGATTGCGGACTAATGACATGGAGTTATTTTTAGTGTTATTAGATTGGTATTGATAAAAGTAATCAAAAGTGTAAACTGTAGCTCACAAGACTCCGTGAAAATAGATCTAGCAACTTTTGTAACTGTCATATAAGGTTCTTTCTATAAAATTCGAACAGTAAATAGAGAGATTATTCTCTGTTCAACTGCCCCTGCTGGCTAAACACTCGATTATCCTCGGGAAAATCTCGTTCTACGGCTCCTACAGTAGCTCCATGGCTTCTTTGGTGCTGACTGGCAGTTCACAGCTGAATTCTGACAGTCAACATTTAGGTATATACCTAAATTTTGACTGTCAGAAGGGACAGCTGCTAAACACATGTTTTTTGCAGATCATATGGTTCGGCGTAGGGATACATAATTTGGTCTGGTAGCTTTTCAAAGCCGTCAGCTATCAGCTGTGAGCTGTCAGTCAGCACCAAAGAAGCCATGGGCCTACTGTAGATTAAAAGCCTTTCCTACTTGAACACTAAATATTATTTACCACGTCCTTGTGTGTTTTTATAAATCCACTTGGAAGCAAAGAATGATTGAATTACTACCTAAAGGTAACCGCCGGTTCTTGTCTTCAGGACGGTGGCGATGACTGACTGACCTTGGTCTCTGTGATCTTCTTGTAGTTCTGCAAGGAGTCCCAGGCCACTATCTTGCGATCTTTCTCTCCTCCGGAAAGAAGGGTGCCTTCCGACAGCATCACGAGAGAGCTGATGCCTTTGTTGTGCGCCTGAAAAAAACACTCCACATTTTAACTTTACAGACAATACCTCGGTCTATCTGTCTGACCAGAGCGCTTATGAAAGTCGAAAATCGACAAAAGTTGAAGCATAATAACCTTTATTTAGCTTGTAAATGCATTAGGTCAGCCAACAAACATATGTAACTAAGTATATAACACTTGCGATATGAACACTGTCATTACACTGCTATCGCAAAAATAACCGTTTCAGAACAGGAGGACGCGTCATCAACACAGTAAAATATGCGGATGATCTAACATTGCTGGCCAAAATTGAAGAAGAGTTGCAAGAAATTATGGACCTGCTAGTGAAGATAAGGAAAAGATATGACATGAAGATCAACACTGAGAAGTCAAAAGTGATGGCGATATCAAAAAAAACGAAGAGTCGATGAAGAGTATAGCACCGGATAGTAAGACGCGGTGTTAAAAAAAAAGAGCCTATGCAAATCAAAATTGGAGACCAGGTTTTGGAAAGCATTGAGCAGTTCAAGTACCTGATAAGTTTGGCGGCAAAGGATGCCTACTGAACCAAGGAAATCAGGTCGGGGATCTCCAGGGACGAAGAAGCTTTCAAAAAGAAGAGGTTACTTATGACCAGCAAGTTGAGTTTGGAACCGAGGAAGAAACTGATGGAGCAGAAACTTGGACTCTCAGGCAGTTGGAAAAGAAATACTTGGAGAGCTTTGAAATGTGGTGCTGGAGAAGATTTGAGAAGATCAGGGCGATAGACAGGGTGACAAATGGAGTAGTCCTAAGATGAGGCGATGAGAAGAGAAGAAGAGAACCATTTTGGATTACACAATCAAGATGGACACTGCAGAGAAGAAAATATTAAATTAATTTGAAATGTGGTGCTATAGAATGATCTTGAAAGTAAAATGGGTCAATACAAAAAGCAAATGAAAAAGTTTACCGAAGAATAGATGAAAAATGAATCTTGTTGAAGATGTTAAAAAAAAAGAAGAAACATACTGATTGGCCACATCTTGAGACTTGAGGAACTGCTACAAATTATATCAGAAGGATATATTGAAGAGAAGAGAAGCAGAGGAAGATACCAACTACACTTTTTGACCAGTTTATTGAAGACGTTGGATGCAAGGCATACCAAGAACTGTATTGGAAAGTAGAAAGGAGATCAGAATAGAGAACAACTACAAACCGATCTTGATGACCATAGATAGATAGAATAATACTAAGATTTATCAAGTTTAATAATTTAATACAATTATTAAACAATTTCAAACAAAACTAACTACAATTAAGTTAAGAGCTACATGTAGAAACCTAAATATTGACTAACTTTGTGTTGATTCACGTAGTCTGCATTATAATGTTGACTCATGATCATTCCCAGTGGTGATGTAATCGTTACGTATTGAAATTAAATAGTTGATTTGATAAATATTATTTTAAATTTATGAAACGCATGTAAGGTTAGGTTAAGGTCGGTTAGGTAAGAACCATGATAACGATATTATAAACTATTGAAGGTTTGAAGAGGGAACCACCATTAAATATCCTGAATTCCCCTAATACTTGGGATTCCCACAAGATTATGCAGGCAGCACTAACCAGCTGAGGGTTGAATGTATGCCCAACCGCGGATGGACAGGGATCACATCAAGCATACTTTAGAGGTGTTCACCTAAGAAGACGAAAGTACATAAGCTGACCCCTGAGTCACCGGTGGATGTGATGTAAATGGTAGCTAATTGTTTTTCAATTATTTCCACACGTCCATCACAGACTCTGCCTTAAAATATGAGTGAAGAATGACCCTGAGCACGAGACAAATCCTGGATAGCTCAATGGTAAGAACATTGGTGCGCTAAGCCAAGGGATCTCGGGTTTCATTTTTCAAATTGACAAATTATTCTTCTATGAGTTCTGACTCAGCAAAATGAGTGTGAGATAGCTCAATACACAACTTACATATGATTAAATATAAAATAAACTCGACAGTATATATATAATTATTGTAGAGTTTTATTTATATATATATATTTTACCTCAAACTCCATCCGCACAAAATAAGCGCCATCGCTGTCGACGGAATAGACGGTGATGAACCCATCCCCATCAGCTGTAACTACGTCTCCATCTTGCTCGAACTGAATACTGGTCACGTGGGTTCGGGATGGCTAGGGGAGAGGGATGAATTACGTCATTGGTGGTCAGTACACTTCTAGGATACAGGGGAAAAATGGGGGAGTCACATAATACACATTTTCCAGAACATTAACTTTTAAATCTCAAACACTATAAGATCCCAGTAAATAAGGTGTTATATTAATTTAAATATGACAGAGATCTCTTTTAGTAATAATCTCAAAAGCATTAGAAAAGTCTCATGATTGTCTAACAGATGGCAGCACTTTAATATTGGAATAGAGGACTATAAATACCTCGTACATGAATATGTTGTTAATTATAATAATGAAACCCGCATCGGTGAGCAGGTGGAATAAGGTGTCAACTTAGTTTGGTCTGGTTGGCTGCTGATTTTAAGGTTGGGGTTCTAATCCAAGCTAGGCGTACTGGGCTATTTAAGTTACAAATAATTAAGCTCGAATGTTATGCAGGGGACTCACCACTAAGGGTGGAATCAATTGTGAGACAGTCTATTTAAAATCAATATATATTATTGAATAAAATACAAAGTGTTGGTTACTAAAGCATTTAAAAATTCTACTAATTTTAGCACTAAATATTTTTTTTCTAAGCAATTCGTTATCTGGATTAAAATATTTAAGTAATTTAGTAGACCAAATTTACTATGGACTTATCCATAGAACACGTAACGCTTTTGGAGGTAAAGGGGGGGAGGGCAGTTCTAGTGTAGGTATACTTGGTGGTCCCATGGGGTGAAAGGGGTGTATAACTGTGTTATGTAACAGAGATCTTATACTTAAGTAATAATGTTGAAAAAACTATTTTGACTGTCCATGTATTCACCGTTAGTTAATATATTCATGCATAACATCCGATTATAATTAGTATTTAATCTTTGAGTCCCTCTCTTTTAGTTGCCACAAAAGCTTCCCTGTTAAATAAATGCATTCACTCCCGAGGTAGCTATGTAACACAGGTTGGAGGGGTAAGACTAATATCTATTTGATGTAAATGGGGCTGTGGGGAGTTTGAAAGGTATACAAAGAGAAGAAACCAGCATAAAATGGTTTATGGATGACCCATATATAGATTACAACGACTACAACTGTATCAAGTGTAGTATATTTTTATCTCACGGCGCCAATAAGATCGAACGAACCTTTTCAACGCCCCGTGTATTTGATGATAATACACTCCGCATTACATAAGTGTATCAAGTATAGTATTATATTTATCTCACGGCGTCGGTAGATTGAAAAAACCTTTTCAACGCCTTATGTATTTGAAGATAATACAACCTGCATTACACGAATGTATCAATTTCAGTATTCTATTTATCTCACGGCGTGAGTAGTTAGGAAAAAACCCTCTTCAACGCTCCGTGTATTAATAATGCATCCCGCATTACACAAATGTATCAAGTGTAGTATTATATTTATCTCACCGCGTCATTATTTTTACATTTCGATTTTCATTTTTTTTTGAGGAAGATGATGGTTAAGTTGTTTGAGAGATGACAGTAAACAACACCAATGGGATAAAATCACCTTCATAGAAAGGCCCACTGGGATTAAACTTTGTCCCTCGTGGTTCAAAGTCACAAGTGGTAATCACTCATTAAAATGTAGCTGTTAAGAGCCTGTCTCACCCCAATGGACCAAACCTATATATATATGTATATATATTGTGTATACATAAATATATATACATACATGCATATATACATACATATATATACTGCACATACATATATATACATACTGTACATATATATATACATACTGTATATACATATATACTGTACATATATATACATACTGTACATATATATACATACTGTACATATATATACACATAAATACACATACATACATATATACATACTTACATTAAACATTATACATACTGTACATACTTACAGTACATACTTATATACATACTTTACATACATATATATACATAAATACATATATATAACTACTTACAGTAAATACATATATATACTGTACATACATACATATATACATACTGTACATACTTACAGTACATACATATATATACTGTACATACTTACAGTACATACATATATACATACTGTACATACATATATACATACTATACATACTTACAGTACATACATATATACTGTACATACAGTACATACATATATATACTGTACATACTTACAGTACATACATATATAATACTATACATACTTACAGTACATACATATATACATACTATACTTACTTACAGTACATACATATATACATGCTGTACATACTTACAGTACATACATATATACATACTGTACATACTTACAGTACATACATATATAGGCCTACATACTGTACATACTTACAGTACATACATACATACTGTACGTACATATATACACAAATACAACATATATACATACTTACAGTACATACATATACACATACTGTACATACTTACAGTACATACATATACACATACTGTACATATATGCATAATCACGCCGTTTCCTTATGGGGTAGTCAAGAAACTGTGCATATAGATCAAAATCAAACAACTTCGTACTAAATCCATCCTCACTAACTTTCTCCACACTTCCCTGTCCTTGTATTCTCCCTTCGCTTCAACAACATCCATACACCGAGCTATACATGCTCTTTTATTCTTAAAACTCTTGATGTTTCTTTATTTAACACATTCGTCTACAACATTTAGCAACGTCTTACATGACCTACCCCTTCCTTTTGATCCACTATTTACGATATTTAACCTAAGCGCATTGTCTCAGCTACATAGAGAGCCACCTTAACTCTCCTGTACGAGGTCATCTGAACCGGAAAATGAAGTCAGTGTTTCCGTTACCGGTTTGATGATATCCGTGCGCTCAAAGAAACCATCCTTGCGTCTAGTCCAGAAGGTGAGGTGACCTTTGCCGTGCGTGATGAGAAGGTTGTCGTCCAGGGGATGGAACGACGCTCCCGTCAGATCGTCGTGAAGCGTCTGTAACACAAGTGCTCCAGTGGGATCAACGGGGACAAAACGTGCGATATCTCTTCTGCGGGTCACTTCAAAACTTGGACAACAAGATGGCGTATTACCATTGGCTAAGACAAAATATATCTTACAGTGTCTTAGTGTCTTGAGTGAAAGAGTGTCTTGTGTTATTTATAAATATGCCAGAGTTAGTTCATAAATAATCCGGTGTTCTTGATTATTACTAGCATCGAAATAATCTAGAATCGATATTAATATCACTATCTTCGATAACTCAAGTTCTAGATTTAAAATCCATGAAAGTTCTGGTATTAAAACCAAACTGCGGAGTTTAGAATTGAGGATTTTTAATTGTGTTCTTCATTAGTTTACCTACCGTTTAGTTTAGGTGATGAAAAGTATTAAATGTATTCAAAATGCACGCCCTTTGTTCAAGTGATTTAACACAGCTTAAGTATGACTTTTATTTTTTACTATTCAGACTTTTATTTTTAGAAAAGGTATTACAGTAAAATAAATAAATAAATAAATACAATTTTAAATGTTGAGGAGTCGAAATCTATAGCAACATGAATCAGGTCATCTATAGTTATTTAAGATAGTGAGTAACTAATACTAATGCTTCTCAGCTCTACTTCAATCAGTATTAAATCATATTCTTTAAGGAGGCCACCCCGGTAAACAATAAATTGCCGTGCAGACGTTCATCTCTAACGCAATATATAAATTCTATAATGTGTTATTTCAAAATATGGTTTACGCCAAAATAAAGTTTAAGGATTCAAACAGGCCTCCTTTCCCTTAAACACCTTATAGTTTGAGTTTCATTAATAAAAAAAGTGAAAATGTGACACTAGTTCATTTTAAACGACTTTTAAAGCATTTTAGTATTTTAAAGATCAAGTTTCAAATTAATTAAGTGAAAGCCACCAATCTTATTATTGTTATGAAAGCTTTAGCAAATTTTGTTTCCATTCTTATTCCACTCATGGTAAAATCCCTACGGACACCCACGCTAACAAATATAAAACAATACTATAGGAACTAGTCGCTCGGTAAATTACGTGAAAAAGTGTAGTTCTCAAAACTATTCCCCACCACCTCAAAAATTATAATATTCCGCGAATAAAAAATAAATTATATGGTGCACTGCACATACTTTATCTTTATTTCATCTTAAAATAGATACATTTACTAAAAACTCGTAAGATTTGTGAAACGAAATAATTTACATTGTTGCAGAAACACACTACCAAAAGCATGGATGAAATAATAAACACTGTTACATAAACAGTGAGAAAAGAGGAATATTTTGGTTCTTCAAAGAGCATAACAATCAATTTAAATTTCAAAGTGCTTCATAAAAATATGTAATTGTTTGGTTATAGTTCAGAAACTATTGGTTTTATAAAAAAATATATTTCAAGTAAAAGCATTTTACTTTTAATTTTAAAACAACCTCACAATGTTAAGTTATTTCGTATCTGAAATAGTTGGGGAGATATGATAAAAATTGGAAATTTCCACTTATGTAAATTACCCTAAAAGTTATTCTAACGGGAAAATTAGAATAGCCATTTTGTTTGTCTGTAATGTTAAACAATAATTAGATACAGAATTTAATCAAAATAGTTAGGGCGGAGTTTGAGAAAATCTACCTTTACTACTACCGAACTACCCTTAATTTTAGGGTTGGATACATAATTCCAGAATTCCTTTGGAGGCATTTTATAATTACCCTAGATACTAAATTTTAGCTCAATCGGTAAAATGGTTTTGGATCTAGGCTGAGATACAGACAGACAGACAGACAGACAGAAAGACAGATGGAATCGTGAAAACCACTTTTTCGCTCTCAACATTTATCAAAATCTCGAATTAGATTTTTTTGACGATCACAATACTACTCTATCCAAGGGGTCAAGAGAAAGTAATGACAGGATAGATTTTTGCTTTCAACCCTGTGTAGCCTTTTGGCTCGAAAACTATTGGAAGCTGAATAATAAAATAATTAAATCAGAATTTCCATACGCTACCAATATATCTTCGCCAGACCGGATACTGCACTAATTATATCCGAGGGGCAAGAGAAGTAACCTTGACCCTAGACAGGATAGTCTCCCCCAACCCCCTCACCCTCTAAGTCAACGTGACCTTGAGCTAAGGATCAACCATCGATCCACATTAGAGTAGTAAGGGCGGTAGCACAATGTTGGGGGGGGGGGGGGAAATAACATTAATATGTGTTTTAATAGGAATGTGCTTATAAAACGATACATTCTCAGTTTAAAAATTGTATGTGGTGGTGAAGGTCTCATTTTGAACCGGAAATGAAGTTTGAAACAAGTGAAGCAAAGACGTAATTGAAGTCGAAAGCAAGGTTTTTGTGTTGTCACATAGCACAACTTTTAATTTTTAAATTATCTATCAGGTGCATCTACAGTAGGTAACGAGAAAGACTTGGAGGAAAAACAGAGAACATATTATTATTTTATACTGACATATCTGAATTTATATATTCTTGAACAATAAATGTCATTTAATCACTTGTAGGTGTTAAAATACTTTTTAGTAGTTGTCATTTCAATTTCCTTACTTCTAGTGCTGGCCAACAGTCGTAAGACATATGACAGGCCAGCACTGAAAATTGCACAAGTACCTTCTAAATATATATAATTACATGATAAAATAAGATAAACAATCATAGATAGGTAATTATATGATATACTGATGAATAGTTGCGAAAAAATAGAAAATAATAATGATAATAATAAAAAACAATAAAAAACTAAATACTAGTGAATTTAAAAAAATAATTATTATATTGAAGTTATCTTCTCTCTTCAAAATTTCAAAGATGCGGAGATTAGTGTGGGAGTCGAAGTCGAAGTCGAAGGAGAATCGACCTTCGAAATTTCGAAACTTCACATGACCCTTAAAAAAATAGTCGCCCACTAGAGAAATTAGGAAGAGTCAAAGTGTGTCAAAGTTTTTGAGACAGTGAATGATGCCATGCCCATTTGTTTCCGTGTTGTGGTAAAACCAACCTCAGTACACCCGACCGATATTCGAACCTCAATCTCCCCGTCATCGGAAGTCTAATCTACTGCGAGAATAGCGCCTTAGACCATGCGACCACTGAAGTGGGCTGTGATATAATTGATAAAGTCATGCTGGACTCTAGAATGTCATTAAGCCAAGTAATGTATCCCTGTCTGTACACGCCCTATTGAATAAAGTTCAATGCTGACCAAGCCTCCTTTAGGGTTCGGCCAGACTGACAAGCGTGCGAGTGATCGAGCGCGCAAGCAATTAGGTGGCCAAACTGGCGGGCGCTTAGTTAGCAGATAGCTCTCGATAGTTGTTGACGAGGATGCTCCGAGTCTTGACTCAGTAAACTGAGGGTGGTTTTTGACAAGTGATTTATTGTTGTGGTTTTCTCATCATCTCTCCACGCTAATGGCGATTCTTATTCGTAAAGGCCTACTTTGATAATATTGAAGTATTTTAACGTATCAGTTATATATATATATACACACATATAGGTATGGTTTATGATCTTACCAATTAAATTAGGCCGTTAGTAGCAAGTGTGCTAAACCTATCGATATTAATAAAAATGTCAAAATGAGAAGTTTTCCTACCACTCAATGAACCAACACACAATAATTTTGCCTAGCACCTGTAAACTAGACTGTAACAGCTCGAGCGCGTGCGCTTGAAAAATAGATCCAGTTCTATCTTTCAAGTGTGCGCGCTCAGTCGCTCGCTCCAGTCTGGCCACCTCTCATTACAACCAATGTGTTCTATTTTATATTATAGTCGCTCGCTCGCCCAGTCTGGCCGACCCCTTTAGAGTGTATCGTTGCCAATTATTCCTAGATGAAGGATCTGTTCCTCCCTAATTGGTCAAGAGGACACGATAATTAAGGAGAAGACGACACCTTCTAGTTGGCCATCGATTGGAGATAAGCTCTTTCTCCTAAGATCCATTAAACCGTACGGACTTGGCTTCGACTCCAGGCGCGGGAAAGGGTCCCGGCTGTCGTGTGCGACAGAGGACAATCTGTTCACTAGAGTCTCGAACTTTGGACACGTTAATTTCAGTAATATTCACAATAGTTGTAGTAAGGAGAAATATGAATGTATAATATAAGGAAGGTACTTGGATGTTGCAATTACTTAAATTGATTGGTATAACTTGTTGGTCGATTAAAACAAGATAAAATAAGAAATATAACATGAAGATAACCTATTTAAGGGAAAACCTAATTTATTATGAATTAAGTCAATTAAAACAGATACAATAAAATTTCTAAAAATCATCAGTGAGATTGTTACAATAATAATGTTCTGAAATTATAAATTAGCAGAAAATAAGGAAAGGATAATAATCTGTGATGATACAGTATTTTAAGTAATAGCAGGTTATAGGATTAGCTGATGAGCAAAATTAATAGTGGAAAATTGCAATTGACTATATTGGAGTTATCAAACAATAAAAACGTTAAAGACTATTAAAAAATTTGAATAAGTTTTAAATAAAAATTCTAGGTTATATGAAAACTATAATCTAGTCAATCGCAAGTTTCCACTATTCATTTTGCTTATCAGATAATCCTATAACCTGCTATTACTTAAAATACTGTATCATCACAGATTATTATTTTTTCCTTGTTTTCTGCTAATTTATAATTTCAGAACATTATTATTGTAACAATTTCATTGATGATTGTTTAGAAATGTTATTGTAGCTGTTTTAATTGACTTAATTCATGGTAAATTAGGTTTTCCCTTAAAAAACTATCTTCATGTTATGTTTCTTATTTTTTCTTGTTCTAATCGACCAAAGAAATTATACCAATCAATTTAAGTAATTATAACATCCAAATACGTTCCTTATATTATACATTGGACACGTTAGCTAGCGTGCGGGTTACTGACATATGTTCAACAGGTTTGTTAAGTATTTACTTAGCATAGTTCAAACACCATCACATTTAATGTAGCCATTTCTGTAGATTAGTAGCACTGTGCAAGAAACAACATCAAAACTTATTTAAATTTGTCTCGTGAGTTGCTTCCGTTCCCCATTACCAACCTGACAAAAAAAAAGACAGTAAAAGGGGGTAGGGTAGCACCAGTACATATAATTACCCTTTGCTCGTGGAATAATTTCCATATTCAACAGTACTATCTGTGTGAAAAATATAGGTTTTCAAAGATGAAATACATACTGTACCATCTCGTTACAGCTCAGTCTTATCTGATAAGCATTTATAATCGATGTTGATGTTGAAGTTGGGGATTACTAAACTTTAAGCCACAATCAAGTGTTAGTATCTCTCCTAGAAATAATTCCAAATCTCTCACTTTTTCCTCAAAATCTGACTAAATATTTATATTATGTATTTTTAAACCTCGAATTTTGGAAATGATGGACCAGCTGGTGGAGATCAATGCTGAGAAGCTAAAGTAATGGGGATTTCAAAAAAAGGAAGAGCTGCTGAAAATCAAAATTGTAGACCAGGGTTTGAAGTACATAGAGCAATTCAAGTATCTGGGAAGTCTGCAGACAAAGGATGCCTACTGCACCCAAAGAAACTAGGTCTAGGATCGTCATGGCCAAGGAAGCTTTCAACAAGAATGGGTTACTGCTGACAAGCAAGTTGAGCTTGGAACTGAAAAGAAACTGATGAAATTCTACATTTGGAGCATTGCACTGCGTGGAGCAGAAACGTGGACTCTTAGGAAGATGAAGAAATACTTGGAGAGCTTTGAAATGTGGTGATATATAAAACTTGAAGAATATCAGGTGGACAGACAGGGTGACAAATTACTGAGTCCTAAGAAGAGTGGGTGAGAAGAGAACCCTTTTGGATGTGATTCTTCGTTACAAATCAAACTGGATCGGACACATCCTTAGGAGGGACTGTCTTCTGCACGACGTCATAGAAGGAAAGATTGAGTGAAAGAGAAGCTTAGGAGTAGGAAGATTCAAATATTGGATGACTTGAAGGAAAGAAGAAAATTCTGGGATCTAAATGTGTGAGCAGAAGACAGGAGGAATTGATGGTTTAAGTTAACTGACAAAAGGAATGGATCTAATGTAAGACAGAACACATAATAATAATATTGAAATAAATTGTTTAAATTTTGTTTTCTATCATATAATATGTATATATGTACGTGTGTGTGTATGTAATCACATAAGATCCTAGGTTTTACACCGTGTGGCGCTAATAAAAATATTTACTATCCAGCCTCTTTCAGAAGAAAGGTTTTCCAACCCTTGGACTATGACATGGAAGTTGTACGTCGAGTCAATTGATATAAAATTTGTAAACTAGAGCAATATATTTAAAATATGAGGTAATTATTTTCGAAAATGATTCCAGATTTCTTCCGAACTAGTTCAAATTATTTATAAATAAAAAATAAAAGTTTGTACACTGATGATAAGCTTTTTTTTTTCAAATATAAATGCACGAGGGATAACTTTTAAAATCTAGATTAATTTTTCATATAATTTTTTATTTGAGGTATTTAACGTGCATTGTATGAACTGACTAATCATATCAGCACAAGACTTACAAACTAGCTTAAATCTAGAATAGACACAACACCCCGGACCCTCAGCCATTGATTCATCAGTGTTAAAGAGGAAACCTCAATTTCACAAATTATAGTTTTTTAGGTCATGCCGAGGATCGAACCCAGGACCATTAGTTCAGTAGGTAGACATGCTACCGACGGAGATAAGTTGCTGGACTTATTCTACTTGGATTTAAAATTTAAATTTCTAAAATATAAACGCTAAAGTTAAGAGCTATTATTGCAAAAAAAAAAAAAAAGGCACATGTTACGTAAAACGGGGCTGCGAGAGTTCCCAGTAAAGCTGGGAGTTAAAAGTGTCCTCTTACCGCCACCTTCCCTAGGAGATGCCCCCACTGCCATTGCCACACGGACAATATCCTCTCCCTTCCCCCATCAACGGCCAACACGTAGCTTCCACCGTTCTGAAACACAACAAAACCACGTCAATCTCAGCCTTTCATTGGACCTGCAGATTACAGATCTCCCACTTTCGTCAGACTTGCAAAACACAAGAGATTGGGACTATTTCTCTAGCATTGGGGTTATCCACCTTGTTACGATTACAGACGCCCCAATATATTCCCATAGCTGCTGCGCCAGACTGTCGAAATCATCATCATCATCATCATTAGTCTTATTAGGTAGGAGTATGACTTCAAAATATGTTACTAGTTTGGTTTTACTTTTCAAATGGAACAGAACAGCTGAAAGAAAGTCATAAGGATTTTATCATATTTATTTATTACTACTAGTACCACCTCCTCCTCCTACCTCTTCCTACTACTAGTATCCCTACCTCCTCCTTCCTCTTCCTACTACTAGTATCACCGCCTCTTCCTACCTCTTCCTTCTACTAGTACTACCTCATTCTCCTACCTACTCCTACTGCTTCCTCCCATCTACTTCTACTACCTCCTCCTCCTAATACATATTCCTCCTCCTACTTCTCTGACTACTTAAACTATCTCCTCCTACCTACTCTTATTCCCACTACTACCACCAAGTCATCCGTTTACCTCCTTCCCATCAGACTATTACCCCCTCCTCTGAATACCTCTTCCTACCTACTCCTCCTACTTCTAACACCCCATCCTCCTACCTTCTCTTACTACCTACTCCTCTTCCTATTACTATCTCCTACTACTGGTACCACCTCCTCCCACCTCCTCCTCCTAATACCCCCTCCTAATGAGGCGTGTGCCCTCACCAGCTGCGAGAAGGCGACAGCAGACACCCCCAGGTCGAACTCTCCCATGCCGAACACGTACAGGGTGAGCAGCGTCTCCGTGCTCCAAATACGGATGTGGGCCTGAGTCTTCCGGTTCCGGCCGGCGCGCTGTCCGGACGCTACCATCTCCCTGGAAGGGTGCAGGTCCATGCTGTGGGGGGTGACACAGGAAACATTACATGAACACTACCTCGTCACGGGGTGAGGAAACCCCCCACACATGACCCAAAGACGGACTCAGGGAGGCTCGGGATTTGGAACTTTCATCTTCGCGATTAAGAAGATAGAGGAGATGATTTCTATGTAGGTGGACACTGGTTTGACACCCAAACTAAAGTAACAAACTTAGCTATATTTGTCATGATTTCCATCTATGATAATAATAATACTAATAATAATCATAATACTGGGGCTTGAATAGTTAACGTGTGGTTTAGAAACCAAGTGTTGTTCAATATATCGGCCTTCTAACAAGCTTAATCCAGTTATAAAATTTACCAAAACAATTTTCAGGTGTTTATAAGTAAAGTCATGTGATCAATGGCATAGATCATATCAATATTTATGAAATACTATTACTAATATTATAAAGTAAAATACTCTCGATGTTGCTCAACAAAAATAGGTTTATATTTATAACAAAACTCTTGTGAGAATACTTGTATGAATTAAAATGTTATATTGTGTATATAAAAACGAAGACAAGCGCTAGTGGATGAATAATAATTTTTTTTGACGTTAAAGACCTGTCTTGGACTTTCAAACCACTCATTTATTAAGATTTACGTACTGTGTAGTTTATCTGTGAATATACTTTGTAGTTTATCTGTGACTAACCACTGAATATACTTTGTAGTTTATCTGTAACTAACCACTGAATATACTTTGTAGTTGATGTGTGACTCACCACTGAGTGTACTGTGTAGCTTATCTGTGACTCACCACTAAATATACTGTGTAGTTTATGTGACCCACCACTGAATGTAATGTGTAGTTAATCTGTGACTCACCACTAAATATACTGTGTAGTTAATCTGTGACTCATCACTGAATATATTCTGTAGCTTATCTGTGACTCACCACTGAATGTACTGTGTAGTTAATCTGTGACTCACCACTGAATGTAATGTGTAGTTAGTCTGTGACTCACCACTGAATGTCCTCCGTGTGTCCCGTGTAGTGTCTCTGGGACTCCTCGTCTCTGTCGTACAGCACGGCCACCCCCGCCACGAAGTACAGTAGCTCTCCTGTCGGCAGGACCCACAAGTTCCGTCGCGAGTCTGTGCCTCTGTACCCGTAACTGCACGCGAACCCGTCAAGGAATATAATCACAATAGTGATATATATATACTAGCACGACATAAAACATCCGGTACATAATAAAACACCGTCTACATGTTATGTATCCGTAAGAAGAAATTTACTCCACAGTAGACGATTGCTCTTTACACTTATTCCCGATCAATAAGGTTTGTAGGTGACCTGGTGGTCTAAGGTTAAGGTGTCGGACCTCTGTGCTGGTGGTCCGGGCTTCAATCCTAGGTCCCGGCCCATATTTATCTGATTGCCAAACCCTTCCTTCACCTCTGAAAAGACGTGTATTAATCACAACTTGTGAATGTGAGGAATGCCAGGCCTCCACCGTGGTTCGGATCTCACGTTAAACTGTAGGTCCTCCATTTCATCTCCAATCACCCTAACCATTACACATTATCGTAAGTGCGTATAAACCGAACGGGTAGTAAGACGCGGTGCTAATAATAATAATAATCGCCTAAATCTAAATGTCCTATTTGTCCTTCTTTCATATACCTATCTTACTAGTTGGTCCGCCCCGGTATGTTACGCCCCCGGTACCCTACCCCGCTGGGTGTCCCACCGCACTCTGGATCTAATGGTCCTCAGATTGGCAAGAGCCCCAGAGGGGGTGAGTATACCCCCTCTCCACCACCTGGAGGTGCCCTACCAGAGATTTCGCTACGATTACTACCCACAATATCACCACCTATGGACTTACAACTAAACGTAACCTAAAGGTAAAGGTATGCAGATCCAACCTGTAACCTATAAAGCGAAATCAGCCTAAACCCTCCCAAACCGGTTTAGCTCTTCTGCCAAACCCATTTAGATGGCCGCATGGTCTAATGATCGTAATAGACTGGACTGCCGATGACGGGGAGATCGAGGTTCAAATCCTGGTCCGGTGTACTGAGGGTGGTTTTCCCCTAAATGGTTTTCCACTCTATTTTCACGCAAATGATAGTACACTTCCTATAAATTCAACCTTCTCAATAGATTAGCGTAATTAGTACATATGTATATAATCCAAGCGGGTAGTAAAGGGCGGTGGTAAAAAAGAAATCTTCTGCCAACTTTGTGCAGGAGTTTGGAAACAGCCGAAAGACCATTTCCTCCTCGTTAGGGAAGGATACACCCAGTTGAGTTGCAGTCTTTTCTCCGGCGGCGCGTTGTCGTAAGGTGGGTGGTGCAATGGGGGGTAAAACGTTCGTCGGAGTCCTCGGATCGTCACCCGGACAGGCTCCTCTTTCATCACCTCCACCAACGTGTAGTCTAGAAAGGGATGAGAGAAGAAAACAAAGTCTTAACTTCCTTTGGGAACAAAATAATAACATTCTCTTTGTACAGAACAATATTAGATAACAGGCAGGATAAGGAAAATAAAATTTCTTTTTTTAAAGGACCAGAATATACTTTAAGAGGGAGTAGAAAAAACACACCTAGCAGAACCGGCTTCTTTTCTCTCATATACAAGCTTATCACGCAATTCGATCTCTCTGGCACTCATTTTATACTATTCCAAACGTTTCTTTTCTTGGTGCATTTTCTTTATTTTATTTTAAACAAAGAATTTCTTTAAGAAATTTTGGCAAATATAAACGCTCCCTTAAATGAGATGATCGGGAGTAAACACTCTATCAACTCGGCCTACCTTGCTTGGTTCCACTATGGTCTTGCTTATAAGATACGGCCATAGTGTAATCAGTCAAGGAAAGTCCACGCGCAACCCACCGTTCCCTCGCACGAGGTCCGTGTCGGCGTAAAGCACCCTCCCCCTGCTCTTGCTCCTGGCTCGTCGCTGCCTGCTGACGTCTCTGATGGTCAGATCCTCAACCAGGGGGCCGTGGGATGCTGCCCGGGACCTCGACCTCCTCACGGGAGACGATAGGCCGTAGTTGGAGCTCAGGTAGAACGTGTCCACGTCGGCGAACTCGTTTCTCAGCTGCGAGAAGCTGCGGACCTGCAACAGCGCACGTCACCATTAGCTTACAAGGGGGGTCCGCTAGACTCAGTACCAAGGGGGGGAGGTCCGCTAGACTCAGTACCAAGGGGGGAGGTCCGCTAGACTCAGTACCAAGGGGGGTCCGCTAGACTTAATACCAAGGGAGGAGGTCCGATAGACTTAATACCAAGGGAGGAGGTCCGATAGATTTAATACCAAGGGAGGAGGTCCGATAGACTTAATACCAAGGGAGGAGGTCCGATAAACTTAATACCAAGGGAGGAGGTCCGATAGATTTAATACCAAGGGGGGTGGTCCGATAGACTTAATACCAAGGGGGGTGGTCCGATAGACTTAAAACCAAGGGAGGAGGTCCGATAGACTTAATACCAAGGGGGGTGGTCCGATAGACTTAATACCAAGGGAGGAGGTCCGATAGATTTAATACCAAGGGAGGAGGTCCGATAGACTTAATACCAAGGGGGGTGGTCCGATAGACTTAATACCAAGGGGGGTGGTCCGATAGACTTAATACCAAGGGAGGAGGTCCGATAAACTTAATACCAAGGGAGGAGGTCCGATAGACTTAATACCAAGGGAGGAGGTCCGATAGACTTAATACCAAGGGAGGAGGTCCGATAGACTTAATACCAAGGGAGGAGGTCCGATAGACTTAATACCAAGGGGGGTGGTCCGATAGACTTAATACCAAGGGGGGTGGTCCGATAGACTTAATACCAAGGGAGGAGGTCCGATAGATTTAATACCAAGGGAGGAGGTCCGATAGACTTAATACCAAGGGGGGTGGTCCGATAGACTTAATACCAAGGTTGGTGGTCCGATAGACTTAATACCAAGGGGGGTGGTCCGATAGACTTAATACCAAGGGAGGAGGTCCGATAGATTTAATACCAAGGGAGGAGGTCCGATAGATTTAATACCAAGGGAGGAGGTCCGATAGACTTAATACCAAGGGGGGTGGTCCGATAGACTTAATACCAAGGGAGGAGGTCCGATAAACTTAATACCAAGGGAGGAGGTCCGATAGACTTAATACCAAGGGGGGTGGTCCGATAGACTTAATACCAAGGGGGGTGGTCCGATAGACTTAATACCAAGGGAGGAGGTCCGATAAACTTAATACCAAGGGAGGAGGTCCGATAGACTTAATACCAAGGGGGGTGGTCCGATAGACTTAATACCAAGGGGGGTGGTCCGATAGACTGAATACCAAGGGAGGAGGTCCGATAAACTTAATACCAAGGGAGGAGGTCCGATAGACTTAATACCAAGGGGGGTGGTCCGATAGACTTAATACCAAGGGGGGTGGTCCGATAGACTTAATACCAAGGGAGGAGGTCCGATAGACTTAATACCAAGGGGGGTGGTCCGATAGACTTAATACCAAGGGAGGAGGTCCGATAGACTTAATACCAAGGGAGGAGGTCCGATAGACTCAGTACCAAGGGAGGAGGTCCGATAGACTTAATACCAAGGGAGGAGGT
Source organism: Timema podura (assembly GCA_033556935.1). Lineage (NCBI taxonomy): Eukaryota > Metazoa > Arthropoda > Insecta > Phasmatodea > Timematidae > Timema > Timema podura. The sequence goes on from JAVRXN010000011.1 coordinate 76,526,981, forward strand.
CCAATAGACTTAATACCAAGGGAGGAGGTCCGACAGACTCAGTACCAAGGGAGGAGGTCCGATAGACTTAATACCAAGGGGGAGGTCCGATAGACTTAATACCAAGGGAGGAGGTCCAATAGACTTAATACCAAGGGAGGAGTCCGATAGACTCAGTACCAAGGGAGGAGGTCCAATAGACTTAATACCAAGGAGGAGGTCCGATAGACTCAGTACCATGGGGGTTTCGAACAATTTGGAGACAAGAGCCAACATGTCTACATTCTGGAATAACAATTATTATACTTCTTGAAAAAAGTTGGAGATCATTTGCAAGGAAATAAATGGTATGATAACCCTAAATACTTTCCCGTATGCTCTATAATAGTTTGGAACAAAATGTTCGCAACCTACCCTTAAATGACATTTTATACTAACTCAAAAAAACAAAAACAGGAATACAGTGCTATTTTTCATGTAAAATACTCCCCATATACTCATTTTTAAACTAGAGAATTGTTGCCACTTACGAACGGTTTTAACACTTTCCAGTTATGCTATTTGGAACAAAACCGTTATTTAACACAACAATTTTTTTTACAATTTCATATTTTCAAAAATATTCAATAGTAAACAACCCTTAATTAAAACCCTTCATGAAACAATTAAATATCACTTTGAGCAGTTTTAGCTGTAGTTTAAGTAACAGACAGTCATCACACACACACATAGAAAAAAGGAATAACCCACTTTTTATAAGTTTGGGTCACCTAAAATTGCCAAAATCCATCATAATCTTGGGTTAAAAATTTCACCAGTACATCCCTTGTGGATATAAAAAATGAAGCGGTGTTGTAAGTTAAAAGAATAAAAGGAAAAAATTAAGAAAGAAATTCAAAAAAACCTCATCAATTTTTTTGGGTGAAAGGCCCACTAGTTCTGCACTTCTATAGAAACTGTTATTGGTAAATTAGAATCAAATTTTTTTCTATAGGTAATAAGTCTATTCCGACTGTTTTGTCAAGCTATGCTTATTTTATTATTATTTATTATTATTATTATTATTATATTATTATATAAACTCATGAAGTAATTGTTTATTATCACCCAAGAAAGACATTAACTGTCGTATTCTATGAAGGCCTCAGCCTCTAACATTAACAGGGATAAGTAAATAGGGCCTAAATTCTTCAATAGCCCAGGGGCCCCAAATACCTTAATCCGACATTGGCATAATGTTTTTTTTATATCGCCGCGTCTTACTACCCGTTCAGGATTATAAGCTTATGCACTAATTACGCTAGAGGTTTTAGGATGAGTAAAGTTATATTTAAAGGAAGTGTACCCGAATTTGCGTGGAGAGAAGAGGTAAAACCACCCTCATAAACCCGACCGAGATTCAAACCTTGATCTCCCCGTCATCTTCAGTCTAATCTACTGCGAGAATAGCACGTTAGACCACGCGGCAACCAAAGTGGGTGACATATTTGTTGTCACAAGGTTCCGCCAGGTGGTTTGCAATGATGTGTGGTCAAATGACCCATCGTTGTGGTAAAAGATGAAACATGGAATCTGATTACAATTCATAAACAAAAAACTTTAAATGGCTGAGGCCTATCAAACTTGATTTATGTTCATCCATTCCTTTCGGACTGTAAAAATTCATAGAAATAAATATTACTACTGTATTTAGAAACTATAAAGATTTCTACTACTGTCACCAAGCCCAATTATTTATAGGCCTACTGTTCTTATTACGATAATTTTCAAAACTTTATACATTTTATAAACGTTATAAACACGTCACTTAACAAGACGGCTAAGCTTTTCCATAATTTTGGATCACTACCATGCAAGCTAAAACTAGTTTTAGACCATTTACACGCGTGTTATGTATTGTGCTATACAACAGCGACTACAAATTTAGCTTACCTTTTTGACGGCGTAAGTGAGAGATTAATAAATATATTATAACATCTTTTTCTTACTGCTACAGCCAATGAAGGTGACTTACCAGTTTAACCTAATTAGGACAACAGAAAGATTCGTGATTTAAATCTGGTTTCATAACTAATTTATTTATATATAGATTTATTAAATACATACTTTAAAGCCGGCTATAAAAACGGACTTTACCGAAATTTATTTGATGCGTTCGGATTCTACTAATTGAAGGTAAAATATAATTTAAAATAGCTTTTGTTTTGTAGAGTTTTTATTAAAATTATTTATTGAGAGTTTACGAGATTGAATTAGAAGTGCTTCCTGATCCATTTGGAGCAGCGTGTGCACTTAGCCCTTCTAATGGTTGGTGTCACCCGCCCAATCCATCTGGGAGAAGCCACAACGATTCGTGATTAAATGCAGTAGTTTCCTGTTGACTTCCGCACTGAATTTCTATTAGCGAGAGAGAAAGAGCCGACACATTTTGCCGGAAAGGTTATCTAGTATACCTTCCAGGGGTATTTTACAGTCCACAATAGACATGGGACCGACGGCTTTTCTTCCCCTACGAAGGAAGTTGTGCTACAGATTTTTATCGCTCGGTAAAAATATCGGCCTCTGCCGGTTTGATCCCGGAGCTTTGGGTCTTGAGGTAAGCCCTTTCTAATACATTGAGTCGCTTATTAATTATTTATAAAAGTTAATAAAAACAAATAGTTTCAATGCTACATTATTCTGCCATTCGTAAATTCACTGATTGGTGTAATCAAATAGTTAATTAATTATTGAAGACGCATTTTTAGTTGTACGCTCTAAATTAAATTTATTACTGAATATACCATTAACAATATTTCAATTGTTTATAAAATCACTCACTACACAACTAATTAATAAATATAGTGTAAAATAAATTCCTCCCAATGGGAAAACTTCTAATTCTTTTTTCAGATAAAAACAATACTGTAATATTTAATTATATTAATTAGGTAATTGATAAAGAAGCAGATTTGTATGGAAGGGATGATTTTCAAAATAGAGTCATACTTAATAAAAAAAATACTCTACCAGACAACAATTATGGAAAAAATACGTTCTTTTAGATTGGTAGAAATCCATTCCAAATATATAAAACTGTTTGGACACATCCCATTTTGATTTTTAAAGTTCTTACAAAGTAGATATTCTATTATACAATTATCATATTAGCACACATTCAAAACTGATTTTTGATAAAGTTTTATTAAAAATAAGTTTTTTTCAATAACATTCTTTTTAATAGTAAAATTAAAATTCTGATTTGATATGAATATCTAACACTCGTATATTAATAGACAACGAGTTAGATTACTTGATATTACACAACGAAACATAATATGATAATGTAAAACTAAAATTTAAAATATATTTACTTTTGTGGTTTCTATTGTTTAGGAGCCCAACTTTATATTTGATCAATAACAATATAAATATCTCGAAAGGAAAGAATGAACACAGTTAAGTATGAATCAAATAGCCAAAGCTATTATTTATGCTTTCAGTGAGTATTACTCCATCTAGATATTATATTCTGAAAATTGAAAAATGACACCTGGACACGGGAATCGAACCCGGGACCTTTGGCTTAGTACGCCAATGGTCTAATCTCTGAGATATCTGCGAATCGTCCCGTGGCTACGGTCATTCTCTGTCTTAAAATATGAGTGAAGAATGACCCTGGACACGGGAAGATTCCTGGATAGCTCAGTGGTTATAAAGCATTTACGTACTAAGCAAAGGTCCCGGGTTCGATTCCCGTGTCCAGTGTCATTTTTCAATTTTCAGAACAGTTAAGTATATTTCACTCGTGTCGAGGGTGGTGAAAAGTGGGGATTAATTTAATCATTTATACTAAATGAAACTAGAATGTTCATGGAAAGTGTGAGCGCTAAACGATTTAACGAATTACAACGTAATTTGCTGATCCTAGGTTAAGTTTCGTTAGTTTATTTTTTAGTACCACATCTTACTACCCGTTCAGATTATATGCTTGTGTACTGATTACGTTAAAAGTTTTAGGGAATAAGAAGATTATGTTTAATTTAGGGAAGGGATTGAAAACCCATTCAATAAAAATATATAAGCTATGTACACTTGACCGGGATTAGAACCCTGATCTCCCAGTAATCGATAGCCCCGTCTATTACGAGAGTGACGGCTTAGACCATTCGGGCGTCGAAGAGGGTAAAAGTACATATTTACCCCCCCTTTTCCCTTTAAATGAGGCAACATGTTCCTCACCTCCTGTCCGTTGACGGTGTACATCCTCTTGGCCCCGTTCATCTTGAGGACCTGACCAAGGTCTTCCAACACCTCCTCGAAGGGCTGTGACGTCCTCAGATTCAGGAGAACTCGACACTGGAACAATCACCAGTCACAACTCCTCAGACGCTCGGTTTAGCGAACTAATTACGTGCACTTCCTGGGGGGGGGGTGGGAGGGGAGGACCTTGTAAGCACGATCTCAACCCTGGTTACTCTTTGATATAAAGCCCCAGTTCCTCCTTAAAGTTCCTTTCAATTATTTGGTTTGTCTGATTTACAAGAGTTTAGTTTAACGATACTGGCCCATTCTTTTCTGGTATAGGTAGGTGTCGTCTTGTATTATTGTAGCACCGCACTTGAGGAGTACTAAGTCTAACTATGAACTGGCCCTTAGACAAACTACCTCACCTAAGACAAGAACCTCCGACCCTCAACGCCCTTGAACACCAAACCTATAGCCCTAGAATTCACGGCACATTAGTTACCCAAATATTAAAATATATCCAATGTCCAGTGACCTATTCAAAGTTGGTTCGTAAATCGTGTGCTGATGCAACTCTATATATTAATAATTTAAACGTTTGAAATAACCCAAAATAAATATACATATATAATTTATTCCTTGTTATTTCTTCTCGCATTAAATTTTGAATCTGTTTCATTCGGCGACCGAGTCAAGAAAGCAACCTACAAGCTAAATAAAATAGCCTGCTACTTCAAGAATCGGGTCATCTGATACGCATGCGTTAAAAAAAAAGAAAAGAATAAGAGATGACTTTTTTTTTAAGCTGTTGCTTTTATTGTAAATTTATTCCCGACCACAAGTCATTAGCGTAGATGTGAAGGATACGTTGTATACATTCATTACGTCATAATAAGATGAATCTGTAATGAGAACAAGGACTGATTACTTAAGGTGTAATTTATCTCAAAATATCAAGGGTTATTTTTAACGTGGTTTTTTTTTGAAGACATCTCATTTTCTCTTTTTGTATCCGTTTGGCCTGATTTTCAATATTTGCGGCTGATCGAGAAGTAGGGGACCAGTCAATTGGTGCTGTAACTGAGGATGTGGTAGTAACACCCTTTATAAGCAGTAACCCACTTATATATTTGTTATAATACTAACAACACTTAACAACCACAGTCTCGGATTTCACGAGAAATGTGTTATCTATTGTTTTGATCTTCTTTATATAGATTTTACAAAACAAGAGGTAGCTTGATTTGTATCCTGGTTATGCCAATTTATCGGGATTTATTTTTTTCAAAGTTTTTGGATTTTTCTCTTCAAGACGGCATAATTCATAGTACAAAACTATATATATATATAACTCTAGTCACGTGATCGTGGTTTGCGGAATTCCACCTGGGGATACCCCTTTCCTCTGATAAAAAAAAAGTAAATTTAAAGAATTTTGGGGGTAGCTTCAACACTTAGGTAATTTTTTTTTACTAACCCCACGTTTCTTATATTCTAATTATACTAATATGTTAGGGATGAAGAAAGTTGAACTTAGAGGAAGTGTACCTACATTTACGTGGAGAGAGAAGAGAGTGAGTGGGAAATCATTTAGGAAAAATACCCTCAGTAGTACCGACTGGGATTTGAACCCCGATATTCCCGTCATCAGCAGGCCAGTCTAACATAAGAGCGACGCTTTAGACCGTTTGGCATCTGAAACGGGTCCTCCCACTATTGAAGCCAGAACGTAAGTGGAGGAATAGATGTTCTCCTGGTTACCTGCCTGACGAAGAGTTGTATAGTCTGCAGATGGGCTCATGACCTCTTGAGGACTAAGGTATTCAGGAGCTTACAGTCGCCTTCGTCATGCTCTGCCGATTATCGTACCAAGTGGTTACCCCTTCACATAAGTCGCCAACTTGAGTAAGTCTACTAAACGAGTTTCTTTGATATGTATCAACAATATGGGTGAAAAACAATCTTTGTTAAATAATTTGTATCCCCTCAGAACAGATCGGGATACAAACCCCCTGATCTTCCGGGTCAGGAATAATCCCAATAACCTTGAGATTAACATGGAGGGGAAGTCCGAATCCTCACCAGTGTGCACGCGGACCGGGGTGTCAAGCTCGTCTAGTCATTATTATTTACATTTAAAAATGTCACCTGAAAATGTGAATCGAACACGGGATTTTGGCTTAGAACACCAAGACTCTTACCACAGAGCTATCCAGGATTCTTTCCATGCCCAGGGTAATTTTTTACTCGTAGTTTAAGGCAGAGTCTGTGATGGACGTGTGGAAATCGTCAGCTAGATATGAGCGATCAATTAAAATCATGAACTATCAAATAACGCAGCCATATTCAACTCGGGAGGTCGTAGCTATTTAATGTATCGTATAGTTTGGTTTGCCGATGACGGAGAAGTTTGGAGTTCGAATCTAGTTTGAATATACTAGTGGTGCTTTTTCCTAAATAGTTCCCCAGTCTCTCTCCTCGCAAATGATGGTACATTTCCTCTTAATCCTAACGCACTATCAGCCAGGACGAGTGTAAAAACAAGTCAAAAATTCGTCTGTGAGGGGAATCGAATGGCTCTCACCTGCACCGAGTGATCCAGGTTGTTGATGATGCGGATGACACGGCCGGAACTGGGTTTGGTGCTGTTACCTCCCCCGGGAGGCGGCGCCTCCGTCTCCACGATGGACGCCTTCCTGCTGAGCGGTGGCTTGCTCCATCCCTGCGACGACGTGGAGGCTGGGACGCCGTACCACACGCCGTTCTTCTTACCGTAGCTCGCCGCCTGACCAAACAACAAAACAACCTTGAGTATCATAGACCGCATGGAGAAGTTAAGGTTCGTCTATTGCATAGATCTGTCACGGCAGCCATTTTGGTTTTGTTGTTTTACAAAATTGATTTTGAATTATATTTCCAAGCACATAAACTTAACTAAACCTAACCATTTCTACAACACGTATTTATCTTCATCAATATATCTTTTAAATACAATATAATGTCGTGAAATTATTTTATTGGACTTTACACTGTCCGCTTATTGAAAAAAATGGCACGAGACAATTGCACATAATTTCATATTATTTTACTCTACAATCCGTTTACCCTGAAAACTTGCAGTATTACCTTGACGAAATCCATTGTGGTCCTATTTTATAAGCGGCGCCATTTTGGAATAAAGCAAGGTAAGATTGTTACCTTGCAGGGTAAACGAAGAATACATAACCTTTTACATTTTGGAACAAAATGATAAAAAATCAACTTTCAGAAAACCCAGATAAAACAATATAATATTTTGTCACGCAGTTTAAACACCCTTAAGATGTATACTTTGAATAAAATTGTGTCCAATTTTAATTTAATAAAAAACTGTTAACTAATCTCAAATAATTTTCCTCCAACGAAATTGTAAACCTCAAAAAATAATTATACGTTTTAGATAATTTTCTTTTACAAGATAGCATTATTATATCGGAGTACATAATTATATCCTATTATAATTAACATCATTTATATCTGGCCTGTTAGCTCGTTGGTTAGAGCTCGTGCTAATAACGCGAAGGTCGTGGGTTCGATCCCCCCACAGGCCAGTCACTTTTTCATTTTAATAAAAACGCTTAATCTAAAAACTTTCAAAAAGTATGTAATTCTTTTAAAGTAAAAAAAAAGCACGATAACTATTAATTTCCGGCTATTTAGCTCATTTTATGGTGACTATTTCAACTGAGATAAGGGACCCAAGTTCGATTCTTCATGTGACTGAAAGCAATATTAAGGATGAAGTTGGGATGCCCCTTTCAAGGCATCATTGAGTTAGGGATATTGTGTTTGTTCTAGAGGTAAGATATATTAGGATTCTAGCGGGAAATAACTTTAAAAAATTAAACTATTTTGAGGTCAACATATTATTTCACTATATTATTAGTATTATTAAAAAGAATTTATACTAACAAGAATATGACAGTAGTAGAACGCATGAATTTACGTATAAATATTTAAAACTGTTTTAGTAGCATTATAATTGGCTGAACAATTATTTCTTATCACATTTGGACTGTGGTTTTTGAGTTGTAAACTTGGCTTAGAAAGTGCCACATTAAATGCCTCAAATATAATAATTAAAATATTACAGAAAACTGAAACATAACTGTAGCTATTAAATAATTTATAAACCTTACCTATTAGGTAATATGTTTGAAACTCCACTTCGGTGGCCAAATAGTCAAAGGCATCACTATCGCAAAATACTAGACTGACGATGACAAGGAGATCTTATTCGATCACGGTCGGGTGTTTTAAGGGTGGTTTTTCCTAAGTGATTTCCCACTTTTCTCTTTCTTCACACAAATGTGGGTACACTTTCTTTAAATTCAACCTGTTTCATCCCTAACCCATTAGCGCAATTAATACATAGAAGTATAACCCGAACGGTTAGTAGGACAGGGTGCTAGAAAAGTTATACCATACCCTAGTGGTTTATCAAATTCTGGGGGGTAGGTGGACCCCCGTGAAGCCATCCTTTTATACGTCCTTGGTTAAAATAAAATATAGCTGGTTTTTAATTAATATGCTTTTTAATAATTTCTGTTTGGAAGCCTTTGAAATTTACCTCCCTTCTCGTTAATTTTTTTTCCCTAGCCTCATACATCTTTGTGGTCGACACGTGACCTCGAAAACTTCGCGACAAATTACCAGGTCAACTCTAAGCCACCCTAAAAACTAAAAAAGTAAATAAAACAGTTCTTCACAAGACATTATTAACGCTATGTATTACTTAACGTTTATTTTACTTTGCTGCTGCGGACTGTGATTTATTACATTATCCCCAGTCTCCCCCCCCCCCCCCCCCCCCACTTTCCGACAAAAAAAGAGGCAATAAAAAACCAAGTAGGTGGGATACTGAATGTGGTGTGTAAAAGAAGTGTTTGATAAGAACCTTTTTATTCCTAAGAGTTGATTTATGCAACAGTTTTTTAAAGTATGTCTCCCGTACGCAAAGTAAATGGCAATTTATATTCAAATGAGTGTTGTTACTGCACTATATTTTTCCATAACATCAATCCAAACATCCTATTTACATTTAATATTCTCTTCCTTTGTGGTTTCTGGAAATAATTTCAATGTATGAATGTCAAAATATACTTAATACTGTCTGAAAAATAATTTGTGAGATTTAAAAAAAATACCTTTTTTTTTCAAACCACGTATCACTTAAAACTCCTCCGGGTCATATGCATTTAATCACACTAATGGCAAGGGTAGAATGAAGGTATAGTATAGAGGATATGTACCAACATTTGTATGTGGATAGAGAGCGAGATTACTCTTTCATTTATCTGTCCCGGATAATAACCCTGACCTACCGTAAACAGAAAACCATACCAAGAGAGTCTACCTTTAGTTCGCGCGCCCACCTATAGAGGTAACACACATTTATTTCTAAATATTTAATCTAAGGAGTAATAAAGGAGCGTAGTTTTAAAGGAAATGCACATGAAAAAAGTATAAAATTAATGAAATAATTAGACCGCGTACTACCTCACACCTAATAAATACTCATTTTAATGGAGTTGTTACCTAAAGGAAATTAAAAAAAATTCGAATTAAGATTCTACCGAACGTCAACTAAAAAAGTGAAAAAAAAACTACTCGCACATTGTTGGTTTAACTTAATTTTCATCCACGCTTGGGTGGCCGCTTGGTCTAACGCGCTACTCTCGCAGTAGACTAGACTACCGATGACGGGGATGAGGTTCAAACCTTGAATAGGTTTACTGAAGGTGGTTTTTCCAAAATGTTATCCACTTCCTCTCTATCTTTATCTCTCTCTTCACGCAAATTCCTAAATATCCTAATTCTATCTTCGCTTTTACTACATAAGCTTATAGCCCGAAAGGGTAGTAAGACGCGGTACTAAAAAAAGTAAATTTCCAACTGTCATAAAAAGTCATAGATGATTATCTAACACGGATTATTTTAATATATTTTAAAAATCTCTCTAAAATAAATTTTACATTGTGTCTGTAAATGATTATGTTTTTAATATAAATTATTTTTCATATTAAAAATATAGTATTATTCTATATATTAAAGTCACGATTACGAAACGATAAATAAACTAACCAACATCGTAATATGGCTCAACTTAAGTTTAAAAATAGTACTTAAATTAGGTTGTCTCGTGGAAACGAGGTCACTGTAGAGTTTGTAATGAGTCCAGACGGAGTACTAAGATGGTTCTCGATTAAAAATCTTATGACCTAACAATCTCCATAAGAAAACATCTTGTTGTTCATTTTATGAATATATTACAACCGTAATTTGATTTTTTCCATGAATTTACCATGAATTTATCCAAGTAAAATACATTCCACAACTGTTCAATAGTATGTTGTTTAAAATAAATAACACATTTACTACGAAATAAAGATATCAAACGAAATCTAAACCTGTATATACCTTTAGACTGGTGTTTATTTTAGACCATGTCCTATCACTCGTCCGGGCTATCCGCACTTAACCTCACTAATAGAGTAGGGCTTAGAATGATCGACTTTATAAGAAATTTGTCTTTAGGGGTAATTCATAAACCACGTAACCTTGTTGAGAATGATTGGAGGGGGAGCTCTAACATCTACACGGTGTTACATGGGGTGGGGGGTTGGGTACATCACAGTGTTACGTAAAACATATCTTATATTTAAATTCTAATGTTAACAGAATAATATATTATTATTTATTATTTAGCACCGCGTCTTACTACCCGTTCGTGTTATACGCCTATGTACTAATTACACTAATGATCTAGGGATTAGGAAGGCGTAATATGGAGTAAATGCACCCACATTTGCGTGGAGAGATAGTGGAAAACCATTTAGGAATAAACACTATAAGTGCACCCGATCGGGAACGAGCCCCTATATCACCGTTTTCGACTATATTGTTCACGTTTTCAACTTGAGTAAACGTATTTGTTGATAACTTATGAGTCTGATTATTAAATATTAGCCCCTCTTTTAGTCTCACAAAAGTTTACCTATGAAATAATGACATTCCCTCTTGCGTGAAAAGTTACGTAACACAGGTTGGAGTGAGGAGGTGTAAAGGCTAGATGTTTACTTGGTGTTACATTGGGGAGGGGAGGGTAAAAAAAAAGGGCAAGAAAAATGCGTTACGTGGTTTATGGATGACCTCTTTAAGTGTGAAGGGAGGATGGAAAACCAATTTAAAAAAACACTTAACTGGGATTTAAACTCTGACCTCTCCGTCACTGGTAAACCAGACTAGATGAGTTTAACGTTTTCCCCCCACGTGAAAATCGATGTAAGTGTTTAGGCGGTTATTAATATTTAAAATTTGCGTATGGGATATTGCTGTAATTTAGACTTATTTGGCGCGATAGTAATTTTGGTCCACATAAACATTTTGTCCTTGCAAAAGTATCGATAACGGTCACGCAATCACGCCATTTTGTTTATTTATAAGGGGGGTGAAAAAAAAGAAGGAAAAGTTGACACGTTCTACTAGACGCTATCAGCACTTTTTTTTTCAGCCACGAGATCTGATTTCTTGAGCAATCAAAACGGCCCCTCGGTCATTTGACCGCCATAGAACACGTCATGTCTAAGAGTTCTTAGGACAAGGACAAGCGAACTTAAACTACGCCTACCGTGACAAAAAGGCAACCCTTCATACACGAACGTTTGAGTTTTAATGACCTAGTAATCGTATTCAGGGCTAAACAACTATTTTACTGGATTTTTAAATCCACCATTCAGAGAAAGTATTATAATAGTGAAGATTTTAGTTTACCATATTATGATTGTTCTTGACGTTTTATGTTCCTAAACATCCTTTCCCCCCCTCCCTACCCCCTAGAACCCAAAAAAAGAATATTTTACAATTCTGTGTGTCCCCATGTCTGTCTGTATATCTGTACTTATTTTTATCCTTCTCTATCCAAGCCTACAGACGAAACAATTAAACGGATTTCATTCAAACTTGATATTTAAATTATAATTGGTCATTCCTAAAGGCTAGATCGTGATTTTAACTAGAGCCCTAAGGTGAAGTGATTTTTGAAAATTCGAAATTTCTTAAAAATAGCTTTAACGAACTTGTTTTAAAAATGGGTACATGGGAAGTGTTTTATATAGTAAATAATAAAAAAATTAATCAATAATTTGATATTAGCTTTGGGATTTAAAATAAATATAATATATCTTATAAAAAGTCTGTAATAATTTGGTTCAAAATTTATGTCTGAAGACTATTTCATATGATTAGTAAAATAATATATTTTTTTCCCGTTCAAAATATTATTTTTAATGATAAAATATTTTTAAATATTTTGTTTCTGACTACAATATACTATACGAGAACAAATATACTATGTGTCGTACCATTTATTTTCTATTGTTTCATGGATAAAAATAAAGATTACGATTAAAAAAATCATACATTTTCAAGATTCTGTTATGGGTAGCTTCAACACCACAATTGTCAATTAATTTAGTTCTTTTTTTAGAGGATTTACTTGCATAACCTATAAATATATTTCTTGTATGGTTGAACTATTTCTATTTTGAACATTTGACTAGTTTTCCATTTGGGAAACATAAAAAAAATCAATATTACTCAATTCCTTATTTTTTTAAACTATAAATTATTAAAATATTATCCAAACCAGTGGTACCCATGGGCTAAGGTGTCAGTAGCACAGTTTACCTGTGACTGGTAGGTCAATGTTCGAATCCCGGACTGGTGTATTGAGGCAGTTTTTTTTTACTAACTAGCTAACTACTTTCCTTCCACGTACATGACATAATATTTACTTCTAAATTTTATATTTCTCATCCCTACCCACCCTAGTTTATTTTATCGTATACCACCAGGTTTTGTTGGCTAGATATTCCCGGTCTTCAACTGACATTGGCGGACATTTATTCGTCTTATGGGGTCGGAACACCATGTAGGTGTGATTACTTAGTCCCAATGAGATGATGTGATTACTTAGTCCCAATGAGATGATGTGATTACTTAGTCCCAATGAGATGATGTGATTACTTGGTCCCAATGAGATGATGTGATTACTTAGTCCTAATGAGATGATGTGATTATGTTGTGTCAGTAGAAGTCTTGAACCTAAATTTATCCTAATTTTCCAAACCATAGCAACCATAAGAACAATTTCTCTTCTTGGTAAATACCTATGATACCATCGGGAATCGAATCCGGGACCTCTAGATTAGTAGCCAGGAAAGCTGACCCCTGGACCAAGAGGTCTACCAACCCCCTAGTATAAATATAATGACAGCTCTGGGTAGTAAGATACCATGGATGTAAAAATTATTTACAATAGTAATTTAATGTTGGTATTATATTTATGTTATCATCTCTTACTGAATTTGTTTTTTAAATTTATGTTATCCAGTTTTAATTCTGTATTCTCAAACTGGTTATGTAATTTATCCCAGCTGCCTTTTCAGAATACTGTATTAACAGCACAACGTTTGTAACAACCAAAACTTGACTCATGTTGTTTCTCATTTTTAAACACGTTCTAAGAAACTAAAAGCAGTTAAATTATTACAGCTATTCATGAATGTGAAACTGAGCCATTCCCAGCTTAAGGTCTTATAAAGACTACAAACATCATACTTATGTGACATAAAATCGCACAATATTAAACTATATGTCAGTAACTTCCATTTTACTAATGTGTACAATTGAACATTAGTACCGGTACTTAAAAACTATTACAAATAAAATATTTTTTAGCGATGAAAGTATAAATCCAAATTTGAAATGTGGCTAAGAAAATGGAAGTTAAGAACATCCGTATGAAATACATTTATATTTATTTCAACTCACCTGAAATAAGGTACCCTTTTTTAGTAAGTTAACTATAAAATTAAGTTTTACTCTATATTGCTTAGATTTTAGACTATTTTCTAAATTAATCAATGGATAAGAAATTAATCTAGAACACCGATTTGATTATTATTTTATACATTTATGCATTAATTTATAAAAATGATAAACATTATTCCAAGCCCTATTCCTTTCAAAATTAAATAACGAAATAAACTTTAAAGCTTGCAATTTTTAGTAATTATTTAACCAAGAATTACATTTAAATGACCCATATCCAGTTTACATAAATTCTAAAAAAAAGGTAAATTTTATTGATATAAAATATAAAACATTAATAACCAAACCAGAATGTATTAGACCTTTAAATCTTGTTATTGAGATATTTTAACAATAAACTTATTGTTCTCGATGAAATTAAAACGGAAAAAAACCTTTTTATTTACTCAAAATATGAAACTCAACATGGAAAAATAATCGTAAGTCAAAACTAAATTAAGAACACAAACATTATATCAAAATTAAGAACTAATAAGCTAAAGCAAGCCAATAATAATGAACGATTTTTTGAGCTAATATCCAAAGCAAGCCCAAAAATGTTTCTAGCACAAAATAATGGTTTAAATAAACACTAAAATAAGAACCTCTCTACGAAATAGTAAATCATCTACTGGACCGTTGTGTTGAATCATCGAAGGAAGAGCGATAATGACAAATGATGAACTCATCTATCAACTAAAATGTTTGCTCACAGATAAATACATCAAAAACTAATAGTTATAAACTGTGTAGTGGCTAAACATTAATTAGCACTATTTATTTAAAAAAACTATCACTTGATTTATCTAGAATATCCTTATCGCAAAACTATTTAAACACACACACACGGAACAATCTCACAGTTTAAAATTCGAACAAATCCAAGTAAGATATAAAAACAAAAGCGCATCGGACAGCGTCGTCTTGTCGATGTAAAGAGTGATGAAAAGAACAACCGCCACTTTTGGAGATGACAGGGCGATGGAAAGTGTGTGACGGTGGTAGGGGGAAAGGGGGGAAGCTAGGAGAAATCTGTTGTGTTCAGGACACAAGGTCATTACTTCTCCACTCATGCGCCCTAAAGCGACGCGAAGCATCAAGGTCACAACGCGCCGGTCTTAAAAGCAAGGTCACACAACAAGAGTAAGATCATATCTTTCAGATCTTTTGCCGCCTACCCCTTCCTTCCCTGCTAACCACCCCTATTTCCCTAGTATATTACCCCCCCTCCCCCGCCACACACACACACACACACACCTATCGTTTGGTGAGATTTCTCCTGCTGTAAAAATATACGTGGGCAGACCAAGGTTAAGTGACCCTACGTGTGGATGTGTTTGTTAGAAATACATGCAATATGAATAGCATCGACCAATCACAATCGCGCAAAACTTGTCAAGGAAAAGTAAAATATGGAATGCATGCGAATAACTCGTAGTGTATAATATGAAGTGGAATAAATTAATAAAAAAATACATAGCGTAGGATTCTAGTAAGAAGAATTCATTTTATTTATTTGAGGTATTTAACGTGCATTTTCTGAACATACCGATTATATCAGGACATGAGTATGTCTATGAGCGAGCGCGAAAGGGCCTACCAATTTGGCCGGAAAGGGTGATTTCACATGCGTTCCTCTTTTACATGTAACAATCGTCATGGGACCGACGGATTTACTTCCCCTCCAAAGCAAGTTGTACTATGGATTTTTACCACTTAGTAAATGTCCGTTCCAGGAAAAGATTTGGAAAAATGATAAATTACATAACATTTCCAGGCCTGAAAGAAATATTTTAAATTCCAGGTTTTACAGGTTTTCCATGACGCGTAGGAATCCTGTGATTATATTATCACATGACATAAATTAACGTAAATCAGAAAAATATACAGCACCCAGATGTTAATTCATCATTTTGAAAAAGGGAAACCTACAATTTACAAATTATATATTGCTCGGCCATGCCGGGAATCAAACCAGGGATCATTATATCAGTAGAAAGACAGACTAATGACTGAGCTAAGGAGTCCTACTTTAAATCAAACACCTAAAGATAAAAGTGTATCCAATTAGTATACTAAAATTATTACTATAATCAGAATTAAAACGATTGAAAACGGTTCTATATCAATTCATTATATTTGCACTAAAACATTTATGGACATAGCACGCCATGAACATTTTGTAAGAATGTTTCAAAATTAAACTTAAAGTATAGCAAATAATTTACGATGGTATATATTATACATACTACCATGTAATAGTTATATAGATAATATAATCTTCTTTATATTAAACATTTGTTAACATTGAAGTAGTTCTTCACATCTTCTTCTTTAAAGGTTATCCTCAATTCTGTGCAAATAAAATAGTTGCTATTATTATGAATTTAAAGGCACACAAACATAAACAGTGGTTGGTACCAAATGTGTATTTTATTAGAGGTTTTGACGTCGTACAAGTCTAGGTTTGGCTATAAAACATTCTACCTTACAATAAGCAAGTTTAAGTCTATGTTTGTGGATATTACGTCACAAAAGTCCATAAGATGGGAAGAAAACATTCTACCTTGCAATAAGCTGGTTTAAATCTGTGTTCATGGATATGACGTCACAAAAGGCCAAAGGATTGGTAAGGAAAATACTCTGCCTTACAATAAGATAGTTTAAGTCTGTCTGTTTTTATTGCTATGACGTCACAAAAAGGCGATCGTGACTTCCAGACCTCACTCGGCTGATTCTTCGGGCAGCTCAATTAGTGAAACAGTCGGTATCCTTGCTCCGCCTTCCTGGTCTGCCAAAAGGCCAACAGCCCTTTTTCTCTTCCGTGATTTACACGTCATAGACTGTTGAAATATTCCACCCCTCATCTCTTGCGTGTGCCCATTCAGATTCGTGTGATGTCGAGGGTTTAAAAGATTTGAGGCCAAGTATCACTGACTTCAACGACAAGAAACTCATAAAACAAATAGTTTATAATTTATGTATTTCATACTGCTAAGTAGGTATCAACCTCTTATTTTCAAAATAAGTTTGGCTGCATGGTCTAAACTCCAAGGCATCACTCTTGTGTTAAACTGGCCTGCTTATGACGAGGATATCTGGGTTCGAATCCTGGTGGGTTCTACTAAAGGTGGTTTTTCCTAAATGGTTTCCCCCTCTCTTTCCAATAAATTTCAGTATATCACCTCTAAAATTTATTCCTTACTCATCTATACCCCATTAGAGTAATTACGTACATGTATGTAACTTGAACAGGTAGTAAGACGCGCTGATTAAAAAAAAAGGCCCTGAGGATGGTGTAAGCAACAAAACTAGTTGTACACACTCCCCGCCTGAAACGCACACACGAGAAAGGGAACAAGGTCTATTAGCTAAGATATGAATACAATCATGTTCCTTCCATATTGATTTTATATTTCAATTAAACAAATTTTATAGTTCCAGTAAAAAAAAGGCTATTCGTAAACAATAAGACTATATACATTCATACACTATGTATATATATGCATATATACACTAGAGTTGCGGCTATTCGGCCTAAAGCGATGGTATTCTGGACCGGAGAGCGGAAAAGTCAGATAATACGGAAGCTAGTGTAAATATTATTATTATTAGCACCACATCTTACTACCCGTTCGGTTATACGCACTTACGCTAGTGTGTAATGGTAGGGTGATTGTGAGATGAAATGGAGGACCTACAGTTTAACGTGGGATCCGAACCACGGTGGAGGTCTGGCATTCCACACATTCACAAGATGTGATCAATACACGTCTTGTCAGAGGTGAAGGAAGGGTTTGGCAATCAAATAAATCTGTGCCGGGACCAAGGATTGAACCCCGGACGCCCTAGCACAGAAGTCTGACCCCTTACCCCTAGACCACCAGGTCACCTAATGTAAATTATTTTTACAATGTTTTTTTTTTTTAATTTCCACAGAACATTTAACTTTGTTTCAATAGAATCTGCCGATTTTTCTGATTACGATGTAAAATAGGAATACAGTAATTTTAAGGGAATAGTAAAAATTAAACTAAAATATATATTTTTTAAAATTTTATTTATAATACAATACTTATTTTGGAAATTGAATATCAGCTACAAATCAAGAACAACAAATGAAAATAGAATGTCTGATGGATTACATTTTATAAAAATTAATATATTTTTTAGCATCGCGTCTTAATACCCGTTTGGGTTATACGCTGAATGTATTTTAATTCAACAAGTGTTTTATGTTGTATAAGAACCGGTTTGTTTATTTTAAAACACACTTTTTAACACCAAGAACAGGGCTAAATAATACGGAGGGGTAGATAATCGTGATTTTAGGGTATCCATACATATAATAGTATATATAGTTATATACTTATTTTCTTAGGAATAGGCTATTATCTTACCAGGACCCTACTCTACAGTAGTATTCTGGTAGAAAACCAATACTTCCAGAGTGTTTTCCGTTATTAAATCAAGCTGTACCAAACTCTATTTGTTCTCTAATGTAAAGTGACTCTAAAACATGTGAATTTTAAAATAATTTTAATGTCTTCAATATTATGTTAAAATAAATGTAAATAGAACAGCATTGATTTGAACGTATAGTAAACAAACATTCAATGAAAACTATGAGATTACGATCACTCTAACATTTTTTATATATGCATATTGGACCAACATCAATCACAAAATAAAGTATTTCAAAATTTAATTACCAAAGAATTTGAAAGTGTTTCCCTACTATGAATTCGGGTCATACTTGTAGCTACTGTATCAATTTTAAGCGTAACAGTAAAACTTATAAAATTTTATTCAGGGTGTTGTTTAAGAATTTTGGTCCTGATGTAAGTAACATGGGTAATAAAATATAGCCTTCTATACTGATATTTTGACAAGAAGAATAAAACTGAAATCCATAAGAGTGTATTCAAAAGTTTTGGTCGTGGTATGAGTAGATACATTTAAATCACAGCATTTAAAACATTAATATCGGCTAAAAGTGCAGCGAAGAAATTTGGATCGTGGTATGAGTCGAATGTAATATAACCAACATTGCAATCGAGCAGTTAAAACCATAAAATATTGTTTAGGTAGTAAGAATTTTGGTCGTGGTATAAGTCATGTAGATATACCAACATATCCATCCAGCAGTTAATCGAAATAGTTTAAGGTATAGTCAAGAATTTCGGTCGTGGTATGAGTGAATGTAGTAAGTATAAACAAATTTCAATAAAACGCAGTAGTTCAAATTAACAATTAAAAAATCTCGTTGAAAGTGCAATCAAGAAATTTCGGTCGTGGTATGATTGGAAGTGTAAGAATAAATTCTATATTGGCAATCACAGCAGTGTAAAACATAATTTTTAAAGTAATCAATTCGGTCGTGTATGAGTGAATGTAGTAATAACACATTTCAATCCAAGTCAACAATAATCCGTGAAAGTGCATCAAATTTCGGTCGTGATGATGAAGATATCTATTGCAATCACAGCGTAAAACATTAAGCTCGTAGTCTAATCAGAATTTCGTCTAACTATGACTCACGTGTACCATATGAACGGCTGGGTTGTAATGAGATGCAGGGTGAACTCTCTTATCTCACGGTCACATCTCACGGACTTTGGGGCAAGACAGTGATAACTGACATAAGATTAACAACACCGACTATCTGCCACTTTTAGTTTTAATTTTTTTCGCGAGCCCTCGGAGAGAGAAGTATTGTGATCATCAAAAAAATGATCAAACTTGGGATTTTGATGGATGTCAACGTATCATGACCCCCTGAGCCAGAAAAAAATGTTGTTTGAGATGCCGTCTGTCTGTATCGAGGCCAAGACCCGAAACAATTTTACCGATCGGGCTAAAACTTTGTATCTGGGGTTTTCATAAAGTTCTCTTGAGGGGCTTTTGAATTAGATATTTAACCTAAACGCTAATAGTATCTGGTTTATTTGAGGGCGATTTTTCCCCCTCAAAATTGGCTCTAATGATTTTGATTAAAATTCCTGTATAGGCATTATAAATAAAATGGTGACTAATTTTCCAGTGAAAATGAATTTGAGGATAATTAAGATTAGCGGAAATTTCCAGTTTAGCTATTTCTGTAGTCTTTGAAATACTAAATAGTTATCACTGAAAAAATTTAAACTATTAAAAGTAACTATCTTTTATTAGAAATATATTTTTTATAAAACCAATAGTTTTCAAGATATTGCAAATAATATATATATATATATATATAATATAATATTAGTAGCTTGATACCATTGTTGCAGAAACATAGCAAAAAAAAAGAGATCACATTCCATCAAAGAGTATAAATGAAATAATATACACGGTTACAGAAACATTGAGAAAAGAGGAACATCTCTGTCCACCAAAGAGCATAACAACAAAATCTCCATCTAAAACTTTATTTTATTAAACAAAAATAATTACAGGTGAAATTGGTTGCTATACTCTTTGACGAACAGAGATGTTCCTATTTTCCCAATTTTTCTGTAACATGTATATTATTTAATTTATGCTCTTTGGTAGAATGTGATTTAGTTTTTTTTTTATTATGTTTCTGCAACAATGTATATTAGTTGATTTCACATGAGATTTAAGTAAATATCTCCATTCATAGGTAAATGAGCTAGAACATCTGTGCGGCTCATCGTACCATTTGTTTAGTATTTCACGTTTTAAGAGGGAACGCCACCAACATTTTCTCACAATAAATTTAGTTTCATCAAAATAACAATTTTTTTTGGAAAGCGGGTTAAGACTCCAACCTCAATTGGTTTGATAAGCTGATGATGGAGTGTTCGGAATTTAAGATGTCGTAGGGTGTCTATTACTAAATGATTTCCAACCATCCCTTCACGCAAATGCGCGTCCATTTCCTCTGAATTTTACAAATGAAAATAGCTCAGTTAAAATCTTACATCAATTTATATATATAAGCACCACGGCTTGCTGCCCTCTCGGGTGCTAGAAATGAGGAAGGTTGAATTTAGAGGAAGTGTACCTAGATTTGCGCGAAGGACGAGTGGAAAAATATTTAGGAAAAACCACTCTCAGTACATTCAACCCGGATTCAAACCTATATATCCCCGTCTTCGATAGTCTAGTCTATCGCGAGAATAGCGCCTTAGAACATTCGACCACCGTAGCGGGTTAGTAAAAGTAAATTAATACTAAAACTGCACCAAAAAGAAAGTGCTAGTTTATTAAACCACAATTCCAAAAAAAAAATCTTTTATGACTATATCAATGCCTTATAAATATATAATCCAACGAATATGATGAAGAGGGCTAAATTTAAATAAACG
Organism: Timema podura; assembly: GCA_033556935.1. Lineage (NCBI taxonomy): Eukaryota > Metazoa > Arthropoda > Insecta > Phasmatodea > Timematidae > Timema > Timema podura. Next base: position 76,548,412 of record JAVRXN010000011.1, read on the forward strand.
TACCAGTATTAACCTATTAACAAATTGAGAGAAACTTTCTCTATGCATTTGGCTGGGTGTCGAACCCCAGACGATCAAATCATTGTTGTAACTCCTACATCAACCAATCAACTCCATGGTTAACCTATTCCCCAGCCATAAACCCTACATCTTTGGTTGCGAGTGAAGGGAGACATGGACATAAGGTATTTTAGCACAACACCGGTTTGTTCCTCCATTCTACGGACTGTCTACCCCAAATTGAAAAAAAAAAAAAAAGTAAATAATTTTTTCAACTGTCGTGCTTGAATTCGTCAGTTTTTGCTTGAGTGGCTAGTCTGGCTGTCTCTGGTATGGAGGCTCGGATTTCAATTCTGATACACACCATTTCTTCTATTATAAAAGGAACAGCGAATAGTAAGTTCTACTAAGAAAGACAGTTTAGAATGAATTATCATGCTACCATAAAGCCACACGGCTGACTCACTCACTGACATTAATGTTAACCCACTTTCAGATGAGATAGAAACTTTAAATTTGGTAAACTTATAGCTTCTAGCCTGTAAGCGACGTGAACATTCCAAAAAGTTAAAAATTTTAATTTTTAACCCACGGAAAAAAAAAAAATCAAAATGGTGGAACAACTTTAAAGTCGTTGCGGACCTTTCTTTGTATTATTATTATTAGCACCGCGTCTTACTACCCGTTCGGGTTATACGCACTTACGCTAATGTGTAATGATAGGGTGACTGTGAGATGAAATGGAGGACCTACAGTTTAACGTGGGATCCGAACCACGGTGGAGGCCTGACATTCCTCACATTCACAAGTTGTGATTAATACACATCTTGTCAGAGGTGAAGGAAGGGTTTGGCAATCAGATAAATTTATGCCGGGACCGAGGATTGAACCCCGGACCCTCAGCACAGAAGTCTGACACCTTACCCCTAGACCACCAGGTCACCGACCTTTCTTTGTAGTTCTCTTGTGGCTAAACTGTAAGACCTATAAAAAAAACAGCTCTGGAATTACATTAGTTTACATCCACTTTCAAAGAAAACTCATTGGGGCTTGGGGCGGAGCCCCCAACGAGAAAAGCGAGTGTGTATAATATATATATATATATATATATATACAGGTCTACACTGATAACATTTTAAAATATGATAGTGTTTTCTATATTTATGGATATTATCTAAAATAAATGTAACGAAACAATCGTACACACTTTCTCATTTAGGATATTAAAGTTTGGGGAAAAAATAGTCAAAAATAAGTTATTTTTAAACTACCCTTAAATGATTTATATTTGTCAAAATAAAATTACATTCTTAATAATCATTAAAAAAAACTATTCACAATACGTATTTTTAATTGAACCTTAATGGCAATTTTCGAAATATTTCTAATTTTCCAACCCTTAAATTAATTTATTTTAAAAAACCCAACTAACATGATTTATTATCATGTAAAATAGCCTCCAAATATCGATTTTAAACAAAACCGTCAAAAATATATTTCAAATTTGTTTGACGTGACAAATAAAACTGTATAATTGGTTTTTGGGCAAAAATTCATTGAAGGGTAGTTTACTGATGATTGATTTTTCAAAAACTTGAAAAAATGTTTTAAAAATATCTCTAACGATTTGGTTCCAAACGGGCATGTTGGGAATGTTTAACATGACAAATAAATGTCTACTAGATTTTGGGTTAAAAACTCATTTATGGGTAGTGTACTGACGACTGCTTTTTCATAAACTTGAAATTTTTTACAAATTTATATAACGATTTGGTTAAAAATGTGTATCTCCGTAGTGTTTGACATAACAAATAACACTGTTTACTTCCAGGTTTGAATCCCAGTCGGGTGTACGAAGGGTGGTTTTTCCTAATTAGTTTTCTACCCTCCCTCCACGAAAATGTAGGCACAATTCCTCTAAACTAAACCTTTAATATCCCCAATACATTAGTGTAATTATTACATATCCGTACAAACCAAGTGAATAGAAAGTCGTGGTGCTAATTAGAAAACAACTAATAGTCTTAACCTCACATTTGTTAGCTAATAATAAAATATAAGGTCCTTGTTCTTTTTTTAAATCCAAATTGTAGTCTCAACAGGTCAATTTTATTCCATTCAAGATTTCATAAGCAATCAGCTGTTTGACGGTTCAAACGCAGATTGTTGGCCAAGTGTTGCGTGCGATTGATTCTAGAGGGGGAAACAGGCCTTGTTCTTCCTGACCTTGAAGAAATATCGCACGTTATTCACTTGTTTCTTTCCGACACGTTCAACAATCGATATATCTCGAACCGTCTATTACTTTTATTCTTTTAAGGTTAAGGTAACTATTCATTCCTGATTTTCAGGGACTGTCCCTGAAATAAGACCAATATCCTTTTCTGATTTTGTCCTCAGAGTTCTCAAGAAAATTAATGCAAAATTAAACCCACTTTGGTGGTCCCATGGTCTAAGGCATCACTCTCGCAATAGACGTGACTGCCGATTACGGGGAGATCTGGGTTTGAAATTCGGGTCGGGTATACTGAAGGTTTTTTAATAAGATTTTTTCCCACTCTCCCTCCAAGCAAATGCACACTTTTATATAAATTAAACCTTAATAATCTTTTACCCACTATCGTAATTAGTATATAAGCGTATAACATGAACGGGTAGTAAGACGCGGCGCTAAAAAAAAAGTACCCGGACATTTAAAGTACACCCCTCTCTTCACCCCTTAGATAACACAGCGTTTAAATATCAACATCCATGACGCATGACAACTTCTAAATGGGTCATGCGTGACTCCATTTTTCTTTAGAAGAAATTAGAAATATATAATTTCTTCTTATTAAAAATCAACAACCTTTACGTATGCTATGTTTTGGTAACGATTATGCAGTGTGTCCTTGCATGTTTTAACAGTACCTCATATGCATAGTGAGGATGTTATGCTAATGCAAAGCTCTACCCCCTACACGAGACCCAGGGCTCAGAGCAAGACAGGAATATATCTCAATTATACAAGGTTACTGCGGCTTGGACATAAAAAGGAGACTACAGATTTCACCCGGTCGAGAGTCTTTTATTAAGTACTTTTTTCTGTTCACCATATATCGCTGCCCATTTGGGTTATGCGCATATGTACACATCTTTTTCAGCACTAGGTCTTCCTACTCGTAAAAATGCCCTTAAAGTGTCGTAAATACTTCCTTAAACTGGAGTAAAAACTCCCTTAAATTTGCCTAAAGACTCCTTCAAAATGGTTTAAAGACTCCCTTAAAGTATCTTAAAGACTCCGTTAAAGTGGTTTAAAGACCCCCTTAAAGTAGCCTAAAGACTCCCTTAAAGTGGCATAAAGACCCTTCTTCAAACGGTCCCTTGAATTAAAATCCAAACTCGTTGATTAAAGGAACTAAAAAGCGAATGTTTGTGGAAATGTTACTATACAGGACGTCTGTTGGACTTAGACCACTCTCACTCTCCTGGTTTTGTACAGTGACAAATTATAGCCAGTCGAACAATACTGTGAATAGACAGATACTTGTGTAGACCATTGTATGTTCGGGCGAAGGACCAGTGTAATGGAATACACACCATGGCAATGTTGGTAGTCGGTCTAGCTACCGGATTCTTCAAGAGGATCGAGAAAAGGTTCGGTTTTTAGAAAGAGATGTAAAGTCCAATTACATAGAAAGGGCCATTTTAGAAAATACAAACTTTTTTTTTGCGTCCAACATTGATAACATTTTATTAGGTTTTTTTTGAGGTATTGATAATAATCAGGGCAATCTAGCAAAAGTTACAGCTGCAGATAACATGGCTTGAAGTATGAATATACGAAATTTGTTTTAAAACATTTATTAACTGCGAACACCCAGTTAAGTTACCGCAAGGTCTGACGCGCTACTCTCGCAGTAGACTAGACTGCAGATGACGGAGAGATCAAGTTTCTAATCTTGGTCAGGTGTGCTGAGGTTTAAAATAAATAAATAGTTTTTCACTCTCCCTCAATGAAAATGTAAATACATTTTATCTAAATATAACTTTCCTAATCCCTAACGCCATTAGAGTAACGTGCTATATACAAAAATCTGTGAGAATTTCCTTTTTATCTAAATCAGACTGTAATGGCCTTTTCATAATTTGAGTTAAAAGTAAGAAAAAAACTAGTTCTATCTCCTATTTATCATATTTAAAATTTGTTTGTAAAAGGAATATGATAGATAGAACACAATTTAACAGTACAATATTATTTTATGGGAATAGCGTACACAATTTTTAATATTTGGCCCGCGTCACTGTAAACAATGAAGGCTGATTCATAAGGGATTGATATTATATTTACCTCTGTACTTATTTTCTAACATAAAAAAAAGTCGAGTCCTAAAAGTAAAACTGGTCCAAGAACTGGATATACTTGGAAAATTTTTTTTTTTAACTACATAAGTTTCTAGAAAGGAAACGATTTCTCAGGAATTTTTTAGTGTGAAATATTAAGCCAAATTGTTATTTGAAACTTGCTTTTTTCATAGCATTTTAAAATAAGCTATAATGTAGTAAATATAAATTGTACGGTGCATCATAAAAATAGAGACATTTACTTAAAACTCTGACGATATGTGAAACGAGATAATATACATTGTTGCATTGGGCGTATTGGAAAAAGGAACATCACATCCCACCAATGAGCATAAGTTAAATAATAAATATTGTTACAGAAACATATCGAGAAAAAAATTCATTACTGTTCACCAAAGAGCGTAACAATCGATTACCTTGGAAACTATTCGGTTATAAAAATATATTTCAAATAAAAGTTATTTATTTTTAATATATCTACAACTTTTTACTGATAAGTTATTTCGTATTACAAATAGTTGTGGAGATATGATACAAATATCCACTTATGTAAAGTAACCTATCAATAATTTTCTCGGTAAAAATGAGAGATTTAGTTGGGTTGTAATGTTAAACAATTTCCGAGACATGAATTTGAATAAAATCGTTAGTGAAAATATTTTGAGAAAATCGATTTTTATCTTTTAACCCTTAAGCATTTTAGGGATATACTATTATTTAATTTATTTAAGGTATTTAACGTTCACTTACTGAACTGACTGATTATATAAACACACGACTTTTATAAATCAACTTAAATCTAGAACAAACACAACATCCAGTCTCCAGCCGTTAATTCATCAGTGTGAAAGGGTAAACCCATATTTCACCAATAATAAATGTTTCGGCCATGCCGGAATAGAACTCAGGACCATTAGCTTAGTATACAAACACGCTACCAACTGAGCTAAGTTGTCGGATAGGGATATGTTGATGATTTCATAAACCCCTTTGGGGAACTTTATGAAGACCCTAGTTACCAAGTTTTAGCCCATTGATAAAATGTTTTCGGCTCTAGGCGGAGATACAGACAGAAAAAGAACGGTATGTTAAAAAACACTTTCACTTTCTCGCGCCCCTCGGGGTGGGTGGGGGGGAGGGGAGGAGTGTATTATGAGTGTAAAAAAAATCGAGTTAGAGATTTTGTTGAATATCGACGTTTCATTACCTCCTGAACCTGAAACATTATTATTATTATTTTATTATTATTATTATTATTATTATTATTATTAGCACCGCGTCTTACTACCCGTTCGGGTTATACGCACTTACGCTAATGTGTAATGGTAGGTTGATTGTGAGATGAAATGGAGGACCTACAGTTTAACGTGGGATCCAAACCACGGTGGAGACCTGGAATTCCTCACATTCACAAGATGTGATTAATACACGTCTTGTCAGAGGTGAAGGAAGGGTTTGGTAATCAGATAAATCTATGCCGGGACCTAGGATTGAACCCCGGACCCTCAGCACAGAAGTCTGACACCTTACCTCTAGACCGCCAGGTCACCTACCTGAAACAGTAATTTTGTGCACTGCCGTCCGTCCATCTGTATGTCTGTCTCTCGGCCTAGAGCCGAAACCATTTCACCGAAAGGGATATAACTTGGTATCTAGGGTTTTCATAAAGTCCCCCCTGATGAGTTTATGGAATCAGATATCCAACCCTAAAAATCAAGGGTTGTTTACTTAAGGGTTTGTAGATAAAACAATCAATTTTCTTAGAATCGGCTTTACATATTTTGATTACATTTCATATCTAGACACTGTTTAACACTACAAACAAAATGGTTCGTCTCGTTTTCCGATGAAAATGACTTTGAAAGAGGGGGAGGGGTACTTTACACAAGAGTAAATTTCCAATTTTTGAGATACAAAATAACTTACCGTTTCAAAGTTGTTGCAAACTTTAAAATGCAAAAATATTATTTTCCTAACTATAGGCAAATATGTATTTTTTTAGTTGTATTCAATTTATATTTATTTTTCAAATAGAGATTTGGGAAATTGGCTACTGAAAATGCTTAGTAAAATTGTATTTTATTTCATAGGCTATATGGTCTTTAGTGAGATGCAACGTTCTTTTTTTCCCATTATGTTTCTATAACAGTGTATACTATTTCGTTTCACTTATCTTATGAGCTTTAAGTATAATTTAGATAAAATAGCGAGAAAATCTGTGCGGCTCACCGGACCATATATTTTTGTAACAGGAGGATGAAAAACGTCGACATCCATCAAAATCTGAATTTTTTTTTGGACGAATATAGTAACTAATCTCTCCTCAGGATCACGATAAAATGTAAAAAATAAAAAATAAAAAGCACGCATGTTCCATGTCCTATTTGGTGAATTAATGAAACTTTATCGTTTTTGAAAGATATGTGATCACTTCAATAAGTCTTCGCTCTATTTTAGTAATTGGGTGAAACGACTACTTCGCCTTCTGGCGAGAATGTATGGAGATTCACAAGTGATTTAGACGGTTGTGCCTCTGTGATATATGAATCACTGACCGCGAGTGGACGCTGGCACGCTATTAAGGGGGGGGGGAGAGATGGAGGAGGGGATATCTTAGTTGACCTCGCAATGGATTTTGTTTTTTTTTTGGTCAATTTCAACAATCGTTGTACATTTTGCACAATATATTTATAAAATAAAAGTTTATTAAAGTTATTTTATAAATAATAATAGCAATGGAGTTTTTTAAAATTTCACTTCGATATATCTTAACTATTTAAATATAATATAAATATAAATCCCTTTATATTTATTTCAATATAATTGGCATCACTGCATAGTGAAATAAATAAGCTAAACATTTTTATATTTTATACAAAAATGGTATTTTAATAAATATATTATATATTAAAGGTAAGTATAGAAAACCTATGTTTATATACTAGCACAAGATTTACGGTACAAGCTAACTTAACCTAGAACAGCTGACCTTGACCTGAACACCTCGTCCTAATGCCAGGCAGGTAATAACTGATATATAGAATGCATATTATTCACAAATACATGATTAATTGTTGACCAAGCCTTGAATCGAACTAGTTTGTTTAATTCTTTATTATTATTTTTAGCACCGCATCTTATTACCTGTTTGGGTTGCACGCATATGTACTAATTACAATAGTGAGTTAGGGATGAGGAAGTTTGTATTTAGAGGAAGTGCACCCACGTTTAGTAGAGTGGAAAACAGTTTTGGAAAAACTTTCCTCCGTTCATCCTACTGGGATTCGAACCCCGATCTCCCTATGATCGGTAGTCTTGTCTAAGACAAGCTTGACGTGTTAGACCATGCGTCCACCTCAGCAGGCTAACCGGTTGTAGTTTATAAAAAAATATCCAATGCTAAATAATACAAGTTCCTAATCTTTCCTATTTTATAAATAATTATATATTCTACTTACACCTCTTAAAAATATAAAATTATGTTTATAATTTTGGAAACATTTTGGTGATAATTCCTTTGGATATTTTTATGTTACTTTCTCTTTCATATTCAAACTGACCTTGACGATGTTCCATCCAAGTTTTATAAGAAATTTTAAAGTCAAAATAATAATAAAAACAACAAATAACAACAAATCTTAATGTAGGTATAAATATAACTAATTTTTAACTTATTTATTATTTCCATTTTATTTTGATTTAAAAATACCTAATGATAGTTAAGATAAACTTTACCCCTATCGATTCTAAAATGCTTCATATCTGCCCCAACCCCTCAAAAATAGCTAGGCCATGTTCAAAATTGCGTTTTTTTAATAAAAAATATAAATGTGTATTTAAAAATATGTCTAATTTTTATCTTATTTATTTTTCCAATTTTATTTGGACTTAAAATACCTAGTGAACTTTTACTCTATTAATTCTAAAATGCTACAGATTGTTTCCCCCCTCCCCCACCTAAACAAATAAACAATTAAGCCATGTCCAAACTTGAGTTTGTTAATAAAATACTACGATATGGTTATTATAAAGTTGGTAGACGATGTAAACATCAGCAAACCTTTTCTTAAGGTGGGAACCCTGGCCTTCCCTGCATCGAGTGGGCGAAAAGGGGGCAAGAGGAAAATAAAGGGAGGGAGGGGGTTGATTATTACAAAGTGGAACGAGGTCTTTTTAGGGTCACGCATGAGCTGGAATTGGGTCGATGGATAGCGCACTAATGATGGTCAAGTTTTAACTTCATTCTTAGAAACATCTCAAAATGTTTGAATTATATTTATTAAGAACTATCAGAAGTACCCGGTTATGTCCGGGGTAACGCCTTTATTTGCTTCAAACAGACAGAGCATATCTCTTTAATTTATTTCTTCCAACAGAGTTTTTAATAAATTTAAAAAGATCTAAAAACAAATTTAAAATTCTAGCTTCTATGTGCACATGTTTGTGAAAAGGGGCTATTAATTTTAAAATTGCACCCCTCTGCGTGCGATAGATATTGTGCAATGCTCAATGCAGACAGACAGACAGACAGACAAAACCTTCCTTTTATTAATATAGATTAATAATTATTGTTGGCAATTGTTTTTAATGCCATTGTCTTCCAAATTGATATGATAGCTAATAAATCATTGCATCTGAAATTATTAATAGATCAAAGTACTATTTTGAACTATTTTATCTCAAGACTTTTGTATTGCCTTTTATTAATAGAACAATAAATATTAAGTCAACGATTAGACGGAGAAATTAGTTATTTCAGTTTGGAGAAATGACCTGCTATACATGTCTTAAATGTTCAGATACTTACTAACTTCTTTATAGTTCAGTGTGTTTTCAAATATAACTATTTGTAGTTCTAATTAAAATCATAGATTAACGTGTATTTATTTATATCATCACATACACCATAATTTCTTTTATAGAAAAGCTTTCAAGAACTTTAAATTTTTCTCAATCTTGAATACTAAAAATAAGATTTGAAATTTCAAAAACATATTGATACTATAGTAATGTATATTATTTTGGTGTCCAAGAAAAAAACAAACTAAACTCATTATTGGTTGGTTCACCCGATACTCTATTTACATTAAAACATAATTTACTTTACTTATTTATTAGTTGTAATCTCGGTAAAATGTACGGTACAAATCAAACGCTAAATATAACAAATATTTTCAGACACAATCAAATAAAAATAAACATTAATGTGTTTTAAATTTTATACACCATCTCACTTGGATATTTAAAACACAGCATTAAAATATATATAATCATGAAAATATTTTACGTAATTTTTTAAAGTTCTTGATAAATCGTCCTTTCCTAACACAAGCACTCAATCGTTCTTATCGTTAAAGTATCTTATGAAAGCAAACCGGATATTCTACACCCAAAGTCTCTGTAATCACTTAGCTATGTAGATAAGCTTCAAATAGATTGTTACATTTTTTTAAAAGCAAAATCACTTTACCATGGATTAGAAGGAAAACCAAACACAAATTACTTGTGGATTGCAGTAATATACAAGTTGCTTCAAACACAGTTAATATATATTTCATCTCCACATAAATTTAATATATCTTAGTTGTTCTTTCATTGAGAACTATTGGAATTATTCTTGTATTATATTTGGGAAGGTTAAATAAGCTAGGATGGAATAACCTTACTCTGATTTCGTAGTCAATATTTCTTGTGGATCATCATTACTCAGAAATTATAATAAATCCATTAATTGTTACCTGCGAAGAGCGACTTTTTCCCATAACGTGGAAGGGTATTTTACAAACTATTGCATTCAAGTCGTCAATATATAAATATTAAAATGTAGAATTAACTATTTGGAACGTCATTTGGAAATGGGCTATTAATAGGAAACACATTTCAGAGCATGACAAGTATTAATGCATTGCTCTGTATCATTATTTTATGATATATTATATTTTATATCGGCTTTAGGAACAAAGAATTATATCAGCACACAAACTTAAAAATTAACTAAACCAAGTATTGGGGATTTTACACTAAAACAAAAAATATTTATATTTAATAATCCCAACTGACTGACTGGGTAAAATGTGTTAATTTATTCTGATAGCTTTTGAGTGAGGTAATTTAAATGCATTATTTAAGTAAGGTGATAATGTGCTTTAACAGCATCTTGAAATTTGAAATAAGTTTGAAAAGCTTAAAAAACTAGGAAATATATAAATTGTTTAACAAAGTTTTAAAAATATTGTACGATAAAATAAACGAATCACTTTCATACCATTTCATTTTCAAAACAAACTATTCAAAATACTGCAATAAAATTTACTTTTGGTTAGTAATTACTGTAAATTTAACTTTATAATATAATTTCAGTTACCATTCTTGTGTATTATCCCTCGCAGTAAAAATGAATAAGATATTGTTATAATATGTTGTATTAAATAATAATCACTATAATTAAAATATGTTTTTACCAAAAAGACAAGAGAGTTACTTAATCGCAGCACCACGATGTTAACATAACTCAAGATGGACACAATGGAATTTTCTAAATCTCAAAGAAATTCCATTTTGGTCTTCATTGATTGAGGATGTTCTCGAGGTCACATCTATCTATTTTCGAGAGACGTTCGTGTGACCACAAAATAAGCAATGAAGTATTTTAATTTCAAATTCAGCGTTTCAATAGTTAAAGGTCGTGGATTGTAGAGCACAATTTCCTCCAAGGGATGTTAATAAAGTGAGAAAGTGAAGAATATCTCTGAAGGTTGAATCAAAGTTAGTTGTTATAAAAGTATGCCTAACATATTCTAAAAACATTTAATTTGAGTGCTTGAAAATTTTATTCATTATTTAATAATATAGGAGATAAAATTATAGTTGAAAAATAATGATATAATATTAGTAGATAATTTATGTCAACAGAATCAATGATTGATCAAATTATTTAGTATGATTTACAAGGGAAGGATGTTAAATTAATAACCAATTATTTAGAAGACTAAATGGATGACCAATAATCTGAACATTTAAAACCTAACTTAACTAAAATTAATATGAAAGTAGTACATGAGACCGCAAGGTTTAAAATTTCAAGGTCGCCATTTATATTTTGGTTTAATAAGATATCTTTATATAGCCTATCATTTATCTTATTTCATATTGATAAGCGAAAAATAGAAAACGAAAAACATAAATAAAAGAGCATATTTTATAATATAAATTATTATTTGTATTTCAACTAGTCACATGTTGTATTGGAACTACTTTTCTTTCGACCGTTTAATGATGTTCCTCTTTATATAGTGATTTATCTGAGTGCCCCTTCATCCCTCCCATTCTCAGACAAAAGAAGAAAACAATAACGAGGTAAAATTTTCCAAAATGGTAAGAAAAAGTAGAGGTGTGTTTGATAATGGATTGGGATGGAGATAAATAAATGTAGTACACTCCGTTTGTCCTGAAAGGTAGCAGTCTTACCTTGATGGATTACACTGTGGCCCTATCTTATAAGCTTCACCATAGTTGAACAAGGCAAGGTAAGCTTTCTTACATTCAAGGTAAAGGAAAGTTACGGTACGTGGAATGTTTTCTCAGTAGACTTGACTAAATTATCCCCCTCCTCCCAATACAGATTTAGTGACAATATTAACGACAATGTTACCTTGAAGGTCTTGTACGACGAGACGACATAGGAGCTACCATCCTCAAGTTCCTCCAACCTCATCCTCCGTTCCCCGTCCATGGTGAAGACGTACCTCGCCCCGTGAGGAAGGTCCATCCTCAACGACAACTTATCCAGCAGCGCCTCGAGATTACTGATATCGCGACCGGGCTTGAACCGGAACTCCACGCCGGGGAAGAACGGGTCCCCGTTCCTGTAGAATGTCACCCTCCTGGCCCTCCAGTACGACAAGTTGCTGTATTTACTGTTGGCGGCTTTGTGTTCCGCGCGGGACTTGGGCCTCGCGGGGGGTAGCATGGTGGAGGAGGCCTCGCTGGCGTTGTCGGCCATCGCGGCGCCCCCTCCGGGGCTGGTCGGCCGGCTAGCCGTAGCCCTCCAGAAACCACCTTCTTTAGAAGACGCCACTACCACAGCCGTCGCCACCGCCGGGCGGGCCCGACGACTCTCCTCTTCGTCTTCGTCTTCTTCCTCCTCGTCTTCTTCCGTCGTATCCGACTTCCGGTGGTGATGGTTGGCGATGGCTAGGGCCGAACCCGGTCGGGAGGATGCGGCGAGGCCGTTGGACGCGTGGTTGTGGTGGCCGCTGTTGTTGCGGTGTGACGACTGACTCGCTTGGTTCCCCGACTGCTCGCTACGCGGCGTGGTGGCGGGATCCTCACCCGTATGCTGGACCTGCAGCAGGCTCTTCCCGTTCGGCGCATCCTGGGAGGTGTCCTGAGGGCCATCTTCCGAGTCGTCCACCCCGTGCTGCAGTCTGCTCGGTGCCCGCGAGGGGGTTTGAACCGCGCCCTGCGTGGTGGGCATACTTACTTCCTCTAGTTCTCAGCACTGACCACTCGCGTCACGTGTCGGGGTAGAAATGACCATCGTACACCGCGAGAATGTTTACCCCTATAATTTGTCCTTATTTCCCGTAGCAAATTACAGTTTCCAATACCTCTATCACAGTCCCACCCCTTTCGCAACGCAACCCCACCTACACAGCCCTCGGCAAAAAAATGGTCCACTGCCCAACAATAACAATAACGCAATAAGGTGAAGGTGGCATTCAACTCGTGTTGTGTTGCATGATTTTATTTTGTATACTATAGCCGCGGCGTTGCCATTTTTCTCCCTACCTTGGAGAAGTCGATGAAAGGGAATACTTGTTGCTCCCCTCTCTCTTTAGAAGTTTAACTTCTTTATTTTTTAGAACCCTAATAAAGGCGATGCTCAGATGTTCGTGAGCTTCATCGCCGTAGTTAGCCGAGGAAAGTATTGACTGGGAACTTTCCCTCTACCGATCTGGCAACCGTGCGCAGACTCGTGGTTGGTCAGAATAAGAGCGAGAGACCTATTTACTGGGGCCAATGAGGAGGGAAGGACACGCCTTTTGATTGTTGCGGTAAACCACCTCCTTCCAAGTTTGCCCTCCTTTCCTGACCCCCTACCCCCCATCTTCTGTCCCCTCCATTTCCGGCCTATGACTGCGAGCTTTGTGTCGTGATAGCGTTAATCCGATCTAGAGGAGATACATCGAACAATTTGTCCTCCTGGTTACGATTGGCAACACTGCTCTGTCTTTGAGTGGGTCTTGTTTTTGTTTCCTTGGATTGTACAACAATGAAAAATGCCACAAAGTATCTTAATACTCGAAGTCGAAACTTCTAACCATGTGGTTCACTAGTAGGTTATACAAGGCGGGCTAAACCTCCTCTCCCCAAAATCTGCTCAATGGGATAGACATTTTTAGTACCGTAAAATAAACTATATCCTGATTTTTAGGCCAGAGGATTCCCATTTTCGAGCACTTGAAAAAAACATTTTTTCCAACTCAATATTTATAAGATTTTACCATAGTATTAGTTGTTTGGAAGTCAATCAATTGGAATAAATTAATTATGAAAAACAGTTAATACAATCGTTTAATATTTACTAAACGATGAGGTATAGAAAGATAATACAATAAAATACCACCGTTCTCTTATACTGTTTTCATCCCAGATCATCTCACCACGTTCATTTTGTATGCCATAGGAGATTTTAATTTGTTAACAATTCTTATATTTACGTTATATTTTTGTGTAGATGATGATAAACGAATATTTAATATTATTTTTTTATTAAAAACTGAATAAATTTTTATTGGAAACCAGTGTCAACATATAGAAAGGTTAAAACAAGGAAATTTCTAAAGTGCAAGAAAGGTTTTATTAATCAATAAATTTGAATATAATTGAATTGAAAATTGATGCATTTTTTATATTAATTCCTTTTCTCCATATTTATATTTATATTGATAATCAGCTGTTTTAAAGCATTGCGATGCATCATGGGTCAACTTAAATGTGTGAATTACTGCGCAGATTCTGCTTTCTATTTATCGGTGAGCGTGTTGAATCAAGCTTTAGAAAGGTTTTATTAATCAATAAATTTGAATATAATTGAATTGAAAATTGATGCATTTTTTATATTAATTCCTTTTCTCCATATTTATAGTTTCGGAAGCTTGATCTTATCATCACTGGCAAATTATACTTGATGAGCTTGACGTTTATTACACATGTACACCGATGTAATAAGCCCGAGTAAATATTAAAATATAATACCTATAGTTTAAAACTTCCCCACTGAGAAAATTATTAGTGTGGAATGGAAGTGGACGTGAGAAAAAGGAAGTGATTTGCAGTTTTTATATCAACATTTTTTTTGGCCAAAATAAAACAATATTTTTTCAGTAGAAACATAAAATTTAATTTACTTCACATGATGATATCAACAGTTGTTAAATATCTGTCATGATCATAACGGTATTAGACGAGAAAATTTTTAAATGAAGAGAAATAGTTATCAAATTATAGGACCCTCTCGACAGATATTCAACAACTGTTGATATCACCATCTGAAGAAAATCAAACCCTATGTTTCTACTGGAGATATATTTTATTTATTTTGGCCAAAAAATTGTTTTGATATAAAAACTCCAAATATACTGCCCTTAACTCACCTTCCCTCCCAGCCCACCTTAAGTAGGCGCATTAAATTGACTCTCAATTTTATTCAACAAATTTAGTGACTAATGCGAGTATAGTGTGAGGCGTGTGGCCTATATAATAAACCATAAATTATCCTGCCCCTCTTCCTAGATATGCAAACTAAATCTCATACATATTAAATGTTTTTTTTATCAAAACATCAATCAGTTGTAGAACATATTCTTTAATGTATTCGAGAAACACAATATTGCACAATTCAAAGTTTCCTCCCTGTTGGATTTTTATGGAAACAAAACTAAATTTAAGAAATCTAATTCTTTATTACAACTAATACTATATCTCAGGCTAGCTTGTTATCATTTCAAGGTGTTTAATTTACCTTCATTTCAATCACAATGGCTCGCCAAGATCTTGATACGACAATGGAGTTTAATTAATTAGTCTAGCTCATAACATTGGTGTAGGAAATATGTAAAGGATATCAAATTACCTACCATTATTTATAACAGTCAAATAGGGTTAAGCACTCGCTTAGGTGATCATATGGTCTTAGGCGTCTCTCTCGCAATAGAATAGACTGCCAATAATGGGGAGATAATGGTTCAAATTCCAGTCACGTTTACTTAGGATGTTTTAGTCTAAATTGTTTTTTTTTACTGTTTCCCCACATAAATTCGGGTATGATTCCTCCAAATTCAACATTCCTCATATTTAATACATTAGCGTAATTAGTACATATTCATGCCACCCAAACGGGTAGTAAAACGCGGTGATAATTTTTTTGACTTAAAAAATACAAAAATATTAATACATTGCTCAGAAGTAAAATTTGGGTGCCTGAGAATATCTAATAACCAACAAGAACAAATAACAGTTTTACATTTCATTGACCATTTAAAAAAATCATTATGTAAATTAATAATGTGTAAAGCTTCGAAAATCAAATCTGAATTTTGCTATAATCAGTATTTTATTATAAATTTTGAATATTTATAAATTACAGATAAGAAATTTCAAGCCCAAATGGATTTAAAAACTTGGATTGGATGGAATTTGATTAGAAATTAATAATAATTTAAAAGTCAAACTTTTGAATAATTTAACTTTTTAAAGAATTTAGTATAGGTACAATATGTGAATTATTTTCCATTTAAACGTGGGAATTTCGTATTTTAAAAATAATATATTCACTATTTAAACAAGGTGTGGCAACCTTATCTTTTAATTGAACTTAATTTAAATAGGATATATAATTTAGATTTATAATCTGTTTGGGTTTGGTAAAAATTTATTATACAGATTTCGAATTAGACTATACTCAAAATATTTCCATTTAAAAATATTTGATTCATTTTAGACTCGAATTAGTGATCAAATTTGGAATTTTATTCTGAATTGAAAATTTTGGACTCACAAAGGCTTCAGGTAGATAGATATGTATCAAAAATACAAATAAATCTTAGAAACAAATTTTCTGGTTTACCAGCAAACAAATAAAAATAATATTTTGAATCGTCTCTTCTCCTATTTGATAGAAGAAGAGACGATTACTTTAGCAAAAAAATATTTAAAGAAGGAAGAGAAGGAACAAGCATAAGAGAGATGCACAAGTTTAACAAATCAGTTTAATTAAATTTAAATAAGTTTAAAGAATTACATATGATTACACGTGATCATAATAAGGCAGTCCTTTATTAATTTAGAGTAAATTAAACTAATTACTATTGAAATAGTTATCGCAATGGGGGACATTTGTGAGAATCACCTAGGTTATACTTACAATTATCCCCAGTAAGATAGAGTCTACATTACGAATGGAAGTAACTCCTTAAAGTAGAACTAGCATACATTCTACTACGAAGGTGCGTCTGCCTCAACACAATGGCATTTTAAATTGAAAGCAATTATTAATATTAGGTTAAACAACAATACATAGCAAATGTAACGTAATATTAAACTTAGACCTGAAAGGCATTTACATAAATAATAGATAACGATATAAAATACTATAAAGTCCTAGTTTAAAGAGTTACAACGTTGGTAGTTAAATGAGCTAGCTAGCATGAATGAACATTAATGAATTAATTATGAAAAAGCCAATTACACAGTAATAGTTAGGGAACTTTTATTATAGGTATTTATTAACACTTTTGTTTTGATAATACAGCTTTAATAAGAACATAATAACTATTTTCACATGAATGACGTCCGACCAATATTTGCAATAAACAAATTCTAATAGCTCAGTCTCATTCCCTCGTAAGGTTAATAGATGGTTCCTTAGGCAAAATATATCTGATTATTATCAGTACTGACAAGAGAAGAAACCAAAAGTTATAAGAAAACGAGTAGTGTCCCTCAGAATAATATATAAACTACTTGAAATACAGTCTTACATGCCAAATAACACATTAAAAGTATCTCACGGGGTCGTGTGCTAGCTAGAAGCAAACTCCTGAATATAATAACTATATACTATTAGCTATACACAGTCCTGCATGCAAAATAAACACATTCAAAGTTATCTCACGGGGTCGTGTGCTAGCTAGAAACAAACCCCTGAATATAATAACTATATACTATTAGCTATACAGTCCTGTATGTCAAGTAACATATACAAAGTATCTCACGGGGTCGTGTGCTAGTTAGAAGCAAATCCCTGAATATAATAACTATATACTATAGCTATCACAGTCCTGTATGCAAAATAACACATTCAAAGTTATCTCACGGGGTCGTGTGCTAGCTAGAAACAAACCCTGAATATAATAACTATATACTATTAGCTATACAGTCCTGTATATTAAATAACATATACAAAGTATCTCACGGGGTCATGTGCTAGTTATAAGCAAATCCCTGAATATAATAACTATATACTATTAGCTATACAGTCCTGTATGTCAAGTAACATATACAAAGTATCTCAGGGGTCGTGTGCTAGTTAGAAGCAAATCCCTGAATATAATAACTATATACGATTAGCTATACAGTCCTGTATATTAAATAACATATACAAAGTATCTCACGGGGTCATGTGCTAGTTATAAGCAAACCCCTGAATATAATAACTATATACTATTAGCTATACAGTCCTCTATGTCAAATAACATATACAAAGTAGCTCACGGGGTCATGTGCTAGTTATAAGCAAACCCATGAATATAATAACTATATACTATTAGCTATACAGTTCTGTATGTCAAGTAACATATACAAAGTATCTCACGGGGTCGTGTGCTAGTTATAAGCAAACTCCTGAATATAATAACTATATACTATTAGCTATACAGTCCTGTATGTCAAGTAACATATACAAAGTATCTCACGGTCGTGTGCTAGTTAGAAGCAAATCCCTGAATATAATAACTATATACTATTAGCTAACAGTCCTGTATATTAAATAACATATACAAAGTATCTCACGGGGTCGTGTGCTAGTTAGAAGCAAACTCCTGAATATAATAACAACATACTATTAGCAACACACTATTATAATAGGTCGAATATTAATATATGCATCACACACAAAGACACGAAAAAATAAACTCACAGTCTGAACGCTAAAAGAAAGGAACTTTTTAAAGAGTGATAAAAGTTACCAAAGCATTTTGGATGTATTTATAAGTAGAGTCATGTAATCAGCAACGATCACTTTTTATAGATAACAGTGAAATAACACTATTAATAAAATATAACTTAGTTAGCGTTGACATAAAAAAGTTAATATTTTCTAAAAGTTCCTTCCAATCAAAATATTACTATACAAACCAAGCATTTGTTCGTTTAGGTTTTTTTGATGTTTTCTTTTATTAAATACTCCATGGCGTGAGCCCGCAAGCAAGCTATATCAACCGAGTGGGCTGCCACCGTTAGCAATGATAGTGCCAATATTTGCAGCTATAGGGTGTCATATGGTCGGCACAATGAGCACTCCGGCAATTTATTTTAGCACTGCGTCTTACTACCCGTTCGGGTTATACGCGTATGTACTAATTACACGAATGGTTTTAGGGATTAGAAAGGTTATATTATTAGGTAGTGTACCCGAATTTTCACAGAGAGGAAGAGTGGAAAACCATTTAATGAAAACCATCCTCAGTACATTCAACTGAGGTTTGAACTTCGATCTCCCAGTCATCGGCATTCTAGCCTACTGCAAGAGTAGCGCGTCAGACCACACGGCCACCAAAGTGTGTCTCCGGCAATTAATATCAGTTTTATAGACCGGAGCTGCTACTTCTTTATTGAAGTAACTCCTCATTTGTCCTCATAAGGCTGAGTTTGAACCCGTTCCAGACCCACTGCTTCACAGAACAATTCTGGAAGAAACGGGGATCGAACCAGGGACCTCTGGATCTGTAACCAGGAACTCTGCACAAAGGCAATCTTGATTAAATAAAACTTTTGTCAAATCAAATTTACCTTCACACTAAATTTTAATCTTCTTTACTTTATAAAATAACTCTAATTTAAGTCATTATATTAAAAAAAAAGGATAAATATAAATGGTACAGGGGAAAAGAGGGAGAGACGCATTACAGATATTTTCCAGGATAACAACTTTTATATCTCAAACCTTTTAAGGACCCCAGCAAATAATTGTTTAGTAGTTTAAATATGACAGATTCCTCTCTAAGCCATAATCTAAAGTGCATTAGAAAGGTATCGTGATTGTCAAACAGATGGAAGCACTAACTCAATTTGGGTTAAAATGGTACTTTCCACCTTTATTACCCTGTACCCTTCATATTAATTTATTTGCAAATGACCTACACCACCAAGCGATTGTTTTGAGAGAGAGTGGTGTGGGGTCAAGGTCACACAGTCTGTGTGAACATCTGATCATTATCTGAACATCGAGCTGCGAGTGACGCATGATGTAAAGCTACCCCTCCCTCCTCTTAGAAAGTTACACCCCTCCCTACCCTCCTTCACACACGAAGTGAAACCTTTTAATAAAATTGAATCACGGCCACAATAAGGGTGTGCCCGATAGGACCCAGGGCGCTTATTTTAATTAGAAATGAAAATCTCGAGGGCCATTAAAGGAGAAAGAAAGTGATGTTGTAGAATAGATGTAAGGAGTCTAGTTAAGATTTATTACTTTTTTACGAATATAAGAATACTCTAAGATAAAAAAAAGAGAGAAACAAGGGAATATGAAATTTATAAGTCTGGGCAAGTAAATTTTGGGACGTGTTTGAATCATAATTTATATTAATCGTTGAAAGTTTTTTATTTAATTATCAGGAATAGGCTTGGTTCGTAACAATCCTGATCACACGCCAAATAATTTTTAAAAAATGCGATTTTTTTAGTGTTTGCCATCAGGATTTATCGGCTAGACATTCCTGGTATTCTACTTTTTTTTAATCATTTTTTAGCACCGCGTCTTACTATCCGTCAGGTTATACATTCATGTACTAATTACACTAATGGCTTTAGGGATTAGGAAGGTTATATTTAGAGGAATTATACCAACATTTGCGTGGAAGGGGGGTGGAAAACAATTTTTGCGAAACCATCCTCAGTACACCCTACCGAGATTTGAACCTTGATCTCACCGTTATTGATAGTCTAGTCTACTGCGGGGGTAGCGCCTTAAGCCATGTGACCACCAAAGCGGGTGGTCTTCTACTTGCAGCGGTGGGACACCAGCTAGGTGAAGTTACTTTGCCCCAATGATTTTGTTGGTGTACCAGTACAGGTATTAAACCTAACTTAAGCCTAATTACCCAGATCATGGTAACCATAGGAACAATTTCCTTGTGGGAAAAACACCTATGGTATCAACAGGAATAGAACCTGGGACTAGGATGTTTTGGATGAATTGATGGTGTGTGAGGGGGGGGGGGAGAAGGAAGAGGAAGTAGAGGAACAACTACAAGAATGGAACGAGGAAATGAAAGAGTGTAGAGTGAAGTTTACCACTGCAAAGTTGTGAAGTGATGGTAATGACAAGGAAGAGGATAAGGTCTTGTAAAGTTATAAGGTTGGATGGAGTAAAGCTGAGAATGGTACAGAACGTAGAATATCTTGGAAGCGTGATTGAGGCAAAAGGTGGCAGTAGAGAGGATTTAATGAGAAGAGGACAGCAGGGAGAGTTGTTCTATAGATCCGTAAGAGACCTGCTATAGAGAATAGAAGTGTCCTTGAAGTGTAATTAAGTGTTGTACAGGGCGTACTTTGTACCCATTGTCACACATACTGAAGAAACATGGACATTAATTGTAAGAGAGACTAGGAAAGTGGAGGCCATGGGAATGAAACTTTTGAGGAGTATGCTAGATGTCGTGAGGATAAACAAGATTAGGACTGAAGTTATCCGGGAAAGAGTAGGGGTACAGTGATACATGAGATAGTAGAGATATGGGAGGAGCAGATAACAGAAAGTGTTCAAGCGAGAGGAGAAGAATTGAAGAAATTAAAGGAGGAAGAGCGGTGGAAGGATAGAGGAAGATGGAGGCATTTTACTAAACTGACCCGGCAACTGGCTGGAAACATTTGATGATGAAGATGATGATGATAATGATGATGAGAGCTTAGAGACTATTGGTTTTGTAAAAATATATTTCAAATAAAAGATTTTTATGTTTAATAGTATTACAACTTTACTAGAAGTTATTTCGTGACCGAAATAGTTGCGTAGATATTATCAAAATTGGATATTTCTGGTTATATAATCCCCTCAAAGTAGTTTTTATGGGGAAATGAGAATTTACATTTTGTTTATAATGTTAAATAGTTTGTGGCTGTATACAAAATTTAATCAAAATCGTTAGTATTTTGATCAAATAGATTTTCTCTCTTTTTGGCCTTCAATAAACTACCCTTAATTTTAGGGTTGCATATTTAATTCCAAAAATTCCTTGGGGGAAATTTATGAAAACGATTGGTGAAATGATTTCACCTCCAGGTAAAGATACAAACAGATATCATATGGAAAATAACTTTTTCCGTTTCAGGGGGTCATGAAACGTCGACATTTTCCAAAATATCGAGTTAGATTTATTTTTTCACGATCACAATACTTCCCCCTATTAGACACCTTAGCTCAGTCGGTAGCATGTCTGCCTACCGAGCTAAGGGTCCTGGGTTCGATTCCCGGCATGGCCGAAAATTTATCATTGATAAATATGGGTAAATAATTTAACAGCCAAGAACTGGATGTTGTGCTTGTCCTAACCTAGGTTAGATTATAAAGGATATGAAGCTACGACAGGCCGGCAGTGGAGAATATATGGCTTGAATAAAAAATTGGCCCAGCCCACAGACTGGAAACAGTAACGGACGTAAGAAAAACATTAATTCTCTCTCCGAGGGGCTGAGAGAAAGTAAAAAACTATCAAAATTATCCCAAGTTCGCTGTTGTTAAATGAAGAATGTAAAAAAAAAAAACCGTATTTTGATGCAGTTTCTGGTTCACGCGTAGTTTTGTATCTAAAATCGCGGTTAATCGATAGTGTGACATAAACATCATATAGTTACTCAATCCATAAAATAGTGATGAGGAGGCTATTTAGAGGAAGTGCATCCACATTAGCGGTGTAGAGAGAGAAACACAATTGTGTTGAATCGCATGTGACCCGCTTCGATGGCCGCACGGTCTAAGCTAAGGCGTCACTCTTTCAACAGATTAGACTGCCGATGAATAGGAGATCACGTTTCGAATCTCGGTCGGGGGTACTGAGGGTGGTTTTTTGCTAAACGGTTTTACACTCTCCAGCCATGAAACTGTGGGTAAACCTTCTCTAAATTAAACCTTACTCATCCCTAATACATCAGCGTAATTAGTACATAGGTGTATAGACTGAACGGGTAGTAAGACGAGGTACTAAAAAAAATCACATGTGTAAAACCAGCTACCAATAGACCTGACCGAGGCTCAAACCTTGACCTTTACGTCACTGACAATCTCGTCTATTGTCAACCAAACGCTTTAGACCACGTGATCATCATTGTAGGTAAATATGTCTTTTATAATAATAATAATAATAATAATATTTAGCACCGCGTCTTACTACCCGTTCGGGTTATACGCTTAAGTACTAATTACACTAATGGATTAGGAATTGGGAGGGTTGAATTTAGAGGAAGTGAACCCGCATTTGCGTGGAGGGAGAGTGGAAAACCATTTAGGAAAAACCACCCCCAGTTCACCCAACCGAGATTCGAACCTCGATCTCCCCGTCCTCGATGGTCTGGCTCAACACAACTAGCGCGTTAGCCAACTACGCCAACGAGGCGGGTATATGTCTTTTATCAAAAGTTTACAATCCTTTAAGCGAATCGTTATTTAAAGTCATGCAACCAAGTGTATCGTTGTGCGTGAGGTTTATATTTAAAAATTGGCCCCATAAAACTGAAGAAATATAGCTTAAACAGGTCACAGTCACAGAAAATGACGTCAATCTCTTAAAATCACGGGTAGAAAACTTTTGTTTTATCAACGATTCCACAAATAAAGTATGATTGTAACTTATGATCTTTTAAAATAGGTTTTTTTTTGCAGTAGCTTTAACCTTGTAAAGATATGAGTAACACATTATGAAGTTTAACACAGCGGAAACTCGTCATAATAATATGAACGTTGAAGGTTTAACTCTGCAAGTGGGATTCATTCATGGCCCCTAGCTTTTTTTTTTAAACGTTTTGAAAGATAAAATAGGTGATAAATCAATTAATAAGATTCAGGAGGAGCCTTTAAATCTAAAAGTTGGGTTGTCCATGACATATTATATACTCTAATTTCAAGGTGTAAAATAATTAAAAAAAGGTTCGAATAATTTATTTTTATGATTCGTAAATTAATTCTTTACAGAGTTTATTCAGCAATTAAACATATCTAGAACAGATCAAGACCATTGATAATATTTTAGGACTGGGCCTGTTTCAAACGATCATACTGTGTACTAGTTTTAAATCCATTTACCCATAGAAAGGAACCCTTCTTATTTGTTCTAAAATTAATCATATCTTAAACTAAGAATAAACAATTAATATAATTCTTAATAATAAATAACAATTGAAGTATTGAACTTAATACAATTTTATGGCATACGAAGAAATTATTTTAAATGCCACACCCTCCTTGTAACGAGAATTTTCATCATTTATTTATCAACGCATTTCTTTGTTAGCAAAGGAGCTGTAAAATGAGAATATTTAAAAGAGAATATTGCAGCATACTTATAAATGGTATCAATAAAAACAATCTTGGAGATTTAAAAAAAAAATTGAGATTATTTATTTTCAGTTAAAAAAAATCCTTTGCTTCGTTATTTCTTTAAACTTTACCAATTTATTTTAGTTTTTTTTAAGAGTTGTAATACTTGTGGCTTTGGCTAAGGTGGTGAATCTTTTTGAACTGTTATATTGTGATTACAGACATAATAGATCAATTCTATGCTTGAGTCTATCTTTTTTATTCATATACACATCTTGATTAAAATGACGAACAGAAATACATAGTGGGTGGTGAGTGATTATACAACTATAGTATTATTTATTATCTGTGGAGTTCACACTCCTTGTTATAATGATTGTTACTAATGTTACACATCTACGATTGTTTAACATTGTTTACCAAGTTCATACAATTATTGATAACCTATTATAATTTGCATGTCATGTACCTAGTTTATTTTTAGTGAAATGGATACGGCTCCTATAAGAGGAAATCTCCTGTTGGTTTCTGATGACCAAATAACGGCAAGAGAAAGACAAACAAAAAGTAGAGAGCTATATCCACAAGTCAATAGAAGGTTTGTTCAATTCTCTTAATGGGTTTATACTTGCATATTTTAATGGGATAGGAATAATCTTCCGTAATAAGACCATATATAAATATTAATTAAGCAAGTATTATACTCAGGCAGGCATTCGAACCTTTGATCTGTGGCTTTAAGAACTAAAACCACTACCATTCCAGGAAGGGTATCACTTTGTCTCTCATTGTCCTAAAAAAAATAGATTGCAATGAGCTAACTAGCTCTCTGGCCTTAAGGAACTCGTAAGTTAGCCATTCAACCATATCCTGAGACTCCTCCATCCAATCCTTAACCTGACATACAATCTCTTTCAAATTTGCATTAACATTATACTCCCATCAACGTCTTGGCCTACCTAGGGATCTTGTGTCTTCAGGTTTCTCAACTAAAATGTTGTGTACACGCCTGTCATCACCCATAAGGCCATAAGTGCCACATGACCATCCCAACTCAGCCTGCGCCTATATTTGGGGATGCATACAAGCCCTGAAGTTCTTCATTCTGTAACTTTCTCCATTCTCTTAACGTCCATCCCTTTTAGGCTCAAATATCTTCCTCAGCACTTTGTTCTCAAAAGTTCTCAATTTATTATTTTTTATACACAGGGAAAAAACACTTTTTACTAACGAGCAATTATTGTAAAAAAAAGTTGGCCCACTAGACTCTCACAATATTTGAGAATTAATTTCCTGTAAGGGAATTAATTTTTATGAGAGTGAAATTAAATTACATTTTGATCACTAGGGACAAAGTTTTGTATTAAGGGTACGTGTATATAATTTAATAATAGCGGCCTTTAATATTTTGCCAAAGTTAAGCTAATTTGAACGTATATAGTTTTTTAATCTGTGTTCTTTTCGAACGAAGCTCAGGGATCTCATTAGTTAAATAGGCTAGGTATTCTCATTCAAATAGGAATTTCACATTCTTATTAAGGTTTTATCTCTATTTTTATGCCTAAGCCATAAATACATTTGACTTCAGTAACTAAAATATGTTCATTGATTTTTATAGTACCTATGACGTGTAAAGTAGCTAATTATGCTATTTATGCAGGATTTTAACTGATTTATATAGAAAATATTAATCTCTTGGGATACTTAAGATAGGTGTTCACATATGAAGGGTTACTCATTCGGAGAAAAGTTTAAAATCCCTACTTTAAGATTTAAGAAACCAAAACTACTGTTGGAATTGTAATCTAGATCGGCCATGACGGAACACGGAATTTGTGGTCAATGATCCGACAAACGAGTGTGACAGATCGTAGATGAGATAATAATCGGAATATATAAACGATCTAATGTCAAACCCTTTTATGTACAGGGCGAAGAGAAGGCGCTCGACGACCAACGAACCGGAGATGGCCAACAGACGCTCTCGTAGGAAACACCCGACGATGAAATCTGGAAGCCGCGGACAAAATAAGGGTCATCGTTTGGATCTGGCTATCGCCGATAGGATGAACGAGGATGTCTCAGGTGAGATGGTGAGAGGATCGGGTGGGAGAGGGGAAGAACCGAGGCTGGGAAGACCCGTCGCATGGAGAAACGACGAGGGATACCCCAAAACTATGGTCCCCGCGGAGGCTACTCTCGACACCGGAGGGGGCCGACGAGCTTGTAACTTCCCGAACACACCGTTGGAAGCGGCGATCCTCTTCCAGAGGCTGTCCAGGCCGTTCTACAGGCTCTGCCACGGTCTTCTGGCCGGGGTCGCCCTCACCGCGTGCATCATGTCTTACAGCTTGGGGAGCACGAAGGAGGACGCCGTGGGTTTCGTCCAGGTGTATTCCCGTTTCGCTCGCCTCATGGAGAGCCTGTTATCTTTCCTCGCGACGATCTGCGTCCTGTCGGTTTTCGACAAGCTTGACGTCTACCATCTGGATCTCGCTCATATCGGTGATCTCCTTAGGTATCAGACTGTCCAAATGCTAGTGCTGTTAACCTACCTGATAGCCCTGGTAGTCACCCTGGTCACCACCAAGTGGGACGACGCCATCGCCATATACCAATATGATCGATCTCATTGGGAAGATGTCAACGTGTTGGAAGACAATCTGAGGACTTGGCGTAGCTTGAACCTTTACCGGTGTCTGTTCGCGATGTTAGGATGGTTGCTGGTCGTTGCACTGTCCAAGGACGACATGTTCTATACGCATCTGGTCAATATGATCAAGTACCAGACGACAAGACACAGGGAGAATGTGAGATACTAAGGACGACATGGTCAATATGATCAAGTACCAGACGACATGACACAGGGAGAATGTGAGATACTAAGGACGACATGGTCAATATGATCAAGTACCAGATGACATGACACAGGGAGAATGTGATATACTAAGGACGACATGGTCAATATGATCAAGTACCAGATGACATGACACAGGGAGAATGTGAGATACTAAGGATGACACGGTCAATATGATCAAGTACCAGATGACATGACACAGGGAGAATGTGAGATACTAAGGACGACATGGTCAATATGATCAAGTACCAGATGACATGACACAGGGAGAATGTGAGATACTAAGGATGACACGGTCAATATGATCAAGTACCAGACGACATGACACAGGGAGAATGTGAGATACTAAGGACGACACGGTCAATATGATCAAGTACCAGACGACAAGACACAGGGAGAATGTGAGATACTAAGGACGACATGGTCAATATGATCAAGTACCAGACGACAAGACACAGGGAGAATGTGAGATACTAAGGACGACACGGTCAATATGATCAAGTACCAGACGACAAGACACAGGGGGAATGTGAGATACTAAGGACGACACGGTCAATATGATCAAGTACCAGACGACAAGACACAGGGAGAATGTGAGATACTAAGGACGATACGGTCAATATGATCAAGTACCAGACGACAAGACACAGGGAGAATGTGAGATACTAAGGACGACACGGTCAATATGATCAAGTACCAGACGACATGACACAGGGAGAGTGTGAGATACTGAGGACGACATGGTCAATATGATCAAGTACCAGACGACATGACACAGGGAGAATGTGAGATACTAAGGACGACACGGTCAATATGATCAAGTACCAGACGACAAGACACAGGGGGAATATGAAGTACCGTACTGATACACATTGGACCAACCGACATGCGTGCGCTGTATGTATATATGTGTGTTTGTGTGATCGCGTAGTAAAGTCCGAAAAAGAAGTGTTGATTTAAATCCAATAAAATGTACAATATACTTTACAATTGTTTTATTTCCACCGCTTCTTACTTCCCGTTCGGACTATCCGCATTTAATTGAATGAACAGTGCCTAAGTGTAGTGAAGAGGACGATAGAATTTAAGGAAATTTGACCCGAATTTTGAATAGAGGTAGAGGGGGGAACCTTGCCCTCCCCGTCACAGGTAAACCTTACAAGATGAGCCTGGTATCCAAGCGAACGCCTTACGATGCTGGTTTCACAGTAATTATTTGAATAGTAACTAATACACAAGAACCTCACTGTAAAGGCCACAGCACACGTATCAGGTTGCAGCGCTGCTTTCTGATATCGTTTAGCAGCGCCGCGAGATGATCGTGTAGTATACCTAAATGATCAGTGCGCGTATCAGGTTGCAGTGCTGCTTTCTGATATCGTTTAACAGCACCACGAGATGATCGTGTAGTATACCTAAATGATCAGTGCGCGTATCAGGTTGCAGCGCTGCTTTCTTATATCGTTTAGCAGCGCCCTGAGATGATCGTGTAGTATACCTAAATGATCAGTGCGCGTAGCAGGTTGCAGCGCTGCTTTCTTATATCGTTTAGCAGCGCCCTGAGATGATCGTGTAGTATACCTAAATGATCAGTGCGCGTATCAGGTTGCAGCGCTGCTTTCTTATATCGTTTAGCAGCGCCCTGAGATGATCGTGTAGTATACCTAAATGATCAGTGCGCGTAGCAGGTTGCAGCGCTGCTTTCTTATATCGTTTAGCAGCGCCCTGAGATGATCGTGTAGTATACCTAAATGATCATTGAGCGTATCAGGTTGCAGCGCTGCTTTCTGATATCGTTTAGCAGCGCCCTGAGATGATCGTGTAGTATACCTAAATGATCATTGAGCGTATCAGGTTGCAGCGCTGCTTTCTGATATCGTTTAACAGCGCCCCAAGATGATCGTGTAGTATACTTAAATGATTAGTGCACGTATCAGAAATCTGGCATCGCAGATATCAAACGAGTTTGATATTTTCTGATTGGACGACTGCTTTCTGCGCCGTGTAGTCTGTTTTCAGCGCGTCCAACTTCTGGAATGTTGTACTGCGCATGCGCGAGCCTGGAATGTAGGAACATCTAATATATATATTTACGATCGACATGTTGCAAGGAATCTTAGTGTGACACTTAGGCTGGTATTGAAGAACGTATAGTGAATGCTTAGTGAACCAATAGTGTGGTCCCGAGCACACTATTGGGCCATCTTGTAACCTATGATGCCGCAAGCAAACCCACGCTAGCGTCCACTTAGCACCCATTTAGTCAAGTTCTTACATACGACCCTTAGCTTCTTATGTGGAGCTATTTCCTTTATCATAACAGTGTATTGCTAAGTCAACCACCGAGGCACGATGGACAAAAGATGCTTTTAGGTGTCTTCCATTCATACTTAGGTGATTCCGGAAGTCGTCAGCATCTAATTCAGGCAAGATCGTCATAGTGTGGGACACAACGTTCCGTTTTAACACTAGATTTCGAATCCACACGCGTTTCTTTTTGAGTTTTACAACACCACGATATTTCAAACATCGGTAGTATCCGTACAGTAGGATAAGATCTTCATCATCTTGTCATCAAGATATCTTGACATTATTGACGATATTGACGATATAAAATACCTACCCCCTTTCCACTGAGCTGCAAAATGATCAACTGTCAGAAATAAACGTGTGTATAGTACACCCTGATTCTGATTGGCAGAACAGTAGAGCTAATTCAAACATATTTCTTTGCGGCCAACATTGATAGCATTTATTTATACTATTAGTGTTATTTTATAAGTATTGATAATATATTATATCCAAACTGACAGCTGCAGATCATATAACTTGACGTATGAATTTATTAACATTGTTTTAATAACTTTAGTAACTAATTTATATTGTTCTTCCAACCAAAATCATACTATAGCTACCTAGAATTTAGCAGCTGGTGGCACTGTAAAATGACGTCAGAAAGCAGCAATGAAACCTGTTACTTGTAATGCGGCCTTTTAAGAAATAAAAAGTGGCGCACATTTATTTAAAATATGATACAGAATGAGAAATAAGATATGACTTTTTGGTTAAAAACAAAGGCAAAATAATATATACAGCATGTAAAAAAGATCAAAAATATGTTTAAGACTTGATGATATTTTGGGCCGATCATCCCGAAACCATTGGGGAATAATTAGTTCACCTATTTTGTTTAGGAGTAAAAGGCTGTTCCGCATAGATCGGAACTTAGGAAAAAATTCGTGATCAAGATAAAAGGGTTCCTGGTGTGAAAATTACAATACAAAGATAGAGGTTGAAACTTTGTATTTATAAAATTAAATAGCTTTGTTTAATATAAAGATTTACTGAGACACCTTAAAAATGTTGACATGCTGCAAAAAAAAAAAAAAAAAATTTTTTTTGTTCCAACTGAAATGTGTTTCCTTTGAAACCGATTTAAATCTATTACTACAGGAAAATAATAATTAAATCTGAAAATTAAATCCCTTTTATTCATTATTTTCTAGTTTAATGTTCCACCTTCAAAATGTACGTACAGTGTTTACTATTTAAATATGGAAGGACGTGCATGACATAAAAAAGTAGGTAGCTTTTAATGAAGATTGTTTCTCATTTTCCTCTTCTTTTTTTTACCAAACAAAAAGTAAATAATAGCATAGTCGTAGTAACTTATTAGCATGGTAAATTATGAAACGGGTCTCGAAAAACGTGAAACTATTACATGGAATTTAATATGTTTGTGTGATAATTGAATTAATAAGTAGTATTAGTGTGATAAGTGACCGAATCTACAATTCATATTTCTAAATGTACAGGACTAGAATCACTTTTAATATTGTAAGACGGTGAAAATAATGTATTTTATTGCGTGATATGGGACATGAAGTGGTATAATACAGGTATTTTACTGTGGTTTAAAGGCTTAACTTTGAATTTCGTTTATGTTTGTATTTTACTTGTAGCTCAGTGAATAGTAGACCTCGTTCCATCCATGTTATTATCGTTACTAGTCTTACTAGTAGTTCTGTGAACAGTAGATCTCCTCATGTTATTATTGTTACTACAGTCTACTAGTAGTTCTGTGAACAGTAGATCTCCCTCCATGTTATTATGTTACTAGTCTTACTAGTAGTTATGTGAACAGTAGACCTCACACCCTCCATGTTATTATCGTTACTAGTCTTACTAGTAGTTATGTGAACAGTAGACCTCACTCCATGTTCTTATTGTTACTACAGTCTTACTAGTAGTTCTGTGAACAGTAGACCTCACTTCTTCCATGTTATTATCGTTACTATAGTCTTACTAGTAGTTCTGTGAACAGTAGACCTCACACCCTCCATGTTATTATCGTTACTAGTCTTACTAGTAGTTCTGTGAACAGTAGACCTCCCTCCATGTTATTATTGTTACTACAGTCTTACTAGTAGTTATGTGAACAGTAGACCTCACACCCTCCATGTTATTATCGTTACTAGTCTTACTAGTAGTTATGTGAACAGTAGACCTCACTCCATGTTCTTATTGTTACTACAGTCTTACTAGTAGTTCTGTGAACAGTAGACCTCACTTCTTCCATGTTATTATCGTTACTATAGTCTTACTAGTAGTTCTGTGAACAGTAGACCTCACACCCTCCATGTTATTATCGTTACTAGTCTTACTAGTAGTTCTGTGAACAGTAGACCTCCCTCCATGTTATTATCGTTACTACAGTCTTACTAGTAGTTCTGTGAACAGTAGACCTCACTCCATGTTATTATCGTTACTACAGTCTTACTAGTAGTTCTGTGAACAGTAGATCTCCTCCCATGTTATTATTGTTACTACAGTCTACTAGTAGTTCTGTGAACAGTAGATCTCCCTCCATGTTATTATTGTTACTACAGTCTACTAGTAGTTCTGTGAACAGTAGACCTCACACCCTCCATGTTATTATCGTTACTAGTCTTACTAGTAGTTCTGTGAACAGTAGACCTCCTCCATGTTATTATCGTTACTACAGTCTTACTAGTAGTTCTGTGAACAGTAGACCTCCTCAATGTTCTTATTGTTACTACAGTCTTACTAGTAGTTCTGTGAACAGTAGACCTCACTTCTTCCATGTTATTATCGTTACTATAGTCTTACTAGTAGTTCTGTGAACAGTAGATCTCCTCCATGTTATTATTGTTACTACAGTCTACTAGTAGTTCTGTGAACAGTAGTAAAGCTATAAAAAAAGTACTACCACCATCTTTAGTCTAAAAAATCAGTTTTATAAAATTCTTCTAGCATAAATTAAGATTATTTAAAATTTCAAGACTTTCCTTTTTATTTACATAAATGATGCTTGTGTTAGGCTTCTAAATATTAGGTTTAGTTCACTTTCATTATAATTGATGATGAATGAGTTTATGTAATCCGTGATTTCTAGGGTGTTTGGTTCCTTTTCATAATAAAACAACTGTTCATAGTTGTTTGCGCAAATTTAAAAGTTTTTGGAAACCAATCTTTGGTGAGTAGATAAATGTATGTAATTGGCTACACCAACCTCCATTGGTAGATTCCCCTAAATAATAATGCTCTATTTCAAAATGTATTCATCCTAGCCACATTTCATGCTGGTTCATCAAAATGTCTCGTGGATTACATGAGGTCCGAAGGTTCTTTAGTTTGACATGTCTGCTTCAGCGAATACAGGCCCGTGTGTTTATAATTGTCTTTGCAAAGAATGATGGGTCAAAATACATTTCTTCTAGAGGCTTGTGCCTCTCAAATTTTCTTGATTTCAATTTCATCAATCTCATATTTTCCCTATCACCCCTACCAGCACCCCATCTACGGTAAGAGTCATCATGTATATATTTACCAAACCATATGATCTTCATGACCATGTGTGTGTATTTTTAGCATAGCGTCTTACTACCCGTTTGCGTCATACGCTTATGGTTTTAGGTATTAGAAAGGTTATATTTAGAGGAAGTGTACCCGCATGTGTGGGGAGGGAGAGTTGAAAACCATTTAGGAAAATCCACCCTAAGTACACCCGAGTGAGATTCGAGCCCCAATTTCCCCGTCATCGACTTAACACGAGAGTGACGCCTTATACCATGCGGCCACCGAAGTGGGTAAGATAATGTATTGTGTTGTTGTTATTTTTGGTAGTCAAAACTTTCACAACAAACTATTTGTTTCTAACTATATTTTTCTTTTTCCATTTTTACATCTTCTGCTAACTGCCAGCTACCACCATTTCTATGACGAATGAACTATATAGAAATCTTGTTCTTACTTGAGTAAAGTTGATGTTTACAAAACAATACAAGCTACCACCAGTGAAATAAATAAAATTTGATACTCTGATAAAAGTATTTTGATATCTTAAGGGTGAGAGTGTAGGGAACACGAGTTAAGGACCGGCTACACCAGTCCGCAACGCACCGGCGCGGACGAATCGTCGAGAGAGCGTTGCTCCGCACTTTTGCGGTGCGGACTCGTGTAGCCATCTACCACCGGAAATAAATGTTCGGGAACTTTTGTTTTCATGGTAAAACTAGGTATTTCTTTCACAGCCGTGTCACGTGTGACGCCGTAATCATTGTTTACAACATTACGTACAAGATAATATTATATACAACAACTTATTGAACAACAAACATTCTTCTTCTTAATTATTAGCTAACTTAAAACTTTACTCTTCGTAATTAATAGCTAACTTAATTTTATGAAAATAGGTGAAAACCTATGCAAGTAAAAATAAAAATACAAACTTATTTTGTGATAGAAATCAGTATATAAAGATTAAAAATGGTTAGAAAATGCGGTGCGGTGCGGGTCGGCTCATATGGTTGGCCGTATCTTTAAGGGCAGTTTTTTTGTAGTATTTATAATCACAATTTTTTTTTGTCAAAATAAAATATTGCTTCAGTACAAAAGTAGAGTTTAATTTTCTTCATATGATGATATCAACAAGTTGTCGAATATCTGTCAAGGGTCTCCTGTAATTTAATGACAACTTTTTATCTTCATTTAAAAAGTTTCTCAACTAATGCCGCTATACTCATGGCAGATAATCAACAACTGTTGATATCACCACGAGAAGAAAACTAAACAGTGTTTTTACTGAAGAAAGATTTTATTTATTTTGGACATAAAATCATTGTTTTGATATAAAAACTACAAAAATGCCTATCTTTTCTCGTGTTATCTACATAACCAAACTAAAACTAAACGAGAACTGAATTTGTTTAGCATAAATAAAACAAACTGATGGATCGTTGGCCGCAAGCTATCGCTCTAAAATTTTTTTTTTTTTTTATTTAGCACCGCGTCTTACTACCCGTTCGGGTTATACGCTTAAGTACTAATTACACTAATTGATTAGGAATTGGGAAGGTTGAATTTTAGAGGAAGTGAACCCGCATTTGCGTGGAGGGAGAGTGGAAAACCATTTAGGAAAAACCACCCCCAGTTCACCCGACCGAGATTCGAACCTCGATCTCCCCGTCCTCGGCGGTCTGGCTCAACACGACTGGCGCGTTAGCCAACTACACCACCGAGGCGGGTCGCTCTAAAATTGATTCCAAGCTTTTGATTGAAAAAACATATTAAGCAGCGAATAAGACACGGTCAGTCAAGGCCGGGTGAAAACATCGCTCAATTAAATATAAACCAAAAACATATTATATAAACTTTCTAATCAATATTTTTTTTTTTCGTGAGCTTATTCGTTCCCTCTTTAATATCACAGGTCCACTTAAGTTTTACTACACCTTAATTTGTGTTCCGGTCCGAGAAGTTTGTGGCTGTGGTTAATTTCCTGAAGGATCTAAGAAGGGTGCACTTATGTGCGTAGACGTAGCATAAAGCTACCTTCTTTTTTTTTTTGTTGGGAAGGGGAGTGACCGCGTCTTAGTAGCCGTTCGGGTTATACGCTTATGTACAAATCATGCTAATATTTTTAGGGCTTAGGAAAGTCACATTTATAGGAAGTGTAAGCACGTACCCGTTGAGGGAATGGGTAAAAATATTTTTAAAAAAAATCTCAGTACACCCGACCGAGAGTTGAACCCCGATCTTCCCGTCATCGGAGGTCTAGTCCACTATGAGCTTTGGCGTTTGAGCATGCTGCCACCTAAGCTGTGTTGTTGTTAATCAGGCGTACATTAAACAATTGTCATTTTTAACACCTATATTAATAATGTCAAAATGAAAGGGCAAACTGTCCCACACCTGTAAAATTCCCGGGAAACGCTCCGGATTAATAAAATCTTCTTGTTTTAAATACTCAAGAGTATTCAAGCCTTTTTCAAACAGCATCGTTCCTTTTGAAATATTAAAACAAAAATTGTGGAATTAAGTTTGTGCCTTACATGGATAATAAGTGCAGCCATAGTAAGATTTTAAACCATAATTAATAATTGGTGAATGAGTATCGAAACATTAAAAGCAATTATTATAATAAGATACAAATAAATGTAGTCTTGCGAAGAGTAAAAAAACGATATTGAAATTTGTAAAATTGTAATTTTTTTTTGAAAAATATTCATTCAGCAGAAAAATATGATTAAAATAAGTTCTTCAGGTACGAATTATTTGTACTTATATAATTTACTCTGTGTACGGTTTTAATGCTGTTTTCTAAGGCCCTTCTTCGGTTATTTGATTACTGATCGTGAATATTATTATGATAATTTTAATGAACGATGTTCCTTTCTATTACTATTTTTTAAAATTTTTATCATGGATTGACGTGAGTAGGGAATGGTCACCCTAACAGGGTTCTAAAAAATAACTTTCTAAAAATGGGTATATTCTATTGTACGTCTATGTTTGATGTGATCTTGCGTCTGTGACACGCAACAGCTCACCCCTCTTGAAGTAGGTCACGTGGCTATGTTATGGTCTTGAGAGGGGTGAGGTGTATTAGGGACGCTAACAGTGGTTTACTGATAAACCTGACGCCTTCCAAGTGTTCTTCCAGGTTGACCCAAACTTTAAAAAAAATGGTGTGGTGTTCCACATAAACTTTCTTTCTATTTTATCTTAAAATAGAAACATTTACTAAAATAAAACTCTTAATGTTTGTGACACTAAATAATATACATTATTGCAGAAACACTCCACCGAATAGAGTAGATGAAATACTATACACTGTTACAGAAACGTTGAGAAAAGTGTAACATCTTTGTCCACCAAAGAGTATAGCAATCAATTTAACATGTCAAAGAACCCCCATTATAATATATTTGCCCATAGCTCAGAAACCCTTGGTTTTATACAAATATATTTCAAATAAAAGATTTATATTTTTAATAGTATTACAACTTTAATATGAACAGTTATTTCGTATCTCAAAGAGTTGCGGAGATATTATCAAATTTGGAAATTTCTACTTATGTAAAGTAGGCTTTAAGTCATTCTGATGAGAAAATGAGAGCTGCCATTTTGTTTGTAATGTTATTCAGTGCCTAGATACGGAATTTAATCAAAATAGCTAGTGCGAATTTGGAGACAATCGATTATCTCTTTTTTTACCTTCACTAAACTACCCTTAATTTTTAGGGTTGGATATTTAACTCCAAACGTTCCTCGGTTGAGTCTAATGAAAGATACCAAGTCCTAGCCCGATCAGTAAAACGGTTAGACTCTAGGTTAAGACAGAAGTACGGCATCGCAAAAAACACTTTTTCGGTCTCAGGGGGGTCATGAAACTTGGACATTTATCAAAATCTCGAGTTTAATTTTTTTTTTTTTGACAGTCACTCTCTTCACTAAGATGACGTGACACGCGGCAGAAAATCATTTGACATTAGTTACGCGAGGAGTTGGTCCTTTAGCACGCCTGACGGTGTGGTCCGGGTTTCGATACCGACCGAGGATGCTTAATGACGAGGTGATAACGCGTTATAAGGCGTAAAGCTTTATTCACACGTTCACCAAAAATAGAAAGCAGAATTTACTTGAGTGGGATAGTAATTCACACACACACACACACACACACACACACACACACACACACACACACACACACACACACACACACACACACACACACAACACACTAGCAGAGATATATGTCGACCCATGCATGAGGCTTTGCTACACAAAACTACTGTTGATTGCCGACATATTTTACTTTATATTGAATAAAACAGTTTTTTAATATTAATTTTATGACGGGTGTTTTTAAATTATTCTACTGTATCGTGAAACAAAACAAAACAGAACAAGAACGATACACACGCTTCCTATTTAACGATCCATTACAAATACTTCACAACAGTAGATGCAGCTGTCTACCTGTATCTCAATTTGTAGGTGCATGCGCATTGATGGATTCGGTTGCTTAGATGCATGCGCATTGATGGAGTCGGTTGTTTAGATGCATGCGCATTGATGGAGACGGTTGCTTAGATGCATGCGCACTGATGGAGCCGGTTGCTTAGATGCATGCGCATTGATGGAGTCGGTTGCTTAGATCAGCGTTTCCCAAAAGGTGTTCCGCGGAACCCTGGGGTTCCGTGGAAGGGTCAAAGGGGTTCCGAGTTCAGATCTTCGCGTTCAATTGTCAGACATTAAGCCTAATTTTAGTGCTATTATAAGTAAATATGTGAAAAAATTTCATTCTTCACATTAAATAGTTACTTTTTTTTGTATGATAAATGTTTTATAATACTTATAATAATTATTTTTTATTTATAATTATTCTTTCTTTTCATGTCAAACATGAAAATATTCAAACTACACTACACGGTACAATCACTTTTGTTATTATCAAAATGGGGTTCCGTCAAAAAAAGTATGATCAATTAGGGTTCCGTGGCCAAAAAAAATTGGGAACCTCTGGTTTAGATGCATGCGCATTAATGGAGTCGGTTGCTTAGATGCATGCGCATTAATGAAGTCGATTGTTTAGATGCATGCGCATTGATGGAGTCGGTTGCTTAGATGCATGCGCATTGATGGAGTCGGTTGCTTAGATGCATGCGCATTGATGGAGTCGGTTGCTTAGATGCATGCGCATTAATCAATTCGGTTGTTTAGACGCATGCGCACTGATTGAGTTGGTTGGTTTAGACGCATGCGCACTGATTGAGTTGGTTGGTTTAGACGCATGCGCACTAATTGAGTTGGTTGGTTTAGACGCATGCGCACTGAATGAGTCTAAATATGTTGTGCGTCGAGCGGACAACGCTATGAGGCTGAAACCTCGTAATTGGTGGGTGTTATAAGGTGGACTAAATATAACTAGTTCACGATAGGGACAAGGTTTAATGTGGTGGACTGGATAGAATTAGCTCAAGATAGGGATAGGTGGCGTAGTTTGGTAAATGCGTCAATGAACTTTAGGGTTCTTAATGCAATGGAGTACGTTTCATCCTTCATAATGTTCCCGCTGCGAACAGTTGACTCACGTGCTGCGTGAATAGACCCCCGGTGAATCACATACCAAGAAGTCGGGAGTACTTGACCTCTGGATGGATATGACCAGAGGTGGAGAGAGGCAAGCGTGCATGACCTCATCATTTGCAGCCGGTCGTAGCCTTCAATTGACCTTGACGGTCACGCCAACAAGTGATTTGCGACACCCACACCCTCAATCAGACCGCTAACTATGAAGGGGGACAGGAGGTCCCCTCCGCCTGTTGTACTGGATTACCGAGGACGGGGAAGTTGGGGGTTCGAATCCCGGTCGGTAATACTGAAGGTGGTTTTTCCCTCTTAAAATTTTGCCACTATCCCTTCTTGCAGATGAAGTTACATTTCCTAGAAATTCTAACTTATTAATTCCTAGCCTATTTGTGTAAATATGAGGCTAGCTCAAATGTTAGTAGAACGTGGAGCCCATAGGATGAGAAAACGTCTCTAGACAGCACAAAAAATTCTTCTAAATATTCAAAAATTTGCCCCAAGGTCACCTAGTGCTCATGAACTTTTGTAAAACACACTACAAATTTGAGCAAATAACAATAATAATAATAATAGTTTTTGTACCAAACCTCCATCCCCCAAACCCAAAACATGGCACAGTCTCCTTAAGCTATTCAAATGCACCATTGGCGTAACTTACACCCCGTGCGGGGGGGGGGGGGGGGAGGGGGGCCGAGGGGCCCATACATTGGACATAGTTACCAGTTGAATAAAAATCAGATTTAAAAGTATACAGTTAATAAACAATTTGTTTACAGTGCTTACAAAAAAAAAAACTTTGCTAACAGCAACAGATTAGGAAGTGACTGAGAAATCATCCATCTTGATTAAGGAGTGCGAGGAAGACCTTAGCTATGATTTAACCTACGAGGTAAACAGTTTTAGAACAGCTTTGAAAAATGAAATTGAAAATAAATCATCAATACGACAGTTGGCTGATCTATTGTTTCTTGAACTTTATACACTTTGGCATCAAGCTTGCCAGATATGTGTACTGCTTTTCTTTTGTTTCTTACTCTTCAAGTTACTGTTTCTACAGCTGAAAGATCCTTTTAGAAGTTGAAGTTGATAAAAAAAACTATTTAAGAAGTACCATTAGACAACAAAGACTTAGTGCTCTCAGTATATTAAGTATTGAATGTGAAAAAGCACGTGGTCTCGACCAACCTGAAGTTACGTTAGCTAAATTCGCTCTAAAAGTTAAAAGGTCAGGGGGACTAAATGTTTCTGGCGGGGGGTGGGGGGGCTGTTAAAGAAAGTTACACCACTGAAATGCACCCTCCACGTGATGAATATTTCTGCCCGAGGGGCGTTGCATCCGTTTATAAATCCCACGTTATTTAAGAAGTTGTTTTATATATTTTAATATCGTTTTCAACAAAATGTAGGCGAAAATTATTAGCAGGTTTCTGATCAGTCAAAACATTTCAATTTTTAGTTTAAAGTTTTTCTATACAAAAAAAAAATTAACAACGCTTTACGCGAAAATGTGTACTTCTGAGATAAAAGCAAAAGGTTATAATCCTAAATCTATCCTTCCTCTGTCATATAAATCATGTTTTAATAGGGTCACAACAGAAAATGGTAAGATAATGTAGGATGGTTTTATAGAGTTTATATAAATTATCACACATTTGTTTAAAACACTTTAACTTTTTAACTTGTCAAAACTTTAGCCTGAATTTTGGTGAAAACAATATTAAAACTACTTTATAAATAGTCCGGGATTTCTAAAGTCTCTATTCTTTACAAGCTTATACTCCCATTCACCCTTCATCTACAACCACCATTTGTCATGTTGATAGAAAGGGGGGGGGGGGGGGAAGAAAACTACACTACTTGTTATCTCAATGTAAAGAGGTAAGCTCGCTTCTTGTTCTCAAATATCTTAGCATTTTCTGTTGTGAGCCTTTCAAAAAATTACTGTATTTGTTATAGGAAGACTAAATCCAGGCCCTTTTTCTCCAAGCCTAGTCTCTTACCCACGTAAATATACTTAAAAAGTAATTGAAAAAGAGCTAATATCATATTTTCACACATTTTTTTTCTGTTAATAAAACTCAAACTATAGTTTCGTTAAGGAAAAATAACCTTGTTGGAATCTTTCGACTAAATAATGGCGTTACTCATACTTTGAATTAACGCATCGTAGAATTAAATATTGCGTTAGAGATAAACGTCTGCGCGGCAATTTCTTGTTTACCGAGGCGGCCTCCTTAAGGTCAACTTAGCAAAGCTGCACATGCAACAAAGTAATTACCAGTACACCTTCCTAATTTTAAGTTGATTAATTGCGAGAATTAGGTCTTTATTTTGTGTTTAAAACAATACAGGTGACAGATGATTTATTAAATCGCAGTGGACATCTTGGTATACGTGAGCTTTGATAAAAAATAATATTAAAACAATGGGCACTTTAGTTAGATTATTTTGTTGAGAATTTTTACAATTTTCCTGCATTGCAAGGTCAGGGTATTTTAGTGTTGTGATGTAGTCTAGATGTTACTAAAGCATCAACCATTATTATAATGTTTATGGTAAATAGCGGTCAGCACAAAATCGACCATTATCGGCAGTAAGTACCAATTTTAGAATATAATTAAAACCCAGTTGTAGTGTTTCCGGAGTAAGTAGAGTTTTTTTAATCACTCTGTCTTATATCTGTTGGGTTATACGCATGTATGATAATTACTCTAATGGGGTAGGGATGATGAAAGAAGAATTTTAGAGGTAATCTACCTGTATTTGCGTGCAAAGAAGGTGGAAAAATTATTTAGCCAAGGACAACCCTGTCCATACACGAGAGTGTCGCCTTAGAACATTCAGCGTAAGCGGGTTCAAAGCTCGTTAAAAATATATTTATGATGTGTTTTCCCTCACTAGTTCCCCATTTGACCGATCACTCTGGTTTACATGCCTCACACGGGAAGGTTTTATCCATTGATACCTGGCAAATGAGTGTTCTACTGAGTGACGAGAACAATTAACAACTACAGAATAAACTAACTGTGTTCTCTGCAACACTCTACGACACGCCACTGAATAAACCTTTCTATACTGTCTATAGTTAAGGAAAAACACATTTATTACCATTTAAATGCAGACACACCAATGACATTAAGCTTTTGAAAATATAAAAATAAGATCTGCAAAAATGTATGATGTTATTAAAGGGTAAATTCACCACGTTTGTAAAATCTATTTTGCTATAGTGTACAACACCACACAAACATCACAAACACACACAATCACCACTCACACTAATTTTTACAGTATGTTTATCTCTTAACAAAACAAAACTAACAATCCAACAAAAAAATTTAACATTGTTTTAATACAAAATTCACGGAACCGGGCGAAAAATTCGAATTAAAGACGATTTCGAATTAGTCAGGTTCCACCGTATTGTATGTATGTATATATATATACATATTAATTTTCTATATACATCTTCTTTTTAAGTCAACAACCCGAAGGTTGATTTGATGTTATGTCTATCCAAGCGTAACTAAGCATGCACTTCAGCCGTTCGGCTGGTTAGTGCTGCCTTTACCATCTGGTAGGAATCACATGTACTAGGGGCGTTCAGAAAGTTTGGTGGTATTCGTTGCCGTCCACACTGAATTTCTGTGAGCGAGCACGAAAGGGTCTACCGAATTTTGTTAGGAAGGTTATTTTACATGTCATCCAGGGTTTTTTTTACATGTCACAAATGACATGAGAGCGATGGCTTTACTTCCCCTCCGAAGGAAGTTGTGCTACGATTTATCCGTAAAGAAAAACCATAGATCTCTCGGCTAGGTTTGAACCCACGATCATCGGGTCCTGAGGCGGCACTTTACCTCCAAGACCACCAAGCAAACACACACACACATATATATATAAAACACAATAATATATTATATAAATTAAAAGATTACTTGTTAATATTTTGTTAGTATTGAAGAGACATATTCCAATAAACAGAACGATATAGTTCATGTGGATTAAATATTATTACTATTATCAATATTAGTATAAAATAAAATCTCATACATGCCATACGTGTAAATATAAGCAGATAATAATCGTGGACTGTGTCTTGACAGTTGTTTTTGGAAACTACGCAATAATGTCGTGATCAATGCTAGTTAGTTGTGCCCTCGTAGAAAGTCTGAGAAATACTCCCCCCCCTTTTCTTCGCAATCAGGTCAAGTGATCATAAATAGGTCACACTTCTCTCCCCGCCCCCTACACCCCCTTCTTCTCCAACCTACCGTCACCTAAAGTAAAAACACAAATACGTTAACCTTTTGTTATAGA
This sequence comes from Timema podura, assembly GCA_033556935.1. NCBI lineage: Eukaryota > Metazoa > Arthropoda > Insecta > Phasmatodea > Timematidae > Timema > Timema podura. Next base: position 76,591,146 of record JAVRXN010000011.1, read on the forward strand.
AACAGGTTTATGTTCACAAGTAAAATATAAAACGTTTAATATGCTTATAATTCTGATCCAAAGGCTGGTGATCAAACCCAGACAGCTGTACTTACTACAGTTTTTACACGATATAATATATGTGATATTACAGTATAGTCATGTTTTTTTTAATTGTTGGACTAGACCTTTATTCAGAGAGCCCAGTTAATCAGCTCCGCCGGAATAGCAACCCTATTTGTTAGGATGGAAAAGGGGTAGATAACTCGCTCTGAACAGGTGGTTTCTCTAAGGGAACCCCATTCTCTCTACCATGGAATTAACATCCTATCCTTGGGTATAAGATGGATACGGTCTCAAACCTGGCGTCTTAAGAGCCCTTCTCACTCCACAGATAACACCTAACTTAGGCAAATAGTACATTTAAATTTTTACATAGCATCGGGTGCATTTTCTGGTATTCTAATTTAAATAATGGTTGAATTGAGACCAGAGAAACCATTTTACCGTATTTCAAATAATATAAATAATTATTTAAAATGAAAAAAACCCAAACTTTGAACTGATCACAACTATCGTTGTTTCGTTAGGTGAAGAAAACCGCACTTCGATACATTTCCTGGTCCAAGAATAATCATGTATCTAATTTCCTGGTTAATCGGATCTTAAGTTGATGATAAAAGTGCTGACACCTAAGTTTAAGGGGGCTGCATAGGCAGCCGAGATATAGCCAATTAGATATTGTGTTTAGGTTGAATATTTTAAAAAAAACCTTAAACAGTATACAAATTAGGTATTTACTGGAATGAACACAAAACTATTTCATTTGAATATATATACATAATATATCTTTGTTGGGTGGTAAAAAGGGCGTGAGTCAAAAATTAAGGTTTTTGATTTAAGCCAATATGCTATACAAAAAATAAAAATTATCTTCCGAATGGTATAATGGTATAAAGGTCTAGGTCTACTACACATAAAGTTATGTACAATGATACATAGGATCTGTCAGAATTTACTTTGACAGATCTATATTAAGGGCACAAGTCAACTATGCCCTTTTGATCAAATTACAAATTTATTAATAGGTGTTCATAAAGGCTTTAAGTAATGTTATGCCCTTAATATGTTGCAATAAACTCAAATCTCAATAGGTTAAGTCAGAACATGACTTAAAACTATTGTGCTAGGCTTATTCTTACCACTTATTACCATAACATTTTAGAAAAAATTTTAATTTGATTTTTCGTAAGGAGTGAATACTATAATAAGATTTAAGACTTAGATATTATTGTAATTTAATAAATGCAAGTATGAATTAAATTGGTTAGGAAACCTTTAAAATATTGTATATAAATACATTATAAATTTGCCCTTATAAGAAGTTGGCATAATTTGGTAATATCTGTTTACATTGGTAGCATGTTTCAGTTATTGATTATTTCTACATTTTATCCTAACCAATATGAGATTACAATACAGTCATAAAGGCTTAAGTCTGTAGAAATAGTAAATTTAAAATACTTACTAGAAAAATAATAATTAGAAATATTTAATAATAAAATAAATCATTAAAAAGCACATATAATAAAATATGAACCCCCAATTTCTGTTTAACTATATGTGATTTTACAGAATTTTTTTTGAACTTTGTTTTGCTCTTCCTGAAAAGTTGCTTTTTTTTTTTTTTTACTTGTGCCCTTTTTACCGCCCACCAAAGATATAATTATATGTTTAACACTAGCTTAAAATTGAACATTCTCCTCTCTGAAAAGTTCCAAAACACACATATTTTGGTTAATCATTTAGACCTAATTGCCTGTGAAATGGCAGATACCAACAATTTTATTTATTGTAATTTGTGCTTCTCCCCTGTTTGTTCTCCTACTGCCGGACATCTCTGTCCAGGAATGTTATTAGACCACTTGTTTTCTGTTATTTGTGAATTTCTGATAGAATAATCTAACTCCTAAGGAATGAACTAAATTTAAAATACGTTCTTCGTCATATTATTCAAACTTGTAGGAGTATTAATAGTTTTTTTTTAAATTGTTGTACCCTATTCAAATACCCCTCGGGTCTGTCAACCCAAAGATATGGATGAAGAGGGATTATACGCTTATGTTATAATTACGCTAATGGGTTAGTGATGGCGAAGAGTGAATCTACAGGAAGTGTACACACATTTGCGTGAAGAGAGTGAGAAATCATTTAGAGAAAACTACCCTCAGTACACCGACCGAGATCGAACAACGATCTCCCTAGCGTCGGCAGTCTAGTCTATTACAAGACTAACACCTTAGAACATGTGGCTACCGAAACAGATAGGAAAGTATCTTTTGAAAGAAATGTACTAGTTTTTTTTCAAAAATATAGTATGGGAAACAATTTAGTAAAAACCACCTTCAGTTCACCCGACCTAGATTCAAACTCCAACTTATTCACCTGCAATCAGAGTAAATGAGCTCAACATGTGGTCTGCGCACCCATTGGTGGAGTGAATTACTTAATCTATGGCATTAGGATCTCGAAAATTCATTGCCGTAATTACAAAAGTACGCCACCAATCCCTATCTTGAGCTAGTTCTATCCAGTCCACTTCATTACACCCTATCCCTATCTTAAGCTAGTTCTATCCAGTCCACCTCATTACACCCTATCCCTATCTTAAGCTAGTTCTATCCAGTCCACCTCATTACACCCTATCCCTATCTTAAGCTAGTTATATCCAGTCCCCTTATTACACCTATCCGAGCTAGTTCTATGCAATCTACCTCATTGCTCCCTATCTCTTTCAATTACATTCTAATGGTATCCTCCCATGTGCGTCTAGAGGGCTGTATGCAAGAACTTGACCAAGTGGATGCTTTGTCATCATAGGTTAAAAGGTGGAGATATAGTGTGCTTGGGACCACACTATCTGTCCACTAAACATTCACTATACGTTCTTGCACACCGCCCCAATGAGGTTTGCCAGTCAATACCCTGAACAAGGCTCTCATTCGCACTGCATGTCCTGCCTACCATCATCTATGAGATTTGATTATCCTAACTATGTCTTGTGATAAGTACAAGTTATGTAACCTCTTCCACTCCTAATAGCCTCATCCCTTTTTGGACCAAATATTTCCTGAGCACTTGTTTTCGAACACACTAAATATTTTCGTCATGTAAGGTAATAAGAGACCACTTTTCACACCCATAGAGAACCACTAAAATTGTTTAGTGTATTCTGTGTTTTACTTCCTTGATAGCAGGCGAGGTGTCAACAACTTAATGACTATATGTTACTTGATTTAGTCTCTAAATTACCATCCTCTTTCTGTGTTCTGTCTGATCATATACTTCTTTCTGGCTTTTCAGCATGAGGACGACAGAATACTAATTTGTATGTTCATATACATTAACAATTTTATAATTTAACTGGCAACGATGATATTAAGGTAGTTTTTAAGAGAATTGTTACTAGTTTTTGTATACATTAAAAGTTCTTTTAGAATGAATAAAATACTTTATGTATTTTAATTGTGACTATATATATATAATATAAAATATTTTAAATGCATTACAGCCACTTCAGTGGTCGAATGGTCTTAGGTGGGTTTTTCTAAATGTTTTCCCATTTTCCTTCCACGCAAATGCGATAGATTAATTCTAAAATGCTTCCTTCCTCATTTTTACTCCACTAGAGTGACTATCATAAATGTGTATAACCCGAACAGATAGTAAGATGTGGTGAAATAAAAAGGAAAAATGTTAACAGCAATTAAGTATTTTTAAAAATCAACTAAATTTAACATTTGAAATTGATTTGTTAAGGAATTGTTTAAAAAACTTGTCATTTTGGAGGAGGGGGAAGTTCACCCCAAGCCCCGCAGGTTTAACACCCTAGTAATATATTCCTAGATATGGCGGTTCCCAGCAGTCAATCCAGTGTTTATCGTAACATTCGGATAAGTGAATATCGTACATTCGGATAGTGAATCATTAACGTAAAATAATATTGTAATCATGCTACAAGGAAAGATAAGTCCATAAATGTTTCCAGTAGCTACGTGAAGATTGGCATTAAAACCACCCAGATTTGATTTTACAAGATCTACCATATTTCCGGACCAAGATAATTAATTCCAAATGTTCGTGTGGTTCTAACATAGACAACGCCCATGGATCTTTTATGTTCTAAGAAAAACATATTTTTAATTTAGTTATAAATCTTCCTTCAATCACGAGTGAAAACAGTCTTGTTTTGATTTAGTTTATTAAAGGCTTTCTTCAACAATCTTTCAAACATAATTTACTTCTAATACTCTTGGAAATACGCCTTTTAACCTAAAACAATCTTTCTTTCAATGCTCGAACGACCAATTTAAGACCACACCCAAGGAAAATATATGGTAGGGAAGTCATTACTACTTGAAGTTCAAGATTAATTATTTCCATACTCGCTTCAGTGGCCGCATGGTCTAAGGCATTACTCTCACAATATACTAGCATCTTGATGCCGATGAGAAAGTGGTTCAATAACGGTCAGGTGTACTAAGATGATTTTTTCTAAAGGATTTCCCGCTCTCTCCACGCAAATGCAGGCAAACTTCCTCAATCCATAGTCCATTAGCATAATTAGTATATAGGCGTTTAACCAAGAGGGTAGTAAAACAAGTGCTAAAAAAATATTTCCATTAAATCTTATTTTAAAAATTATTCATATTTATAATTAAAAAAAAAATATTTATTGTTTATAATTTTAAAAAAAATTCTTTTTCTTCTTCAAGTATCTAGCTTTCACTCATCGGTAAGTACTCAAGAGGCAGGTTATGGATTGCATGTTGCCGCCACATCCAATCACATCACCAAGAAAGTGAAAGGGGTGGAACATCTCCTTTTCGAGACAATCCTGCTACTCGCCCGAAGATTTCAACATTTAATATATTAATCGGTTAGGGATTAGAAAGATAAAAATTAGATAAAACTTATTCAAATTTAAGTGGGAGAAAATAAAAAAAATCTACAAATACACCCAATCAGGATTATAGTCTCGACCTCTTAGATGTCTGTAAAATATAATGGACACGTTTTAGGTTTGTCGCCGTGTCTAATACCTGTTCAAGTTATACACATGTATGATAATTACTATACCGGGGTGGGGTTGAGGAAGGAAGCATTTTAGAGGTAATCTACCCACACTTGAATGGAAGGAGAGTGGGAAACAATTGAGCAAAAATCATCCATCGTAGACTCGACCAGGGATTTGAACACCAATCTACCAGACCAGTTAAACATGAGAATGACTAAAAAATAATTTACATAATAGTACTTTAAGTTTCATTGGGTGAATATTTTGTATTTGGCCTATAGGTGAAGGAAACAAAAATAAAAGTTTTGTTCAAAGTGTTTATATTTTATTGGTCAAAAATATAGTTTGTAAAAGAATGAAATTAATTGTAAATATGGTTAAGGGTATGTTGATATTATGAAACACTATTTTTAGTTGTTAAATTATTAATTATTAATGGATCTAAGTAAAAAGTAAGCTTTAGAAAAGAAAACATACTACACTATACTCTTTTATGCCGACATATTTGAATTTATCGGGGAATATTTTGGGGTACAGGGAAGTACATGAGAGTAGTAGAGGAAGCAAGACTGAGATGGTATGGACATGTAATGAGGATGGAAAAAGAGAGGAGGGCGAAGAAAACGTTGGAAATAAAGTATGTAGGGAAAAGACTGTAGGGGAGGCCAAGAAAGATATGGGAGGAGCAGATAACAGAAAGTGTTCACGTGAGAGGAGAAGAATGCAAGGCATTAAAGGAGGAAGAGTGGGGGGAAGGATAGGATATTTTACTAAACTGACCCAGCTATAGGCTAGAAACAGTTGATGACAATATTTGAATTTATCTATGCTCATGTTTTATATGAATTTTATCACAAGCCAGTATTAAAATATTGTTTTAGAAGTTTTTCTAAAAATGGTTGTGTTTTGAAATACATTATATTATTTAGAGATATCTTTTTAAAAAAACCTCCACTGCGTCAGCCTGCAATTGAGCCATACAGGCTGCCATCTGTTGCCTATGATAATGCCAACTTTGGCGAATAGAGGGTAACATGTGGTCAGCACAACGAACCTCCAACCACTAAAATCAATTTCCTAGACCAAAGCCGCTACTTTTTAGTTCAAGTGGCTCCTCATTTGAACTCAAGAGGTTGAGTTGACCTCGTTCCAGACACACTGCTTCCCAGAAAAATCTGGAAGCGTCGAGATATTTCACGCCTGTTTGTAGTATAATCAAAGTATTCTTCAACTTTTACATTTTGAAGCTTTAAACACCTCTACTATATATAATATGTATATTTTGATTATCCTTTTAAGATAGAACCTTGTTACTTATCACCCAAACTGTTACTTTACACTTCTTTTATGGTGGAGCAAAATAGAAAAACAAACATGTTTAATGGCAGACTCGATCGACTTTTTGAAAATAATCTACCTGTTGATAGCTCTTCTTTTTGTTGCAATATACGGTAATTCTAAGAAACCATTTAATGTATAAAGGCTGCAATAATGTTATGAAAAGACCCTACTTCTTCGCAATATTTTCTTAATAATATTGGAATAGAAACTTTATATCATTAAAATACATAAAAAATGTTGAAATATATATGTTTTATAACAAAATATATATAGATACTTATCAAAAACATTGACTACTACAAACAAGTACAAACTTTATTCCATTTAAAAAGGTACTTACTAAATACTTAATAAGACAGGACAAGACCTGCACTGGGATTCTGTAACTTTTGAAAGAGAGTCGCCGAGTTGTTCACCACAGTTGACACTCTTTACAAGCAAAGTGCGATTCCGGATCTCCTTATGAACGATTTTCCAATCAACGAGTCTTGTATGCCACCGAGAAATGAATCGAGGGGTCCAATATATCGCGGTAGAAGTCAATGATCTCGTTAGGAAGGTAAGTAAAAGTTTGCATGTCATATTATTAACGTTAATTATGTTTAGATTGTGAATGTAGGGATTATAATACAACACTCTGATGTAATCATGAAAATATTTGTGTTTTATTTATATTAAATCCAAAACAAATAAACGCTGATATTAATATTGAATGAGACAATCTAAACTGTGTGATGTCTAGGTTATTTGCCACATCAGTTCTAGTAGCTAGACAACTATTTTATTATTTTCCACCACAATGTACATCAAATGACTAAAAATATATCTATGCCTAAAATAGCAAATAGGAAAATATAGTATGATCACCCAAATATAATCAAATGATTTTTCAAATTAAAAATAAGGCCTAAACATTAATATTCAAACTTTTGGGCTATTTTTTTTTAAAAATATCTTGTAGACTTGAAGGATATTGATTTTAATAAAGGCTTATCTTTTAAGTATACAACTGTAATTACAAGTTTAGCACGCCAAATATTTGACAATCTGTCTAAGTTAAGAATACATAATTGTTTAACAAGTTTGGCAAATGAAAACTGAAAAGTGTTGATAAATACCTCACTTTTTATACGTTAAGATACATAGGATCTAGGTCTATCTGCTATCATTTTTAAGGGAATATACTATCTTAACTACTATTTTATTTGCTGCCTCCTTTTTACTTTTTACAACTCTTTAGCTACAGGCCTTTGGTTATTTAAAAATACAAAACAGATATAATATGAAGAATAGTAAGGATTTACCTGGTTCGGTGGCCACATGGTCTAAGGCGCTATTCTCGCAATAGATTTAGACTGTTGGAGATAGGGGTTCGATCCAGGCCAGGTGTACAGAGGGTGGTTTTCATAAGTAGGTTTCCACTCTCCCTCCACGCAAATGTGGGTATACTTCCTCTAAATTCAACCTACTTAATTCCTAATAAATTAGGGTAAGTAGTAGGCCTATATAGGCATTTAACACAAAAAGGTAGTGACACCTTGACTTTTATTAATCACAACTTATGAATGTTAGGAATGCCAGGCCTCCACCGTGGTTCGGATCCCACGTTAAACTGTAGGTCCTCCATTTCGTCTCACAATCACCCTTACCATTACACATTAGCGTAAGTGCGTATAACCCGAAGGGTAGTAAGAAGCGGTGATGATGATAATAACAATAACAGGTAGTAAGAGGTGGTGCTAAAAATAAGTAGGGATATATTTTATTTATGGATTGAAAGTTAAGTATTGGAGAAATTGGATGTGTATGGCACCCTATAAAATCACTACACAATATATTGGCCTACATACTTTTTCAAAAGTGACATGAGCATAACTTCGTCCCTGACAGAATTTTTTGGACAAGACCTTTTTATACTTTGGATTTCAGTATAACTGCTAAACAAAGCTCAACTAATCTAATAATATATATTTATTTACTACACCTTTGATCATCACGAACTATTATTTAAATGTTATCTACCTACTAAATAAACTAAAAATTTTCAAAATAGAAATGTAGGCATATTTTAAATTATGAACATCATGCATTTTAAATGATGAAAAGAAGAAAAATGATTATCAAATAAGGGGTTATTTATAAAACATCGTGGATTTTAAATTAGAGCTTACACAAGAGTATTTATTTATATTACTTGAATGAATAGCTTATCTCGTTTCAATTTTAATCCAAAGACATATTTTCAAATTCTTCTTTCCCGATAAGTCGCTTGTTTCAATTGGTTGTGGAGGTAGCCTCGCTTCAAAGGCCCTCGTTTAATCATGTCTCCTATCGATACCTTAGAGAATCGATTCTGTGAAGATAGCGCTCTTTCAAGCAAAAAACCAGAATATGAGATTCGTTATGACAGGTGATGACTCTCGTGCAATACCATCGAACAATAGCGCAAAAGAAAATATCGGAATCCCAGTACTGGACATCAATTGTTAAAAAATAAAAAATAAAAAATCTATACCAAAACAAAATACTCTTCAAGACATTAAGCCTACTCCACAATTGGTACAGCCAGGGTCAGAAGATGAAACATTTTATCCACAAACTTAATTGATGAAATATTTATACTTCTATTAATTAGGGATCGGCCCTTCAATCCTCCAAATCCTTAAGGATATTAAAGACTAAAATCCTTAAAGATAACTTTTTTTCAATTTTTCAAAGTGAAATTTGTTCTAGAGCGATAATATTGCTTATTGGTGGTTCACAAAAAGTTATAATTATAAGATAAACTTAACAACCAGGCTCATAAAAGTAATTTAACACTTTACTGAAAGTGTGAGTGTTATGATTGGATTATAAGATAAAATGTTAACGATTAGTTATTATTTGGATTTTCTGAAAGTACAGGAAAGGTGGATAGATACATATACATTTAATTAAGGATGTGCGAAGCTTTGAAACAAACAACAGCTTTGACTTCACTTCGAGAAAAATTCCAGCTTCGAAGCTTGGCAAATAAAAAGAGTGACAGCTAAAATACTCTGTTTATGATCATTTAATGATCTTATAAACTGTTTTGTACATTACAAATTAATATTCATATGTAAAAAATCTTAGTAAATGTATTGCATGCTGTGATAATAGCTTAATTTATTAAATGAAACAAAATATTACAAACTATTTGTACAATAAAACATTTTCCAAGTAATTTTAGTGCATACAGTTTTAAAAATAACCACAATAATTTATTTTTTTCAAACAGAAAACCACTAACAAAAAAATTCAAATTTCGATTCGGCTTAAGAATATTTCATATATTCGATACGAGTTCACTCCAAATTGAAAAAGCAGATTTCGTAATTCCCCTACATATAATGAAAAGCCATAATGTGTATGTCCCTTTTATATGTTTCTATCCACCTTTCCGATTCATTCTTCTGAATAAAATAAGATTACCTCTTATGTTCATAATTATTCCAAGATTCTGATTTGAAACAAGATTCAGGATTTGAAGATAAATTGGAGATTTGGATTCATAAAGTAGTGGATTTGATCCAACTCTAGTATGAATCATTTTGGAAGATTTTCAACAGTTCACACATATTTTAGATTCTTAGAAAGGTTGTACAGTTTGATTTTAAATGTCACATTACTTTCTTGAGATGGATAAATTACATATCCTTCTTTTTATGTTCAAATTTGCTTATACGAAACCAATTATTTTCACTCTTACTGCTTTTTTCTCTTTTGTTTGAAGTTTTGTTTATTAATAAGCACTGCAACAGACTGACTTTCTAAATCACTTAATTCCTGTCCTTTCATTAGTTTATTTTTTATATTAACATAAAATTCGAGCTCTTCATCCCTATCTAATATGTTTCTTTTTCTTTTTTTATTGGAAGGCATGGCATCATCATCTAGCTCAACCGATTTAATCTCTTTGTTATTTACTTTATTTTTAGTTTTTACCTTTTTTTCTGCAGTTAACTTAACACCTTTTTCCTCATTTTTAAAACTTTTACATTTTCTCATCTCTAAATCAACTTTGTTAGTGTGCTTAAGAATTTTATTTTCATATTCCCGAGGGGTATCCTCGATCCTATCAAATACAGCGATGAAAAAACCGTTAGTGAGGTCGGTTTCAGGCCGAGCGTAGAGAGTATGTGCCCCGTGTTGGTAATGCGTGGAGCCGCGGTTTACCCAAGACCCCTTCAAGAGGTTGCTGGCAAGACGGAACTGTGGGTTGGAACGATTTGCTTTAGTGTGCGACAATGCCTTCTCGACCACTTCTTCGTTCTCCTCAACGTTCAGAGAACAGGTAGAGTAGACGACGCGCTTTACGTCCGGGAATTTGCTCAACGCATGTTCCAGGAGAATAACCTGGAAACTGGCCAAACCTTGGAGACGTTCCGAGGAGCACTTTTCTTCTGGGTACATAGACACCCTGTCAACTATACCTAGAGCAAAAAAAAAAAAATATATATTTTCAATAAAATATTTAAATGAATATTTTAAAATAGAATTTGTAACTACTGACTGGGTGGTGTAATTATCTAGTAATGAGACCTTGACATATATTTGTCTAGTAACGGGCCTTGACATGTATTTGTCTAGTAACGGGCATTGACGTTATTTGTCTAGTAACTGGTCTTGGCATTATTTGTCTGGTCCTTGACGTTTATTTGTCTAGTAACGGTCCTTGAAGTTTATTTGTCTAGAAACGGTCCCTGAGTTTATTTGTCATTTGTCTAGTAGCGGTCCTTGACGTTTATTTGTCATTTGTCTAGTAACGGCCTTGATGTATATTGTGCTGTATTCGTCTATTAACGAGCTTTGGGCTGTATTCGTCTAGTAACAGGCCTTGACCTGTATTCGTCTATTAACAGGCCTTGACCTGTATTCGTCTAGTAACAGGCCTTGACCTGTATTCGTCTAGTAACAGGCCTTGACCTGTATTTGTCTAGTAACAGGCCTTGACTTGTATTTGTCCAGTAACAAGCCTTGATGTGTATTCGTCCAGTAACGAGCCTTGACGTGTATTCGTCCAGTAACGAGACTTGACGTGTATTCGTCCAGTAATGAGACTTGACGTGTATTTGTCTAGTAAAGAACCTTGACGTGTATTTGTCTAGTAAAGGACCTTGACGTGTAGTTGTCTAGTAAAGAACCTTGACGTGTATTTGTCTAGTAAAGGACCTTGACGTGTATTTGTCTAGTAAAGGACCTTGACGTATAGTTGTCTAGTAAAGGACCTTGACGTGTAGTTGTCTAGTAATAGACCCTGACCGTGTATTTGTATAGTAACGAGTTTTAATGTGTTTGTCCAGAAACAATTCTGGACAAGTACTTGTCTAACAATTAAGCTTGACATTTATTTGTTTTAATTGTTTTATATACATTTAAAGTTTTATTATTTATATTATGTGTGGAAATGTTAGCAAACAATAAGACTGTTTTTAATTAAAACTGATCCTACCTGTTCCTGAGCAGGTGGGGTCCACCAAAATGTACTCGACGAAGGGACAGCTGGAGGAATCGACCATAAGAGCATCATTCCTGATAGTCTTAACAGAGATCGCACCACTCTTTTGGACCAGCTCACACAATGTTTCGTAGCGATTAGGGTTCTTCTCCACAGCATATATTGTCCTGTACACACATACACACACATCAAAGAGATAATACCATCATACACTAATCAAAGAGAGCCAATACATAAAAGTCAAATAGGGCAAGACTCATGCACAAAAGTCAAATAGTACAAGTGAAATCATGTTTAAAATTTGTAAACGAAAGTAATTTTTAAACTCTTGGGCGGCATTATTTTGGTCACACATTTTTATTTCAAGTGGAAACAGTGACGTACCTCAAGGGGCAGACAAATGGGGCAGTTTGCAGCCCCAAGACCCGAAGAATTTTAATAAAAACTTAAAATAAAAGTTGAACTATAAAAGAGAACAGTGAAGAATGTTGAATGAATTTAATCCACATTTTTTAGTCTAATAAACAACTAATTTCAACAGCTTGCCAAGTAAAGACCACTCCAAATAGCATCTAGAGGCACCTAATTTTCAAAAACTTGCCAAGCAAAGACTTCTCCAAATAGCTTCTAGGTGCATCCAAACTTTGTACTTTTTATTGGAGAGGGTAATCTGACTCACCTTTGGGTTGGTGGGCAAACTTCTTTAAATAAAACTTTAATTTGTTAGCCAGCCTTTCCAAAACTTCGTTCTCCTCTGAAATTTAATTCTGCCTAAAACTTTGATTAATTAAGTTTCTAGGTGCACCAATTAGTGAAGCTACCTGCAAGTATGACCTCACCCTTTATTCTTTATCTTGGCCGCGATGTGTGTGGTCTTCATACCAGGGGCAGCACACATGTCTAGTACCACACTGTTTGGGCACGGGTCCAAAAGGTACACAGGGAGTAGACTGGACTAGATTTAACACACAAAAAAAAAAGTCATCAAGTCATGTTAAGTAGGTACCAACACGATGAAAAAAAAAAATATGGGACAGATGTACAAGTCCATTGGTTTGACATAATCATGATCAGTGCCTGGACTTTGATGACCTAAAAAGGACTTCAATTTTTCAAAAAACTGACATAACAACCAATAATAACATAATAACCAAAAAGTAACTTAAAACTACCTGAAGAGTAAGCAAACCAGAAAATATGACCCAAAAAGCTACTTCCTATACTAGAATACCTTCTGAGGAAGATTTCATATGACATCAAAATATTGAAATACAGTGAAATCTCTTAATATCGGACACATTCCGAAATAAAAAAAAAGTCTGCTATTAAGGTGTCTTTTATTTGGATTTTTTTTAAATCAAACTTTTTAAACAGTTTTATCTATATGTACCTCTAAACTGTAAGACTGTAACTGTAATCACCCGCCTCAGTGGCGTAGTTGCTAACGCGCTAGTCGTGTTGAGCTCGACTGCCGAGGACGGGGAGATCGAGGTTCGAATCTCGGTCGGTGAACTGGGGTGTTTTCCTAAATGTTTCCACTCTCTTTCCACGCAAATGCGGTTCACATCCTCTAAATACAACCCTACAATTCCTAATCCATTAGCGTAATTAATATTTAAGCGTATAACCCGAACGGTAGTAAGACGCGGTGCTAAATAACTGTAATCTAGAAGAATCTAATTACAACACTGTGCAGTATTGTATATAGGATACAGTAGTTATGATAAGTGAATAAATATTTTTCAGAGACAAGTGTACAGTTTGCATAAAATACAAAAAATACGAAAATCAAATGAACTGTGTAACAGTAGGCCTTGTGTACTGTACAACCTCTGATAATGAAGTTAATTTTACTTAGGTTTCCCTAGAGGGGAAGGCAGGACTGCTCTGACTTCCCGTGAGGCAATGACATTCCTACAGTAAAATACTGTACATGGACTGGCGTTTTACATTTTTTTCCACCACTATTAAGAAGAATTCTTTATTTATAGCTTCAGTTAAAGGAGATTTTACAGTATATGTGTACTTTTTTTGTTTTTATTCAGGCTTCATTTTCTACAATTACTCTTTTATATTTATTTAATGACACATTTCAAACCATAAAAGTAACATTCAAGCTTCTAATATATAATTAGTTATAAAGTTAATAATGTTAGTTTCAAAATAGAAACATACATAATAACAGGTATTTGTAGAGAAATAAAAAATGTTTACTACAGTAGCATTTGAATATATAAAACATGCACAACTTTACAAAACATTTAAAGTTATGAGAACCAAAATGTGCCAAAAACTACAACACATTTATAGCCACAATATTGTGTGTGTTTTTTATACTCATTTCTTATTTGTGACTTGAACTCAAGTTGTTGCTTGATTTTGTATGGGTTTATTCTGTGATAAAAAAAAATTACTTTTTTTTCCAACTTTTAAGTTGGAGTTTGTTTTAAAAATCTAGAGGTCTATTACTGCTTATTGGTGGATGAGAACCCACATAATTATAGTGCAAACTTAACAACCAGACCTCAAACCATTAATTTAACACTTTAATTGTATAAATGTTATAATTATTAGAACCTGAACTTTTACATAATTACATATTTTTAGTCATGCTAGTTAGAAATGTTAAAAGCAAAATGTCGGTTAATCAGTTTTTTGTGACTGAATTTTCAGTTTTGATTTAAATTTCTTTAAATATGTTGATGAATTATACATATTTAAAAAATTTAAATTAGGAGGGACGGCCAGCACACTTGCCTTGGTGATACTGGAGTAGAAATTGTTTAAATACAACACTAAATATAAATAACACACAAATGAATTTTTAAGGACAAGCTTTCACTGTCACAGACAGCTTCATCCGGTCAAGAGAGTAGACTGATGCTCTTGGTTGAGCTGCGTTTTTGAATTGCGTTGAATTGCTTTTTTTTTTAAAGTCAGGTATGATGATTCGTCATAGGATTACAGTTGCCATAACATAGCTTTGTGTCTGATGTTTCTCATACTGTGAGGGGGAGAGAATGCAGCATATAATGTCAGATAATGACCTCGGCAGGATGTTTCATGCATGGTGTGTCAATTTGTAAACACAAGTCAACAAGTTTAAAAACAATCATTCTTGGATCTGATTAGCTCATTTTTTCGTTGTTTTTTGGTCGGGAGAAGAAACAAATATACAGCAGCAAGGCAAAGAATAAATAATGAAAACAGAGCCCCAAATCAATCAAGGAAAACGTAATTTCAATTCTATCACAATAATATGGCAGAACGGTATTTTGAAAAGCAAATAAGACCAACCATGTCTATACGTGTAGGTGTGATATTAATACCAGCTAGTAGGATATGTTGAGATCAAACATTTAAACAAAGAAGACAACAAAAAATTCTAGGAAACTGACTTTAAAAATGTTTGTTTTCAGAGCAGGCAACAGTGGAACAAGAAAACATAACATCAAACTGTCAAGCAAGTGAATTTTCTAACAGTTGCACGTGACAAACCATAGTATAATACACCTTGTTAAAGTAATTGTTAGTGTTTATATTTATATAAGTGTTTTTTTTATTGCTTTCCTGAGATTTTCAGCCATTAAATTAAATTTATATATATTATTAATGTAGGGAAAGAAGGTTTATTCAATGTTACATATTTTCACATAGGCCCCCTATAATATTTCAACTGATTGTGCTACATATATATGTACATATTTTGTAGATTAGTACATATAAACATCCGGGCTCTAGTTATGATGAATGTAACTATTTTATTTAATTTATTTAGCACCGCGTCTTACTACTCGTTCGGGTTATACGCTTAAGTACTATTTACGCTAATGGGTTAGGATTTTGGAAGGTTGAATATAGAGGAAGTGAACCCGCATTTATGTGGAGGGAGAGTGGAAAATCATTTAGGAAAAACCACCCCCAGTTCACCCGACCAAGATTCGAACCTCGATCTCCCCGTCCTCGGAAGTCGAGCTCAACACGACTAGTGCGTTAGCCAACTACGCCACTGAGGCGGGTCAATGTAACTAATATGATAAAAAAAAAAGTTAGCATTTGGTTACTATTTTCTATTATTCTATTATATTGTAAATTCTCTTCACTTATACTTTTTTTTCAGAATTTGAAATGTGTGGGTATAGTAAAAATTCAAATTTATAAAATAGTGATACGACCCAACTCTAGTTAAGCAAGTGGGTTTTGGGATCATTTATAGTTTGGTACACTTGGTTAGGATCTAGCACTACTCGATTCAAAATATTTTTTGTTCCTCGGTTTTCTCATTAACACTGACCGATTTATTTCTCAATCAAGTGAATTGTGAATCGTGAATCTCTCACCTTATTCTGAAGAAATATAGAACCGTCCTGATACAAGTGGTGATAGAAGAACTCTGTCCTCTTTGGGAAGATTAGAAGTTCTTTCATATGGAGGTCTTGAATGAAACGGTCCTCAGGGAGGTTGGAGACACTCTGCAGAAAAGCCTGGTAGCTGTCCGGCGTCACCTCAAGTTGCCAACCCTCCGCTTGAAAAATTTCAATGACGTCCTCGATGGATCTGATCAAGGTGTTGACGCGCACGTAGCGAGGTATGCCAACTGCAGGCAACATCTGAGATTAACACCCTGTCCGTTGTGAAACACCCGAGGAGATACAGAGGGTAGTATCGGAGGGTGGAAGAATAGGAGCTCTAGCTGACATTCCAATAATTGAAATGAAGCTGTTTAAATTGACCATTCTTTTGATTACCAATTTGAAGTTTTTGTCTAATTTGGTCAGTCCAAGTGTCTCTAATTCCATATTAAGTGTTTTCTAAAGCTTTGCCAGTTGCATACCTCTTTTGGAGCCATGTCTTATCCAAATTACCTCTTTCAACTCTTCATAAAAAATAAGAATAAATACCCAATAGCTTGTAAAGTGTTTATTCAAAATTTTAATGATAATTTCTATAGTAATTTAAACAAAATTTTGACAAAGGGAAAGAGGCTTATAAAAGTCGTTTAGATCACTTTAAAATCTGTGTTAATATGTTTAAAAGAGTTAATACAATCAACTATTTAAGGATATTTGTAAGAATGAACAGGAAAGATGGATAGAAATATATAAAAGAGAACAAACACATTATGGCTGAATGCATTAAATCTTTTGAACGTGGTGAGGCGCAGAATGGATCTTCGTATAAATGTCTTAAAAATCAAGGTGATAATTTTTGATGAGGACAGATCAGGAAGTAATGGACAGCTTAGTATAAAATGGAAACTGTTAGAGTAAGTGAATGATTTTGTGTATCTGGGCAGAATGTTCTGTAAAAATGGAAGGATGGATGGTGAAATTGAGGGACGGATAAACGCATCTCAAAGAGTAGTTGGATATAAGTGGACTAATTGCAAGAATGAAGTATCGAAGAAGGAAATATGGCAGTATTTAAAAGTGTTTTAAAGCACACATTATTTTATGGATGTGGAGCATGAGTTATGTCAGCAGAAACAAAAGAGCAAGGTGAATGCGGTTGGAATGAGAAATCAAGAAATCTATGTGGTAAAACTTGTATAGACAGTCAGTAATTAATGGGTGCGAAGGAGTGCAGTTTGAAAGGGAATCCAATAGGTCAATGTGAAAGAAGCATGTTACGTTGATTTGGACATGTTGAGAGGATCAGGGCGGATCGAGTGACGAAGCAAATATATGAAGGTAGAGTGTGTGGATAGAAGGGAAGGGGTATAAGATGTGGCTAAATGTGGTAGACGAATGTTTGAAGAAAGATAAACATTAAGAGTTTTAAGAATAAAAGAGCATGTATGAGGCTCGGTGTATGGATGTTGTTGAAGCGAAGGGAGGATGTAAGGATAGGTAAGTGAAGAGAAAGTTAAGGAGAAAGGATTAAGTGTGGTGTTTTTTTGAGCTATATGCAAGTTTCTTGCCTGCCCCTTAAGGGACCAGCGTGATTAGATATGCATGTATTTATGTAGGAAAGAAGAAATTTCTGGGAGATGAAGGAGGTAGAAGACAGGGCAGGGCGCATTGACGGCCTAAGTTCACCGACAAAAGTAATGTAACTGCTGTAAGATTGAACATACAATAATAATAATTATTATTAAATATAATTAATAAAACTAAGTGATACATCACTTACCCACTGAAATCCTTTTCTTACTCTCTGGGGTATGCATACCACAGTTTGGGAAACAATACCTTATGGGCAGTTCCATTGTGATAGGTTTTACATTTTAACACACTATGAAATAGTTTCTGTGTAATTGTATGTGTTTGTAACATATTTTATGTAACTTTTAAATATTGTTGTAGATGCATAACTTTGTACTATCTTTTAGAATAAATTTAAAATTCAAAATTTATAAGCCATTTTTATACAATATTATAATGTTGTGTTGTGACAGGAGTTACACTTAAGAGATATCAAATATGAAGTCAACTCTTATATTACTTGAAAATATGTGATATTAAGGCACTATTGTCGTTTGCAAATTTATGGTTGAAGTATATAATTAGTGTTTTAACCTAAAATTAGAAGACCTTTTTTTTAAAAAAAATTTTTTTCAGATAATTTAAAAACCAAAGTGCGTGACAGATGTTAGAGAGTCTGAAAAAAATTAAAGTTTAAGCCCCCCCCCCCACCCCCCCCCAAAAAAAAAGGCCACATCAGCCCATACCGACCAGCGACAGCTGAATGTTGGCGAAGATAGTGCTAATTTCTGCGGCTAGAGGATGTCATATGGCCAGTAAAATGAACATTTGTTTGTTTATCTCAGTTTTCTAGATCAGAGCTGCTATTTAAAAAAAATCAAATAGCTCCTCCTTTGGCCTTAGGATGCCGAGATGACCCTCGTAGTACTGTAGAGCCACTGACCACAGAAAATCTGAAAGTGCTGGGGATCGAACCTGAGACCTTTGGATCTGTTGCCAGGAACTCTGACCACAATATCTTGTTTTCAAAACTCTTGTTGCAACGCAGATCTAAAAGTTATTTATGTATTTATAAACCATACAATGGATAAATACATTAAAAAGGTTAGTACATGTTTGCAGGGTTGCATCGCCCCTAATTTGACTCTCTTCCTATTATCAATAGCTTACAAGTGATGACTAACAGTGTTTTAGCCATCATTTAAAAAATAGATTAAAATAACATCTTATCCATGCTTCGGTGGCTGTGGGTCTAAGGCATCACTCTCATAATAAACTAAACTGGCAATGCCAGGGAGATCAGGGTTCGGATCTCGGTCAGGTACATAGTGAAGGGGTTTTTTACTAAATGATTTTCCACTCTTCATTCATGCAAATGCTGCTAACCTTCTTCTAAATTGAGCTTGGCTCATCCCTAGCACATTAGTGTAATTAGTACATACTTGTGTAGCCTGAACAAGTAGTAATACGCGGCGCTAACAAAAAGTAGACCAACCTAATATAATATTTATCATGATTTTTTTTGGTACCGCATCTTACTACCTGTTCAGGTTGTACGCATATTTATTGGTTAGGCTAATGAGTTAGGAATGAGGAAAGTTGAATTTAGAGGAAGTGTACCCACATTTGTGTGGCGGGCGGTTGGAAAACCCTCAGTACACCCGACCAGGATTCAAATCCTAATATTCCTGTCATCGGCAGTCTAGTCTCACAAGAGTGAGGTCTTAGACCATATGGCCTCGCAAACCATGATTTATAATGTTGATAGCAACATTTATAATAGGTTACTATGTTCATTACTTTGGGGGGGAAAAAAATTAAACATATTTTAATAACCATTCTGCATTTGTGATTTTTTTTAAAGAACTTATATGTAAACAAAGGAAAAATGGCACCAAACGCCTGTATTAAACTAAACATTACCCTTCTATCCTCTTTTCAAGATTTAATTTTAAGAACTTAGGGTTTGAAGCTAAAGATTGTTGCAACACAATTAGCCATTAATTATATTTGTGGGTGAGATCAATGTGGGCACAGAATCATAAATGTAGGTTTAAGATATTTTTGATCTAACTCATAAATTAAAAGTAGATGGTGTCTGGAATATTACTACAATTTGTAAGATTTGTAGGCTTAAGTTTTGAATCCATCTAAACAAATTATTCAACTGGATATATTGCCCATAAAAATGTTTTTAAAAATTTAAAAATACCGTTATATAAATTAAACAAAGGAGAGTTGAAAAATTAATCTAGACACGTGAAACAAACCTAAGTGTTTTTTTACAAATATGCTTAACAAAATTAAAATAGATTTTTGTGATCACCTGTCGTCATCTGTACCAATAATTTACATTCATTTAAAAATGTCTAAATATTTATTTGTACAATCTAATATTAAAGCATATTAAGCTATCAAACAACCCACACTTTTACAAATATTGATCTATTAATTTCAAATATAAAATAAAACAAAATATTAAATTCATAATGTACAAAGATTTAATAGAATGTAAAATTTTCAAAAAGATTTTGCTCACATAAAACATTACATGAAATTTAAAAAAATACTTTTTATAAATTGTTTTAAAACATTATAATAGTAGTAGGCCTATTGAAATAGCTAGTATTAAAATTCACAATTTGGAAGAAAGTGAATGTAGATAAGCTTATTTAACTCAATTTAATGTTAAAGATCAATAACATAATAATTTTCTTTCCAGTCTTATAAATCAGCTTCACTTCTAATTGCAATTAATGCAATAATATAAGTTTATTATTTTTATATTTTCCCTTCAACATAGAATACAGAATAAAGGCTCTCACAATGTAATCGCTATAATGATTTCTTGAAATCATCAAGTATTATTTTTGCATTTAAAATCAAATGTGATCTTCGTAAATTTTAAAATAAACTCTTAATCGGAATGTACTTCAATGTTTAAATGTTTATAAGTCTTGTACAGAATGTTAAATTGTGAATCTTCATTTTCAATTAATCTAAAATCACCTGACTAATAAAATGATCGTCAGAGCTGAAGATAACTCAATGCAAGTAACAATCACTCAATTTATATACCGTCCAATCTGTTCAAAGCTGAAAACTCAAGTTATAATTCGTTCATAGTTTAAGCCAAGTTCGGTAATAGACCTAACACAATGTAACATTTCCAAATTCTGTATCAAGTCGGCCGGAAGATATGATTCTTGGGATACTTTAACAAGGCAACTTGAAACGGAATTTGATCTTGTGGATGAAAGTTGATGCTTTCTTTTATGGTTTTAGTATTTATGAAGACTATATTAACACTATGAGCATGTATATGGTAGGTAGACCTATTTGTATAAATGAGTAGAAAAGTAGTTAATTCCTCAATATATAAATGAAATTGTTTATATCGAAGAAAATGTACTAGTCTTTTCTTCTTATGATAGCTCTCCGATCAAAACTTGAGTAGGCTACCAATAGGCCTAGCTGTCTCAAAGCTTACCCTTGGACATGAAAAGACTAACTAGGAGCTTGTAGGTACGTAAAATCGTTCTTAACAACTCCCACAGATAAGACTCAATGTGAAACAAAATGAACACTACAAAATGGCTATTTGGTAACTTCTGTACCGTATCTGTAATAATAATTAAAAAAAAAAAAAAGAAGCAATTCATTCTTTTTTCTTATCTCCTTCCCTCTTTTCCTTATCCATTAGTTCATCCTCCAGTTCGTAGAAACCTTTACAAGCGTACATCATAATTATAACATTCACAACTACGACCGCTGCCACAACCGACCACACCGTGTTGGCGAAACCGTCGATACCAAAATAATGCTTGAAGCCATACTTAGTCCCAACGTATGCTATGAACGGCAATGTAAACATGGCCATGCTATAAAGGAGGAAATAAGCCATCACTTTTACACTTTCCATAGTAAATCCGCCATCTTGTACAGGAACGACTAGATCGCTCACATCAACCGAGTCTCTTCTTGATCGTTCTTGTTCCATTATGATTTTTTTTATATGTATTTGAAATAACTTTTACATCTGGAAAAAATAAAAAAAATAGTATTAAAATAAAAATGTAGTTTAATTACCTTTCACATCTCCTGTTTCCAAGACATTGAAATTAGAATCCTCTGCCGTTTTCAGCTCTGCTTTTAGTTTGGGTTCATAAAGTAAAACTGTTTGGACACGACTCGCTCCCGAGAGAAGCCGTTTTTTCCTCCAGAGAAGTTCGGTTACTAAAACGCGAACCATCCATGGGTCTTTATTCAAATATTCCTCTCGGGTTAGAATTTCTGTTTTTTCTAAGAGTATGTCCAAAATTGTTCCACGGGAAAGTGTTTCTGAGACCAGGCCATACAAGCCTTTGATATTCTGTAAAGAACAAATGTGGACTTTGCATTAAAATATTGTTAGGGGTGAATAAAATATTAGCCTACTTGAATCTAATTTCTACCACTTGGCCTGTTTACTTACCACTATGCATTTTACGCAATAAATAGTTAACTGTCATGCCCCCTTTGGTGGCTGCATGGTTCAAGGCATCACTCTCACAATAGACTAGACTGCCGATGAGGGGAGATTGGTGTTCAAAAATCCTGATTGGGTATAAAAACGGTAGTTTTTCCTAAATGGTTTTCCACTTTCCCTCCCCACAAATGTGGAGTACACTTCCTCTAAAATTCAACCTTACTCATCCTTAATAAATTAGCGTAATAATTAGTACAGAGGCATATAGGCCTGACTCAAACGGGTAGTAAGATGCGATGATAAAATAAAAAGTAAAACTGTTATAAAATATATGTATGCCAGCAATTTGATAATATCTGACATTAGTAAAATTTAATCTCTCCCCCCCAGCATATCCTACAATTTGTCTGGGCTCTCCACATTTAACTTCACTATATTATTATTATTTTTAGCACCGAGTCTTACTACCATTTGGGTTATACGCTTAAGTACTAATTAGCTAATGGGTTAGGAATTGAGATGGTTGAATTTAGAGGAAGTGAACCCGCAGTTGCGTGGAGGGAGAGTGTGAAACCATTTAGGAAAAACCACCCCCAGTTCACCCGACCGAGATTCGAACCTCGATCTCCCCGTCCTTGGTAGTCGAGCTAAACACGACTAGCGCGTTAGCCAACTACGCCACCGAGGCGGGTAACTTCACTAGTGAAGTTGGATGAGGGTGGTAGGATTGAAAGGAAAACGTATCTGAATTTGTTTGAAGGAAGAGTGAGAAGTGATTTAAAGGAAAATTACCAAGCTGGGATTCAAACGTTTACCAAACCCATCAATGGCAAAACAGATTAGATTAGATTTACACCTCAAGTCTGCGTATACACTGGTGTGAGTGAAAAGGACAATTTAAAGGCTGAAGTCTCGGTCTACAAGCCTAGAGTAAAATCCTACCAGTTGTAGTAGACTAGGTAAAGTACACACATCAACTCTACCTGGATTCAAAGCATAAAGTTCCAAATTTATGGCTCAAAAATAACATAATCTATTATAACTTGAACCTTCTGACTCATTAAGAGACGAGCTTGTAATAAACTGGTTTTGTCACTGCTTGACAGTGATTTTGTAACAAATACTTTTTGGTCACTATACAGTAACTTCTAATGACTCAATTTCAAATGTATTAAGTTAGTGAGGTATCGATCGATGATCAGTGAAGAGCTCTGCTCTCACCAGACGGTGACAGCCGAGTTCTTTGGATTATGAAAGCTGTGACTAACCAAAATACCATTTGGTGATATGGTGACCTACAGGATGCTATCCTTTGCGCTTAGTTTTTAATTAACATTTGATAAATAGCGGATACTTCAGCATTTTATATGGCGATGGCCTTACCTCATTAACATAATTTTATTACAATAACATTGGGTAGGTTTTAAGTTTGTGTTTTGTATAAACCAGAAAAAGGCAGGTTTATCTTATTTCAGACATGTTTGTCAAGCTGCTCCAATATACCAGACAGAAATATTAGTTAATTACAAGTAAAGACCCAAATTACCTCTTTGTGTTGACGGGCCTCTAAATTCCAATAATAATAATACAGTAAAACCTTGGATTGCAAGCATTTAATTCGTTTCGTAAACGTGTTCGTAATACAAAGCACTCGTATATCAAAGTGAATTTCCCCCATAAGAAATAATGGAAACTCAGATGATTCGTCCCACAACCCAAAAATATTTAATCTAAAAATGATTAATACCTTTTTATGTTCGTTATTTAAATGTAACTGTACTTGTAATCAAATTTATTTATTAAATTTAATAATGGTGGCTGGTGTGAGGGAGACGAGAGAGAGGAGAGGAGGAGGTGAGTTATTGTTTAGGATGACTTTCACTGTCACTAACGGAATCACCACTATATGTTGGATCACTGGAATATTTTTCTTTTTGTGCGACTTTAACAAAGAACCTATCCAATGACACTGCTCGGCAGACAAAGCGTAACCATAGTACTATCGTATTGCAAAAGATCGCTCGTTTATAAAGTTAAAATTTATTGAAAATTTTTGCTCGTCTTACAAAACACTCGCAGACCAAGTTACTCGCAATCCAAGGTTTTACTGTATAAGTGAATAGCTGTAATTGTGATAAAATATTGATCTAGTAGCAAACTTTTTTACAAAATTTTGTTCCACTAAGACACTGACTGCCAATCACCTATATTTTAAAATCAGTTTCGGTCATCACCGATATCATAAAATCGTAGTTTTAACCCATCCCTCTTTGTCAGTGACGTTGAGGTCAAAGTTTGAATATCAATGGTTTTGTTTTTTTTTTTATAGTTTTCCACTTGTGATTTATCGTTGTGGTTTCTCCATCCGCACTTCAGGCTAATTGCTGGTGGGGTTCCTCTTTAACTATATTCCTTATTCCTGCACCTTAAAAAAGCCTTTAATAATCAAGTTTGTTATACATAATAGTTAAAAATATAATTCCCAACCTACTAATATTAATATATTATCTAAGTAATGTTACTAACGTAAACTTACATAGTGTTTGTATTTATCTGAAAAAACTAGCTGTTTTAAACTTTTTCCGTTTTCTTTGACAGCTTTCGCTATTTTACTTGCAGCAATGTAAAGTTTTGGTACTCTAATCGCGGTCTTACGTTCGTCAGACATATTTCTTTACCTTTGAGTTAGCGGCCATTTAATATTTTAAGCTAACTTCTTTACCTGTGATTTTAAACAGAACAGCAGTCGGCTCCCAGTATCAAGAAATAGTAATTTCATCGTTGAGTATTTAGTTGCTATTCTCTCCACTAGGTAGCATCGCTATAAAGTTTATTTCCAGAGCTTTATTTAGTATCTCTGAAACTTTTCCACGTAAAATGATAATTTTTTATCAGATGGATCATAACAAAGACGTCGGCATAATTTTAAATGGTACCTTATATACTGAAAAAAGTTAAATATATACTTTTAAACTCCTAAAACACATTCGGGTGTGAAATTCCTGCTTATAGTTGCAGTTTTGGGTTATAAAAAAGACAATATATACACACAATATGTATATTAATAATACACCTAGCTTATGAAATTATTTGAAATCCATTCATTTGTTTATAGAAGGTCGCACGCGATTGATCATTTAAATAAATAGGACAAGATTTAAAAAAAAGTTCAAATACTGTAGACTATAGAGGCTGGTAAAATAATGAGCTAAATTATAAAACATCACGTACATCTTTACAAAAAGGTTAAATACAATGCCATGGTCAATGATAGAATAAAAAATGGAGTGTGGCTGTGTCATGGACACGGCCGTGTGCTGTACGTGAATACGTTTATGTAACGGGTTATATTTTTTTAATAAAATATTTTTATTTATGTATTTAGGATAAAAGCAAGGAAACAAAAACTACAACGCCAAACTGTATTTTTGATAATATTTTTTTATTCTAACACCTTATTATATTCACTGTCACTACTTTAAACTAATGTTCTATATACAATCGATAGATTTTGACAACAGCTGACGATTAAAACTTAAACGAACATCGTAGCTTCTCCGAGTCAAAAGTTATACTAATTGCAAATCTCGATACGCAGCAAAATAACCTCAAAATGGCGACGCTTTCCCCTCCACCGCGCGCGATGCGTCACTGTTCTCGCTTATCGTAATGAATTCTTTGATCCTTTAGCTAACCAGTGGTATAGTTTAATTTTGGATGTAGAGAAAGATTCAAAACTACAACACCAAACTGTATCCCCCGATTTTGTTATCATTAGGTTTTTTGGATTGCCCCCGTATGGTAGCAAATTTAAAGACGTATTCACGTCAAAAGTACAATCTTTACAAAATAGACATTATTGACTAAAAATACAGAATAGATTACTGTGTCACATTAAAAATTGAGATCAATGACATAAAATAAAGAATATTCTACTAAAAGCTTAAATACACTGTTGTGATCAATAGCAGAGAAAAAAGTACTGTCTTTACAAATATATATTGTATACTGATCATACAGCAAAAATTACTGTGTCACATTTAGAAATGAGATTAATGACATAAAAGAAAGTACAGTATAAACAAAAAACTTAAGTATATTGTAATGATCAGTAACATAGAAAAAAGTACTCTCCACAAAAATATATTTTGTCATTTAATAATCTATTATTTTTTGATTACACAATAAAGAAGATTGTGTCACATCTAGTAGGTAATGTAATCAAAAATATAGCAGAAAGTACAATCTTAAAAAAATTAAATTAAATTAAATTAAATATACCTTTGGGATTAATGACATAGCAAAATGGAGTTTTTACAACTGTTCGATATGATTATTAATAATTTATTTTAATCTACAAGTAAATTTAACACAAGCTAAAGAACAAAACATTATCATTATAGAAACTATTGTAATAAATATATTCAAAATAATTATGTATTTTATAGCAAGCAATTCTGTTTTTTAAGTTTGATGTTCTATTACAAGCTAATTATATTTAATACAAAATTTTATTGATTTCTTATCACGGCCAAAAAAGATAATTAAGAATATAAATAACATTGCTATCTATGATTAGGTGGAGACTAAGCTAAACACAAATAAAACTCAGAGCTTAAATAACAAAGCCACGAATTTTTTTCCCCGGATCCCAATTCAATATTAATATTCGATTGAGGCAAAACCTTGTTTTTTTCATTTTCTAGTCAAGAAGGTATTAAATGGAATTTTACATTCTTCTTTTTCAGTGTGGTACATTCAAAAGAAAACACTGTGTTGAAATCTCGAGTATACAATGAAAAATAAATCATCAGATGGCCCAGCTGTCCACTTGCTGCCAGTTAGGTCAGTGGCAAACGCGGGAGCCACGTGGGTCAATCACAGCCAATTACAATGGCGTTCTGCCTCTTCTGAAGCACGAGCGGGGATGGCTCATAGTTACATTGCCGTAAGCCTGCTTAATCATTTGGAAGGTCTACGTTCCAGATTTTCTGAGTAAGACGTAGAATTTGATGTTCGCTCACTGCTCTAGTTTGCGGTCCATAATATAATCGCAAATGCACCCGTGCATGTCATCAAATAAACTTATGTAACACAGTCAATGTTCTAGACAGAATGTGCAGATTGTGCTTGGCACTGGTTGCATTCCAGTTGGTAGATGAGGTTTTCAGAATCACAAGTATGGTGGCCTTTTATAGGATCATTTATTTTAGTTATGTTACTGGAGAGTGAATTTGTTGGTTTATGTATGGTGCAGGTTTTGCAGGGGATGCGGTTGCAGGCAAATGAACCTGATATTCGTTTGGATTCAAGTTGAATAGTGGGGTCTGGCAGTTTGGGTTTTACAAGTAAGTTGGGTAGATTTGCTGGTTGTTTATAGGTTACTTTTGGGGGCTCCTTGAAGATATTTTGTGTAGTGGTGGAGGATTGCAGTATGGGGAAACCTACTTCCAAGAGATTGTTGAGTTTGTGGATTCCAGGGTGGTATGTAGTGACCAGAGGGATGATGATGTTTGTTCCTGTTGAGGTCGTGGGCCCGCTATTTTGAGCTCAGTCTATTTGACTACACACCAGTGCTTTGGGGTAGCCTCTGTTCATAAAAGCATGTTGCAGTTTTTTATTGTATTGTAAAAGGTCATCATGGCCGGAGAAAATTCTTTTGGATCTAGTGGCTCGGCTATGTGGGAGTGATCTCTTTGTGCTCATAGGGTGGCAGCTGTCATAATGAAGGTATTGTTGCTGGTTGGTTTCCTTGGTGTGCACACTTGTTTTCAGGCGTCCCTGATGGAGTGTGATGTCTACATCCAGAAAAGTAATGCTGGATGTGGATATTTTCCAGGTAAATCTTAGTGGTGAAATGTTTCTCGAGGTCTGCCAGGAAGGACTCGAGTTGCTGAGTGGGGCTGGTCCAGATCATAAAGATGTAATCGATGTATCTGAACCAACAAAGGGGCTGTAGCGGTTGTCTGCCCAGGAACATACGTTCCAGTGTCCCCATATACAAGTTTGCATATGAGGGGGCCATGTCCGTTCCCATGGCAGTACCTTTAGATTTTATCCAGAAATCTGAAGTAATTTTTCTTCCAAATGAAATTTGATGGTTTTATTAGGAATTTGGTAGTGGTTCAGGTACCAGAAGGACATGTGTTGGGATATTCCTCTATTGCTGTGAGTTCGTGGATATGGGGGATATTGGTGTAGAGTGATGTAACATCAATTGAGACCAAGATGGCATGCTGTGGAAGAGGAATAGCCAGTGTGTGAAGTCGTTCTAGAAAATGATTTGTGTCTTTGATGTAAGATGGTAGATTCTTGACCAGAGGCTGAAGGTGTGAATCCACAAGTGCTGATATGCGTTCCGTGGGTGAGCCACATCCTGATACAATTGGTCGGCTTGGAGGAGGGAGTGTTCCCTTGTGGATCTTTGGAATTAAGTAAAACTGTGGTGTGGCAGGTTTCTGGGGGTTTAAATTTTGTAGTCTTTTCATTGAGATCTTGATGTTGAGATTCTTGTCGGATAATCTGCTGTAGTTGTTTGTTATAATTTTCGGTGGGGTCCTGATTTAACTTGGTGTAAGTTAAAACGTTATGGTATTATTGAGATATAATTGTCCCACGATTGGGAGCCAATTACAACGTTCTTGAATGGATTGTGAGATAATTGGTATTTATAGCCTCGTGATCTAGCGCCAATTATGATACAGAATTATTATTATGCCCCACGTTTGCTTGGGGCGCCAGTTAAAGTTATACCGTTTAATCACCTGATAATTGCCCTGTGATCAAACACTAATTAAAGATGTACAGAATATTTGTAAGATAATTTAATTAAATAAAAAACCTTTAATATTGCACACGATTTAATTAGATCATGGAATTGGTTTATTACAACGTTCTGTAGATTTATATTACCAGCACTCTGTAGATTTATGTGACTACTTTCTATATATTCATACACACAATCAACTTATATATGACCAACCCCTTACCCCTTGGACCTCTAGTGCAGCGTTTCCCAAAAGGTGTTCCGCGGAACCCTGGGGTTCCGTGGAAGGGTCAAAGGGGTTCCGAGTTCTGTCTGAGAATTAACTAAAACGTTCGTAGAAAACAGTCATAACATAGCCGCGCCGCTGTAAGTATATCTAGTATCATACAGCGCGGGCGGAGCGGGGTTGGCGGGGCGGTGCACCTGTCGAGACAGCCTAATTTTAGTGCTATTATAAGAAAATATGTAAAAAAATTTCATTCTTCACATTAAATAGTTACTTTTTTGTACGATAAATGTTTTATAATACTTATAATAATTATTTTCTATTTATAATTATTCTTTCTTTTCATGTCAAACATGAAAATATTCAAACTACACTAAAAGGTACAATCACTTTTGTTATTATCAAAATGGGGTTCCGCCAAAAAAAGTATGATCAATTAGGGTTCCGTGGCCAAAAAAAATTGGGAACCTCTGCTCTAGTGAACAGTGTCAAAACCAACAAATCGAAAGCGTCCTGGCAACAGGTGTCATGAAGGCTAGCTTCCTATTGGGTATAGGGAGCTAACGTCACTTTTTTTTTTTGTAAACACTATGGAGTTACTTTATGAAAGAAAAAATAAGTTTTAATGGTGCAATCCTTCGACATTATTTCTGAAAAGCGCGTGATTCTCCATGAATGAAGTGTTGAAAGGATATTTTAAATACAATACTTTAAAGAAAAATGCACTTCATCCATGACTTTTTAAATATATGAGAGGGGTCCAAATCAGTATCATTACAAAGTTCAGGTGTCAAATAGTTGCCTCTCAGCTTCATTGATGTAGTTTTGGTGGTCTTAAAGTAATTATTTAGTAGTATCAAGGTCAGCGTAGAAATAATTCCATTTGATAATATGCTTGTGTAGGTTGGATAGCCTATGTTCTTACGATCGTAGGCGGCAAGTCTACTCACAAACCACAGCATAATCCAATACTAATATTATTAGCCTTTTCTGTCATTATTTTCCTTGCCTTTCTTATCTTCAGTTGTTTCCCAGAAGCAATCTACAGGTTGGCTAAAAAGGTATTTGTCAAAAACAGTACGATGATTAAAACTATTGAGTAGTTTGAAATGAAGTAAAAGTACTTAATTAGTTGGAAAAAATATTTTTTGAAAAGTTGTAGTCTATTAAACATGGTTTTTTTTTAGTGGATGTTTAAAACAATTTTACTAGAGCCAAGGCTAGGCTTTTTGTATTTTTAATGTTGGTTAAAAATTATTAAACCAAAGTGCACAATTACTTTTCAAAAAACCTTTGAAATAGCTTAGAGTTATTAATAGTTTGAACCTTTTCTTGCCTCCGGCGGTTAGGAGAGTGCCCCATCCGACCTCCAAGTTTTGGGTGCAGGGGTTGGGTAAATCATAAATATCCGCCCCAGCCAGAAACCAAGACCATGTGATCATTGATGCAAGGTTCTGCCTTAGTTGCTTGGTGAAAAATGTTGTCTTCAATAAAAGATTAATAGAAAATATTTTTTATTTATTTACAAATTACAATATTAAATACAGTCTTAATAGAATGACATCACTAGACAACGAAATTACATTATGGAAGCAAGTTAAAATATATTATGACTAAACTTCTAAATCTCATATCAGTACACTAAACAAAACTTTGTTTTATTAATTACCTTGTTTTGTGCCCTAAGTTACATTTAAGATGGATTTGAAGAAGTATAAAGTTATGTGCTTTAAAAGTATTGGTATTTATAGCCTCTACTATTGCTGACTGGATCATATCAGCACACAAATTATAAACTAACTTAAATCTAGAACAGACACAACATCCAGCCCCTACCATTTTGAAAGGGGAATCCCACATTTCATTAATGATACATTTTTCGGTCATGACAGGAATCGAACCCGGGATCCTTAGCACAATAGACAAGACACGCTACCAATTGAGTTAAGGTGTCAAGACAACTATCAATTTAGTATAGAAATCGCAACTATATTATGTCATAGACGGCAGAGTGTTTTTTTTTATTTGTGCCTCAATTGACTGAACATTTTATATTTTATTTACAAGGTTAAAGGGTGGTGTGCATTCATGAGGCTGCGTGTTGTTTAAACCCTAGTGTATGGTGAATGTAGTCTTAGGGCCAGTTTCATAGTCAGATTTAGTACGCCTCAAGTGCGGCGCTATACTAAATACAAGACGTCACCTACCTGAAATTTAATGGAATGGGCCAGTTTCATATGCGAAACTGGCCCATTCCATTTTGTTCTATGTAGGTGTCGTCCTGTATTTAGTATCGACTCACACTTTAAGCGTACTAAATCTGACTATGAAACTGGCCCTTATTCTCAACTCACCAATAAAGGTCCACTCAAGCTGACACCATTTCTTGGTCAAATTACCACACATTTCTTTTCACAAGAATTTCACCACTAAAACCCTATTTTCTAGCATAGAACTTTAAAAAAAAATTATATGGGTATTGTAAAATATGCGCAAATTTTGACCAAATCAAAATTAAAAGTTTTAGTATTTTTAATTGTGTGAAACCGCGATCGTGTTTGAACCAAAGAGTTAAAGGAAGGAAGATGAGCTTTTGATGGCACAAGGTAGTCACATTGTTTGTTACAGTTAATCTTCTTGACTTGAGAGTAATACTCATTTATCATCTAACATGTAGAACTTTATAAGGGGCTTGCAAAGTCGACTTTTTCAATTCGAAGTTAACTCCAATCAAATACATCAAATATTCTCGAATCAGAATCGAAGTTAGAATATTTTTGGTTAGTTATACTTTGAAAAAATATTAC
Organism: Timema podura; assembly: GCA_033556935.1. Lineage (NCBI taxonomy): Eukaryota > Metazoa > Arthropoda > Insecta > Phasmatodea > Timematidae > Timema > Timema podura. Next base: position 76,623,213 of record JAVRXN010000011.1, read on the forward strand.
ATTGAGTTTATTTATATTACTTTAGGTATTAAAATTGTTTAAACATTTTTTATTGCACAATTGTTTATAATATTTCATTCTAGTTTAATAAATCAAGATACTACCACAACATGCAATTCTATTACTTCAGATTAAACAATGGCAATAATTTAACTTAAATGGAATATTTTAGCCGTCAATATTTTTTATTGACAAAGATTTGTAACTGTCGAAGCTGGAATATTTATCTAAGCAAAGCCAAAGCTTTTTTTTCCGGAAGTTTTGCACCCCCCCCACTCCCCCCAAAATGTAATAAATGTGAAAACACTTTAAAGGGGACCTAAACATCAATATTTTGCCTATAATCCTCATGTTATTTAAGGTACACTTTTCTCAGAAACCATATAAAATATAGTGCCAAAAAATTATTGTTTCATAAGCTCTTTTTTGTTGTTAAAGTATGCTAGAAATTATCCATGTATGACTAATGGTTTGGCTATAAAATACTTTTTTAGTTAAATTTAATTGACTGACCATACAATAGTGGAAATTAATAAAAATAAGGTAAGAATCTAATGTACAAATGTGATTTCTTACTTTATTCTGGCCTCTATATAAGAAAGTTACACAAACACACACATTGTAACACAAAGTTTATTTCAGCATTATTGCCTTTATCGGATACACGTTTTTGAAAAACACTAATCTACACCATTTTGAATTAGCAAAAACTGTTTAAAACCCTCTGGTGTACTACTTTTGTAGTAAATAAAAATTTTCACAACATCAAAGTGCGGTTTTCTGTATAATACTTCAAAAATTAGAGGTATCTATTGAGACGAGTGAAACTATTGTAAAATATTTTTGAAAAAATATAACAAAAAATAATTTAAAAGTTAAAAAAAAAAATCTAATCCAAATTTTGCTGTTGTCAAGTTGAGAATGCAGAAAACCACAACTTGATACTTTTTCTGTTTTGAGCACGATTGTGTATATAATTTTACAGTTGATTGGCCATGAAATGGGCTTTTAATGTTAACTTACGTTAAGTCATGAAATTTTAAAGTTTTAATCACCAGAAAGTTATGTTTCCCTTACTCTGCCTTCTAATATCACAGCCAACTTATAAGAAACATGGTCTGTGAGAATACCTGTTGTTAAAGAGATTTATAAGCACCAAACTGAGACATCACAGCTCCGGAGAGTTACATAGCACCACCAAAAACAATGTCATACACTCAGATGACGACATCACAATGACTAGTTAAAAATATAATGAACCCATAATAGATGACATTGAGTTTCCCCGCAGCGACGACGTCAAGGCACTCTGGCTATGACGTGAATGGTGAGCCACCAGACCATCTCTCTCCAGAGGCAGAGGGCGTCATAGTTAATCATCTCTTCCGTCGGAGTCGGGCAGCGGTGACTGAATACACTACACGATCCAGCCCTTCAAACACAACCTCGATTAAACATCCCTTCGATAGTATTGAAGTGAAAGGAAGAACAATTATAGGAAATACTTTGTACCCATGGTTATATATGCAGCACAAAATTGGACATTATATGCAATAAGAAACAAGGAAGCGAAGCCCACAGGAATTAAATTTGTGAGTAGCATATTAGTTGTCAAGAGGAGAAAAAATTTGGAATGAAGTTGTCTGGGTAAAAGTGAGGGTACAGGGAGTACATGAGATAGTAGAGGAAGAAAGATAGATGGAGTTATGAGATGTGAGATATAGAGAGAGGCAAGACTGAGGTGGTATGGACATGTAATGAGGATGTTGGAGTACATGAGATAGTAGAGGAACAAGGACTGGGTGGTATGGGCATGTAATGAGGATGTTGGAGTACATGAGATAGTAGAGGAAACAAGACTGGGTGGTATGGGAACATGTAATGAGGATAAAGAATGGAAAATGATGGATAGAGCAGAAAGCATAGGTGGGAGAGAATGGTATTACATGAGGAATGTATGGAGGTAAAAATGAGATATAAACTGAGGAAGCAAGGATGGGACTCGGTATGATGTAATGAGATGTGGAGTACATGAGATAGTAGAGGAAGCAAGACTGAGATGGTAGGGACATGTAATGAGGATGTTGGAGTACATGAGATAGTAGAGGAAACAAGACTGAGGTGGTATGAACATGTAATGAGAATAAAAAAAAAAAAGAATCCCAAGGAAAATGATGGGAGCAACAGATAACAGCAGTCATATGAGTGAGAAGAGAAGAATAGATTCGAGTGAGGAAGAACAATGGAAGGAAATAGGAAAAATGGAGGCATTTTTATTAAACTGACCGAGCCACAGGTTGGACTCAGTTCATTATGATAATGATGATGATGTTTTTTATTTTGGTTAATGTTTCCCAAATTGTGTTATGGACCCCCCCCCCCTCAAGAGAATGTTAATATTTCATGGAGTACGCGACATCCCTCTTAAGTTTGATTAGTTATACATTTTTTTAAAAATGATAGTAAATTTAAAAAACAAATGATCAATGATATTGACGTGACATCATGTACTTTGTTTGAAAACCTTCCTTTCTCTTTGTCACGACTTTATTTAGCTTAGCTTACTGCAGAACTCTGGGGCTGTCCATATGAGGGGAGGAAGGGGGGTGGAGTAGTGCTCGGCATGATGAGAGAGCAGGGGGGATAATGCATGACTTCACATTACCATTTAAGCGAATTGAGCAGTGTTCTGTGTTAATAAACCTGACTGACTGCGTGTATGTATAAACAAATAATGATACACTCATTGACTTCGACGATTACATACAATCACGTTTCATTGAAAGGGTTATATAGGCTCTACAAATGAAAATACCAGTTAAATAGGGAAAGGGGTGGGGTGTGATAGTGTGACATAATATTAGAAAAGTGGTTGGGGGAGGGGGGGTTGTTTCACAAAGTTGTGACAAGGAGAGGAGGTAAAAAAAAAAAAAGAATGTGATGTAGTTTATGGACATCTCCTTTAGCAAAATTTGAAACAACAATTTATACTTTACAAAGATAACAGGTATTTGTTTATTATTATTTTTATAAAGTGCAGGAAGGGGTACACTAGTTTAGAGTATTTAGCATACACTTTCTATACATAATATTTGATCAGGACATGCGTTTGATCATTCTCTCTGACGATACAGTTAACTCAAAGATTGACTTAACCTGCTTCGATGGCTGCATGGTGTCTCACTCTCGCATTAGACTAGACTTCCGATATGGGGTTATCGGGGTTCAATCCTGGTGAGTGTCTGAGGGTGGCTTTAACAATTTTTTTACTCTCCCTTCATGCAAATGTGGATACAATTCTCCTAAATTCAACCTTCCTCATCCCCAGCACATTAGAGTATTTAATACAAAAGGCATACACCCGAACAAGTAGTAAGTGCGGTGCTTTGGGGAAAAAGAAAATACAATCTATGGGGTTAAGAATGAGTAGGATAATTGAAATAAAATGCACAAACATTGTGAAGTCAGAGAAGATGAAAATCACAACTTATAAACTAATTAATATGATCATCCAATAATGGAAATAGAGAAAACAAGGAGATATAAACCAATTAAGTGAAAAGTGAGTGAAGAAAGCCCAACTTTAGTGAGAGGAGTTTTAATACTTTAGCTTTAACAATCCATAGGTGACTCCCTGATCACTCAACCATGTCGACAAAAGTCTTGATGTGGCAGCAACTCACCTGTCATGCGCCATAAACGATGCTTCGATGTAGGAGAGGAGACGTGTGCCGTCTGTGGTGTTGATTAGCCGAGAAGACAAGAGCTGGTAGTCGCCGGAGAAACTGCACATCACAGACAAACAAGTCATTACAATATTAGAACATATTAATAGGCTTTTATTTGTCATCGTTCTCACTAACTAGTCATGTAATGAGGATGGAAAAAGAGAGAACATCAAATAGAATGATAGAATGAATATGTAGAAAATGACTACAAGGGAGACCGAGAAAGAATAAAAGATATGGGAGGAGCAGGTAACAGAATGTGTACTAGTGAGAGGAGAGGAATAGAAGGAGTTAGAAGATAAAGAGTGGTGGAAGGATAGAGGAAGATGGAGGCATTTTACTAAACTGAGCCAGCCACAAGCTGGAAACAGTTGATGATGATAATGTGTCATTACCCGTCGGGTAACATGATTATGAACCAATACTATGTGCTAGGGATGAGTGATTAACTATGGTATCAGCCAAAGTGCACTCCTATAATACCATAATGAGCCTAATAGTACTTACTATACACCAGTGAAACATTGAGCATGGCAAAGAAAGAAAGGAAGGAAGAGGCTCTGGAATATTTGAAAGAAAATTAACGAGAAAGATTTTGGGACCTCGAGAGAGAGGAGGAAGTATACAGAAGAAAAGATTATGAATCGTATGCTCTGATCCAACAACCTGATATTGTTCAGAAGATGAAAGGAAATCAGATGAATTGGGCAGAATATGTCACTGGGATGGGGCCAGAATGGAGACCAAAAGCATTACTGGGAGGGATACCAGATGCTAAGAGAATTCTAGGTTGAGTGAAAACCAGACGTTGGGACAAAGGGAGGAAAGATAAGAAGGAGATAGGAGTAGAAGAGAACACATGGAAGGGGAAGGAGAAGGACAGGATAAGATGGAGGCAGCTGGTGAAGTTGGCGCATGATCTAAAGCAGGGGTTGTAAACTCCTCGATCGCAATAGACAGATCAATCTCAAGGCAATTCTCAGTCGATCGCGCTAGAAAACTCCGTCATTAAAAATTTGATATTTGAATCTTCTAAGCTCAACCTAAGTACTTTCAAATATTATTCAAGTGTGACCAAAAAATACCTTGATCAGCCATAATCAGTAATGTTACGAGAAAATTAAATAGTTAAATATGAAATTATACATTTTAAAAATTCTATATTTTTTTTATAAAGGTGGGGACATAAGTATTTGAGGAAAGATTGAATTAAGGAATAAATATAAGCCGTATTTGGGGGAAAAAAGTAAAAGTAGAGAGGAGAAATGATGAGTGATCGCGGAATATTTAATATGTTTCTAAGTCGATCAGGGCCTAAAAAGGTTACCGACCCTGATCTAAAGAGTCTCCGATCAACATACGATGATGGTGAAAGACTTAACTAGATTACCAACTAGGGATGTGCAAAGCTTCAATAACTTCGACTCCATTTTGAAAACAATTTCAGCTTTGACGATTACAAAGCATTATTGCCAAAAGAATATTAATGATAAAAAAAATTGTTAAATTTTTTCAATTTTCTGATTTTATATAAAAAAAATTGTAGTATTTGAATAACACGTTGTAATAGTAAGTTGATCAGCCCAAATCTCTAAACTTATGCAAAAAAAACTTACACACCTTCTTTTATATTATTAAGTGTATAAAGTTATTTAAATATGCAGAGTAAATTTGAATCATGATTAACCAAAGTTCTGAATTATCTAGGGTGGTAACACAAATTGTTTGGTGATAATTTTTTAGGAAATAAATAACATTAAACTGATTCTCGTAAGAGTGGCAGAGTGAATCATTGGGTGACTCATTTCCACTTTACTGTGGCGCCGTAAATATTACTGCCCACCACTCATCTTAGTGGAGTCAATCGTTTGTCACTGAGCATTACTGAAACATATTGATTTATCATGATTTTTTTTAAAGTTGTATGAGTTAGGTTGAGTTTATTTGTTTTTATTAAAGTTTTGAACCATGAGTGTAAATATAATTTAAAAAAAAGCAGTTACTACATGTAGTATGTTGTTAGTGCCTTGTATTATCCTAGTATTTATTTATCCGAGGCGGTCTCAATCCTGTTAACCTCAGATAGTCAGAACTCTACTGCATCTTGGTTTAACATTACAAACAAAATGGCAACTCTCATTTTCCCATGAAAATGATTTAAAGGGTACTTTACCTTAGTAGATATTTTAAATTTTGGTCAGAATTCTGCAATTATTTGATATACAAAATAACTTAGCACTGTAAAGTTGTACTTCTATTAAATTTAAAAATCTTTTATTTGAAATACAGTTTTTGTATCTATATGGAAATATTTGAATGTGAATTGACAGAAATGTTTCTTTTCTAAATGTTTCTGTAAGAGTGTATATTATTTTGTTTATGCACTTAAGTGGTGTTTCTGCAAAAAAAATTAATTTATTATTTTGTTTCACAAATCTTACACGAGTTTTAGTAAAGTCTCTATTTTAGGACAAACATTCGTACCATTTATTTTTAAATATAAAACTATTTTCATTAAATATTATAACTTCAATTTACTTCAGGAATGTTTCATATATTTGATTTAACTTCAGATTAAAAAAGTGTGCTTGCCAACTGACCTTGTAGCTCCTCCATCACGCTACTGAGAGGGTAGAACCTCCCCGGTTCTTCAGCACCTCGCACAACATCCTGTGACGACAATCCTCAGACATCAACCAAGGAACCCGAAGTAAAATCGAGCTTCTGAGCCTGTGACGCCCCTCCAGGACTTCCAACTCCAGGCCGGCGCTCCTATTTATGCTCCAGAACTCATCTAGAGGTTCTGGTGTACCCCTGTCGTCCTTCACCCCTCTCTTCACCTCTTCTTCCTCCTCCTCCTCCACGACAATCTGACCTTGAGCAAACCTTCTGGGTAATGTTCTGGTACTGTGATGACCACATGCAGGGTTTGGTATGAGTGTGCCTTCCTCTGTTTGTTGGCATACTGGCATAATGCTAAAATAAGATTTATTTAGACTGAGTCGGTGGTTGAATGGTCTATACGCCACTGTCTCGCAATACACTTGACTGCCAATTACCTACGAGGATATCGGGGTGTTAATTCTGGTACCAAGGGTAGTTTTTCCTAAAATGTATTCCACTCTCCCTCCACTCAAATTTGGGTACACTTCCTCTAAATTAAACTTTTGCCATCCTTGAAACAATAGCGTAATTAGTATAGATACGTATAGCCTGAGTAGGTAATAAGATGCGGCGCAAAAATAAATAAACATGTCCAACATTTAAGCGAGTTTTCGTGATTGAATTGGTATTGACAGCCCCATCAATTACCTGCTGTTCACTTTGTTACTACCTCTTATTAGAGATCAAACTACACAAACCACATCCAAACAAATAGAAGAGTAAACAAGTCACTCATCACCAGAGATGCAATATTAGACAAATAAATATTCATTACTAGAGCCATAAATCTGTCAAAATATCTACTATAAGCTTTAAATTCAAAGACGACTTGCAGACCTCTAGAATGAAACAATTATTCCTGAAAGTTTGTCAATTTTGCTGGCAAGAATGGTTAAAATCGGTTGAAATAATTTTTTATTTTGTAAATGTAAATTTTGGGCACATTCTTAATATGTTCAAAAATAATATATTCTGATCTAAAAATCATGTTGTGTTTTGTCTGTGTACAAGCATGTTTCCAATTTGTCAATTCAAAGGTTATAAGGCTTAGATATAGTAAAAAGTATTTTTTTTAAATATAGTTTTGTCGATTCTCACATTTTAGAAACGCAAACCCACCTTCATCAACCTGCGGATCGTGTGTTCCCTTCCTCTTGACCTTGATACGGGTCATGTGCCTTATCTTCTGACCTTGACCCTTCCCTTTTGGTTTCTTGGTTACGAACCAAGGCCTCACCACGCCGGCAGCTGTCTCGTAGTAACCTCGGTCAGGGACAGCAGCTGCCTGATGGTACCCTAAGTTAGGAATTACCGGCAGCGCGGGATAACCAAAGTTTAGTACGCCAGATGTTTCATGATGTCCGGGATCGTGAGCGCCTGACATGTCCTGGTACCCGGGATTTGGGATGCCGAGCAAATCATGGTAGCTAGGATTAGAGTTTCCAGACGTGTCTTGATATCTGATATTGTGAATGCTAGCCATATCATGGTATTTTAAGTTAGGGATATCATGCGCCTCACCATAGCCAAAATTTAAGATACCACGCGTCTCATAGTATCCAGGACTTTGGACACCAATCATCTCATGATATCCAGGATGTTGGCCACCAATCATCTCATGATATCCAGGATGTTGGACGCCAATCATCTCATGATATCCGGGATGTTGGACGCCAATCATCTCGTGATATTCGGGATTTGGGTATTCCAGCTGTCTTGTGATATCCAGGATTGTGTACGCCAGACATATCGTGATATCCTGGATTGTGTGCACCAGACATTCATGATATCCTAGATTGTGTACACCAGTAATTTCATGATATCCTAGATTGTGCACACCAGACATATCATGATATCCTGGATTGTGTACACCAGTATTCTCATGATATCCAGGATTATGCAAGCCAGTCATCTCGTGATATCCGGGATTGGTACTCCAAGTGTCTCATGATATTTGGGGTTATGTACGCCAAGCGTCTCATGATATCTGGGTTGTGCACCCAGTCATATCGTGATATCCAGGATTGTGTACACCAGTCATATCGTGATATCCAGGATTGTGTGCACCCGCGTCAGGCATGCTGTGGTATCCATGTCTGTGATTAGCAGGATGGTGGACACTAAGCATTTCATGATATCCAGGATTTTGGATGCTAGCCATGTCAGGTTTTGGGATGCTAGTCGTCTCATGTCCTGGGGCCAGAACGCCAGGTTCTTTATCAAGGCCGTGGTCCACAACACCAAGAGTCTCATGGTAGCTGATACTCGGGGCACTGTTCAGCCTGGAAAGAACATGGCTTAAGTAGGAAGAAAAGCTCGTTGGGTAGATACAACAAACTTCATGAGACAACTTTTTATGAACTTGAGATTTTTTTAGCACCATATCTTGTTACACTTATGAGTTGTACATCTATGTACTAATTACATTTGTGTGTTAGGGATTAGGAAGGTTTAATTTAGAGAGTGTATAACTGGATTTGTGTGTAGACAGAGTGGAAAACCATTTAAGAAAAACCACCCTCAGTACACCCGACCGATATTGAACCTTGACCTCCTAATCAGGTATGAACTTAAAGTTATAATATTAAAATGATGGTACCTATTAAGTTATAAAAACCTATTTAAAGTTCATTATAGCATTTTTGAATTAATAATACACGTGCGAAATAGAACGTAAAATATTTTTGTAAAATTGTCCACTTGACATTTTATAGGCCTACACAAATTATGGTCAATTTTGTTATTTAAAGATCAAATTAAATATAACAAATATCCAATGACTAAAAAGGTTTACTCAGTCTAAGAAATTTATTTTTCCTCAGCCAAAAGACATTGGTAAAATATGTGTTGGTGCCCGCAATTATAACTGTAGTACGGGCCTATTGTGACCAAAGGCAAATATCTAGACACAAATAAAGAAGAAGAAGAAGAAGAAGAAAAAAGATACCGCCCAAGCATGTTTAAAAATATTTTTTCAACCTTTTTATTTTGGCTTGTTTTGTACATACAAATTTTAGCTATATTGTTAAATATTTTATTTACAGACTTTTTACACCAAAATATAACGTTTTTTTTTAAAGAAATCCAATCATTTTCCCCATAAATCAAGGTCTTTATAGATGGGTCATTCCTTCTCAAAAAGTTTGTTAAAATTGTATAGCCTCAACAAAAAAAGTTAGTTGCATGTGTAAAAAAATATTAATAATAATAAATGAGTTCTGTCCGCCTTTTAAAAAGTGATAAAAAAAGGCTTGTTTGTTCAGTATCAAATGGGGTCTAATAATATTAACATTACCTACTTTGGTGGCTGCATGGTCTAAGGCATCACTCTCGCAATAGATTAGAATGTCAATGACAGGAGAGATTGAGGTTCAAATCCAGGTCGGGTGTACTGAGTGTAGTTTTTTTCTAAATGGTTTTCCACTCTCCCTCCACCCAAGTGCTGGTACACTTCCTGTAAATTCAACTTTCCTTATCCCTAACACATCAGTGTAATTAGTACATCTGCCAGGGCTGGTCTAAGGCGTGTGCGACGTGCGCAACCGCATACACAAAAAATTCAGGGGAACGCCAAAATGGCCCGAAAATAAATATTTTTTGTTTTTATCGGGGAGAATATAAATATAATTAAAGAATCTTTAAAATCTTTATGAAAATCCAGGTTTTTGTAGTTCTTGGAGGTGTAGTATACTTTATACCTCTCTGTATATTTATATACTGCATACTTCACTTTATAGTAGCAAACAAAAACAGTAAACAATTTTTTTTTCAAGTTAAAAAAAAGAAAAAGGAAAAACTAAATTATGTTAAGGACGAAAACACAATGACATCATCGTTTGACTATTATAAAATACAGTAGTATTTTTAGTTATTTGAAAAAAGATTAAATTTTGCCACTAAAAATATTTACACATAGGGTCTAGAGTTAAAATGGTCATATATAGTATTCTCCACAGTTTTTTCAGATGGGGAAAGGGGGGGGGGGGTTGCAAAATTTGAGTTTTGCACACACAAAACTTTTACCTTAGACCAGCCTTGACATCTGCATATAATATGAACGGGTAGTAAGACATGGTGCTAAGAGATATATATAGAGTCCTGCAATTAATTTTGATATTAATGACAAGAAAAAGTTCTAAGAAGAGTGGGTGAAAAGAGAACCATTTTGGATTTGATTCTTCAGTACAAAGTAAACTGGATTGGTCACGCCCTGCAAGAGGTCTTGGAAGGCAAGGTTGAGGGAAAGAGGAGTTAAGGAAGGAGGATGATTAAAATATTGGATTGTTTGAAGGAAAGAAGAAAATTCTGGGAGCTGAAGGAAGAGGCAGAGGATAGGGTGCATTGGCAGTCTAGTCCACTGACAAAAGGAATGGACCTGTCGTATTACAGAGCACCTAATAAAATTAATAATTTAATTTAATTTTCCTTTATTAGAGTGCTAGCCAATAGTCGAGACCTCTAATACGCTAGTACTGAACAAATAAAAATAACAAGGCTTACAAAGAATTAAATAGACTAGTACCTTTGTGAACAATAAATTACATTGATTTAGATTTACTAACTTAGTAATAATATATAGAAAAAACATCAACATAAGACGCTAAGCCAATAGTAATATTAATTAGTAGTGAACCATCAACAACAGTAAGTAATGAATTTTAAGGGTATACCTTGAATAACTCTCCAAGTTTGGTTTTTCTTTATGATACAAATTAAAAGTCGAGAGTTAATGCTGCTAATACAATGGCCAAGTGGGCTAAGTTTTAAAGTGTTACTGATGGAAAATATGTTTGGTTTCGAGAGGTATGAGAGGGTACAAGGATACCCACATGTTGAAGGGCGCGGATTGACGGGAAATTAAGTCATTAAATATGTTAAAAACAAAAAGGGCCTCATTACAGAGTCTTTGTGAGAGTTATTTTTATTTACAGTAAAAACCTTGGATTGCGAGTAACTTGGTTTGCGAGTGTTTTGTAAGACGAGCAAAAATTTTCGATAAATTTTAACTTGATAAACGAGCGATATCTTGCAATACGAGTAGTACTATGGTTACGCTTTGTCTGCCGAGCAGTGTCATTGGATAGGTTCTTTGTTAAAGTCGCACAAAAATAAAAATATTTGAGTGAGCCAACATATAGCGGTGATTCCGTTAGTGACAGTGAAAGTCGTCCTAAACTATAACCCACCTCTTCCTCTCCTCTCTCTCGTCTACCTCACACCAGCCACCATTAAATTTAATAAATAAATTTTATTACAGTACAGTTACATTTAAATAACGAAAATAAAAAAGGTATTAATCATTTTTAGATTAAATAATTTTGGGTTGTGGGATGAATCATCAGAGTTTCCATTATTTCTTATGGGGGAAATTCACTTTGATATACGAGTGCTTTGTATTACGAACACATTTACAAAACGAATTATGCTCGCAATCCAAGGTTTTAATGTAATTAACTTTATTATAGTGCTGGACGACAGTCACAAGACCTATAATAGGCCAACATTGAAAAGTACACACGACATGTAATCATAAATACATGAGGAAATAGAATAAACAATCATAGCTAAGTAATGATACATACAGTAACCCCATGGCTTCTTTGGTGCTGACTGACAGTTCACAGCTGACTTCTGACAGCAAGGCCGTAGCCAGCCAATAATTTCAGGGGGGGTTTGGTGGGCCCATCCCCCAATTGACGGAGGATAGAAAAAATTCTAAATAAAAAACTGTTCTAGACGCTATCTGAAGTGTTTTTTTATGGCAACACTACCCCCAACTATCGGAGGCTAGGACAAATTCTATATATTTAAACACCTCTAGATGCTCTCTAAACATTTTTTTTATAGTAGCATAGTTAAGGAAAAATTATAAATATTGAACACCTCTAGAAGCTCTCTGAAGTGTATTTTATGGCACCATAAAACCCTAACTGCCGAGGGCTGGGAAAATTTCTAAATATTAAACACCTCTAGAAGTTATCTGAAGTGTTTTTTATGGCAACATAACCCCCTAACCGCCGAAAAATAGGAACAATTCTAAATATTAAACACCTTTAGAAGCTATCTGGAATTTTTTTTTACTACAACATAACACCATAACTGCCGAAGGCTAGAAAAAATTCTAAATAATAAACACCTCTGGAAGCTCTCTGAAGTGCTTTTTATGGTAACACAGCCCCCTAATTTGTACTTGTACCTTAATTTTGATATTGTTTGAACCATAAATAAAGCCATATATACCTTGTTCATAAAATTTCGGGGGGGTTTGAACCCCGAAAACCCCCCCTGACTACGGCCTTGTCTGACAGTCAACATTTAGGTATATACCTAAATTTTGACTGTCAGAAGTGACAACTGCTAAAGACATGTTTTTTGCAGATCATATGGTTCGGCGTAGGGATACATAATTTGGTCTGGTAGCTTTTCAAAGCCGTCAGAAGTCAGCTGTGAACTGTCAGTCAGCACCACAAAAGCTAAAACTGAGGTATAGACATAAATAGTTAATAAAGATAAGAAAAATACTAATAATATTAGTAACAATAATATATCAATATTAATTGCAGTACAGTATGAAAAAGGTGACATGAATTTCTGTAGATAATTTGTTTTTCTCTGTTTACACAAATAACACTAGATTTTAAATATTTTATCTGTTTGATTGATTTGTATTGACACAACAGATGTATTGTATATGTTTCAACAAAGAACTGAGGATACTTAGCTCGGGAGTGTAGTTAGACACAAAAATAACAAAGAAATACGACTTTCAGCTAGTATCGCAACTGTAACAACTTTTGTTTAGAAAAAAGTTAATGATAAAATGAATAGTTATTTTATGGTTAAACATTTTTTGTTCAAACATAGACTGTTTTTAGTCCATTTTGAAACTATTAAATCAATATTATTTTAATTTTTTCTTCATTCACAAGCTTTAAGCAGTAAATTAACTTTTGTCTAGACATAAAACAAATGAGAGGAATTTCTAATAACAACCGATTGACAAGATGATATGACTTACCTATCATCTGGTGGATTGTGAGCCTGCGACAAAGTGGTACCTTTTTGTTCGACGCCGCCGTTGTTTTTCACTTGAAGGTCCATTTGAAGTTCATTGGCTGCAGTGGAGGTCACTACAACGTCAAGGATCACTAAAACTGCCATAAAATTCAATGCCTCTTTTAATATAACTTTTACCATACACTCCATTCTAGCAATAACGATTATTTACGTCGGTTTATACATTCGTTCAAAAAAAATATAGAAATTATAACAACACAATATTCTTCAAAATAAAATGAGACATTTGTTTAGGTTTCACTTTTAAGATATTATTTCAACTAAGAGCACACGTTGGCTTAACATTTATGGATAAATGTTTGAGAACTATTTTAATATTTCAATTTACATTCTAATGGATAAATAAGTTTTCACAAAACAAAACAGTGTGGTCATCTAAATAATCACAAAAAATACTGTGCATTTATTTTGACCAAAGATCACATCTGTTTTTTCCTCTCAAGTAAATGGAAACTAAGCAGTCTCAAAGCTTCAAATTCTATGTCCCTCTGACGGAAAGTTTCAACGAAAGGTGAACGAAGTGTCCTTATGCTATTATGACGACATCTGCCATGACCATGGCCCTAATGTGACCCCTAGACGTAGTTCATGATTGGACGGTTGTTACACAATGTTGAGCCTCAACGTTAGCTGGGGGGGTAGAGATGATTGACACATCCTCTGCTCGTAATCAGGACTAAGTGATCTCCATCAAAGGGGGAGATTTAGTGAATTCGACACTCAAACATCACTTACACCGTTTGTAGTCAGGGCCCATTTCATTCAAGTTCTGGAGGACGGCCACCGAAAGAATTAAAACATTTGCGCAGTACTTTCTTTCATTGTGTACTGTTGGTTGTACACAGTGGTGAGCTGTGAGAATTTTAACAATAGGCTCACAGTTTTTGTTGATTTTTAAATATATTTTAATATATGGAGATATTAATAAAATGATAAGGGAAAATATTTTTTAATGGTTTTAATAAATTTATTAAAACCATTAAAAAGTTCAACAATGTCTAATAAAGTATTTATACACAGGTGTTAATAAAATATTATTTCAAACATATTCTTGCGTAGTAATTAGTATAACAGTAAAATATACTATGTCTGCTTTACTAGATGCATTCAGGAAAACAAAAACAAACCCTAACTTATTATTTAAAACAAAATCATAAAGATCATTAGATAGAATATTTAATTATCGACAATATAGTTTATTTATAAAAATTGTGTGTTATTGGTGAGAGTAAATAAATAAATGAAAGTGTTAACAATGCGCATGCAAATTTAACAATGGGTTCATGTGAGCCCACTACAGCTCACCGTAAGTTAAACAATTTGTGTACGATGAAAGGTAGCAGTCTTACCTTGACCGATTACAGGTTGGCCTTATATTATAGTTGCACTATAGTGTAAGTATTTAAAGTACAGTTAGCTAGCTACCTTTCATAGTAAATGGAGTGTACATTATCCATTCCACCAATAATAGGCTGGTGTTTAAGTGCAGGATGTAGTTTTTAAAATTCAGAGTATTTAAAATGCATTTTCTAAACGCACAACTAGCCTACCTGTAATCTATATTCATAAAATAAAGAGTTTGTTTGTCCGTTTGTCTGTCATGAGTAGAGGCTGATTTTTATCATCACCACCACTATCATCATCATTTTCAACTGTTTCCAGTCTGCGGCTAGGCCAGTTTAGTAAATTGTCTCCATCTTCCACTATCCTTCCAACATTCTTCCTCAGGTTTAATTTATTCCATTCTTCTCCTCTCACTTGAACACATTCTGTTATCTGCTCCTCCCATCTCTTTCTTGGCCTCCCTTGCATTCTTTTTCCTACATACTTGATTTCCAACATTTTTTTTTGCAGCCTCTATTTTTCCATCCTCATTACATGCCCATACCATCTCAGTCTTGCTTCCTCTACTAACTCATGTACTCCAACATTCTCATTACATGTCCATACCATCTCAGTATTGCTTCCTCTACTATCTCATGTACTCTCTGTACTCCTAATATTTCTGGGATAGCTTCATTATGTAATTACATATTTTAATCTTGCCAGATAGAAATGTGAAAAGTGAAATGTCGGCAAATTAGGTTGTTTGGGATTATTTTCAGTTTTTCTTTTATATCTTTTACTGAATTCTACATAGTTTCAAAGATATTACATAAAAATTACATATTTTGCGCATTTTTAAATTGTGGTATTATTTCTATGTCTTCCTTGGGGAAAAATTCTTAAATGATGTGTCACTAATTTTCAATCTGCACTATCATAAAGGAATGTGTCCATCCAACAAGTGTTGATATCACCATGTGAAGAAAATTAAACTCTACGTTTCTACTGGAGCAATATTTTATTTACTTTGGCAAACAACTTTTTTAAAATATAAATACTGCAAAAAAACTGGCCTTAACTCGTGTCCCAAATACACTTCCACCTTAAATGCAGATAGTCTGGATGGGTATAATAACCTGTGGGGAAAAACTTAATCAAAGGGAATAAGGATGAGATTTATTAAAAGTAAATGGACCAGAATTCAATTTATCTGACACTAAGATAACTCTGCTGGTTTCTAATGTATTAACAAAAAATAAAAAAATTTAATAGGCCTATATTGTTCCCTGTAATATTCTACCTTTAAATAAAACCATCATTTACATGTTCTATTTATAAGCTAGAATTATTTTCATTCCCGTAACTCAACACTACCCTAATGTAATCTCGCTCCAGAATCAAGAGAGGGCGCCCCTCGTCCCCCCCTCCTCGACAGAAGAAAAATAAAATAGCTCAAAAGTTTACTAGTCATAAAATTTATTCACAATCTAAAATGGCTAATGCAGACATTAACAGATTTATTTTATTAGGAAAAACAGTTCAACTACTTTAAATAATTTAAAAATAATCTAAGAGTTCATTTAGAGAGAGTAATTTTCCCCCCTCATACAAGTCGGGATGTTCCTTGCAATGGGTGTCGAGCCGTTTGTATTTATCGCGGTCCCTTCACTTTCCAAGTTTGTTGCAGTTTTTGTTAATACATCTTGAGAACATTCTTTATTACCTGTAGCAAATAAAAAATATATTTAGATATCAAACAACATATTTTGGAGTATATTTAAGTCTACTACCGCAACCTATTGTGTGTGACAAATATTTTACTTTGAAAATCAATGTGACTATTTTAAAGGCATAGCTTTGGTTAAGCCGTAGTACCAGAAAGTTTATAAACAATCTTAATATTGCTATTACCGGTCTATTTGATTCGTCGTATTACCCTCGAGTGTTTTACAATAAAACTTAATTTTTTTTTTGGTAAGTAATGTGTCAACTATAAAATTATATTCACACCCATAAGTTGTGACCTATTCCAAGAAAACAAATGCAGGTCTAACATGTCTTGTGAGTCTGGTATGATGGTATGACAAGCTATTGCAAATCATTGTAGATGAGCCATTAGCACTCCAACCTCAAATACATTTTGCATAAAAGGTAGTGTGCGCCGGGGGCAGATTTTTTTTTCTTTGTCAAATTATGAGAAATTTTATGTTTTCTAGCACGCATACACACAAAAATATAAGCAAGTTTCTGATTACATTAAAACAAATATTGTGAAAAAAAATCCTAAGTCGTTACAAAAATTCTTAGGAAACTTCCCTAATTTATATTTTGAAACACAATCCTAGAGTCATATTCCTCCAAGTCCTTCTATCAAAAATATTCTAAAAACCATGGTTAACCAAAATATTTATTATTCACACATGAAAGGGTTTGAAAGTTTAGTACAAAGCTTGTTTTTTTTTTTAAACCATTAAAATACTGTGCACCAAAATATTTCCTATATAGTTGAGATGTTTGAATCTTTGCTCATGCTCTGGGTACCTACTTCTGATTGTTTCGTTAGAAGACATTCAAGGTTTTTAAAATGAAGATAATAAAACAGTAATTAAATTTTGTTACAAGAATGAGATTTGTTGCTTAAATAAGAAAACTATAGTAGGCCTACTTGTAAATGCTTAATTAATGAATATTAATAAATGTGTTTAATCACCATTGGGCTATAATCTAAGTTGTCAGATAAGAAAGATTCATTTATGTATCTCATACCTTAATTTATTAATTCATTTCCAGTGACTATAAAGTCTTCATTTATTAATTAACTTTCAACATATAATTATCTCTGTATATTATAACTTTTACTTGTCTAGTTAAACAACTTGTTTTCAATGTCAATCAAACCATCCTTTACATAAAAATTAATTTGCAATTTAAAAGTCAATTTATACTTTAATCAATTAACAATTTATTCAATGAATTAATTTAATTTCTTCTCTTGCATGGCATAACATGGTTACTGATTACTAGTGTCATTTTAACTTTTTCTATATTTATTTTAATTTTTTGTTATAATTTTTAATCCTCCACAGTAATTATCAAAACCTCATCAATTTAAGCTGAAGTCCTATAACTTTCTTTATTGTATTCATATTGTATGACTATTATTATTAGATATTGTTCTGATGAATGACTACTTGTTGCAGTGGTTAATCCTTAATAAACAAAGTTGTACTCTTTTTCTAAAACTTATAAACTTTGTATTGAATTAAATCTTTCTTAACGTTATATGTAAGTTACTAGGAAAGTTTCACTACATAATACAGTCAATTTTATCTCGGATTGTGAGGATTTAAATTGGTTTTCAAACATATCAACAGGTTCATGTGTACGGGACATCTATGGAATTAATAAAATTGAGGCGTTCCGATATGGCAGAATGTTATCGGGTGAATTAGTTGAGTTTTCTGAGAATTTTTTTAATGGTTTAGCATTCAGTCACAATATTTGTTTTGCTATGATCAGAAATTTGCTTATGTTGTGTGTATAAGTGCTAGAAAAGACTAAATTTTCAATAATTTGACACAAAAAAATAAAAAAAGAAGAATCTCACCCTTGACTGCATACTCTCTCCTTAAAGGTTTGCTAATCTTGGTTTTTTACACAGATATATGAAATAATTTATTTTCTAGGCTTACCTGAGGATTGTAGATTTAGGTCCAGAGTTAGTTTCGATCCCTCCAATAAATAGGAGTATCGTATTCAGTAAAATATAAAGAAATGATTCATTTTATTTTCTCTGATAAGGATTTAAGGTGTGACCTGCAATATAAAAGTAAATAAAAAATTGTCACACTTAGCCAATTCAACTATGGTATGTTTAGAAAACAACTAATTTTGTTAGTTTTTCGTTTACTCTCGCATATGCAAGGTTTAATTAACTTTATATAGGTGACCTGGTGGTCTAGGGGTAAGGTGTCAGACCTCTGTGCTGGGGGTCCGGGGTTCAATCCTCGGTCCCACCACAGATTTATCTGATTACCAAACCCTTCCTTCACCTCTGACAAGATGTGTATTAATCACAACTTGTGAATGTGAGGAATGTCAGGCCTCTACCGTGGTTCGGATCTCACGTTAAACTGTAGGTCCTCCATTTCATCTCACAATCACCCTACCATTACACATTAGCGTAAGTGCGTATAACCCGAATGGGTAGTAAGACGCGGTGCTAATAATAATAATAAACTTTAAATAAAATATTAATAAGACCAGCATTACTGTACTTACAGTTATAATTATAGGAAGCAAGGTGAGAAGGAGATATTATTTAATGGAAAATACTCTTAGTATTTCTTGTCTTATTTATTTTGAGTCATGGATAAGATAAATAGTTGGTTTTGAACCATGTCCCAACAGTAAAACCCCCGACACAGATTCCATATCCGTAGGTCCGTAGTCCGTGTTCCTGGTCCATAAGAAATTCTACTAGTGATTACAAAGTCAATATCCATAATCACGTGACTGTTTCAACCAATGAGATAGTAAGAGACTTCGTCCAATCAAAAAATTCAAAAGAAAATCGGCTACTGCAAGGAGCAGCAGTCAGCTGATCATAATATAAGAATTAAAAAAAACTAAAAACAACTTTGTCAAGAAAACTTTCAAAATATACTAAAATGTAGGTTAAGTATACCCACAAGAAACATATTTATAGCTCAATTTTAACTACCAAACTTAAATAAATGTTTGCAATAGCCTGAAAATGCAAAACGATGTACTAGTATTTTGAATGAAAACAAAACAAGCACTTTTAATATTTTTAATAATAGGGGTGTTGAACCTACAAAAGCAAAGCCAATATTTATGAGAACTTAGTATTTCTCAGAAAACATTTTTCTATAAGCCGCTCTTTCGGGGTGTTTAGATTTTTAGAAAAATGTTTCTAAAATAACTCCACGTGTAGCCATCTTTTCATTTTGTATATGTTTCCATAGCAACGGTTCCTCTCACTGCCATTCGTTCTTTTATTTCAAAGTGCATGCACATATTTACTTGGCTGTGATTGGTAGTTCATATAAAGTAAAGTTGGTCAACTTCTACGGAGTAAGGACTTAGTGATAAGGAGTCTATGGCCAGAGCATTCCGATATTGTGGCATCGATTTCATACGGATCACGGACTACGGACTACGGACTACGGACCACGGACCTACGGATACGGAGTCTGTGTCGGGGCCTTAACTCAATTTCTGTCCTAGTATAGGCGTGAATCAAAGAAATTAATATTAGATATTTAAGAAAGTATATTAATTACATATGTTTTGAAATTACTTAGGTCTCTATATTCAACCATAATTAAAAGGTAGTACAATACCTGGTGTATGGAGAAGTTATTTTAACTTCTATTTGAAGTTTTGTAAACAAATAACTGTTGTTGTTATGAAGACAAATGTGACCAACGTAAATAAAAAGTAGCCAGAATTTAGAGATTTTATATTCAAATATATTACAGCAGACAATTATTTTATAAATTCTTTTTTTTATATATGAGTTTATATAAATAAACAATTGATTATTAAATGAATGATTTGGTATTATTATGGAGAATAAATAAAGTATTTTCAAATCATTTGGTGATATTAAACATTTTAAATTGATAGACATTATTTGTATTCAAATTGAACCAAGGTCTAAGATATATGGTTGTGGCAACTCTCTAGGCATGGTGATAATACATGATTAAAGTTAGCTTCAATAATTACGGGAAGTAGTTCATTATAATAATCCAAATAATACTTTTTCAATATGTTTTCCAAAATTAAATGATCCGGGGTGTAATGTTTTGAGGACGTATGGGAAACTAGACTATTTTTATTTATTGATGGAACGAGGGTTTAAAAAAAATTTGCTTTTTCTTCGTAAATTTTGAAACATTTCTTCTAATATTATACCGCCCTCATTAGTGTAAATATGTGAATGAGAAGTGAAACATTTTTTTCTCTCACATGAACAAGGATTAATGGTTTACTTGTATATAAATGTGTTTTTATTCAGACTCTAACACAAGGGCTAGGGGTTTCTTCAAAAAATAAAACGCCACATTATAGGGGCCGTCCTTAAATTACGTAAGGATTTTTGGGGAGGGGGATTTGGTATGTTCTTACGTTTTCTTATGAGGGGGTGAGGGAATCAGAGTTAATACTACTATCATCAAATTACTAGCTTTTATTATCATTGTTTTCCTCAATTAACTATCACGTGACAGCTTATAAAAACGTGACATTACAAACTATCAGCGGATTAGATTATCTAACCTATCTATACAGGACAAGTGGATTTGGATTAGTCTTAAGACAGCGCTACACATGCGGCATTCGAAGAATCCCGAGTAACGAATGTTTGTCATTCGGCAAATAAATACATCGTATTGGGGATGAGTAAGTTTTGTTACGAATGTTTAGTATTTGCCGAGCTCCAAATATTTCCCGTCGGTAATCTATAGTTTTGATGAATATTTTACATTAATTATAAGGTATTTTATTCACTCTAATGCGATTTAAAATATACGACATAATGATTAACATAATGTGATTGAAAATATTGTTATTTGGATAAATTTCCCTGTCCTTCCACCATTTTACCTCCTTTAATTTTGTCTACAGTGATAAATCATGTTTGGAAAACTACCCGGTCGAGATTCGAACTTCGTACGTCCCCATCACCAACAAACCAATATTTTGAGAGCTTATCGCCTCAAACCATGCTACCACTTTGAGTACCAATAGTTTTTTTTAATGAAAATGAATGACTAAAAATGGGATGGTCAAGTTACATCCAAGTTTAGTCATCAAATTTATACTGAATAAAAAAGTAATATTTTTTTACAGCAGTAGGCAAGTGTAGAAGTGAAATAACTAAGGACAAAACTTTGCTTTCAGCCCTTTTACTTTGAAAAGGGATAACAAGTTATGTGATGTATTTGAATGGTTTCCAAAAATGGGCAAACAACTCTAATATAACAAAATAATAATAATAATATTATTTGTTGATTTCTATCACTATCGGAAAGCAATGAAAAAATACAATTAGCTTGTTTTGAATTTATTAATGGCCCACTCTGTGGTTCACTGGTCAGAGTTCCTGGCTACAGATCCAGAGGTCCCTGGTTTGATCCCGGCGATTCCAGACTTTTCTGTAAAGCATTGGTTCTAAAACGGGGTCAACTCAGTATCTTGAGGACAATTGAGGAGCTACTTTAATTAAAAAAAATAGTATCTTAAGTCTAGAAAACTGAGATTAATTGCTGAGGGGTTCATTGTGCTGCCTCCATAAAACCCTTTATTCGCAAATGTTAGCACTATCTTGTGTTTTACTAGTTTATACTTGATAATATTGACTTATATAAACTAATCTATTAACTCAGATAGCGATGTGTTTTAGACTCAAATTAATAATATTATTACTAAAAAGATACATGTTGCTACCTGCACGGGTGGGCACGTTGTCTAAATGTCAAGCTCACTTTAGTTTGATTTGCTGGTGAAGAGAGAAGTGGTTCGAATCTTAGACGTGTGTGCTAAGGTTTATTCCCCCTATATGTTTTCCCACTCGCACCTCACGCAAGTGCAGATACATTATTTATAAATTCTACCTTTCTTATGCCTTAGGGTGATTAATATACATGTGGGCGTATAACCCAAACGGGTAGTAAAACGCGGTGTTTGGTGTAAATATAATATATACACCCCTAGCGGGCTATGAGACGCAATAGGGGAGGTAGGATGGGGTGGGGGTGGGGAAGTTGTTTCTGTGAAATTTTAAATTTATTTTCTGTGTGGAACCAATTTATTCACAATTTTGTATGTATCTATGGATGGTTGATTTTTATGTTCTTCACTATTTTGAATATGTTTCGAAGTTCATAATTTAAAAAAAAACCAGCCAAAAATATTGATATAAAAATAATAAATCCACTAACTTTGATATGATAAAAATAATTCTTCTATTAAATAAAAAGAAAATTAAAATTGGTTTAGTAAAACCTCTGAAAGTATTGTTGCCGAACGAAATTACCGTTTTATGAAATTGTGGCTTCTCCTTTGAATGTTTTTTTTAATAAATTTGAATGTTTTGGGCACACCATTAGTGCATAAGCTTTACTATTATCACTATTGCTATTTTTAATGATGGCAATCAGTTTAGGTGGATCTGCTCCAAGGGAAGAACTGTCGAAAAAATTACTTCCCATTTTAAATATTTAGATACTTCCTAAGATACAAATTTTGTCACATGTTTGCAAGCTGTATAGGAGTTTTAAATTATTTTCATCAAAGCGCGTCGAATGAATTAACGTTTTTTTTTTCTTCAATGTTTGAAAATATTGAGTGAAAATTTTAATAACAGCCTTAAAAACATGTAAAGGTAGTTATTAAATTTAATGGAATTCTCCTCCACCAATGTCATGCAAAAAATATCAACTCCCAAGTAAATAATCAGTTTCCAAAGTACTGTAGTACAGTATTATCAGAACGGGAAAGTTTAGTTTCAATTTTCCCTTTAATATTTTTTTGTATACATGTACTTAATTGCTGTTTTCATAAACATTCCACTCTATCCCCCCCCACCCCCCTTCCCCACTTGTGTTGGTCTTAAGGCAGCGTTTTTCGACCGTCGTGCCGCGGGAATTTGCAGGAGGATCAAATAGAAGCGAGAAAAATATTGAAGAGTAAAAATAAGTCTTTTTAAATCCATGATCAACATTATTTTTTTTATAAATAACACAATTATTGGAGTTCTAAGTACATATTAAAATTTTAAACAATATCTTAATATTAATTTATTTAAAAAAACTTAGGGTGTTCTTTGATAATTTTAGCTCCTTGTTAAGTGTACCATGATCTTAAAAAAGATTGAAAATCATTGCCTCATGGGGTTGATTTTAGCACTTTCAGCTGTTAAACAAGAAAATAATTATTATTCCTATGTACGTAGCTTTGTAAACAATACTGAGCAAATTCCCTTGAGTTTGGTAAACAATAGAGGATTAAATATTAGGATATGGGGTTCATTAAACCCTTATATTGCATCCTGTAGTATATTAACATTTTATTTTGCTACAAACTGCTTTTGGCAAAGGCACGCGCAAGATGATTTCGTCATTCGAAAATCGATAGTTTTAGTCGACTGTGTACTCTGAAAGCTATCAAGCTAACCTTGCCTGGTTACACTATGGCACAGCTTATAAGATAAGGCCATAGTGTAATGCATCAAGGTAAGATTGCTGTTACCTTTCAGAGTGAATGAAGTGTATCTCGTAAATGGTGAGTTGTATGTTAATTTCTATTCTTAAAAACATACATATTTTTTTCTTCAGAATTTAATTTTTAAATTTATCAATCAAACATGAATTTTCTCTATTTTCAAAAGTTTTATCAAATACATTTTGGTAAAAAAACTACGTGTATTAATTTACTATGGTGTGTCTAATTTGAACTTTTTTTTATGGTTGCTTTTTTTTAAGAAGCTCTGCACGTCTGTGCCATTGTCTTATCTTAAAACATGCTTCAGTGGCCGAACGGTCTAAGGCGTCACACTCGTGTAAGACTGGCCTACTAATCCCGGTCAGGTCTACTGAGGGTGGTTTTTCCGAGATGATTTCCTACTCTCCTTCCACGCAAATGCGGGTATATTATCTTTAAAATGCTTCCTTCCTCATCCATACCCAGTTAGCATAATTAATACATATGTGTGTAATCTGAACAAATATTAAGACGCGGTAGTAAATTAAATCTTAAAAACTCGCATTGTTGGAACGTGTACTTAGGCGCCAAGCTCGTCCAGTCTGGTTTTTGGTGTCGAGGAGGCTGGGGTTCAGACCTCGGCTGGGTGAAATAAGCGTATTTATTTTCCTAAACGGTTTGTAACGACTTACATGTAATGTCAATAATACCAAATAATATCGAATGGGACAAACACTCACCAACCAAGCGGGCCGCTCTCGGAAGACCTACGCACGACCTACACCACTAAACCCGGCCTCCACTCTCGAGAATAATGCCCGTCCAACTGAGCCACGAGTTCCCAGACAACAGACTGCGAGAGTCGAACACGTGTCCAGCCAGCCAGAAAGAAGAGTTCCGTTTCCGGCCACGCATAGCCCTGGGCGCTTCGGCAACGTTCTCGAACATCCAGTTCCTTAGTTTGTTTTGTTTTCCGACCCTCCTTCTCCTTCGGTCCTTCCCCCCCTCTGAGAATTTTCATTTGTATATATACAGCTACGCCAATAAAGTAAAATCACTTACTACACTACGACCTCATGAATAAGAGGTGAGAACGGCGACTAGGTCTCGGGGATTATTAAATATTCAAAATTATAAATTCTGTTTCGGCGTTATGGGGGAATCTGTATTCTAAATTACCGTCTGGACTTTAATTTTGTAATTAATTATTTATTTGAATTGCTATGCCATGCGCTTCCCGCGGCATATAGAAAGATGTCGCCCTTCGTCATCCATTTTAGCTGGGATTCAAACCCAGACTTTATTATTTGTCGTAATTGTATATACTTGCTTATTATTTAAAGCGCACTGAGTGTCAGCGCGCTCCGGGTTCAAGACCCGCTTAGTAAACTTCCTTTTGTACTTTACGATGGCAGATGTTATAATCAAATTTATTGTTTAAAACAGGATAGTAAAGCGAGACTTAGCTCGCTCTTGCATTAGGGAAATGATGTTTATACGTGACGTCAAGTTATTTATGAACGTTTGGAATTATTGTTTTGTACTCCATTGCTGAGTGACGTCACGTAAGATAAAGCAGTTGTGGCTTATGCCTTATATTAAAATCATTATTATAAATACTAAGTAAATGTATCAAGGAGCTAAAGCCCATAAGACAAGTTTGGCATCAGAGATCCCAGACCTCGTATTATGTTGTGTTCTACACGCTTAGTGTTGTTTATATAATCATACTTAGGAGAATTTGAGATTGATTGTATTTGTACTTAATGGTCTGATGACTAATGGAGGTGCGCTTCACGCACGATGTTTGTTTTCTCAAGTATTGTAAAGTTGTTATTTCAATAATAAAATTTATTTTGTACAATCAGGTGATTCTTTTACCTGATATTAGCCTTCCTCACCCTATAGATATTGATAGATATAGAAGGGGAGGTAGCAAATGGTAGCAGAGCGTGGTTTTGCCCTTTTTTATGGTCTTAGGTCCTTGGTACACGCCTGGAGAGATGTTGAGAAAACTAAATATATATATATAATTTTCGGAAGGTTATATTCTATGTTTTATACACTGTACTAATTCCTGTCGTTATCTTGTTTCATACTGTCATTGGCCATGGCTCCTCCACTGAAACCAGACAAGGCGTCGTCCAGGATGACGAGATCCGATGTGTACCGACTTAGCCGCGAACAACTCCTCGCCGAGCTCCAGGTTTGGTCCACCCCTGTTCCACCCAACGCAACGGTGGGTGAGTTGAGGTCTCTTTTATGTGAACTTGTGAGTGATGTCGGGGCGTCTCAGGCAGATTTAGGTATGGACACGGATGTGAGTGGTGAACAACCCACGATGCCCTCCCGTTCTCCCGTTCCCCATGCGCCAGGGGGATATTCTAAGAGTCAAAGTAAAGTCATATTGGAGATATTAGGCCGGGTTCCGGTGTGCAGTGGCCAGAACTACACGGAATTATTTAACTTTTTAGTAGAAATTAACCGGGCCTCCCGCCTCGAGCTCGTTAGCGAGCCCGAGTTTCTGACTTTGTGTTTATCCAAGACGTCAGGGTTCTTGACCGAGTTGTTTTCCAGGGGCATACAGGCGGATTTATCTGTTAAGGCAGTGACTGATCAGATTTTAAATACGCTTTTGCCTAGTAGAGTTAGGCATAAGTTATGTAGAGAGGTTGTGCACAGGTTCCAGGCCCCACACGAGTCATTTAGGAACTTTGTCCTTTCTATCACGGAGGCGGCCCGCGTGCTTAATACCGACCTTAAGGAGCCCGAACTGGTAAACATTATTTTGGAAAACGTGTCTCCCCTTACCAGGCGCCATTTTGTTTTCTCGAGTAAGCCTTCAACTATACTTGATCTCTATGCCCTGGCTTCGCACGTAGAGGAAACTCTTCTCTCTGAAGACGAATACCTTATCGCGCAAGCGCCCGTGGCTGTCAGCCGCGCGCGAACGGGTTCGAGTCCCGGAGCAATTATTTCTGCGCCGCCTATCGGCGCTCCTCCACTCGATAGCCGTTCTAACTACGTTAGGGATAGTAACCCTGTGGGTGCTAGCCGTGGGGGTCGCGCACCTCGTGGCACGTCTAGTATTAGATGTTTTCGCTGTAATAGGCTGGGACATGTTCAGAGGGAGTGCAGGCAGGTAAACTATTGAGGCGCGCCCGCGACCGTGGGGCGGCCGCGTCTGGAAGTTTTAAACCGCGGGTTCTTAATCCCATGATTACTGTTTCTATTGGTCCTTTGGGATGCTTAGGGTTATTTGATACTGGAGCCAGCCACTCCTTTGTTAGTAACCAGCTTCTTAGTGCTTTTGAAGGTAAAGTAGTTTGTAAGTCCTTCCCCCTGAGCTCGGCGGTGGACATAACGACGGCTAAGCTGCTGTACAAGTGGAGCGGGCCATGGCGCATCGACAAGTTCTTAACGCCCGTCTCTGTGCGTCTTATGGATGTTGCTGACCCCTCAGTAACCCGTCGTGCCCACGTTAGCCACCTTGAGGTGGTGGTGTAGTAAGTCCGCGCCCTATAAGAGGGGCGCGTAATGATACCTGTTAAGGGTCAAGTGTGTATATAGTGTAAATTATTTTTGGGATTTATTGTGCATCTTTATTATAGTAAATATTAATTTAATTGATAGAAGAGTAGGCCTACCCAGATTTCTTAAATGTATTAGAACTTTGATTATCGATGACTTGTGTCTGAATGTGCGATGATGGAGACTTATAATAAGCAAACTATTGCGCGTGTGCACGCCTACTCAAAGAAGAGAGAACTGTATGCAGTACATCTCCTCAGAGAACACTCTCAAATTTTCCGTGTCTATTGGGAGACATGATCTCGTGTGAATGTGCTCTAAACAGACTGGCCACGATGGACTGCACTTAGCAGCGGCCGTGTCAGCACCTTGTGAACGTTGGACTTGTGTTGTTGCTGTAATTGTGGATTTATTTTGTTCTCAGAGAGGTTCTGCCCTTCCCCTACCCCTCTCCTTCTGGTTCGAGTTACGGATGTTGGAGTAGTCCGGCTACTGAAGATGGATGCTGGCTGGACCAACAGTAACGTGGATCGGGCCTCAACGTCATAGGGTTTTGATGTTGGAGAGAGTTGGAGTGTCGGTGTTGTGCGTAAGGTGTTGGAGTTCTGGGGGATATCAGAACGCGACTGCCAAGAAGACCTGCTACCTGAATATGAGGGCAGCTTTCCATGGGCCACTTGCTGGGGTCCGGGAGAACCGTCCCCTACATACCAGCTACTGACGACAGGGAAGGTACCGCCCTGCCGTTACACCCACTGCTGAGGACGCCTTCTGACCTCCCGTCAGGGGGGGAGGATGTAACGACTTACATGTAATGTCAATAATACCAAATAATATCGAATGGGACAAACACTCACCAACCAAGCGGGCCGCTCTCGGAAGACCTACGCACGACCTACACCACTAAACCCGGCCTCCACTCTCGAGAATAATGCCCGTCCAACTGAGCCACGAGTTCCCAGACAACAGACTGCGAGAGTCGAACACGTGTCCAGCCAGCCAGAAAGAAGAGTTCCGTTTCCGGCCACGCATAGCCCTGGGCGCTTCGGCAACGTTCTCGAACATCCAGTTCCTTAGTTTGTTTTGTTTTCCGACCCTCCTTCTCCTTCGGTCCTTCCCCCCCTCTGAGAATTTTCATTTGTATATATACAGCTACGCCAATAAAGTAAAATCACTTACTACACTACGACCTCATGAATAAGAGGTGAGAACGGCGACTAGGTCTCGGGGATTATTAAATATTCAAAATTATAAATTCTGTTTCGGCGTTATGGGGGAATCTGTATTCTAAATTACCGTCTGGACTTTAATTTTGTAATTAATTATTTATTTGAATTGCTATGCCATGCGCTTCCCGCGGCATATAGAAAGATGTCGCCCTTCGTCATCCATTTTAGCTGGGATTCAAACCCAGACTTTATTATTTGTCGTAATTGTATATACTTGCTTATTATTTAAAGCGCACTGAGTGTCAGCGCGCTCCGGGTTCAAGACCCGCTTAGTAAACTTCCTTTTGTACTTTACGATGGCAGATGTTATAATCAAATTTATTGTTTAAAACAGGATAGTAAAGCGAGACTTAGCTCGCTCTTGCATTAGGGAAATGATGTTTATACGTGACGTCAAGTTATTTATGAACGTTTGGAATTATTGTTTTGTACTCCATTGCTGAGTGACGTCACGTAAGATAAAGCAGTTGTGGCTTATGCCTTATATTAAAATCATTATTATAAATACTAAGTAAATGTATCAAGGAGCTAAAGCCCATAAGACAAGTTTGGCATCAGAGATCCCAGACCTCGTATTATGTTGTGTTCTACACGCTTAGTGTTGTTTATATAATCATACTTAGGAGAATTTGAGATTGATTGTATTTGTACTTAATGGTCTGATGACTAATGGAGGTGCGCTTCACGCACGATGTTTGTTTTCTCAAGTATTGTAAAGTTGTTATTTCAATAATAAAATTTATTTTGTACAATCAGGTGATTCTTTTACCTGATATTAGCCTTCCTCACCCTATAGATATTGATAGATATAGAAGGGGAGGTAGCAGGTTTCCCACAATCTCTCTCGACGTACAGTCCACTTTTCATAAGAAGGGCCTTAAAAAAAATTTCACACATATTTTTACGGCCAACATTGATGACATTTAACTAGTTTATTAGTGTTAGTTTATAGGTATTAATAATATCTATCAAAAGTAACAGCTGCAGATTACATGACTTGGCGTATGAATTCGTGAAAGATTTTTTTTAGGGTGGCTTCCTGATTCCGAAAGTCCTGATTGCGTACACGAGATTTTTTTTTGTATGGGGAGGAGTCCAGATTGCAGACATGCCATGTTGATATAACATCCCGACCCTAAATTTAATAATAAGGGCGCCCCACGGGAGACTAGCAGTCATACGTTCTTTCAGTCTCGTCAGTCTTAATGTAACTAAATTACTTACAAAAGTATTTCAAAGTTAGGTTAGGTTAGGCTAGGATAGGCTAGGTTAGGTTATGTCAGGTTAAGTTAGGCTAGGATATGTTAGGTTATGTCAGGTTAGGTTAGGCTAGGCTAGGTTAGGTTATGTCAGGTTAGGTTAGGTTAGGTTATTTCAGGTTAGGTTAGGCTAGGTTAGGTTATGTCAGGTTAGGTTAAGCTAGGTTAGGTTATGTCAGGTTAGGTTAGGCTTGGTTAGGCTAGGCTAGGTTAGGTTGAGCTAGAGTAAGCTTGATCAGGAGGAAAGCCCCGGTGGCCGGTGGGTGCTGCCAGTAACCCCTTCCACCCATGTTACCAACCTCATTCAGGGATCCCCGCGAGTTACTCTTTTAATTGTTCGCAATCAGGATACAAACATTTTAGCACCATCCCTTACCACACGTTATGATTATATGCCTATGCACTAATTGTGCTAGTTGGCTAAGGTGGAGTAAGGCTGAATTTATAGGGAGTGTACCCGAATTTTTGTGAAGGGAGAGTGGATTTTTTCTTTTAAATCACCCTCAGTACTCCTGACCGGGATTCTAAATTCGATCTCCCCGCCATCGGCAGTCAAGTCTATTACGAGAGTGACGTCTTAGATAATCGTTCGGCAACCTACGGCCCCCACTGACTGATTTTATTTGGCCCGCAAAAGAATTAGCAAACAAAACAACTGTGTTCATAAAAATACTAATTACTATATGAGGAATTAAAAATATGCAATTTTTTTCTCTAAATTTTTTCCAAACTGAGCAATCAATTTTTTTTATAACCCATACGGCCCACAATTTAAAAAAATGTTGCAGACCCTGGCCTTAGAACATGCAACCACAGAAGCAAGCTACGGGAAAGTAGGTCTAGTAGATTTATATATTCCATATAAGTCTATTACTATGAAAACTAAACGGTAAAAATTGAATAGGCCTACAATTCGTTTAGTGCAAATAATATAAATACCAGGGCAATGAGACGAATCTCTTCATAAATAGTTTTTATTAAAGAAATGCGCCTAATCAGTTGAGTTGAATAAACAATATTTATTTCATAATAGGTGACCTAGCGGTTTAGGGGTAAGGTGTCAGACTTCTGTGATGAAGCTCCGGGGTTCAATGCTCCGTCCCGGCACAGATTTATCTGATTACCAACACCTTTCTTCACCTCTGACAAAACGTGTATTAATCACAACTTGTGATTGTGAGGAATGCCAGGCCTCCACCGTGGTTCGGATCCCACGTTAAACTGTAGGTCTTCCATTTCATCTCACAATCACTCTACCATTACACATCAGCGTAAGTGTGTATAACCCGAACGGGTAGTAAGACGCGGTGCTAATAATAATAATAATAATAATAATAATAATAATAATAATAATAATAATAATAACAATATTTCATAATAGTGCATCAAATGCTCGAATCGTCGCTGAAGTGGTTGATAGCGCTTATCTGCTGAAGAGCAGTGGCGTAAGAAGAGGGGAGGAAGAAATTTATGGTCTATAACTTACCCCTCTCATTCGCTTAGCCAGAATTAAAAAATAACGTGCTTTTTTGTTGTACTTTACGATCTATAACTATATTAAGTATGTATGTAAATAATAATATATTTTTTCTACAAGTTAAATTGAGACTGTTAGATTATATTATAAATATTTTTATCTCCGGAATTTAGATTAGAGTTGAAGCATTAGTACTTATAAAAAACTCCATATTAGGTTTTGGCTTGCGCCACTGAGTCTCTGAAGTGACATGAGTTAAAAAAAAAGGGGGTTTAAAGTCCAATATAAAACACGAGGTAAATCAAACCGAAGGCATAACTAAAATATCTCTAAAGGAGGAAAATCCGTAGAACTGAATCTCCACATCCCACGTCTCAAGGAGTCTTATGTACGCCACTGTCTTGAAGTGCCTTGGAGGCGTGTTGCTCTCTAGTTGTAATTACATGAAGTGGTTTCACCTGAGGAGCTGAGAAACATAACACGAACCCACAGGAGAAGCTCCGAGATGGGGTGTACTTTGACGTTGAGGTGTTTGCAATCTGTTGAACTTTCAATCAGGAGACATGAAGGCTCCTTTAACATCCTCTTTCGGTGTTATAGTCTTGTGGTCAGGAGGTATGAAGGGTCATTCATCTAGCTCTGCCAATGTTATTATCTTCTGTTAAGGAGGTATGAAGGGTCAATCTCCTAGCTCTGCCAGTGTTATTATCTAGTGGTCAGGAGGTATGAAGGGTCATTCTCCTAACTCTGCCAGTGTTATTATCTTGTGTTAAGGAGGCATGAAGGGTCACTCTCCTAGCTCTGCCAGTGTTATTATCTTGTGGTCAGGATGTATGGAAGGTCATTCTCCTAGTTCTGCCAGTGTTATTATCTTGTGGTCAGCATGTATGAAAGTCTCCTAGACTACTATTGATTACCTCCTCCCTTGTTCTCATAGCTTGGTATGCGCGCCGCGCTCACTGTTCAGAATGTAGGACTCTCTTATCTGTTCTCTTGGGAATAAGGAAAGAGGGGGGAGGGGGCAGGATTGTTGTGGGAAATGGGTAGGGTTCGAACTCTCGAGGGTCCTCTTCGGGTCCTAGTCAACATCACCCTCGATCTCTTTCCTTTTAAGTCCCTCATCCCTACAGTCTGCAGAGCTTGGATCAACCTTTGCTCCAGTTCTTACTGCCCGTCTGGTCTTTATACACAATTTATTATACTAATGGAGTAGGACTGAGGAAAGTATAATTTAAAGTAAATTAACCCACATTCGCGTGGAAAAAGATTGCTAAACTATTTAGGAAAAAGTAAAGCGCCCTCGGCGGTACGTGGAAAAAGGCGTCAGCCTTTTCTGACCTGCTTCGCAGATGACGGGAAAGTCGGGTAGGTTCGGATACTGTCCGTGTTATTTTCTAAAGTATTTTTTATACTATTCTTCCACGCATGACTTCTACTTTATTCTTCCCTGCCCCATTAGTGTAAATATGCGTACAGACCACAGAGAAAAAGGGACGCGTACAAATAAGCAACCACCAACTAAATAAACCTAGCCGGAATTCAAACATTGATTCACCTGACATCATCAATCCAGACAAGGCGAGACTCTGGTATTTTTCTCTCATGCTACTGGTCATACAAATCTACTATCTGGAAGAAACAACACCTTCATAAAACTAATTCCGGACAAAGGACTTACATGGGATGAAACCACGGACCTACCTACATTGCAACCGACATTGCTGTCTGGCTGTTTTAGTTAATGAGTTACGACTAATTGTGGCTTCATTCCACACGTTCACTGAAAAAAAAGGGTAGAGCATAAACGTGATCACGTGATGAGCTCTAAGCCAATCACAAGATTTCGGCCTCATCCGCGTGTTCCGCTTGGCGCAACTTGAAGTAACTTCAGCTTTTAATTTTTTCTTCGTGACATCATCATCTTGGGGTACCTTACCACAATTCAAAACCGACCATCTCAATCAGTGCGCATGCGCCTAGACCAAACAGCTCAATTTGAGTACATGCGCCTGAACCAACCACCCCAATCAGTGCGCATGCGCGTAAACCAACACCACAATCAGTGCGCATGTGCCTAAACCAACCACCCCAATCAGTGCGCATGCGCCTAAACCAAACAGCTCAATTTGAGTACATGCGCCTGAACCAACCGCCCCAATCAGTGCGCATGCGCCTAAACCAAACAGCTCAATTTGAGTACATGCGCCTGAACCAACCACCCCAATCAGTGCGCATGCGCATAACCAAACAGCTCAATTTGAGTACATGCGCCTGAACCAACCACCCCAATCAGTGCGCATGCGCCTAAACCAAACAGCTCAATTTGAGTACATGCACCTGAACCAACCGCCCCAATCAGTGCGCATGCGCCTAAACCAACCGCTTGAATCAGTGCGCATGCACCTAAACCAACCATCTAAATCAGTGTATATATACATGCAACATAAACCAAACGGCTCAATTTGAGCGCATGCGTTTGGACCAATCACCTCAATAAGTGTATATGAATCCACAAGCAGACAGCTGCACTACTGTTGTGAAATGAGTTCAAATAGAGTGTTAAATGGAAAGTGCGTGTGACATTGTTTTGATCTATTTCACGACACACGATACAATACATTCAAAACATTCATTGTGATATTAATATTAGATCTGTTGATTCGCTAGAAAATAAAATATGTCCTAGTTTATTTGCAAAGCACAAAACAGATTCTGAATCTTTATTTTCGGCGATAACGGGAAACAAGCTTTACGAGGACATATATTTATTATTATTATTACTCTTCCTAGTTCCTTGTTTCCTCACCTATTTCCTCTTTCCCTATCACCTAACACACTGCACACAATTTGGTTTCGTTTCTGCTCCACGCATAAAAGGGTAGCGATCACACGTTCCACCGGGTTCCAATCACACGTGTGTGTGTGTGTGTGTGTGTGTGTGTGTGCGCACACAGCCAAATGGCGCGTATGTTTGTATCCGGGAGATTTATTATTATTATATATTTCATGTCTGTACTATTAATTGTGTTTCTATTTGTCTTGCATTAGTCCCGGAGTGGTGAATTAACTGTACCCTTGTAAATATCACTCCCCCAATCCACTCCACCCCCCCTTTGTTTTATACTGGTCGTTGCCTCCACGCGCACTGGACTGTGTGATGCTCTTATTTACGTTGGATCCTAAAAAAAATAAAACAACCAACCGATGCATTTCACACTAATTAGGCAAATGTACACAGCTCGGACATAAAACAAGCACGT
Source organism: Timema podura (assembly GCA_033556935.1). Lineage (NCBI taxonomy): Eukaryota > Metazoa > Arthropoda > Insecta > Phasmatodea > Timematidae > Timema > Timema podura. Next base: position 76,657,995 of record JAVRXN010000011.1, read on the forward strand.
ACTCTGTACATCGAGTTTGATAACAGTTCAAATAAAATAGTTTCTAGGATGGAATGTTTTAGTTTATCCACGTTCAAGACGCATTTCCCTCAAAATCTACCGTGACTTCAGTACCACCAACCTCTGTGGCTATTAGCTAACGCTGCTAGTTTCGTGTTGAGATAGACTGCCGAGGACGGGGAGATTGAGGTTCGAATCTCGGTAGGATGAACTTTTTTCCTAAGTGGTTTTCCACTCTCCTTCCACGCAAATGGGGTTCCCTTCCTCTAAATTCAACCTTCCCAATTCCTAACCATTAGCGTAATTAGTACTTAAGCGTATAACCCGTTCGAGGTAGTAAGACGTAGTGCTAAATAAATAAAAAACTATAGTACTTACAACATATTTCTGACTAGCTGTTATCCGTTCTTCACAATGGGGAATATTATAAAGTGCTTTGTTATTTGTAATATATAAAATTAACACAAGGAATAGTAACCAAATCTGGAATTACGTTTAATATTGATCCTTTACTGTTTAAATTGTGATACAAAACCCGAAATAGGTTGACTAATACACAATGTCAAAATAGAGATATAATCTGAATCATGTTTTAAAATCTGACATTTCTTTCGAAGATGTTATAACTTCTCTAAACACAATACTTTGACTGATTGTGCTAATAAAAAAGAAAGAAGAGTTTTCCGACATAAATAATCTGTTGTTAAAGGGTTGTAATTAAATCCAATCAAAAGTTTTTTTTAACGCATTTATTCCGTTTAACCGTTTCACACCCCGTTTATGACCTTTTTACCCATTTTGCCTTCACTTTTTATACATTTTAACATTAATTTACCGGCTTAGTCCCGGAAAAATATTTTAAGGTAAAAAGGTTAAAAAGTGAAAAAAATATGTCAAAAGTGCAAAAAGGGTAAAAGAAAGAGAGTAAACCTAATCAATTTTTTAAAAAAAATGGTAAAACAAGTAAGTAAAAAGGTGAAAAATTTTATAAATCAGATTAAAGAGTAAAAAAAGGGTGGAAAGGGTAAAGAGGATAAAAAAAAGGGTAAAAACCTTAACAAGAATAAAACGTGTAAAAAGGTAAAATGGGCAAAAAGGGCAAATTTTAAAATTTCAACTTCCAAGGGCACAGTTCTTTGTACGGGGCTAGTAATATTTACATTCAGACCTTGGCATGGAACAGATATCATACAAGGCTCATGACAGACAGACTGATACATAAACGCTTCATTTTTATTAATATAAGGAAGAAGATTGAATGGAAAACGCAAATATATTTGGCCAAAGAAGTGTAGTTTGTTCTACAAAACTCAATTAATAATTACATTAAATAAAGATAAATATTACAATTAGATACGAGAATAGATCTGTGACCTTTGCTCAGTGGATATATAATCTAGCCTCGGGTGTCAACCAATCTCTCAGTAAACGAATAACAAGCAATTCAGGCGAATGGGGATTGTCTCACGTCCAAATCTCGGGTAAACTGTAGGCCAACCGACTTTATTTGAATTTAATCTTCAGGCCAACCGAATTTTGGTGACTTAATTAACAACGTCGATTTTTAAAATTCAAAATTCATTTCAGGCCAAATTACCTTAGGTAAAATGGTTTTAGGCCAAATGACTTTACGCCAAATGAATTTTGGTTTCAATTTTTAGGCCAAATGATTTTAGACTTAATGCCGTCCTCCCCCCCCCTAAAATCAACGGCCTTAAACCTTCGACTCCTTATCATAAAAAAAAAACCCCAGACTATATGAGAGTAACCACTTAGTCTTCGTGCTCACCGATACGGTTGACGTTATACTTTAACCTTTCTTGCGCTACAAGAAAGTCTCTGTCCGTACGGATGTCCTGGTCTTGAATGGCCGCGTAAAATGTATCCGGGCGGAAACGGCCATGAAAAGTAATCAAATAGAGAAGTCTAGTGTCGAGATGATGTGTTTCCATCAGTTTCAAGAGAAACGTCTCCGCAGGACTGTTGTCGAGATGTAATTGGCTGAAAGGGGAAAATCATTCGGACGTCGGAAATCGAAGTTAGTCAAAAAGAAGAAGAACAACAACAAAAATCTACTCCAAATATTATTTCTGAGTATCTCAATACGATTCTCAAGCATCAATATCAATAAATGGAACCATTGGTACGAGTTCAAGTGAAAACATATAATAAGATATATTTTCAAAAAGCTAAATTTTTCAAAATTAATTAAAGTATCAGTACAACATCAACAGATTAATGTTAAAGTTGCGTATAACCCGAATGGGTAGTAAGACGCACTGCTAATAATAATAATAATAATAATAATAATAATAATAATAATAATAATAATAATAAATAATAATAATAATAATAATAATAACATATTAAAGTTCAATTTCCATAAGAAGAAAATTGTCTGACAGCTAGAAAGGCTACTAAGATCCTAAAGGTACAGAGGTCCAATTTTAACTTAAATTGAGTTAGTGCTGCCATCTGCTAGACCAGGATTGGACAACCCTGTCGCCAATCACCCCATGTGGCAAATTGGTCATGAAAGTGTGTTGAATTTCACAGTTAAATAAACTTTCTCGTGATGGCTTGTGCTGTTTGTAACTTGATAGTTACTGCATTCCATTGGAAGCGTTTTACTTTTCGAATGAGTCAATGACGCGACACTGCCATCCAATACTTCCCTCCACTCCCTTTACCAACACTTCATTTCATCTCTGAATTCAGATAAAAGAATGGTCGAATTTCTCATTAAATTGTTTTAAATTTTCAAAATTCGATTGAGCAATATAATTTTTCAACTTTTACATTATGTGGCAAATTTCACTTCTCATTCGCCACACCTGTGGTTATATTGAACATTATGTTGTCCACCTCTATGTTTAAGAATCAAGAGACCTTTCTAATACACTTTAGATTATGGTTAAAAGAGGTCTCTGTCATATTAAAAAATAAGTGTATACTGTGCTGCCACCTGTTTGAAAATCAAGATACCTTTATAATACACTTTAGATTATGGTTAAAAGAGGTCTCTGTCATATTAAAAAATAAGTGTATACTGTGCTGCCATCTGTTTGAAAATCAAGAGACCTTTCTAATACACTTTAGATTATGGTTAAAAGATCTCTCTGACATATTTAAATTAATTTTTAAAAATTAGTGTATACTGTGCTGCCATCTGTTTGACAATCAAGAGACCTTTATAATACACTTTAGATTATGGTTAAAAGATGTCTCTATCATATTTAAATTAATTAAAAAAGTGTATACTGTGCTGCTACCTGTTTGAAAATCAAGATACCTTTATAATACACTTTAGATTATGGTTAAAAGAGGTCTCTGTCATATTAAAATAAGTGTATACTGTGCTGCCACCTGTTTGAAAATCAAGATACCTTTATAATACACTTTAGATTATGGTTAAAAGAGGTCTCTGTCATATTAAAAAATAAGTGTATACTGTGCTGCCATCTGTTTGACAATCATGATACCTTTATACTACACTCTAGATTATGGTTTAAAGAAATCTGTCATATTTAATTTTTTTTAAATAAGTGTATACTGTGCTGCCATCTGTTTGACAATCAAGATACCTTTATAATACAGCCGTCTGTATGGATGTATTTTCTAGCAAGCTCTCCCTGTGAAAATGGCACTTTAGCGAATATACCACCTGTTAATCCTCTGATAGCGAACTGGAAGGCAGATCCTAATGCTCATAAACATACAAGAATTGTAATCGTGAACATTTTTGACTTTAATGTTAAGATAGGTTTCGATATTTTATCTAAATTATACTTTTAGCTCGTAAGATATATGAAACGAAATAATATACATGGTTTTAAAAACATAATGGGAAAATAAAACATCGCATTTCATCAAAGAACACATACATGAAATAATAGACACGGTTACAGAAACGTATTATTTGTTCTGTACAATTTCAACTCTCTATTTTCCAAAGCTACATTTAAAAATATATTTGACTATAATTCCTAAAATATTAACTAAAAAAAAATCTTTCAAATAAAAGTTTTATCTATTTAAAAGCCCTAAAACTTTGCAATAATAAATTATTTCGTATCTCAAAGAGTGTCGAACATATGATGAGAATTGAAAACTTCCGCCTATGGAAATTAGATGCACCATTTTGTTTGTAGTGCTAAACAGTTAATCAAAATATGCCCATTTTATTTTTAGCACAGCCTCTTAACACTTTTTCAGGTTATACGGCATACTTATGTGTAGGCCTACTTATTTTTAGCGCCACACCACGCACCTAACTCATATGCAACCTATTGTACACGCATGCTTGATCAGCTTTGCTCTCCTGGCGCTGTATGCTGAAACTTTGAACATAATTTAAGGGTATTAGAATAGTTTACCGGATGTAAGTGGATAGGGATTTTGTATAACTTTTGGTTCAAACAAGCTATATGTACAGTTTGGACTATGATTTTCTGAACATCCTATATAGGGAACCTAAACACTTTGGGTTGTATTTATAGTTTAGTCTCGGAAGTCAACTAATCTCTCAGTACACAAATAACAAGCAGTTCAGTTCGAATGGGGGATTAGCTGGCGTCCGAATATCAGCTATATATATATGACCTTCAGTCTACGTACCCATCGATGTGGGTGTGGGTTTGGGAGCAATGTTCGCAAATAGGTCTGCTGATAATTCCCACCACCAACACCCAAACACTTGCGGTAACACCTCATATTTGGGGGGTGTGGGGGGGGGGGGGGTGGAGAGAAGAGTATTAACAAACAAGGGCGGGTGTAAACTAGATTCAAGCGAAGGGGCGAATGATATGCCGCAGCATGTTTCGAAACACCCATGTTCGATTTGCTCAGCTACGTCCGCTCGTTTTGCCTAATTGGAATGTGTAATCAGTGCTAGGGCCCGCCCGACCTTGCAGCCTGACTCGTCCCTAAGGCCCGCCGCACATTGGACGTAGGGCAGGCGCAGCAAAGGCAGAGGGCAGGCAGAGGGCAGGCATAGCACAGGAAGCGAGTCAGGGAGCTTTCACCCAGTGGTACAAGACGTGATATGGCGTGTGAATTAAAGAAACTTCTGATAGATTTGGATTCCGTGTCAGACTCTAAATTAAATAATTTAATTTTACTCTACTCACTTAGTAAAAAAAAAAAAAAAGGAAAAAGACGAAAATTGTAATTTACTTAATGCGCAGTGTCTAGTAACATCTACTTCTTCTAATGGGTTGTAAAAACTACTGTAGATTAATTTCACTGACTACAAAAATCTAGAATATTACAATTACCGTTCGAGTAATTCAGTTCGATTGCAAACTTTTCCCATAGATCATCTTTCAGCTTCGTCCTCATGTAGTCTGGATTTCTTGTTTCATATAATACTGGATGGTCTTGAAATAATTGAATAAGATGTTCCATCATAATACACAAAAACTACGTGACAGAGGCTCAGAGGACACAGGAAAACTGTACGTCTACTATAACCAGAGAGAGGCGGGAAAGAGTTATCCCTACACTGCGCCTGTCCTCTGTCCAATGTGCGGTAACCCATAAGAACAAGTGTATTACAGATTTTCCTCTTCCTCGCCTGCCCTGCGTCCAATGTGCGGCGGGCTTTAGTGCCCCCCCCCCCCCCCCATTGTGTACCCTGGGAAGAGGTAATTACATCAATTCCGTCCAGGGATGTCCGCACGGTTATCGTACCTGATTTTATATCCCGGGAGGACAATCCGGTTGGATGGATTAAGGAGAGTGTCTTCGCCTGTTGGAGCCTTACATCTTTCTTCGTGGTTTGTCACAGTCCCTTTTCGATTAAACCACTATGATTATATTGCGTCGAGTTTCATCACCAGCACACATACATTCTACACAGGGAGTAGAACGCTTTGGCTCAATCGGGAGCGAGTCTGCCTTCTGAGTTAAAGGTCCTGAGTGCAATTCCCGGCATGGGAGAAAAACGTATCATATGGGTTTTCTCTTTCACAGTGTTAAATTAAATGCTGAATGTTGTGTTTGTCCTAGATTTAAGTTATTTTATAAGTCGTTTTCTGATAAAGCAAGTTGGTTCAAAAAGTGGACTTTAAATACTCAAAGTAAAACACACAACAAAAACAAAAAACAACTGTGTACCCCCCATCTTTTCCCATTTCTCTAGAAGTGTGAATAAGGCCCTCTCTATTAGTATCGTAAAGCCACACTGCTGTAGCTAAACATATTAGGACGACCGCTACTAAATTGATTATTGACGATCATCAGGGGTTGATTGGTGGGTTTATCATTCGATTAATTGGCTACCTTTGTTGTTTGCCAGCTGCGTCTGTCCTGTCGGGAGACCAGCCGACACGCAAGGAATGTCAGCGGAATAACTTTGTAAAGCGAAATAAAGATTCGAGGATCATCCTTATATAGGACTAGCTGAATCTCCGTTCTTCACACGGGACATTGTGTTATTATTTATTTTTTGGATGAAAATCAGGAATTTTTGTTTGAAGCTTAATGGCATGGTTCTTAGCGCTACTCGAGAAACGCCGCGAGGAAGTGAACATGTATCGTTTCTCATGGGGAATTTTATTTTCGGCAGGTCCCCTTACCTACTGCCTGGGGCGTTATCAGCTGAGCGTGGCTAGACAGGTCTCCCCCCTCCCACTCACACCACATAACCGCCCCAGGCCGGGCCCTCTCACTCACACAGATAATACAAACACCACAAAATTCAGCAAAATATAAACTACAGACTTCTGCCGTCTCTTGGAGTTGCATATTAAAATGTAATTACATATTTTAATTAATTTTCTGTATTAATTTTTTCCACCCCTTAGAAGCACCTACGGGGTTAAAAATGATTGATATATTTTTTCGAAGGTTTTATTAGAACAAACTTATTGGATTATTACCCTCTAAACGCTTAAAAAGAGTTTATAAAGCAATATTGTTGATTAGGGTCGTTACCCCGATTTATCCCCCTTAATCACAAAACATCGGAATGAAGCATCTTTACTTTTCCTAATTAGCTTATAAATAATACCTGTGCCAAATTTCAGTCCTCTAGCTTCGTGGGAAGTGTGAGAATTAGTGATGAGTGAGTGAGTGCGTGAATGAGTGAGTGAGTGAATGAGTGAGTGAGTCAGGGATTTCGCTTATATATATATATAATATATATAAATTTATAATTAAAATTTTATCATTTAAAATTCAGGTATATCTTTTTGTAGTTTAAAACGATGCCTTACCAGAAGGAATTTATCATGGATTAATTAGTTTTAAATAATAAAAATACCCACTTCGAGGGTTGAATGTTTTAAGGCAGGGTGGTCTAACGTTTTTAATAACTTGATTGTCAGTTTTCACCGTGGGCCAAATATATATTTATTAATACCATCAACTTAATATAGATCTACAAACAATTACTCTCAATACTTATTATAAATATATAAATAGTATTTTAGGTTGATAGAATATTTAAAATTTTACTACTAAAATAAGTTTATTAATCTTCCAAAAATGTATTATGAAATATGCACACACACACAACACACACACACACACACACACACACACACACACACACACACACACACACACACACACACACACACACACACACACACACACACCACACACACACACACACACACACACACCACACACACACACACACACACACACACACACACACACACACACACACACACTTTGACGATACAACTTAGCATTATAAATATATATTTATTAATCAAATAAATGGGTAATGAAATTCAATCATATTAATATCAATATTTAATCATTAGTTATTTCACATCTGCCACCGAGGGGTTTCACCTTAGTTGTCCTCTGGGGTACTGGAGGGCCACATTCTCAGTGAGCGCGGGCCGCATTTGACCCATGGGACCGGCAATTGGACCACATTGGTCTAAGGAAAGGGTTCGGCAAACTTTTTCGGGCTCCAATCGACTTATAAACTTATTAAAACGTCCCGTGATCACCCATAGTTTCTACATTCTACTTTATATTTTGTTGTTTATTAATTATATATTTACCAGTAAGCCCGTGCGAAACTTTCGCACATTCAACCTTCCTCCCCCTCCGCCCAGAAAAAAATGAGTTTTTTTTGGATTGTTGAAAACTGAGTATGCTATGTCAGAAGTCAGTAAAAAATCCTATCCACTGATACCTTATTCATCGCTGTAGGCTTTGTACTAGTTAAGGAAAAGGGATGTTGACAACAGAAATAATATATAGGATTCCTTAAAATCAACCTTCATATTCTAGAAAAAAAAATATAGAATAGATAAAATGTGCATTTTTGTACTAAACTATTTTATTTTCTTATAAAATTACCGACTTTTGGCCTATAAGGGTAATTTTGGTCACACTCAAATATTATTTAAAGTATATATTATATATTAGTGAGCTTAAAAGATTCAATTTTAAAAGAATATGTAGTTTTCTTACACGATCGGCTGAAAAGTGCTGTGAAATAGACTGGAGTGCTCATGACGTGGAGCTCGGGGTTCGAATCCCGGCCGGATGTACTTAGGGTGGCTTTTCCTAAATGGTTTTACACTATACCTCCACGCAAATGCGGGCAAACCTTTCCTAAATTCAACCTTACGGATCCTCAATCAACTAGTGTATTTAGTATATGCGTGTACATTTTGAACGGATAGTAATACGGGTGCTAAAAAAAAAACTAAATAAAAATTAAACCTAAACAGGGATTTGAACCTTCGCCTCCTTGTCTATCTACATAGCTCAACTGGTAGAGCAATCGGCGAATAAAGGTGATGAATCAAAGTTCAAATTTCTCTCCGGTATTTTTTCCTATTTTTTTTAACAGTTAGTATTGATAGGCTCCTCTCTCGAAATATTCAAGAACTTTACAACTCTAAAAAACCGAGAAAATAGGAAATATGAATATTTACGTTCAACTTTATGATCTCGGTTGTCTTTGATAAAGGATTTAATTTTCTAAAGTGATGAACGCTCTTGAAAACGAAATCTTATAAAAGATTAAAAAAAAAACCCAACCAAAACAACTTCCATAGATTGTTACCATTGAAAAACCTGAATTAATTAAATTACCTTGATCAGTTTTTACGAATGTTCTTAGCACAATTTTATATTTAATTTCTTCAACCACGTCTTACTACTTTTCCGGGAAATAAGTATTCTAACTACGCTAAGAATACAATTTTGATGTATTTAACGTGAACTTTATGAACTGACTGATTACATCAGCACATGAATTTAAACTATTTTAAATCTAAAACTGACACAACACCCAATCCCCCAGCCGTTAATTTATCACTGTGGAAGGGGTAACACAACATTTCACTAAGGAAACCTTTTTTAGGGCCAAGCCGGAATCTAACCCGAGACTCTTATATCAGTAAGCAGATGTGCTAAACGAGCTAAGGTGTCGGACTGACAATTTATTAATCATCTTCCACTTAAAATATTCTATTTAAAGATATATAGGCTTACATTTAAAAATTTTAAGGAAAAAAAGAATGTAAAGCGACAGTTTTGTCAAAACGCGATTTAAAATTAATCTAAATTAGTTTATTAATTGAGTATAATTTAAAAAGTAGAAAGATGGTTAAATATAACATAGGAATTTATAAAACTCAATTTGGATATTTTTGGACAATGATATTTTTGATGAAAGTTTTTCTCAAATTGAAAAAAAAAAAAAAACTCCATGGAGTGAGCCCGTGATCGAGCTATACGGACCGAACGGCCGCCGCCATCAGCGATAATAGTGCTAATATTTGCGGTATAAAGGGTGTCATTTGGTCAGCGAAACGAACCCTACGGGCCACTAATCTCAGTTTTCTAAACCGGAGTCACTACCTATTTATTCAAGTAGCTCCTCAATTGTCCACACTGAGTTGGACCCCATTTCAGGCACAATGCTTCTCGGGAAAATTCTGGAAGCGTCAATGATCAAACCCGGGACCTTTGGATCTGTAGCTAGGAGCTTTGAACTTTAGACCACATAGGTGGTCTCTCATTTTAAAACTGGTGGGACTTTTATTTTAGTATAGTATAACACTGTTAATAAAGGACTTTAAAACCTATAATCATTGTCTTTAAAATAAGACGATATTACCGAGATCAAATATTTTCTTAGAAAATTGTACTATCGGTAATTCTTTAAATTTTAATTTAATCAAGCCGTTTTATTTGATTGTTATTGCCTTTTACTTTAAGGTGGTATAGAAGGGATTTTTCTCCGCAGTTTTTACGAAAAAAATATTCCTTTTTTTGGGGCCAAATAAAATAAAATACTGCTCCAGGTTTTAGTTTAATTTTATAAATACAATAATCCCAACAGTTCTTAAATACATGTCAAGGGCATAGTGGAATCTGACCAGAAACATCTTAAATGAAGAAAATAGGTAATGTTAAAATTACACAAAGCTCATGACGTGTATTCAACAAATCTTAAGATTATTTTGTGTGTAAAACTAAATTAAACTCATCCATTGAAGCAATTTTTATTTCTTTTGGCCCACTTCGGGAGACGCATAATTTAAGGCGTCACTATCGCAATAAATCAGACTGCCGATTATGGGGAGATCGGGGTTCGAATACAGGTCGGGTGTACTGAGGTTTTATTAATCTAAGTAGTCTTACACTTTCCTTCCACGCAAATGTGGACACACTTTCTCTAAATTCAACCTAGATCATCCCCCACACATTAGTGTATTTAGTACGTATGTGTATAGCTTGAAAAAAGTGGGGTTAGGTGGATGGTAAAATGTCTGTGCTTTTTTTTTTAACTTAAAAGCTTCACGAATACGGACATATATACTCCATTTACCCTTCTATTCCATCCTAAATTAACGTTATTTCAAACAGTTATGGCTGGCTAATAAAAAAGTTTATGTCATTAATTATTATACATTTGCTGATTTGATATAATTTATATATTCGGCTCATTGTCAAGTGCTTCAATATTTTGATACTTTGAAACTCACCCTCTTAGATTTTATTTCAAACTTGTCTCGCTTAATGTACCACCAGATATAATATATAATCGATATTTACATATGCTATATGAATTATATATATATTTAGGAGCTATTTGTCAATTAAAATTGAGTGTTATATTCTTATGGATAAATATGTTACTTTTTCCTCAGTATATTTATATATCTGTGCATATTATTTCAATTATTCTCTTTGGGTGAATGTTTCTGAAACAATGTCTATTATTTCGTTTCACTTACCTTACGAGATTTGAGTAAATATATCAGTTTTTAGCTAAAGGATCGAGAAAATCTGTGTGGTGCACCTTAACGTTTATTATTCAACCAGTGTTATACTGTCTATGACGTATACAAATATGGAAGTCTCACTTGAATATATCAGCACACAAGAATTTCTTTGATCGAGAGCGAAAGGGACTACTAATTTTGCTGGGAAATATATTTTCACATAATTTACAGGATTCTTTTACATTTGACAATTGACATGGGACCGATGGCTTTACTTCTCTTCCGAAGGAAGTTGTGCCACCGTTTTTTGTAGCTTAAGGACGATCCGTTGATACCCGGTTGGGTTTGAACCCACGAACATCAGGCTCTGAGGCGAGCCATCAAGGTCGACCAACTAACTATAAGTAGTCTCCTGTGCACAGAACCCCACTTACGAGTTTGTTGTGGGTCTATATTTAGTATAATAATTTGTTAATTACTCTATATTTAGAAACAAAAGACCCGCTTTGTTTCAGTGGTCGAATGGTCTAAGGCGTCGCTCTTGCAGTAGACTGTACTTTCGATGACGAACGATAGGGGTTTGAATCTCGGATGGGTGTACTGAGGGTGGTTTTCCCTAAATGATTTTACACTCCTTGTCACCACGAAAATGCGGGTACACTTCATCTTAATTCAACCTTAATAATCATTATCACTAATTAGTATCCAAGCGAACAACCCGAATGGGTAGTGAGACGGGGTGATGACTACATAGCTTAGTGGGTAAATGTGCCATTTAATTTCGTGTTTACCACATTTTATTTGAACAAAGTGTACATTTGTGTTGTAAGCCCAATTTTTCTCTCAGAATGGATGAGATTACTTTATACTTTTTACTTTCTCATACCAAGAGAAGATATTTTAATCAGGGGAAAAAATCTATTTCGAGATTATGATGAATCTTAACGTTTGAAAAAAACTCGAACCCAAAAACGTGGATTTTAACATTTTGTCTGTCAATCTGTCAGTCTCTGGCAACGGATCCAAAACGGGCTGATGGATTTTATTCAAACTCTATATTTATATTTTATAGGCTATACCACAATTTTTCTTTACCTTATTCCTTCAATTATTAAGGGTAGTTTACTGATAAGTGATTAATTTCTTTTTATTCAAAATTTTTTGAAAATAGCCCTAACGATTTTGTTGAAAATATATATATCTAGGATTTGTTTGACATGACAAATAGTACTGTATGATTGATTTTTGGGTCGTTTACTGATGGGACATTAATACTTCAAAAATAGCCTTAGCGATTTTGTTCAAAATGTATATCTGGAGAATGTGTGGTGTGATAAATAGTAATGTATATTTGTTTTTGGGATAACAACTCATATATGGGCAGTTTACTAATGACTGATATTTCAAAAACTTAAAATAATTTACAAATGCCTCCAAAGATTTAGTTACAAATTGGTATCTTGGGGGTGTTTTACATGAAGAATAGCAATGTTTCTTTTTTTAGGGGTAAACACTCATTTATATATAGTTTACTGATGATTAATTTGTCAAAAACTGGAAATATTTTTAAAATGGCCCTTATGATTTTATTCTAAAGGTAGATATTTGGAGGTTTGACCATAAGAATAACACTGTATACTGGATTTTGGGGTAAAAATTGTAGCTTGCTGATGACTCATTCTTAAAAAATTTGGGCTATTTTAAAAATAGCTTTAGTTATTTTGTTTAAAATGGATGTATAGGGAGCGGTTGATATCCCAAATAACTCCATTTACTTTCTTTTTGGGATAGTAGTTTACTGAAGACGGATTTTTGTAAATTTTGAAACATTTTTGAAAATATTTATACAAATTTTGTTTAAAAAGGATATCTGGGACTATTTTATATGATAATGAACAGTGTATATATTTTACTAAAATAAATTCATTTAAGGGTAGCCTACTTATAACACACTATAAAAAATATGAGATTTTTCAAAATTGGCCATGAAGATTAAGTTCAAAATTGGTATCTGAGAGTATTTTTTTCATAATATTTAAGAATAATTTTTGATTTTTACAAATTGCAAATAATTTTAGGGTGATTTACACATGATCTATTTTTCAAAATTTGAAGTTTGCTAAAAAATAATTTAACAATTTGGTTAAAAGTATATAAATAAAGTGTTTTTATTGGGATTAACAAGATAATGTGTTTGTTTTGGTGAGTAAAACTTATTTAAGGGTAGTTTACTAAAAACCTATTTTTTGAAAATGTTGTTTGAAGCCATAATATGAAAATGTTAGGGAGATTGCGCAACACCATTTATTATACCTGTAACACTGGATGATATCGTATTAATATATTTCCCTACAGAAGAATATAAACAACGTCAGTATACATAAACGTCGGGTTTAGTTGCCGTTTCTTTTATCAGATTATTCCCCGACGTGACTTGTAAGGAACATGCTATCTCAGTTTCAACGAGATAAAACAGGAAGTTAACATCCAATGAATAAATAAAAGTCGTGTTTTTACTAGCCCTTTGTGTTTTATTGAACGTTAGTCTTATCATAAACTTAATAGATCTTAATGGTGACCTAGCAATCTAGGGTAAGGTGTCGGACTTCTGTGCTGAGGGTGCGCGGTTCAATTCTCTGTCCCGGCACAGATTTATCTGATTACCAAACCCTTCCTTCACCTCTAATAAGACGTGTATTAATCACAACTTGTCAATGAGTGGAATGCCAGGCCTCCACCGTGGTTCGGATCCCACGTTAAACTGTAGGTCCTCCATTTCATCTCACAATCACCCTACCATTACACATTAGCGTAAGTGCGTATAACCCTAACGGGTAGTAAGACGCGGAGCTGATGATAATAATAATAATAATAATAATAATAATAATAATAATAGATCTTAAGTTGAGGTGAAATAGGAATAACCGTTTCAATTAGATATCTATCTATTATATATAAAGGTAGTAAATAATAAAAAGTATATTAATAATTTTAGATATAACTGCATGCATGCAATTTAAAAAAAAATATATATTCATTATTTATGTTTCTAATTAACTGATCCAAAACTGCTCAAAAACCGACACCAGAGTCTAAACTCATTTTAACCATTGCTTTCTGGGGTTGCCAGTAATTTGGTATTATGAAAAGGAGTCATGAATATATAAAGTTTAAAAACATGTATCTTAAGAGATAGTTTAACCTGCACCCTCACCTATTAGTGACGGCGTGACGTCATAAAACCATCAGTTTCCAACGGAAGAGTAAAACTATTTTCAAGGTCTCTATATTTTATTACAATATTGTACAGTATATGCAGCTAAAAATAAGTTAGATACTGTTGTGAACTGAGCTCCTTTAATGCGTTAATCTATTGGTTCTAATTATACATGAACAGTATGGTTTAATGTGTTTTATCATCCTTAAACAAGGGAGTTAGTTCAATGTCATCCCGGTTAGATAAGTATTTTAATGAAGCCAGAAAGAATTACCTGGAAAAAACACATTAATCTTGTCTGATTGTAAAGCTCGGGGGAACTTGAGCTTGATTATCTACCTTGTTAATGCAGCGGTGTGGACACAAGGAACGAGAAACAAAACACTGTGAAGTGGGATGAAAGAGGGGGTAGGAGGGAGGAGGGCGTTCAAGGTGCGCGGAAGCCCCGATAAGCTTTCAGTTCGAAATGAAGTTACTATTAGATATTAAATCGAATTCAGATGAATTGATGTATGGGTGCATAGTATTGTTTTATTACATTTTTACAATGTAAAAAGTATGATCTATCAACTGGAACAGCTGTAGATGACATAAATTAACGTATGAATCTATAAATATTGTTAAAGGTGGGTGTGTAAGGAACGTGAGTTAAGGTAAGTATTTTTGCAGTTTTTGTAACAAAACATTATTTTGGTCAAAATAAATCAAAGATTGCTTCAGTAGGCTACAACCATAAAGTTTAATTTCCTTCACGTGGTGATATCAACAGTTGTTGAATTTATGTCAAAGGTGTCCTGGAATTTAATGACAACTTCTCTTCATTTAAAACTTTTGTCATCTAATGCCGCTATGATCATGACAGATATTCAACAATTGTTGATATCACCACGTGAATAAAATTAAACTCTTATGTTTATACTGGAGTTATATTTAATTTATTTTGGCCAAAAAAAAGTTTTGATATAAAAACTTCAAAAACACTGTATTTTTTCTCACGTCCCCGTTGCTGTGAAATGTTTTGAATGTCAAAAGGGACCACAGCTCAACATATGGCCTTGAAGATCACATGTTTTGGCGAATGCATGGACGAGATTAGCTCTGGTAAATTTGCTAGCTGTCAAATACCTCCACTGCAACGCTGGGTAGACTATAGTTACGAGTATTGAAGCCGTGAAGTTGATACGATGCTATATTGAATACAGCTGTGAGATGCGTGGTGCATTGTCGATAAACTCAGGGGATTTTGTAATGCCAAGCAATAATTTCCTTCAAATGAGTGCAAGAGACAATATTGTGATAATAAAACATCCAGATATATTAATGCTGTGTGTGTGTGTGTGTGTGTGTGTGTGAGGAGAAGGAGGGGTTTTACAGTCTGTCGATGTACTGATATATGATTCTTCAAAAAGTTTGACAAATTTATTCTTCAATTTTTATAACTTAAATTTTGTTTTTAGCTAACCCGGTGACTGTGGAATATTAAAAACGTATTCAATTTATTATTAATTTAAACAGTTTTCTAATATTTTACTAATTTCCATAGGGTGTGCACGAATTTAATAGGTCACATGTATCCAAAAATAAGAATATTGTGTTCATATTATATGTTACATCTTAAACGCGTACTAATTTAGTGTAAAAATGGTATTGACAGTTTTAAAATTTGGCATTTTAAATATATGTACATAATATCTAAGTACATTTTAAAAATGAAATCATTTCAAAAAATATAAAAATATTTTATCTTAATCATTAAACATACAAATTTCTTTTGTAAAAGGGTGAAGAAAATTGGATTACATTTAAATAATCTATAGATACATGGTATAAAACAAAGTACTAAGAAGCTATTTGGTCCGAAAATGAATGAAGGAGAGCCTGGAGCAGGTTACATAAAGTTGTGGTACTAAATATAGCCTGTACTCATCACGATACATTGTCAGGGTAGTAACATCTTGCAGGTTACAGTGGGCAGGACATGCAGTGTGAATGGGAGAATCTAGAACTGCGTTCAAGGGATTGACTGGCAAAACCGATGGGAATAGACAATTGGGAAGACCTAGATGCAGATGGGAGGGTAGGATTAGAATGGACCTGAAAAAGATAGTGTGAAATGAGGTGGACAGGGTATAATTAATTGAGGATAGGGATAGAGTGTAATGATTAGGACTGGATGGAACTAGCTCAAGATAGGGATGGGTGTAATGAGGTGGACTGGATGGAACTAGCACAAGATAGGGATGGGTGTAATGAGGGGGACTGGACAGGACCGGATACAACTAGGCCAATACAGGGATAAGTGGAGTTCTCTTGTGCAATTAACTTTTGAGTTCATAATGCCATAGAGTAAGCGTAAATACATAGTTAAAACACATCCTTAAAGTTACAAGAAAGTCCCAATTCAAATTCATAACAAAAGGTAATGCATTATAAGTGAACATAACTAATTTTAATTGAGAATATTTATTAAAGAGGAGCTAATCTCACTCCTGTTTATCACCATTACATAAGACATTTCTATCCACGCCTAATATGGCGGCATTTAAATTATAATTCCATAATATATATGGCGACATTTAATTAGAAAGTTTTTTTAGAAAAATACTAAGACTACTTAGTGGCCTGAAGACAAAGTAAGTTGTAACACACATTTATTTAAGTTACCTAAATATGATTTTAAAATGGAATATTTTATTTAAATAAATAATTACCATTTAATATTTAATCCGAAATGATAATTTTGAGAATTTTAACAAAGAATAGTTATAATTCGAAAGAGAATTTTGAATAAAAGATAGCAAGCCTACCGGAAAACAGCGTTTAGCTTACCTAAGCAGTCGACAGTGGTAATATGAGTCATAATACAGAAGAAACATGTCAATATATAGTCCTAGAAAGTCATCACGTTATCTTAGAGATGGATAGAGGGGAATTCAAAGGAGAGCAGGGATTGGTAAAGGAAGGGTAACATAGAGCATGCGTGGAGCCGTTGGCACAACTGGTGCTAACAAAAACGCTTCTAGTCGTGTAACATTCTCGAAGCATCCATAGCGTTCTACTGAGGTCTCAAGGCATCTTTGGTGTGGAACTCATGACGTCATCTGGAACGTCGAACGGGAACGTTGAAGTGGGTAGGACGGGTGAAGTCTCTTCGGAACTAATTGTGTGAGAACCATTATTTAATAATCACGTTTGTAACATGTCCATATAGCTTACAAATATTTTAATTTGGGAATATGTTCAATTGTCTAGTTTATGAATGGTTTATCAAATATTTATCAAATAAAAAATGAATGTTTTTTCCTAAATTTCTTCATCATATAACGTTAGACAATTGATGTAAAAATGTAAATTCAAACACCAAGTGCACTTTACCTAACACAACAAAAAAAACAAACTAAAGTTAGTACACCTTTTATACTGTTGATATTGAAACAGTCCTCTGTTTTATTAAAATTACGCTTTTGTAATAAAACTTATTTATGTAATAATAAACTCTTGTTAAGAATAAATGAAGACACTTTTGCTAAAACAATTTTTGAAAAAGTTTACTTTATTCTAATAAAAATAAAAACAGTAAAAAGTTTCCAAACTCTTTTGTAAACATATTCGTTTCACTTCTTGCATTTTAGTTTATTTATTTTCCTTCTGTAGTTCTAGGTAGCTTTAAATTTTTATTGGGAGGATTTTAATGGACTCTGTAATCATAACATCCTCAAACTCAGTCTTTACTTCTTTCCTTTTTTATACTCACTTATTCAAAACTTTTAGCAACGCAAGTTATTTCTCTTCCTTTTGTATTTCTTCCGATTAAGCGAGAAGTCAACAGCTATCTCCTCACGATCCACGCTCATAAGTAGTTTCTGAGGTTATAACGATATTTGTAACTTAAGTTATAACGTTTTTTTGGATTGAAATCAATACAAATATTGAAAGGCAAAAATTAGATTCAACCTAATTTCTTATGTTTACTATTTAATGAATGGGAAGAATATTATAAGTTTAGGGAACGTTAACAGATGATGTTTGCAGATGTAGTTTTGCCAGCTTTCTAATGTTAACTACCGAATAAGCTACGTAGATCTTACTACCTATTCCACTGATCTTAAAACCAAAGTTTTTCCACATTACATTATGTATTAGATAATATAATACTTCTCTCTTGCATTATTCATGACGTGGCATTATCATGTCGTTAACGTTGTATGGACAGCGCTAATGTCGAGAAAAATCTGTAAGATAGCGTTTGTGTCGCTGAGAAATAGATGAAAGTGGATACTACCGGTCCGTCCCGTTGAGAACCAAAAAACCTCTTCGTCAACGGTAGACAGGAAAAAGTCTTGAGCTGAAGTTGTGGGTAGGGCAGAGAGGGTGGGGGAGGGGGCGGATTAGCAGGTAGACTGTCTTCTTCTCTGGCTATTATGAATGAAAACTGTAAGTCAGGGACCGAACTATTATTATCACCGCGTCTTACTAACCGTTCGCACTTACGCTAATGTGTAATGGTAGGGTGATTGTGAGATGAAGTGGAGGAACTACAGTTTAACGTGGGATCAGAACCACGATGGAGGCCTGGCACTCCACACATTCACAGGTTGTGATTAATACACGTCTTGTCAGAGGTGAAGGAAGGGTTTGGCAACAAGATAAATATGTGCAGGGACTGAGGATTGAACCCCGGACCCTCAGTACAGAAGTCTGACACCTTATCCCTAGACCACCAGGTCACCCCGGGACCGAACCAAACCGTCGGTTCATTTTTAAAGTTAAACTTAACTTGATTTAAACACTTAGCTCAATTAGTTTATTTTAACGATGAATGGTGGTCAGAGTTCAAATCCCGAACGAGTAAACAAAGAGTGCATCTTTCTAAATGGTTTCTCTTTGTCCCTCCACAGAAATGTGGGTACATTTCCTCTGTTTTAGATATCGCTCATTATTAACACAATAGTGTAATTAATAATAATACTAATTAAACTTACTAATTGTGCTTTATACAGATATGCCGAACTAATAGAGTGGAGGGAAAAAGGGGGGGGGGGCGGATGTTACGTATTTAAAGCATTATTTCTACACGATGTCAAATATGAGTATTTTTTAATTAAGGCTATAGGCTCATCTACATATTATTTTGATTAAAAAATGACATCTTGACGCGGGAATTGAATTTGGGACCTACAAACTATGTTTTGATAGTTGTTATAAAACTAATTCGTTACGTCTGAACAAAGGGGAGAAAATACATTAGAAAAAATATTTGATGAAAAAGGACATAAAAAGAAATTATGATTGTGGAGATGTAAAGGAGGAAGTGGAATATGTTAGTGTCCATCTGGACATGTCTGTAACCTGAACCAGCTAATACAGTATTGGCTCGCAAATTATGTTATGTTATGCCATTGTAGGTTGTCGGTGCTATTATTTTTTTAACTTTTATTTTAGCGCCACGTATCTTACTACCTGTTCAGGTTATACGCCTTGTACTAATTACTCTAATTTTAAATCTAGGACAGACACAAAATCCATCCCCCGGCCGTCAATTCATCACTGTGAAAGGGTAACCCCACATTCCAACAATGATAAATTTCTCGACCATGCCAGTGATCGAGCTCGGGCCCTTAGCTCCGTAGGTGGACGCACTACCACCGGAACTAAACTTCGTAATTTTCTAGCAAGATCATATTTTTTCTCTAAGTTATATCCACAAACAAAGTTATAGATTTTTTTATGCAAAAGGGCTAATTTGTTTTTTAAAAAGGTGGGGAGTGTGCACAGCATAGACTTTCTCGCTACTATAAATAAAAAAAGATATATTTACTTAAAACTCGTAAGATATTTGAAATGAGATAATATACATTGTTGCACATTCTACCAAAGAACATAAACGAAATAATATACACTTTTAGAGAAAAGAGAAATATCACACCTACAGAGCATTACAGCAAATTACAAATTTAAAGACTTATCCGTAATATATATGTAATGTATTTATATATATTTATCTGTATATATTATATATACATATAGTATATATGTCGTAGGCTAATTAGAAAATCCGGCTTAATGGAAAAGGCACCGTCAATTTACAATGAACCAGGCTAATTGAAAAAAAATATTATATTTTCTTATCAGCCTGATAACTTTTAGGCTTATTGCAATGAGCCCATACAGCTTTAGGCTAGTAAGGAAATGCACCTTTGTTCGCTCAATCAGTCTAGTTGGTTACAAGCTTATTGCAATACGCCCAAGATAGTAAAGGCTTATTTAAAAAAATCTACAGCAGAGGTTCCCAAACTGTGGGATATACTTATTCCCGATGGTATGCTGTGAAAATCCAAACAAAAAAAACAAATTAAAGTCGTAAAAAAATACCTCATAAAATCTAATAAATATATTACAACCCAGTCTAATAGAAGTGACCTCTAGATTTCTGGCACATAAATATATAAAGACATCCCAGAAAAATATGTAACAGTTCGTGAAGCTGTGAATAAGAAATCAAAGTTTGAGGGCCAGGTATATGCCAGTTGCAAGTGTATAGTCTCAGAAAAACAGCGTCAAACGAAAAAGTGTGCCTGTAAAAAGGCAAACTAATTGTGTACATCAAAATGTCACAGCAGTTTACCGTGTGGATATAAATAAAAAAAGTGTTGTGTGTAAAGTGTGAATTGACAATGGTAAATGTCACAATATACTTGTAAACGCGTTACATTACTTAAACTTGAGATTTTTAATCAAATCTTGCAATCGTAAGGAACTAAGTAAATTAATTTAAGAACATGCTGAAAGAGAAAAATTTTATATTCTGTAGACCAGTGGTTCCCAAACTTTTGGAATGTTGTACCACCCCAACAATTCTCGTAATTTTGTGTAGGTTAAACCGTTTGCGTGTTTATTACACGACTGTGCGGCTGCACCGTCTGTCTGAGCTGTAATCAGTTTTACCACCCCTACAATCACCGAGTAAATCTATTTTAATTTTGATTAGACTGGGTCGTAATATATTTAAGAAGCTATAAGTTTGTAAAATTTCAAGTTTCTAGCTCATCTGGAAGTGGGTAATCATTAATTCTAGTGAGTCAGCCATGTGGCTTTATAGTAGTATAATTTCAAATAACGATTTTTATATTTAGTATGCCTTCATTTTTGAAATGATAAATTAATTCGTATCCCAAAGAGGTGTGGCGATACGATAAATATTGGAAGTTTCCTTAAGTGTAAATTACCCTCAAAGCTACTTTCATGAGGATATGAGAACTTCCATTTTGTTTTAATTTTAAACTATATATATGTATATATTAATTTTAATCGAGTCGAGTTTGACATAATCTATTTTTTCACTTTCCATCCCTAAGTAAAAAATACTACCATTAATTTTAGGATTGAATAGATTATTATAAAAAAAACTCTAAGAAACCTTAGAAAAACCCCATATCCCAAGTTTTATCCCAATTGGTAAAATAGTTTTGTCTCTAGTCAGAGCTACAGACTGACATTATTAAAAAAATAATTATTTTTTTCAGATTTAAGGGGTAATGAAACGTCGACATCCATCAAAATCTCGAGCTTTTTTTATTACAAATACTATTTTTACTCAACAATAGAGGTGTGAGATGATCATAAGTAACATTATATATTAACTAGTTGGTCGTTGCAGCAATGGCTGCAGATTATTACACTAAAATGTATTTTAAAATTTTATTGGGAAAGGATCTCTATAATAAACAAGCCCTCACTAAATTTTTGATTAAAAGTTTACTCGTCAAAGGCTATCAACTTTTCTTAGATATTTAGTTTTCGGTGTGTAATTAGAATTAAAACGTATATTTTCCCCCTTTACGCCCCGATGGGAACTTTAAAATTACTCTTCTCCCAGATCTATATCTAATAGTTGCACAAACCACTCAAGTACCTAACGATTGAGCTGATATTATATTTAAACAAAGACAAATATTTTATTTACCAATATACAGCTATACATAAATCATGGTTTCCATGGTGATGTAAGCAAAGAATGATTGTACAGATGAACCAATGTCCACACAGAAGAAAAAGATGGAAGATTCGCTAGGAAAATTGGGTTTTAGTTTTAGGCCATTATTTTTATCGGCATCCTGATTCCCTTATCTATAAAATGAGTGTTCGTTAGTCAAAATCTGTTCAGTCATTTCCTCGTAATTTCTATTACTGGAAACGGGCTTATCAAATTATATATAAGATATCTGATATAGAGAGTGATAAAATGTGATAGGGAAAATGAGAGTTTAAGTGTTTGAGGGTGTGATTGTGTAAGTGTGAGGGTGAGTGTGAAAATGAGAGTATGAGTGCGTGTGAGGAGAGTGTGTATGTGTGAGAGAGAAATAGAATAGGCAAGGGAGAATGCGTGATAAAGTGTGTGTGTGTGTGTGTGTGTGTGTGTGTGTGTGTGTAAGAGAGAGAGAGAGAGAGAAAGAAAGAAAGCGTGTAAAATTTTGGGAGAGATATTGTGTGTAGGAGAGAGAAAATGTGAGGGTATGTGGAAGAGATTTGGAGAGATAAAGTTAAAATGGAGAGACTAGTTCAGAGAGGGAAAATTAAATTGTGAGAGAGTTATAGCGAGAGTTTAAGAGAAAGAGTGTTTGCGAGAAAGAGTTAGAAAGATAAATTGAGAGAGCGAGTTTGAGAGAGAGTGAGAATGAGATAGAGACAGTTTGAGTCAGATTGTTTGAGAGAGTGAAATAGAGAAAGAAAGAGTTTAGTCAGAGATTTTGAGAGAACTTGAAATAGAGGGAGTTTGAGAGATAGAAAGAACGTTTGTGAGAGAGCATTTGAGAGAATTTGAGAAAGAGAAAGCGTTAGAGAAAGAAAGAGCCGTTGAGAGAGAGAGTGTTTGAGAGAGAGGTTAAGAGAGAGAGTATAATAAAGATAGTGTGAGAGAAATTGTGTGATATAGCGTGGATGTGAGTGTAGAGAGTGTGTGAGAGAGAGGGATAAAGTGTGAGAGAAAGAATGAGAAAAGATTATATTAAAGAGAGTGTTTTATAGTGTGTGTGTGTGTGTGTGTGTGTGTGTGTGTGTGTGTGTGTGTGTGTGTGTGTGTGTGTGTGTGTGTGTGAGGGAGAGATTGGGAGAGAGTGTGTGAGAGCGTGGGAGTCTGATAGAAAGAGAGAATGTTAAAATATAGATGTGGTACTCAAACATTTGAAATATCATTTCCTCAAAATTAATTATCAACATGGAAACATAAGTGAACTTACTCTATTTGTAGGAATGTGAAAAGATATATGGGGTGTACAAAACATTACTAATTTTAAATATACACTCAAATTAAGCGTTAAAATGAAAACATAGCTTAACTTATGTATTTGTATTTTGTTACTATTTGCTAAAATGAACACTAAAACCCATTATTTGGAAAAAGTGAGCACCAAAACTCATACTTAGATAGTTAAAATGACTAACTTTTTTTTAACACTATTCAAGTTCATTTTATCGTTTTTGACCTTATAATACATACCAAAACATATTTAAAAAAATTGTATCATGCGAAAAACTAAACTTAGACAATATTTTCACGAACTTAACAACTTAACCTTTTAATTTTCAAATTATACTCAATATTATTAATTTAAATTTAAATTAATAATAACATTCCAATAAAAAATAAATATTTTCCCAGTTTAGGCATCTCAATTTAGATGTGCTATGACCAGCATTCAAAGAGAAAAATGTGATGTGTTCGGACCAACAATTAATGAAGATTGAGTTATTATTTTTTAGCCAAGATGATATAAAGAATTAATAGCCAGAGCTATTATTATGCTTATTAGTGGGGATTACTTCGGGTTCGATTCCCGTGTCCAGGTGTCATTTTTCAATTTTCAGAATACAAGATGATATAGTTTATTTAGAGATTTACAGTCATGCAGCAAATAGTGGTTTCCATGATGATTAAACAAAGAATGAAACACTGAAAATTATCTGTGAGAATTGGGTTTCCGTGGAAAACTACTACTTTTCCCGATATCCTGGACTCCTAATCGTTAAAATGAGTGGTAGTTTGTCAAAATCTGTTCAGTCATTTCCTCATAATTACTATTACCGTAAGCGGGCTAATCAAATTATATATGGTAGGAAAGATATATTAACCTACAAATTTCATCTCATGGCCAATATGACTAAAAAGTAATCTATCTTTATTTATCTAACATAATGCACAATTGTCCATACCTATTAACGTAACTCAAATATAGGCTTTCATCTCACGCTGTATTCTTTGTTCAAGGTCAATCTTAAATTTATTATTATTTATTATTATTTAGCACCGCGTCTTACTACCCATTCGGTTTCTACGCTTAAGTACTAATTACACTAATGGACTAGGAATTGGAAAGGTGTAATTTAGAGGAAATGAACCCGCATTTGCGGGGAGGGAGAGTGGAAAACCATTTAGGAAAAACCACCCCAGTTCACCCGACTGAGATTCGAACCTCGATATCACCGTCCTTGGTGGTCAAGTCATTCTTTAAAATATTTTCTTTTTTTTTTATTAAATACTTAATAAGTGGTTTACTGTATTGGTAAAACATTTATGTCGTCCGCAGCTAAATAAAGGTTGGTGACTTCTGCTTTACAAATTATATCCAAGAAACAATTTAAAATTAGTAGAAAATTTTCAAACGGTAGCATAAAGCTACCATAGATCAACGATGGAATTTGTTTCTGATTGTTATTAAATGGCCGACGATTTTACACATCTATTACCGACTAACCCTTAAAATATGAGCGATAAATGACCCTAATACAGATTTAGCCCTAGATAGCTCAGTGGTAAGATATTGACGTGCTAAGTTGGAGGTTCCATATTTAGTTCGAAATTTAAAAAGGATTTAAAAAAAAAAGTTTATTATTTAAGTTCAATAATATAATTTAGGTTTGAAGTCATTTCACCATTTTATTATTTAAGTTCAATAATATAATTTAGGTTTGAAGTCATTTCACCATTTTATTAGTGGTTTGGGCTTTCCGAATTTCTTCGTAAAAGCGTTTTATTGACTTGGAATGCTTATTACTTTTGCCTTTTACATATATTCTGCCATCTTTAAACTTTTGTGGGGCAATTTTTTTAAATAATAAAAATGTTCTTCTCACTATTATTACACCTCACACATACCTAAAGACATTAAATGCAACTATACTCAGCGACATTGAAAAAATCCTTTCAACAATCGTCGCACTTGCTACACGGACTTGAAAACGGTGGAGCCCAGGTAACAATCCCTAAAGAGAGATGGGGATGGGTCAGGCCAAAACCACTGGCAACATATTTGTGTTTTCAAGGACAGACAGCTAGTGACGTGGAGTGAGAAGGGATGAGCTCTCTCTCTCTACTCTAACCGGGCCGTTCTGTTTCGGCTATTGCGGGGTTGCATCAGATATATTTTCAAAATCCGGGGGCAAAATATGTAGCACCTCAGCTCACAAAGAAATTTCATGAGTTTCAGATTGAATATTAATGTGATTGAAGTACCATTTTAAAGTTAAAAGAAGTCGGCACTAATTGATTTACTTCCCCCATTTATTACATACGTTTAAGTATACAAAATAATTAATTGAATATTGCATTTATTTGGCAGTTTTTTATGCAATTGATTGAAGGTTCAGTGAAATAATATTTATTTCTCTTAATAAACCTCTTCAAGTACTTCTAACATTCCAAATATGAAATCTTTGCATTATTTGGTTTTTCTAAAAATCGTTGCATTAGATGCCAAAATTTCAAACTTTGAGTAAACACTGTGCTCAAAATATACATTTAATCTATATTTAATACACTGATCCAAGTTTGGTTTAAGAAGACCTACTAATATATATATAATTTATACATTATTAATTTTGGGCCATACACCCTTAAGTGCAATCAGAGCTTCTTAAAATGTGCATATGACCAACGCTATCCACATTTTACCATCCATACATATACTTTTCCCTACCTACTAACCAATTTTGTAAGAATGGCCTTTTAAAATTATAAACATATTTTTCCCCCGCTAAAATTGACATTTTAAAATTTAATAGGTATGAATAATATAGATCAAAAGTAATATTTACAGATTACATAACTTGGCGTAGGAATACGTTAAAATGTACACAGTGATACTTATTGCTGTCATATAAGGCCCTTTATATTAAATTAGACCTTAAAATATAATGGGAAATGTATTTACGTTGATATCTGACTATTGAGTGTTCTATTGAGTGATAAGAACATATTATAGGCACAGTTTCAACTAACTCTGGTTATGCTAGCAACACACCACACCACACCACAACACACCACAATACACCACCTTGACACGATCACAATAAGCGTGTTCGTGGTTCGGATTCTGACCACGCTCCTCCAATTGGTGATCCCAAGACGAGTCTCACGTATTATAAAATAAAAAAAGCTTCATGGCGTTAGCGTGCAATCGTGTCATACCAACCCAAACGGCTGCCGTCTGTTAGTGAATATAGTGCCAACTTCTCTGGGTAGAGGGTGTGATGTGGTCAGTACAACGAACTCTCAGACCATTAATCTCAGTTTTCTAAAACTGAACTGCTACTTCATTCAAGTAGCCCTCAGTAGTCCTCAGGAGGCTGAGCTGACCCCATTCCAGGCCCACTGCTTCACCACAGAAAAATATATAAGTGCCGGGGATCAATTCCAGGACCTCTGTATGTGTATCCAGTAGCAACGATCACTAGACCAGAGAGGTGGTCATATTATATATATCACCTCTATGTATATAAGTAGATTGTGAACGTCATAAAATACATTATAAACTATTAGAAAACGCTTATAATCATTACCAAAATATTATTTATTGTTTTTAGAGACACTTTACCAACTATGTCACACCTGGGGTTATTAGTACAAGGGTGTTAATGTTCGCGTTTGGGTGACGTCATGGACGTGGGGTCTCAGTGTTAGATCTAAATCTGTTATTATTATTATTATTATTAGCACCGCGTCTTACTACCCGTTCGGGTTATACGCACTTACGCTAATGTGTAATGGTAGGGTGATTGTGAGATGGAATGGAGGACCTACAGTTTAACGTGGGATCCGAACCACGGTGGAGACCTGGCATTCCTCACATTCACAAGTTGTGATTAATACACATCTTGTCAGAGGTGAAGGAAGGGTTTGGTAATCAGATAAATCTGTGCCGGGACCGAGGATTGAACCCCGGTCGCCAGCTCAGAAGTCCGACACCTTACCCCTAGACCACCAGGTCACCAATATCTAAATCTGGTTTTTAAAGTGCCACGGGTCTGGTCGCACCCACAGTGCGAGGCAGAAACATCAAATACTAAACAATTGTCCGGTGTTAAATGTTACATTGAATAATAATAATAATAATAATAATAATAATAATAATAATAATAATAATAATAATAATAATAATAATAATAATAATAATAATAATAATAATAATAATAATAATAATAATAATACAGAGGTGTGTTTTGTTGTATTTGGCCAATAGATTCTCAGCCATTAAACTGAGTCATTAAAATAGGTGGACGTCTCCTAGCTTTGTTTTATTTTTAGTAAATTCTTATTCTCAAAAATAGAGTAGGTCATTTGTCAACTGTTAGAATTAAATTTATTTAATTTCTTGATCAGCCATGTGGAAACGCCTCCATTTAGCCGTGAACTCGTTTTTATTGTGATTCGTTATTGTTCCAACAGGGAATAAACAAAGAGTCTGGTTTTGAGAGTGGCATGGTTCAGGTAGCGTGCTGTGTCGGTACGGTAATGGTACAACGCCCAATTATAAAATATATATATATATATATATAGCCGTTGTATGATAGTTGATTCATTTTATGGTACTTGTGGTAGAATACAAAGAAACAGGAGCGTTTTTGTATTGAGTTGATGGTAGTGGTCGGTGGAGAGGGGGGATGTTGATTGAAACTGAGATATTGTTTTCTAAAATTATATGGGTAGTAGTGCAAATGTTTTTGAGAAAGAGGGTCAACTCCCCCCCCTACATGACCATATCCGGAATATATTTAAAATTTGGTTGTCTCCAAAAGATATTGAAAGAATGTTTTAGTGGCGCTTTATTATAGTTACTTTTTTTTTTTTACACAGTTCACAATATTATACCTTTAAATGGAAACTACTTAAATATATATTTTTTTATAAAATACCTCGCCCTTAAAATACAGCAAGCCATTTCATCTACGAATTTGGTGAGGTAAGCTATAAGTCAAAATGTGGTTGGGTACAAAGTTTCACCCCCCCTTCTACCAACGCCACTGTTTTAGCATATCTACAATTAGAGTGGCCTATTAGTAGAACTTATGTGCAATATTTAGGACGGAGAGGGATTATTAACGTAATCCGGTTGTGCTAGTCCACTTCCCTAGCTGTAAGCTAAGCATTTGTTTATAGAGGCCAGACTAGACCCAAACCACGTGATGGGTTTTAACACCTCTCTACCTCCTCCCCAAAGACCCCGATAGACAACCACTCACTGTTCGTGGTTCGCTAGGCCTAGTTCTAACCACGGCGAAGTTGAAGATAAATGAGATAATGAGGATAATGGTCCCCACTGTTTGACTCTTTTGGATGTGGGTGGGGGGGGGGGGAACTGAAGAGGGGGTTATCAACCTTTTTGAAACGGAATTGCGGTTTGTGTTTTGTGGTACGTAGCAGATACCATGCGTGTAGCATTTCTTTTTTTTTTTTTAGAAAAGAGTGTTCTTTTAATGGGGTGAGAAATTACACGAAAAGCATTGTTTAAAAACATATTTTAGAAAAATTCAATAGTGGAGTAAAGCCTTAAGATGATATGTACGAATTGTGTGCGTCACAACTTAGCTGGGACGATAGGGAAAACGAATTAAGGTTGGGTGCTAGTGAGCGTGAGTTTAGGGAAGTATTTTTGCAGTTTTTATAGCATAAACATTTTTTGAACAAAATAAATCAAATATTTCTTCTATAGAAACATATAGTTTAGTTTTCTGCACAAGCTAATTTCAACAGTCCTTGAATATCTGTCAGATGTGTCCTGGAATTTAGTGACAACTTTTTCTCTTAATTTAAAAAGTTTGTCACCAAATGCCACCATGCTCATGCCAGATATTCAAAAACTGTTGAGATTAGCATGTGCAGAAAGCTAAACTATATGTTTCTATAGAAGAAAAATTTGATTTATTTTGTTCAAAAAATGTTTATGCTATAAAAACTGCAAAATTAGCGCACTAAATTCGCGCTCACTAGCACCCAGCCTTAAGGTCAGTAATTTTACAGTGTTTATAGAAAAAAATATTTGTAAATTAAATAACATAATTTCCAAGTAGAAACATAGTTTAATTTTCTTCACATGGTAATTTCAATGGTTCTTGAATACCTTTCAATGGTGTCCTAAAATTTGAAAACTTTTTCTCTTCGTTTAAAAGGTTCTCAACGAATGCTACATATTATACTCATGACAAATATTAAACAACTTGTTATCACTATGTGTAGAAAACTACTATTATTATTATTACTATCACCGAATCTTACTAACCGTTCAGGTCATACTCACTTACGCTAATGTGTAATGGTAGGGTGATTGTGAGATGAAAATGGAGGACCTACAGTTTAACGTGGGATCCGAACCACGGTGGAGGCCTGGCATTCCACACATTCACAAGTTGTGATTGATACACGTCTTGTCAGAGGTGAAGGAAGGGTTTGGCAATCAGATAAATCTGTGCAAGGGTAGAAAATTAAACTCTTTTAAGTTTCTACTGGAACAATATTTGATTTATTTTGCCGAACAAATGGTTTGCTATGAAAACTGTAAAAGCACTGATCTTTCCTCTCGCAGCCATCCATCTCACCTTAAGGATTCTAATCAAAACAAGATATCAACATATGACGAGCCCAAATCGGTGGCCGAGTGGTCTAATGCGCTACTTTCGTGTTGGACTAGACTCCCGAAGACGGGGAGATCAGGATTCTATCCCGGTCGGGTGCACTAAGGGTTGTTTTTCCTAAAATGTTTTTCCCCTCTCCATCCACGCAAATGTTGGTGTACTTCCTTTAAACTAAGCATTTATAATCCCTAACTCATTAGTGTAATCAGTACATAGGCATATAACTTGATCAGATAGTAAGACGCTGTGCTAAAAAAATAAATAAAAAAATAACGGCTTATTTAACTCGGCGTTCCTTAGTAATTTACAAATAATATCTTTACGGGGGGTAGAAACAATATAAAGCTACCTATTTTGATAAAAAAATGTAAATCTAGAGAAAGTGACACACAAACATACGAATACATATGGATGCTAAAACTTGTTAATTAATACTTTACCTACATGTACGGCTGATTACTGGGATATGTCTCACTCAAAGATGTTAATTCTGACGTCAACTTTTATCGTGTAGGTTTGAGGAAGATAAAATTGAATGTTGGGAAAGTGGGAAACCAGCGATAAGAGAAAAAAAAACACTCTGTAAACCCGTCAAAGATTCGATCCCTGACCTTTCCGTCACCGTCAAACTAGACTAAATGGTCTTAATTTTCATTTTAATTTCCTACCTTTGTGGGTGAAAGACTAATCTTGATTTTTACAAGAAGCCGGTTATTTGAAAACTAGAAATTCGTGTTGCCACAATTCATAAAATTATATTTGCATTCTTAGTCCGTTAAATTAATAATGTAAAGATAAATTATACAGTAATCTATAAGAAAGTATTATTGGAAGCTTTTGATAATGTTTTAGACTAAACTTTTTAATTAATAAATCAAATAAGACATGTTTCTAGAGTGACAAATCTTAGTGACTTTCAACCAATGTTGGTTTTATACAGTGGGCTTCTTATAAAAACCAAGGTGTAATTATACTGCTTTCTTATGAGAAATTTTATTTTAAAATATTTAAACTAGGAAAGAAGTATTTTATTTTTATGTCAGCAAAGTTATTGATAGGATTGATTAATAAAGACTGTAAAAACTTAAAATAAAAAAACAGTTTTTCGAAAAGAAGAATAAACGATATGGTTTAATAGATTTTTGGCATATATGGGTTTACTTTACATACTATAAATGACATGGAACATAAATAAATACAATAATATTTTGTGTTACTGGGAATATCATGTTATTAATAGCTTTATTTATATACATCTTAAAAGTCAACATTTTTAATTTTCAACGAAAGAGAAGTACACAACATAAAACCCCATGGAAAATTCCAAAAAAATACCAAATATATAACAATTTAGACAACACATTTCAAGTTAGTATGGATACAAATTGCTATACATAGTTATTAGTTAGTACACTAAATAATTGTATTAAATTTTGCAACCTTAGGAACTAATTGTTTTTTAAATCTAATTAAAAAATGTAATCATCATTCAGTATAATAATCTATAACAAATTCTTGCTAAAGGTACTGCGACTTGTTCACTTCTCACGCTATGGACGACACAGTCTGTTAAAAAACTGTAATACTACATTTTATTTACGATATATATAACATATTTAAAATTTAAGATACGAAAAATACACAAATTTACTAAAGTGTTCACAACAATTTTTATTATTACACAGCTCAAATTATAGAATAATGCTATCAATCAATTAATAATCTTAAATGTATTAAAAAAGAAAATGACATCTGATAATTAATCACCATCGATTCTGGTCGTAATGGGGCTCAGATTATTTTCAGAGGTCATTCTGCGCTATTAAAAAAATACTTAACAGTCAAAAAAAGATAAAGCTATATAGTTTTAAATATTATGTCTTACATTCACTACTAACATTAATTGTATCATATAAAATAAGTGTTATAGGCCTATTCACAGACTTGACTTGTAGGATACACAATATTCGTCAACATAAAAAAACATAACTATATGTTTGATTTTTAGAACCTTATATAAATTACACAAAGCAAGCACCGAAGCATTACCTGTTTATTTTAGAACTAAATGTCTCAATTTTGACTTTTAATTGGTTAGAGAATTCAATGAAAATTCACACTGTGATGAATGAAGATCATACTGGGTTGAAAAATTTTCTGCAAATTCATACCAGCTGAAAAAAAAAAAACAATAAATATAAACATTATTGATTAAATCTATTTTAAATACATATTTGTAAATAAAAATATTTAAAAACATTTATTTCAGTATGCTTCAAAATTTCTTCTTGAATATTAAACATTATTTTGTTCCTAATTAAATACCAAAGATCTCAATTGTTTTCTACTCTCCTCCATGCAAATTTGGATACATTTCCTCTAAATTTATCCCTAACACATTAGCTTAATTAGTTAATATGCGTACAACCCGCATGAGTAGTGAGACGTGTTGACATCTATCTATCTATCTATCTATCTATCTATCTATTATCTATCTATCTATCTATCTATCTATCTATAATATTATATATAAACAGATGATTTACATAGACCTGTCTGACACCTTAGTTCAGTTGGTAGTGCATCTGCCTACCGATTTAAGGGTTCAGGGTTCTATTCGACACGGCTGGAAAAATTAATCATTGATTAAATTGGGGTTTCCCCTCTCATGGTGATGAACTAATGGCCAGAGAAATGGGTGTATTGTCTATTCTAGAACTAAGTCTGTAGATCACGTTCTGATAATCGGTTGTATAGATAGCTCACTTTAAAAAACTTGATTAATAATTACAATTAATATAGTTGTCAGTCTAGACTCTAAAAGTATATTTTACAGAGCTACATAATAATAGATTAAAAAACTACGTGAATGTAGAATACGACCGAAAAAGTAATTTATAAAAGTCTAAGAAAATGACAATTAAATTCTATTCTAAGAGGGACAGAGTATGTTACATCAAAAAGTCCTATGACCTTTAACAGCTTTTAAGTTTTGCCTAATTTCTGTAAAATTTGATTACCTACACATTTTGGTTAGATTTGACATAATCCCCATGAATTTTCAAATATTGCATCAACAAATTAAATATTTTTAAAAGAGTTTAATAATTTGAGTAGTGTTATGTTAATAATGAGAGATTTAGCTCAAAGCTTTTGTTACTTTATCAGTGCTAAATACAATTTTTTTAAAAAAAAAAAGCTTGTTTACCCTTTGGAGATATTTGTATTCATCTTAGAATTAATATGTGTCAGTATATAGACCGAATTTGGTCTAAACCCGTTCTTAATTTTAAAAGTCACTAACCATAGACACATAGAAACATCAAGGGACATAAATTACATTATAATATTTGGTTTCATCTATGGACATCCCAAATAGCTAGAAATATTGTTATTAGTTACTCAGCTACAGATTATAAATGATCAAGATATTTAAACACGAAGCAATTCCTTTCGACAGATATTCTTAGAGTTATATACAACCAATTTTTATTACTTAAAAATTACAAATTTAAAAAACATTAAAAGGGGAATTTGAAATTCCAGAAAACGATAATTTCTTTTGACAGCAATTTTTTGAGTTCTACCAAAACTGTGTATTAAAAAAATAAAATAAAAATGAAGCATTTATTTGAGAACTATCATATCAAAGCTTATAAATTATAATTTGAAAAGCTTAAATTTAATAAAATGATCCCACACAGTTCCACCGAAAATATTTGGGGTGATGATCTAAATTTTAAAAAGCTACATTTTTTTTACATTTCTAAAATCTAAAATATATAATTGAGTGTGTTGTTGTCACATTTTCTCATGATGCGTCGACGGGTAGAATAATTTACAATTTAAATCGGATTTTACCCACTTCGGTGACAGCATGGTCAAAGGCGTCACACTCACAATAGATTGCCGATGGTGGGGAGATCGGAGTTAGATCTCGGTTGGGTGTATCGAGAGTAGTTTCACCTAAATGGTTTTACAACTTACCTA
This sequence comes from Timema podura, assembly GCA_033556935.1. Taxonomy (NCBI): domain Eukaryota; kingdom Metazoa; phylum Arthropoda; class Insecta; order Phasmatodea; family Timematidae; genus Timema; species Timema podura. The sequence goes on from JAVRXN010000011.1 coordinate 76,692,315, forward strand.
CAGGCAAATTAGTGTACATTTACTCTAAATTCTACCTTCCGCATCCCTATTACATTAGCGTAATTAGCACAGAGGCTCATAGCCTGCAAGGGAAGTAAGACGTGGTGCTTAAAAAAATTATTCTGATTTGGGTAGGAACCCCGTTCTGTAAGGTCTTATTTCGTACCAGAATTCTACTGTATTAGTAGTATTTTGTTAGGACAAAAGGGCTTTCAGAACGGTAGTAGGAATTCCTTTCCTGTAAGGCCTTTTATCCTACCAGAATACAGGATAATACTGGTACGGAATAAGGCCTTCTATAAAGAGCCTTCTAACAAATTCATATCCATATGTATAATTATATGTTCATAAGCTTTAATATAAAACTAATCTAATAGACTAATAATCGTATGAACTGAACCCTCCTTAACTACAAAAAATAAAAATAAAAATAAAATAGAAGGCTCAAATAGAAATTATTATAAACACAATTAGAATGAGTCGCTTGAGTAAAGGTTTTGAATGTCTGAGTACAAAAATTGAAAACTCATGGCACGCAACTCAATCTAGATGCGGGAATGATAGTTTAACGGCCGTCCTCGAGAGTATATAAGCACCCCCCCCCCCAAAAAAAAGGGAGTTAACACAAATATATAAACTATCCTAAGAGTATTTATACTATTCATAGGAAAATACAAAAAAACTTTGTGGGTATTTATTAATTAAAAATATAATTTGAATATATGTATAATATGTTTAGTAATAGGTAGAACCATATATGATGGCTAAATCACAATTATTAATGATAGTCGTAAGAAACATTCTTATAAGGTTTGTTAAGTTTGCCCTAGTTCAAAAACAATATACAAATTTTATATCTAGCTCATAATACGTAAAAAGGTAGCCCAACCACTAATTGAAAAAGGTGAGTCTTTAAGACTTCTATCATCATTCATTTAATGATTTCAATTCCTACTCCCATTTTACAAGAATAAATCCACACGAAATAATTACGAGACTAGAAACTTGCGAGAGTACAATAAAACAACAAGATAAGCTTTTCCATTTGAGCAAAAATTCATTAAATAAATCAAAGTTATCAAACTCCAACATTAGACCTTATTATCGTGAATTCTATCTATCAAGTTAATGGTAATATTCCAACAAATATCAATCTCACCAAAATAAACCTAAGTCTCGATATCCCAATCTTTGACTATCCTCCAACATCGTGAAATTTAATATTGGCCTATGATATTTACGAATATTAAGCTACTTATTTTAACAATTAATTATGAAAGTCCGAAATAAGAATTTTGAGAAGGTTACAAGAAATAAAATATAATCAAGCCAAGAAGAAATTCGTTTTTACATTTTTAAATATATGTAGCCACGGCTACGTACTTCTCATTGTAAAGCCAAGTCCAAGAGTACCGGACATATTCAATCCCGGCACTATATATACAAGAAAACCCAGAGAACATGGAAGGTGAGGATAAAGGAGGGGGAACACATTAGGGTCACAAAAGAGGGGAGGGGGGCGTAACAATATTAGCTTATACCACCAACTCCAAACGACTGGAATATTCTGGACTAGAGTAGGACAGGCCTCTCTTCCTAGATTAAGTTCTTTGGAATGTTTAGGTCTGAAGCGAACTCTAGTGGCCGCCGTTTGAATCTCGGTGGGCTCGATCAGTTGAACGCGCGGCGAAGTTATTCTCGGTCGTGTCTTGTTCCTCCGACTTGTTCTCCAGAGGCGCTGGTATGGTCAAATTGGGTAAGTTTGTTTATATCTCCGACTTGTCCTTCCTTCACTTGTAGCTAAATGCTACAGAACCACATAGCTGGTCACGCGGACTAGATGTCAAGCTCAGATCGTAAGGTTCGCCTATGATGGGAAAGTTGGGACTAGAATCTCGGCTAGATTTACTGAGGGTGGTTTTTCCAGTAATGGTTTCCCACCCTCCCGTCTATAAAGTGTGTGCTACTTCCTCTAAAATATATTTTATATATCTCTACCCATATAACGTATATAAATGCAAATAGCCCATATGACAAGTAAGATGTAGAAATTAAAATAAAATAAAATCACATAATCTAACATCCGACCGTTTACCATAAAGAAATATATTCGAAAATGTCTGCTAGTGATTCAGGGATGGTGACTTATATATATTCTTAGTCTTCCTATCCTCCCTACAAAAACCAAAGGAGTGCTACGACACTCCGCAGGGGCCAATCTGACCGTCTTGACGGTCGGTGTTTAATTAAACTCGTGACCTAGGTCAGATTATCCACACGACGTAGAACGGACCTTCCTTCTCTCTTCTCTCTGTCCTATACCAGGGCGCAACGTGTGAGCCACTTCATACGTAGCGTTAAGGTATTTATATTTGTTGTATTATGAACAGTTGAACACGTATAATATATTTATTTATTTTAGCACTACGTCTTACTAACCATTCGGGTTGTACGCCTATGTACTGATTACACTAATGGACTATGGACTAGAAAGGTTTAATTTAGATGAAGTGTACCCACATTTGCGTGGAGGGAGAGGGGGATAACCATTTAGGGGAAAAAACCACCCTCAGTGCACCCGACCGGTATTGAACCCCAATCTCCCAGTCTTCAGCAGTCTAGTCTAACACGAGAGTAGCACGTTAGACCACGCGGCCACCGAAGCGGGTCGTACGATCTAACCCCGTGGATGTAATCTTAGTATAAGGACGAAAAAGAAAACATTTTAGAGTTAATTTACCCGCATTTGCGTGTAAAACCAATTTAAGAAAAACCACTCTTAGTGCACCCAAATAGTATTTGAACCCCAATCGCTCCATAATCGGTAGTTCAGTCTATTAAGAGAGTGACGCCTTAGACTATTCGATAACCGAACCGAATGTGTTGCAAAGTTGAAGTGTAAGATTGTTGAGCAGGGAGAGATGAAAGGAGGGGATTAATAGGAAGAGAGAATGCTCATCCCCCTTAAGTGAACACCTTAAAAGAACATTTTTTACCTTGCTAGAATATACCTACCATATTAGAAATGTGAAATATTACGTTACCATGACAACGTAGCGTCCTAGCCAGACGACTCATACGATGGAACCTGTTATAATAACTAGTTTAGTTTGTTTTTGTTAAAGAGTTTGTTTTTGTTTTGTTTGTTTGGTTGACGCTATTATTCGTCTTGGGAATCAGGCGTGATGCTTAAATTATTGAGAAGCATATTTCATGGTTTATTCATAATACAAAAATAACGAGTCGTAATCAGGCGAATAAGCTAACCCCTCAAATACAATTTAATGCTTGTTAATGTTTTTTTATATATGTTCACTAGACTATTTGAGCCTGGACATGGTTGACTTGCATTTCAAAATTACTTTTTTCTTGTTTTATATTCTTTATGGACATATGCTACTAAGGACTGTTTTAATCTTCATCTTGGCAGGAAGAATCCCATAGACCACTTTCATGGCTTAATCAAATAACCTAAGTGATATTAAATGATATAAAATATAGGTTTACAAAAAAAACTACTTAAAGATAAAAATAATAATTTTGTGACACTGCAGGACTATTTTAAGAACTATTTATTAATTTATGGTTTCTGTTTCAACGTTATATCTTTAAAATTCGCTGAATGAAAAGTAATTCATTAAATTGGGAAATTATATCTTGAGCTGCCGTGACGTAACATGTAGGCAACGTTCATAATTCAGCTATCCATTGATTTGTTAATTTGATAGTCATTATGGCATTCATAAGCAAACCAAGTTCTAGAAGTACAGGGTTCAAACTATTTGATATGGAGGAGAGGGTGAATTTTAAAGATATACACCAATACACTACTGGAGTAAACTTAAAAAAAAGATTTTTGTATAATAAGGCTCTAGTACTGCTACAGTAGCTCCATGGCTTCTTTGGTGCTGACTGACAGTTCACAGCTGACTGTCAGAAGTGACAGCTGCTAAACACATGTTTTTTGCAGATCATATGGTTCGGCGTAGGGATACATAATTTGGTCTGGTAACTTTTCAAAGCCATCAGCTGTCAGCTGTGAGCTGTCAGTCAGCACCAAAGAAGCCATGGGGCTACTGTAGTAAGGATTGAAATCCGGTCTTCTGAATCAGTCAGGCCCATTGTGCGTGCTATAAAATTTGAAGATTTGACTAGGGGGTTCCTTATTAATTATAATTCATCTGATTCTGATGTGGTATTTGAAAGTTTAAGGTGAGACGGAAGGGAACACGAGAAAAAGACAGTGTTTTTACTATTTTTTATGGCAAAACACTTTTTTTTAACAAAAATAAATAAAATATTGCTCCATTACAAACATATAATTTAATTTTCTTCCCATGGTGATGTCAACATTTCTTGAATATCTGTCAAGGGTGTTCTGGAATTTATTGAAAACTTTTTCTCTTCTTGGCTAACGCGCCAGTCGTGTTGAGCTCTACCGCTGAGGACGGGGAGATCGAGGTTCGAATCTCGGTCGGGTGAACTGGGGGTGGTTTTTCCTAAATGGTTTTCCACTCTCCCTCCACGCAAATGCGGGTTCACTTCCTTTAAATTCAACCTTACCCATTCCTAATCCATTAGCGTAATTAGTACTTAGGCGTATAACCCGAACGGGTAGTAAGACGCGGTGCTAAATATTATTTTTCTCTTCATTTAAAAAAGTTTGTTAGATAATGCCACCATGCTCATGACGGATATTCAGGAACTGTTGATATCAACAGGTGCAAAAAATTAATCTCTGTGTTTCTACTGGAGCAATATTTTATTTATTTTGGCAAAAAAAAAGTTTTGCAATAAAAACTGCAAATACACTGACCTTTTCTCACGTCTCCTCCCATCTCACCTTGAAAGACTACTGACCTAATAATATCATTTGTAGTAGTTCTCTGGGCAGCCTGAAGATCACTTCTTTAATTTGACAGGAACTTTCTGGAATCAAAATCAAAGAGAATTATTAATTAGAATGTTGGGATAAGTAAATACATACGTTTGAGTATATTTGATATATGATGGTAATCAAATGAGAAAAGTGAATTTTCAAAATATTATAAAAATGCCTTTTTATCCTGTATTATGTATAATAAATATAATGAAGACTTTTTGTACAACTAAAAAATTTTAATTCTCTTATAATATATAATATTTGTTGGGAGATACGTCAGAATATAGGACATTTACATAGAAATAAATGATTTATTTATGATTATCTCAGTATTCGAGTTAAAAACGAAAATAAAATTCATTATGTTATCTATAGAGAACATTGAAGTTTAAGTCCTGATTATTTGTTTGTGCTTGGTGGATTAGTAAATAATAATTATATATATAGTTACGCATGTATATATACACAAATTAGGGACTTGTATCTAAACGAACATTTAAATACAATTATATCATCATACATTATTTATTTACAATTCAATTTAATGAAGTTTAGCATCAAACAAAGTGTATTTGGGAGGCCACCTGGTAAATTCAAAATATTTAGTATCTTTCTCCGTGCTCATTACCCTTTTTGACCTTAGTCTGATTCAAACTTAAGTTTAAAAAAAATAAGGTTGGTCATTAATTATTATAACACCAGGTTGGTTAAGATAAATATTTAGATTTTTATTGGGGTGATCGCCCCAGAAAACAATTTAGTACAAAAAATATGATTTATGTCATACTAAAGTAATTGAAGTAGGCCCATACCACATTTGAGAATTTTTATCAGTTCAATTTTATAAATCCCGCTTCGGTGGTCGAATGGTCTAAGACGTCACTCTCGCAATAGACTGGGTTATCCGATGACAGGCTGATACATAGCTACTTGCTATATTTATCCTCACTCCTTGCTAACATGCTAGACACAAACTTACTTAGTCAATCTCATTGTCGAATGACCCATAAGAAATGAAAAAAAAAGGGCAATATCAATAAAAAGAAAATTGTTTCAAGGGTTGAGAATGAGGGAGAATTGAACCTCTGAAACCTCACTCACTACCCACTACGGTATTAAAATCAACATAAGATTATTTATATAAGTTTAACAGCGATTTTTATCTATCACACATCACTTTGAGTTAACTTGAAAAGGAAATTTATCTTTCTTTTCTCCTTTGATAAATTTTGTAAGTTTCATATCCATCCAGCTCTCATATCTCATTTCCCGAAGAGTTCTTGGAAATAGTCTTCTTATCTCCCCATACTTTTTTGTTTTTTAAAAAATGAAGGAAATATCGGGAACAAGAAAGATGATATATTTTAAACTAGATGAAAAACTTTATATCTAAAAAAAAAAAAAATCAATCTTGTGTATAGTATAAATGTGAATGTCAAATAATTTAATAATTTTACTTTCTCTTGACCCCTCACAGAGAAAGTATTCATAAAAAAAATCGAGCTCGAGATTTTGATAAAAGTTGACCCCCAGAAACAGAAAAAAAAGTATTTTTAAGCGATGCCGTCTGTCTGTATCTGCGCTTAGAACCGAAACCATTCTACCGATTGGGCCAAGACTTGCTATCTAAGATTTTTATAAGGTTCCCCCCCTTACAAAATGGAAATTCTCATTTTTCAATAAAAGTTACTTTAAGGGTAGACTATCTTATATAAGTGGAAATTTCCAATTTTGATCATATCTTCACAAATATTTGAGGTATGAACTAACATATACACTGTAAAGTTGTAGTACTAATAAAATACAATTCTCTTATTTGAAATATATTTTTATAAACGTTTATATTATTTCATTTAAAATCTTTGTTGTAGTGTTTTTGCAACAATGTATATTAAGTTATTTAGTTTCATAAAAGCTTATGAGCTTTTATTAAATGTCTATATTTTGAGATAAAAAAGAGAGTGTATGTGTGTGCACCATTTATTTTATAAATAGTTTCGGAATAGATGTGAGTAAACTAGAAATTTCTTTTTCAATCTGTACTAATATTTATTGTGCTTTCACCCACATCGGTGGTCACACAGTTTTAAGGCGTCACTATCACAATAGAGTGGGATGCCAGTGACTGGGTGGTAGAGGTTTGAATCCTGGTAGGGTGTACTGGGGGCTATTTTTTTACTAAATAATTACCCATTCTACCTTCCCACACAAATGAGGGCTTATTCCTCTCTCTTTAAGTTTTCCCTCTTCCTCTTTGCTCTATTAGTGTGAATATACAGACAGCTGAGGGTATTAGCACACCAAACAAGGAGGGTGGGTGGCTACTATACGAACCCAAACACAACTCTTTTGTAGACACAATCTGGGATATGACCAGGCTGCACCTAAGCCTCGAGCTTACAACTCCCTCCTCCCATATCGGTAATGGGAGCGCAGACCACAAGTTAAAGATAAAGCGGTAATTACTTGCGTTGCCGGGCGTTGTACGAGAGTCAAGGTGAATCAACGTTAACCTTCTCTTCCTAAACATAATCCCTGGCCACTTTGGAAGGGGAGGAGGCTACCATATTGCCTAGCCTCATATTCCCTTCCTCTTCTGTCCTCCTCTCCACCCCTCGACACCCCTCGACACCTTAATGCCGAGATCACGATCGACTTAACATTAACTTAACGTAACTTAACGTAAAGTTTTTTCTCATGTTTTTAAATGGAAGCGATCACGATGCAGTTAACTTAACGTTTACTTGTAGTTCACTTAACGTGATAGATGTCCTGGAAAGTCTTTAACGTTAAGTGAACGTTACTTGAAGGGTATCACGTGATCTAGCCAGCCAATCATTATGCGAGTGACGTCTACAGGGCTATTTAGTAATTAATTTGTTGGTTTTATGACCAAGGTTTACTCTTTAGTTTAAATTCTAGTGATCAAACATTGAAACAAAATAATTAAACTAGAATAGGAAAGCTAAATTTATCAAAAAAGTTTAGTAATATATATTTATTTAATCGATTGAAAACTGTAAACACTCACAGATGATCACTTTACAAATAGTATAAATCACAGACCAAAACACATAGATACTTGAGAATGTAGATGTTTGGTTCGAGTTGTTACGATAAGTTACGTTAATCGTGATCACTGTTTTCTTAAGTTAAGTTAAATTTAAGTGAACGTTACGTTAAGTTAAAGTTAAGTTGATCGTGATCCCGGTATAAGGCCCGTTGACACGATCTTAGTTGACTAATGAACGTCAACTAATCTGGCTGCGCGCGCACAACTTGCAGCTTGTAAACAGCTACTAATAAGCAAGTCCACTTGCAGTTGAAAAAGTTGGCCGCCTTCCAACTATACTGATGTAAGTGGACAATCCGAAATGTCAAAACACGATGTGAATGGTACATGCTTAAGTTTGTTGCGTGCTATGGCAAACCTGAGTGTCTTTGGAATTTTGGATGGAAATTTTATAAAAACGGGAATTCAAGATAGATTGCACAAGGGGGATTGTAAAATGGCTTATATTCCTGAATATGGCATCAAAGGAGTACAATCAAACTCATAGTTAAGGAATTTCAGAAGTACAACTTTATTAAGAACAAAAACAACTTAAACACCCAGCCTGTTTGGAAATAAATTGAAAAAACTAAAATAAAGTCCATTCTTTATATGGAATCGAGCCTTAGACCCCTTGATTTGATAGCATGGGTATTACCCACTGACGGTAATAATTGCTTTGCAGCTAGAAAGTGTTACTACTATTTTGCATTTAGCTGATTTGGAAGAGTAGGTCGAGATTCGACTTAGTTTGATTACAGCCAGATGAGCTATATTCACTATGGTTTTCCTATAATCTTTCCAGACTAATGCGTTTAAATTACCCTAATGTTTAAGTTATCTCCTTATACTTACTCCTTCAGACTAACTCATTTTTACCAAAGGCAATTAATATGCACTTTCTGAACACATACAATCACACGACTTTAAAAGTGGCTTAATATTTTAAAAATGACACGACATCCATTTCCCCGAGTGACAAACTACCAATGATACATTTTCGACTCTGCCGGGAATTTAGCATCCCTAGTTCAGAATTAAGTCATCAATAACCATTCCGTTAAGAACTACCAAGGAGTAACTTTGATTAGTAGATCTTGAAATGTTTTCTGGTGAGATGAAGATATTTTATATTATAATATTTAGCACTGCGTCTTACTACCCGTTTGGGTTATACGCTTAAGTACTAACTACGCTAATGGATTAGGAATTGGGAGGGTTGAATTTAGAGGAAGTGAACCCGCATTTGCGTGGAGGGAGAGTGGAAAACCATTTAGGGAAAACCACCCCCAGTTCACCCGACCGAGATTCGAACCTCGATCTTCCCGCCCTCGGCGGTCTAGCTCAACACGACTAACGCGTTAGCCAACTACGCCACCGAGGCGGGTTAGAGATGAAGATAGTTTCTGAACGTAACAAACTCATCCATACTTAATTACTTTGTATTTGAACACTCCAGAGCATTTCTTCGGGACACCCATTCCTCTTCCATAAACTAAATGTTTACGGTGATTTATTTTCCTTATAAATTCCCAATCTCCTTGCCGCATGGTTTATGGCGTTACTCTCGCAATAAACTATACTGCTGATGACGGGGAGATCGGGGTTTGAATCTTGGTCTGGTGTTCTGAGGGTGATTTTCCCCTAATTGGTTTTACACTCTTTATCCGCGCAAATTCAAGTACACTTCTAAATTCAACCTTACTCATCACCAACTCATTAAAGTAATTAGTACATAAGCGTATAACCAGAATGGGTAGTAAGACACGATGCTAAAAAAATTAATAAAAAATAAACCAGTGAACATCAATTCATTTTCAGCCCTTTTTTTTTTTTAAAGCGATACTTGTCAAAGGGAAAAATACGAGCCAACACAGCTTACATGTAAGCTAACACTACTGAGCTTGCGTTAGTCCACTTTGACCGCGTCAACAGACCTTTATAGAGATAATATCTCGGCGGATGCAGTACAGGAGCTTCGCCCCAACAAGACGAAAAGGAATTCCGTCGACGGTCGTGATTCTGTTTGCAGCGGCCACGACTGTTTGTTCAGAAGCCCGGCCTTGTTTGCCGGCGAGGATCAGCAAACACCCCCCTATCCCTTCTATATCCCATCACACCCCTCCAATGTCTTTGTCCGTCTCATCACCCTCGTCTGTACCACACCCTTTCAACATCGCCGTCCTTTTAACGCGTTTTAAGCTTTCATTTAGTAGTCTGTCTACACCAAGGGCTTCCCAAACTTAATTGAATTACGACCCACTTAAATTCAGAGGTTACCACTGAGATTTATAAGAAGATAGCATGATTTATGGTAAATAAAATGATTGGATTTCATTTGATGAAAATGTTGGATTTCGGTATAAAAGGTCTGTAAATATAATTTTTATTTTATCAACATTTCTAACACGCTTACTTAAATTCAAGGGATACAGTAATAAGCACAGAACGAATTATGGCTAAAATTTTTTCTTCTTTATATTTAACTAGTGCTTATGCCTTTGGTACTCAATAATCCATTAAATTGCTAGTTCATTTATTTTTTTTTTTACAAATTGTATTTTGTTGAGGAAGTAAATTTCCTGGGCTGAGGAAAATTGTATGGTATTGGAATAGTAAGAATAAAATATTGTGACAATCCAGTTGGATAATTTTTTGCTGCACGCTTAGATGACTAATACAAAGAACGATGAGGTTTGCCATTGAGAAATAATATATGGATTAATTAGCATTAAAAAAACTAGACCATGATTCACAATTAAAGGGCTGAGTAGTTATTTCTTGGAAATAATTGTGTTTTATTTCACGTCTATATGTACTATTATATGTATAATATATATATAAAATTATTATATATATATTATATATATAATATATATATTATTAAAAATTCTAATGTTACTGGTAAAAAGTTCGTGAAAACACGTTCACGCAAGTTTCGATGAAATTATTTGTAAGGAAAAATTCTTATAAACATATTTTACGAATATTATGATGTAGTTTAATAGTACAAAAACTTGACCAGAACTGTCAGGGTAGTCCAAATCTCGCGGTTAAGGTGGGCAGGACATGAAACGCGAATTAGAAGAAACTAGAACAGCGTTAAAGGTATTGACTGGTAAACCTAATGAGAAAAGACCATCGGGAAGAAACGCCGCAGATGGGAGGATAGCATTAGAATGGACATGAAAGAGAAAAAATGAGGTTGGACTGGATAGCTCTATCTCATGATAGGGATAGGTTGTAATGCGGTAGACTGGATATAAATATCTCACGGTAGGTTGTGATGAATAATTGGAACGGAGGTAGCTTACTAATATAGGGAAAGGTTGGAATGATGTTGCTTGAATTCAGAAAATGAATCTATATTTAATTCAAGCGAAGCCTGTTTCATTACTAGATAGGTTCATACAAAATTCTGGTTCTGTACTTGATTATTAATACACAAATTTGTGAACGACCTTTTTGAGAGATATGAACTCGTGAATGTCAGAGTATATTTCATTGCTTGGTTCGTCTACCTTGGATGAACTCTCAACCATAATTGTCATACTTTGATAATAAATGAATATGCCGACATTCACTTCATAAATACGTTATATTGAACAGATTAAACCAGTCTTACTAGTAGTTCTGTGAACAGTAGACTCGCTACTCTATGTTATCGTTATTTCAGTCTTACTAGTAGTTCTGTGAACAATATATCTCGCTACCTCTATGTTATCGTTATTACAGTCTTACTAGTAGTTCTGTGAACAATATATCTCGCTACCTCTATGTTATCGTTATTACAGTATTACTAGTAGTTCTGTGAACAATATATCTCGCTACCTCTATGTTATCGTTATAAGTTTACTATAGTTCTTGGAAATATATTCGTACCTCTATGTTATCGTTATTGACAGTCTGACTTAGTTCTGTGAACAATATAATCGCTACTCAATGTATATCGTTATTACAGTCTTACTATATTCTGTGAACAATATCTCGCTACCTCTATGTTATCGTTATTACAGTCTTACTAGTAGTTCTGTGAACAGTAGACCTCGCTCTCCCCGTGTTATTATCATGATAAAATATTAATATTTCTCTTTTGATTTCAAGTTGAACTATCTTTTTTAGTTTCTTCTTGTATTTGAAGTTGATCATTTTCCTTTATGATCAATTAAGACAAATAACAAAGTAATACTATATTCAATATTACATTATTAATAGAGAATAAACCCGCCTCAGTGGCGTAGTTGACTAACGCGCCAGTCGTGTTGAGTCAGACCACCGAGGACGGGGAGATCGAGGTTCGAATCTCGGACGGGTGAACTGGGGGTGGTTTTTCCTAAATGGTTTTCCACTCTCCCTCCACGCAAATGCGGGTTCACTTCCCCTATATTCAACCTTTCCAATTCCTAATCCATTAGTGTAATTAGTACTTAAGCGTATAACCCGAACGGGTAGTAAGACGCGGTGCTAAAAAAAATAATAGAGAATAAGCTTTATTCACACGGTTTAAAATGTCAACAATAAATGTCAAAATAAAATTAATTTTGAACGGCCGTTCTACACGTTCTTTTTATCTTATTTCAAGTTTACGTTTTATCTACCCTTGTCACGTTCCTTTTGAAAATGTGTCCTTCATTATCCTTCTCTTGTATTTTTGCAAATTATCAATCTGCCTTTTGTTACTTGTTATAGTTCTCATCTTTATTATTGCCAATTTACTCCAGAGATTCTATCCATGTGCTAACAACCCCCTGTGTCACTCTACCTTTAATAATATATTTCTTTGACTGGAAGGGTTGTCTTAGCGATGTATATTTAGTCTGACGTAACATATTAACCCTGGGGAGACCAGTTTTTTTTTGATGTAATCCCGGCCACTTGTTCTGGGAGTGGTTTTCTGCGATGTGATCTTTAATTCAGTTTCTCCCGCATTTCTTCTGCGTGTTTAAACTGGTGCGTTAGACGTGTCATGGCCAGTCTATAGTCAGTGGCACACGCTTGTCGGACGCGCATTCGTAAAGCGCATTCTCAAGATGTGCTGCGTTTTCGGCTTAATCAAAGATTGTATACAATAAAATGTTGGTAAACGTAATTTCAACCAATACAACTCTCTCATAAAATTCATATTAGATTTTAAAACATGATTTAAATAAAATAAAATGAATATATTAAGAAGTTATTAAATTATTCATATAATTAAATAATTTACAATACAATACTTTTACTACATATTTTTGATAAGTTAATCTTATATGTTTACCATATTATCTTAGAGTTGGATTTTATATTGGGGATTTAGAGCTAAAATAAAAATTTGGTTTCAAGATTCGAATTCGAGAAAAAGTTTAAAAAAATAATTATCGATTTCAGAAATTCTATTTTTAAACACTGTTATTTTTTTTCTACAACCGCATCTTCAGGTTAAACGCTTATGTACTAATTACTCTAATGGTTTTAAAGATTAAAAATGTTATATTTACAGGAAATGTTCTCACATTTGCGTCAAGGAAGAGTGGAAAAACTACCCTCAGTAACCTGACCGAGATTCGAACCTTGAACTCCTTGTGATTGGCAATCTAGTCTTCTATAAGATTAGCATGTCAGACCATGCGGACAACGAAGCGGGCTTACTGTTAATTAAATAAAACGGAATCTAATCTATAATGTCTGAATTATCTTACATCTGAAAAGTAATCTTATCTGGCTCTCATGTATTTACACGCCAATACATGCGATTCATCTGTCACGACAGAAGATGTCATCTTTTAAAGTTTCACATTTTCATCTTAAGCAAATGAGGAAACCCTTCTTCTAAATTTTGCCTTCTTCCTCCCATTCGTTTCAGTGTTATCGATCTATTAGAACACTTTGACCATTGACCTACTTTAAGATCCCCCGGATGCTTACATTTCTTACGGACATAGTTCGGACATTCGATAAACATACAGGATAGCTAAAAGAGACGTCCATCCTTTTGTTTCAAGATGGCGGATACACAATACTCTAATTTTGAGTATTTTTATCAGATTATTCTTATCGAATTTTCTTTAGACCAACATTATTGCTATTATTAAATTTATTTTGGAGGAAAATTCGTTTGAGAATAGTTTTGTGATTACTGATTTTTAATATTTTTTTGTCACAAATCATAATGAACAATATGATAAAGTATATATGATTTTAAAACGCATTCACTGGTCACAATCTCAATGTTTTTAAAAGTAGACAACAGAAAGCCTCACAAAAATGCGACGTCCGGTTTGAGTTGTATTACCTACCTAATTTAGGTACTATCCGTGGGATGAGACGGGCTCTTAAGATGCAACACGAATCTTCAAAACTGGGCCTACATGATAATGTATCATCATCATCTTTTATGTCTGAGCGCATTGCTCTCTTTGAGAAATATCGAAAAAGGAAAAGGTTTACGACTTTTTTTTTTACAGTTCTATTGTATTTACAACCTTCTGCTTAAAAGGGCTCCTCTCTCTTGTGTAAAATGGAAATAGAAATTCGATATCTGTTTCTGAAGTTAAAGTGTCGTCTTACAAAGACTTAATAGGAGCGCTAGGAGCAAGTTTAATCGAACGAAGTCTGTGTTTAAATATGAACATGGAGGTTGACAGGTCTTTGTAGACGGTTGAAGATTCATTTCTCACATCCGTAGAGATTTTCCATCCTCCCTCCACAAGTATGTCGGTGAAACCTTTACTAACAAATACTCATAGCAGCCTTACACACATCGGTGAGCTCGCGGACCAAGCGTCAGGTTTATCTTGTCTGTTTTCTTGTGACGGGGAAGTCAGGTGTTCAAATCTCAGATGGACCTACTGAGGGTTTTTATTGAATGTTTGCGAAGCTTTGTAATGACGAAGTAAAAGGACAAGCAATAACATATGATAGTTACTCTAATGGGATAGGTATGAGGAATTAATCATTTTGGAGATAATCTACCCGCATTTGCGTGGAAGGAGAGTGGAAAACCATCTAGGAGAAAATACCCTCAGTAGATTCGACTGAAATTTGAGCCCCGATATTCCCGTCATCAGCAGGCCGGAATTTTTGGTAGAGCCTTGAGAAGAGTTTCAGACGTTATATAAAAAGTTTTAAATATTGGTTTAAATAAAATGTGCGTGAAAATTATCAGCGGGCTTCTAACGAGCTTAAAATTTAAAAAAAGCGATGATATACGAGAAAATTTGTACCCTTGAGACTAAAGCAAAAGATCTAACCTTCCTCTATCACATAAACTCATGATCACAACAAACAATTTTTTAAGATAATATGGGATTGTTTTATAGGGTTTTATCTGAGTTAACACACATTAAAAACACTTTAAACTTAAAAAGTATACTTTTTTAATTAGTTAGAACCTTCGTCTAAATGTTGGTGAAAACAATTATAAAAATATTAAGCCCCTTAGTAAAAATCCGGGATTTTTAAACATCTGCAACGCATCTACAATATTTACATAATTATTGTTCAAATTTATATGTAAATATTAGAAATGGAACCCTCGCACCATCGACTCCTCGACTCCTATGGTATTCGAGAGATTCGAGATTTGAGATTCGAGAAATGTATCTAGAATAAAATTATGAAGGCCTTGACTTGATATAACAGTTTTAAGCAATTTTTAGAAGGAATTATAAAGATATGTTTGGTTGGGATGGTAACAAAATCACACTCACTTCGGTGGTCACATGGCATAAGGCGTCACTCTCGCAATAGACTAGACTGCTGATGACGGGAGATGGGAGTTCGATCCCGATCGGATGTACTGAGGTTTTTTCCCCTAAATGATTTTCCACTCTGCCTTCACGTACATTCTGGTACACTTCCTTAAATTTAACCTTTCCTCATCCCTAACTTATTAGAGTAATTAGTACATATGCGTACAACCTGAATGGGTAGTAAGATGCGGTGCTAAAAAAATTAACATAAAAGGACAAAATTTGTATTAATATGATATTAGTTTATTAAAAGGTATTATCTTTGTTGTTTAGTACGTAATATACATGATAAACAAAATGGCGCCAATGGCACCAAACTTTAAACAATATTTTTAAAAATATCAATTTTAATTATTTTCACTTTAACCCAAATCGTACATTTTTAAAGATTCGAGGATTCAAATTTGGATACTAGATTTGGGAGAAAATTTAAGTTTAAGATTCAATAAATACAGGATTCGTCCCATCTATTGTATGAATGGAATCCTCTTACACAATAACGCATCAATTCAAAACATATTTACGTAAACTATTTAATATTTAATTTTTTACCCAGGTGCTTCAAACTTACTCAATTAATTATATTATTTACTGATTTAATTGGACTATTATTATAATTTATTTCACAGGTTGTGAACGTTAAAATATATTATCCTGACTTAACTGCTTTAGAAGAACAAATTACAGAAAATCACAGATTCTGCCTTAAAATGATTCCAGCATGACCTTGAGAACAGTACGACTTCTGAATAGCTTGGTGGTAAGAGTATTGGCATACTAAGCCAAAGTTCCTGGGTTCGATTCTCATGTGCAGGTGCTACTTTTCAACTTAAAGTACACATAAAACAAATTAATTTTATTTTCGTTAAGATTTATTAAAACTCACTAAATTTTGTCCTTTTCAAACTTATTTTATCTACCTTACAGTTTTAAAACCAAATGTGGTAGTCTATGAACTTTTTTTTACTGGAAATTTAACTTTTATTTTTCTCTTTCACTTCTTTCTTTTTCTTATTGTTATATATTTTTTACCACATTTTTACTTAATATACTTCCACTTAATGGATATATTCTTTTTTTACGTTGTAAAATTTCAACCATTGAACTTTTTTTCTTTAACTTTTATTCTGTTAGTTCTAGACCACTTATTTTGTCAAATTTGTCGCATTAAATAACTTCGGAAAAAAAAAAAAGAAAAAGCGAGTTTAGAGAGATTTAAAACGAGCGTCAAATTCTCTCCTTTCTAAAACTATCGCAATTCTTTTCTGTCCAGGCCCAGCCACAGCGCAGAGAAACGAAGGATATATTTTATTTTCTCCTCTTTCCTAAGGCTACGTTCTTTGAAAGTATACAAATGGCTGCCCAATGGTTATAGCCCTTTCCATCAAGGAAGGCGTCTCACCAAAGGATTTTATCCAAATCTTGTTGCAATTAAGGGCATGAAATATTTGCGCAATTATTTCGAATGGAAAGAACGTGCTAAAATTAAATTCTCTTTAATGCAATGGAAGGGATGGATCATACAGTCCTATTTTAATAGGAAGGGCCTTTTAGAAAATACAAAAAATATTTTTTGCGCTCAAAATTGATATCTATCAAAATGATAGCTACAGATCATATGACTTGACGTATGAATACAGCTAACATATAATATTCTTTCTATGAACATCAGACTATAGTTGACCTGGCGGTCT
Source organism: Timema podura (assembly GCA_033556935.1). Classification (NCBI taxonomy): domain Eukaryota; kingdom Metazoa; phylum Arthropoda; class Insecta; order Phasmatodea; family Timematidae; genus Timema; species Timema podura. The sequence continues at coordinate 76,709,673 of JAVRXN010000011.1, forward strand.
AGGGGTAAGGTGGCAGACTTCTGTGTTGGGGATCCGGGTTCAATCCTCGGTCCTAGCACAGATTTATCTGATTGCCAACCCTTCCTTCACCTCTGACAAGACGTGTATTGATCACAACTTGTGAATGTGTGGAATGCCAGGCCTCCACCGTGGTTCGGATCCCACGTTAAACTGTAGGTCCTCCATTTCATCTCACAATCACTCTACCATTACACATTAGCGTAAGTGCGTATATTATTATTATTATGCACCGCGTCTTACTACCCGTTCGGGTTATACGCACTTACGCTAATGTGTAATGGTAGGGTGATTGTGAGATGAAATGGAGGACCTACAGTTTAACGTGGAATCCGAACCACGGTGGAGGCCTGGCATTCCTCACATTCACAAGTTGTGATTAATACACGTCTTGTCAGAGGTGAAGGAAGAGTTTGGTAATCAGATAAATCTGTGCTGGGACCGAGGATTGAACCCCGGTCGCCAGCTCAGAAGTCCGACACCTTACCCCTAGACCACCAGGTCACCAAGTGCGTATAACCCGAACGGTTAGTAAGAAGCGTTGATGATAATAATAATATTAATCAGACTATAGTAAGTATTTTTATATAATTATATTCGCAGTAGGTTAATCTTGAATAAAATAAAACGTAGTAATCAATTATTGACATTAATTACCCTGATATTTTTTCTTTTACTATAAAACAAGTTAAATGACGAGTGCTACGTTATAGTTATGTGTAAGCTTGTTATTAATATATTAAGTAATTGAGTCATATCTGCTATTAAATAGTCCGAGATTTTCGTAAATGGTCTGGAGTAGCTTTTTCCTCTCTTACTACCTATTCGGTATACTCGCTAAAGGGGTAGGCATAGAGAAGGTTTAATTTAAAATAAATGTACCAAGATTTACGTGGGGAGAGAGAGTGAAATACCATTTAGAAAAAAAAACATTCCAATTACACTCAGATGGAATTCAAACCCCAACCTTATTTAAACCGCGTAGACCGTGTGCCCACCGGTGTAGGACCTATCAATTTTATATTGGGTGCGTAGTCCAGGAGTAATAAGTATTGTTTGAGAGTTATTATTGTTACACATTTACGGAACTCTTAATTTTACAAGGTATATCATAATTATGCTTTTCTAAATTTTTAGGCTTGTATTTTCTTTATTATGTGGAACAGTTTCCATACATTAGACTGAAATTAATTTTAAAGCAATCTTAATTTAAAAATTAAATTCTATTTGTGAGAGCCAGTTTCAACCTATCCCCCCCTGTCTTACAGAAAGTATTTGAAGAATACATTTTTGTATTCTTCTTCAATGATTATGATAGTAACTTATTGAAATCTAATAAAATTAACAACAAAGTTACAGTACTAATTATGTTTACAATTACTTCAAGAAAGATTTCATGTTCCTTTAGGAATAGCCACTTCAGTTTAACACCCCTTTCTACAAAAATAATCCTAAGGGCTAAGAACCTCGGATAAAATGAAGTGGGGTTTTGCAAATCCAAAAAAACTTCTTGGGCATATTAGTTGAAAATACGCTTTTGTGGAAAAGAAAACGATCATTGGAAAATGATTATCGTTGCTATCTGCAAATACAGTGCAACATTAAAATACACATATCGTTCCAGACACCATTTTTTCCATTAGTGGGACTTTCTACCTTTTATAAAATCCTTTGTTAGATTTCGTTCAAGTGATGTGAAGTCGGTACAAAATAGAAATAAAGTAAAAAAAAGACTTTGTGACTCAACGTAGCGAATTATTATATTTTGTAGACGACGCTTTGAAAAAGAGTTTATAAATAACAGTAGCAATTTTTTTTATATTTGAATTAACTCTCTAAGTATGTTCACAGGACCAAATTTTTATTTTATGTTTAGTAAAAAATAGACGTGGGCTTATACAAATTGAACTATACAGCCAGAAGCGGTAGTTCATACAACGCGAAGAAACTATTTTAATTAATTGTGTGGGTTTACTAAAATAGTATAATCAGCAGAAACTTTTTTTCTAAAGAAAATCGTGGATATGATAGGTTTCACTAACAAAAAACAAGGCATTACTTTTTAGATTTATTATTTCATCTTCTAAAAATGTAATATCTAAACAAAACTATCAAAGACAAGTTTTTAAATTTGTGAATTTGGTTGATTTCTATTAAAGTGCGATATAAATGTTTAAAAAATAATTAAAAAGATAATTGAAAAGCTGTTGAAACTTAAAATTGTAAACCAGGATTTGGAGTACATGAATAATACAAGTACCTGGGAAGTCTGCTGACAAAGGATGTCTACTGCACACAAAGAAACTAGGTCGAGGATCCCCATGGCCAAGGAAGCTTTCAACAAGAAGAGGTTACTGCTGACCAGCAAGTTGAGTTTGTAACTGAGGAAGAAACTGATGAAATGTTTCATTTGAAGCATCGCACTGTATGGAGCAGAAACTTGGGCTTAGGAAGATGGAAAAAAATACTTGAAGAGCTTTGAAATGTGGTGTTGGAGAAGACTTGAGAAGATCAGTTGGACAGACAGGGTGACAAACGAAGAAGTCCCAAGAAAAGTGGGTAGTAAGAGAACAGTTTTGGATGTGATTCTTCGGTATAAAGCAAACTGGATAGGACACATGCTTAGGAGAAACTGTCGTTTGCACGAAGTTAAAGAAAGAAAGACTGGGGGAAAGAAGAGCTTAGGAAGGAGGAGGATTCAAATATTAGAGGACGTGAAACAAATAATAAAATTCTGGACGCTGAATGAGGAGGAAAAGGACATGGCACATTGGTGGTCTAAGTTCACTGACAAACAGAATGGACCTGTCGTAAGACAGAACACCGAATAATACTCTTATTATCAGCGATTACAAGCCTTGGCAACCATAAACTGACCTCATAAGACTCCTCCATATTGTTCTATCTTAGGCCACTTCATTCAATCTTCTTCCACCTTTAGTTCCTTCGGATAATCGGTGACGTCATATTTTCACCTGGTTCTGGGTAGCCCAAGGGGTCTGTGTGATTCAGGAATGCCTTCGGGCACTATCCTCGGGCCTCTTTCTGGTTTCATCCTGGATAAATGGCCCGCCCACCTAATTCTATTCGCTCGCATCTTCTGCACTACATCTGGCTGTTTCTTCATTTCATTTATTCCTCTATTTTTCCTTCTTCTGTACCCCTCTTCTTCTCTCACTGGACCCCATATTTTTCTTATAATCTTCCGTTCGAATGTCCTTAGTCTCTTTATTTCTATCTTCGTTGTACTTCATGTTTCTGATCCGTATAGTAATATCGGGCATATAATAGCATTGTACTTTCTTACCTTGGGTCTTGTAGAGATGCTCCTCGTTTTGAACAGGCACTTGAGACTGTAATAAATCCGCGAGTCCACCATTATTCGTTATTGAAACTCTTACTTTATGTTGTTTTCCCTCATTGAACTATGTACCCAGATATTTGAACGTCTTCACTTTTTTAAATTCATTTCTCCTACTTTCACTGTTCCTTCGTTCCTTCATCTTCTTGACAGGGTCATCATTTCCGTCTTACCCTAGTTGATGTGCAGACCAACCTTCCTTGAATTCTTCTCCAGCTCCTGTACCACTTCTTCCATTTTTCTATAGTTTTCTGCCGTGATCGCAATGCCGTTTGCAAAGGCAATACATATATGATTCCCGTTCATCCTTACTTCATTCCGTTACTTCTTTTCCATTTTTCACGTGACCTTCTTTAATATGAGGCTGAAGAGTATCGGTGATATCGCATCTCCCTGCCTTACTCCAGTATTTATATTATTATTATTATTATTATTATTATTATTATTATTATTATTATTATTATTATTATTATTAGCATCGCGTCTTACTACCCGTTCGGGTTATACGCAATTACGCTAATGTGCATTGGTAGGGTGATTGTGAGATGAAATGGAGGACCTACAATTTAACGTGGAATCCGAACCACGGTGGAGGCCTGGCATTCCTCACATTCACAAGTTGTAGTTTTTATATTACATTCATTTGAGACCACTTCCTTAATATAAAGAGGATGGGTTTTCTTAAATGGTTTTCCACTCTCCTTCCACGCAAATGCGAGTAGATTACCTTTAAAATGTTTCCTCCCGTATCCATACCCTGTAGTTTTTATATTACATTCATTTGAGACCACTTCCTTAATATACAGAGGATGGGTTTTCTTAAATGGTTTTCCACTCTCCTTCCACGCAAATGCGAGTAGATTACCTTTAAAATGTTTCCTCCCGTATCCATACCCCGTTAGGGTAATTATCATATATGCGCGTAATCTGAAACGGTGATGATGATGATAATAGTAATAATAAATGAATTTCTCCCACCCGAGACCTTAAAGTATAATCTTGAAACTGAATGAAAGGGAATAATTTACTAATACAGTCCAGTCAATCCTTACTCTCCTCAGCAATAGACCAAGAGCTTCCCGCAGGACCTTCTGAATATGGCTAGTAAAATATGACAAGAATCGTCCCAAGTATATTCCGTCACAGAATATACACCATTAAGGGTTTAATCTCCCTACGCCTACACCGTGTGCTAACCTACATGTCACACAGACCAATGTAAAAGTAATTAAAAAGGTCCCCAACTTCAACCTTACAAAGCGAGTTTTCACATGTTACTTTTATCTCTGTGTAGGAGTTGGTCACCATTGTATTCCATGTCAAAGCACCGGGATTAATATATATGATCCTCATTACTTCATCTTGACCTCTTGGACAGAGAAGTATTGTGATCTTCTAACAAAATAAAAAAAATTGAACACTATATTTTGATGAATGTCGATGTTTCATGACCCCCTAAAACCGAAAAAGTGGTTTTCGCGTTGCCGTATTTCTGTTTGTGTGTATTTAGCTCCTAGAGCCTAAACTATTAAACTGATTGAGCTGAAATTTGCTATTTAGGGTTTTTATAAGGTTCCCTCAGGATTTTTTGGAATTGGGTATATAACCTAAGTTTAATAAAGAGGGGAAAACTATCAAAATCAGCTCTAATGATTTTGATTAAATTTTATTTCTAGGCATAGTTTAACGTTACAAATAAAATTGTAACACTCTTTTTCTCACGAGATACGATAAGAATTGTAGAATCAATACAAATAAAAATCTTTTATCTGAAATATATTTGTATGAAACCAATAATAGTTTTTGAGCCATAAGCCATTATATAATCTAGCTCTTTGAAAAGAGAATTTATATTATTATGCTCTTTTGTTGACAGAAATGTTCCTCTTTTATCACTGTTTCTGTAATGGTGTGTATAATTTCCTTTATGCTATTTGGTGGAGAGTTTCTTCAAAAATGTATATTATTTCGTTTCACAAATCTTTCTAGTTTTTTTTGTTGTTAAATGTCTCTATCTCTTTTAAGACCAAAGAAAGTGTATGTGTGGTGCACTATATCGTTTATTTTATTACATTACATTTGTTTTCCTTCATATGCTCAGGCACGCACAGACAAAGTCGCAGCCAACGCGAAAGAAACAAAACGACGAGAAGCTCGAAGGAAAGTTTTGAAATGTAAAGGTCTTCGGGGGAACCCCGTGACATTTGACTTATAGGCAGGGGTGGACTGGGGGACACCGGCAGATATCCCGGCGGGGTGATTTTATGTGGGCTGCCGCGACAACGTTAAACTAAAATAAAACTACACATACATTTATAAACGAATGACATTTTTTTAAATTTAGTTAAAAAAATTTCCAGTGGGTAGTTTTGAGGGTAGCCAGAATACATCATTCGTGAATATATACGATGGTATTTAATGTAAAATGGCCCAACACCCTCGCTCAGTCGGTAGGGTGTCTATCTACTGAGCTAAGGGACCAGGGTTCGATTCTAGGCCTTGCCGGAATATTTTTCATTGGTGAAATATGGGTTTACGTTTTCATAGTAATGAATTAACGGCCGGGGGTTTGATGTTGTGCCTGTTCTAGATTTAAATGAGTTTATAAGTCACGTGCTGATATAATCAGTCGTTTCAGAAAGTGCACGTTAATTACATCAAATAATTAAAAATGAAAATAATGTAAAACCGTCCCAATTTTTGTTTATTATTGTTGGTTATAAGCATTCTCTTAAGCCAAACGTTTAAGCAATTTTTTTTATTGAATACTGTCTGTTAGTAGCTTTGCAATCCACACAATTATTTATAGGAGGATCATTTTACAAACTTAAATATTTCAAGAATATACTCCCAGCTACTATCTAACACAGCACTGTTCAAACGGTGTGGTAAGAGTTTGGGGAAGGTTCGAAAAGAAGCGAGTAAAATAAATAAGTATTACAAATAAATACTAAATTCATGCTCCATATTATTTAAAAAAAAATTCAATAACTATTGAAATTTTTATGAAAAATTTTAATATTCGTAATTTTAATGGAAAATATCGTCTTCAAAAACAATGGTGTGCCTTGACAATTTTAACGCATTGTTCGGTGTGCCGTGATCTTAAAAGGTTGAAACTCACTGGATTAACAACCTAGAAGCATTTTTGACCATATCAGTATAAAGAAGATATTATTGTATTAAGTGGGCTTAATTACAACATAATCATTAATACTCTAGTTGAACTAGCCTCGAGATTAAATTAACTAAGATATAAATACTTGCACACACTTTCAGCTTACATTGAAACATAACTTCAGTGATTTAATAAATTTATGTTGGAGGTTTTTATGATTGTTGAATATCTTTCAAGAGTGTCCTGGAATTTAATGACAACTTTTTCTCTTCGTTTAAAAAGTTTCTCATCTTATGCTCATGAAAGATATTCAACACTTACTGTTGATACCACCATGTGAAGAAAATTAAACTCTATATTTCGTCACTTGAGAATGCAAGTGTTCTATCTCCAAAATTGTTAGATTTGAGATATTTGGTGTTTACGTCTATTTAGAATGCACATAATTTACCCGTGTTGAAAGTGAAACTAACATATAATGATTTAAGAGGATACAAACTCGAGTTGTCATCTAGTAACATTGGTTTTATACACAAGGTCACACTTCAATGCTCTTTTACACAAAAGTGGAAAATTGGACAAAGAAAAGTTGCATTCTCGGGTGACGATTTCTACTGGAGCAATATTTTATGTATTTTAGCTATTAACATATTTTTCTATAAAAACTGCAAAATCACTGACCTTTTCTTCAGTTTCCTACATTATTGCCTTAATAATTAATATTCAATTGGTCGAGCATGATTTTATCATTAGTATCAATGGGCACGCAGTTAAAGACGTCAGTCCCTCTTTATTTGAGTTGACAGATATTGTGAGGTCAGGGTCCATTCTGAGTACAATGACCCCCCCTTAATGGTTCTCTATGGGATGGGTGACCTGGTGGTCTAGGGGTAAGGTGTCAGACTTCTGTGCTGGGGGTCCGGGGCTCAATCCTCGGTTCCGGCACAGATTTAACTGATTGCCAAACCCTTCCTTCACCTCTGACAAGATGTGTATTAATCACAACTTGTGAATGTGAGGAATGCCAGGCCTCCACCGTGGTTCGGATCCCACGTTAAACTGTAGGTCCTCCATTTCATCTCACAATCACCCTACCATTACACATTAGCGTAAGTGCGTATAACCCGAACGGGTAGTAAGACGTGGTGCTAATAATAATAATAATAATAAATAATAATAATAATAATAATAATAATAAATAATAATAATAATCTATGGGATGTACCAGGTTGTTATTTCCTAAATAGTTCCCCAATCACTATCCACACAAATGTAGGTAGATTTTCTCCAAAACTCTATATCTTTATAAGTTATAACTTATTGTGAAAGCATGTGAATATTTTGGATGTGAAGTAGGAGAAGGAACATGGAAAAGAGGTAGTTGTTTGATTGAATCCTATGTCCTAAGCTCAGACATTGTGAAATAGATTAGTTGAAAATAGATCTTCTGTGGTGGGTTAAAAGTAAACAAAGTAGTCCCCTTGCTATCAATCCACGTCAATATCTATTGTATTCCTGGCTCACACAGAAGTATTTGAGAATAAAATCCACCCTTGAAACTTTTTTCCTTGCTCACAAAGAAAATATTTTGAAACACTTTAGAAAAATCCCTTCCTTACCATTTATATAAACTTTTGCAATTACAAATACAGTTCGTCGTACATTTATTGGAAAATGAATCAAATACAGCCAAGTTCGATTAAATAAATATTATGTGTTTGTGATTATCAGATATGATTTTTTTTATAATTTAACTAAAATTTGTTAGAAATACACTGAAATGGAATTTAATTAGTAAAAAAAATTATTCTATACACATGGTATGCTGAAATATGGCTACCCTAAAAATTAAAGTGAAATATTATATCAACATGTCTCTTGTATGCCTTATAAAGTTTTATAGTAGAGATAATTGGTTCAAAAGCAGTTTATTTTCAGTGAAGTTTCATGTGTAATGTATCAGTTTTAAGGTGTTTTTTTTGCCGTATGTCATACATTAACGGGAGGGACATGACATATGAGTATAATTTTCGCCGCTTTGGTGACACAAAGCCCTGTCCAAGGTACACCTATGGAGGTTGTATAACTACACTAGGGTCCTATCCTATAATCTGCACCATAGTGGAACCAGACAAGGTAAGCTTGTTATTTTACAGGGTAAACCAAATTTACGTTCCAATTTTCATAAGAAGGGCCTTTTAGAAAATACAAACATGTGTTTTTTTTTGTGGCCAGAATTGATAACATTTTACTTTATTATCAGTCTTATTTTAAAGGAAGATTACAGTTGCATATAAGATAGCTTGACGTATGAATACGTGAAAGTAGATCTAGTAACTTTATAACTGTCATATAAGGTTCTTCCTATTAACATTGAGCTTTACACACTCCTTGCATACGCACATATATCAATGAATAGGGAACCTGCCATAGCAACATATGAACAAATTAAATTATTCTCGATCATTCCGTGTAATTATAATTTTCGATGGCCCAAGGTGGGCTTTTTCCTGTTCAACTACGTCACCATGGATATGAATATTTATTATATATATATATATAAATTTGACAGGATGAGAAATGAGAGAGTAAGAGGAATAGTAAAGGAAGATGACAGGATGAGAAATGAGAGAGTAAGAGGAATAGTAAAGGAAGATGACAGGATGAGAAATGAAAGAGTAAGAGGAATAGTAAAGGAAGATGACAGGATGAGAAATGAGAGAGTAAGAGGAATAGTAAAGGAAGATGACAGGATGAGAAATGAGAGAGTAAGAGGAATAGTAAAGGAAGATGACAGGATGAGAAATGAGAGAGTAAGAGGAATAGTAAAGGAAGATGACAGGATGAGAAATGAGAGAGTAAGAGGAATAGTAAAGGAAGATGACAGGATGAGAAACGAGAGAGTAAGAGGAATAGTAAAGGAAGATGACAGGATGAGAAATGAAAGAGTAAGAGGAATATTAAAGGAAGAGCCAGTCCAGGACAGGATAGAAAGGCACGAATAAGGCGGTATGGACATGTGAGAAGAATGGAGAGGAAATGAAAGAGTAAGAGGAATAGTAGAGGAAGAGCCAGTCCAGGAGAGGATAGAGAAGGCACGAATAAGGCGGTATGGACATGTGAGAAGAATGGAGAGAGAAAGGATGTGTAGGAGGATGTTGGATAAGGAGGCCGAGAGGAAGACCAAGGGACAAATGGCTGAAGGGAGTAAGGAAGAGTGTGGAGGAAAGAGGAGAAGACTGGACCAAGGTGGAGGGAGAGAGGTAATTAGAGGAAAGTAGGTGGTGGAGGCGCTTATGTTCAAAACAAATCCAGCTGGCGGCTGGAAGCTGTCCACGATGATGATGATATAAAATGAATGTCGACTCTTCCTATGAAAGTTGGACTGTATTTTTGGAACAAGGTCAAGTTGACTTGAGTGGAGTTATCCTGTCAATATTGTACTCTTTTGAAACTGTGAATAATTTCTTCATCAAGATTATGTCGAATCTTTAAGTATTATATGACACATAGCCTGATAAAAAAAATCTGTTTTTCTTTGGGGTGTTATTTCGTAGCCCTTAAATAAATAATAGTTTAATATTGGGTAATTTTCTAAAATTGACATAAGGATTTTGTTTGAAATGGATGTATAAGAAATCCTTACACGAAGATCATTTGTAGTTAAGTTAGATTACTGATTACTTGGTTTCACAAACTATAGTAGGTAATTTGGTAATTTGAAAAAAAAGAAGCTATTGAGTCATTTCGTGCGGACCACTTACTTATCACAAAACCATGGACACAGTTTGAGAACCACTGTTTTATTCCACAAGAGAGTGAGTCCTTTCTCCTTTGCTGAACAAAGATGTTTATAAACTAATCTATTACGAGCTGTCTCCTGTAACATCGAGTTACGAGGAGGTGTGTGTGTTACTCTAAGTAAATATGAGGAGGGGGTGAGGGGTGGGGGTATTTGACGTGGCGTAACGAACGTTAGTTAAGAAGCACAGGTCATGGAAGGGGGGGGGATGCGAAGACAAGTTAAAACCCTGTAGTTGTTCAAAGGACTACTTAAAAGCGAGTTGAAATTTCTTCAAGAACCTCGGATCCACATGGGACCTCCTGACGTAAGAAACAAACCACACAACTACCTCCTTTTCCATCCTCATTACATGACCATACCATCTCAGTCTTGCTTCTTTATATCTCATGTACTTCAACATCCTCATTACATGTCCATACCATCTCAGTCTTGCTTCCTCTACTATCTCATGTACTTAACATCTCATTACATGTCATACCACTCATCTTGCTTCTCTATTATCTCAGTACTCACATCTCATACATGTCATACATCTCAGTCTTGTTTCCTCTACTATCTCATGTACTCCAACATCCTCATACATGACCATACCATCTCAGTCTTGCTTTCCTCTACTATCTCATGTATTCCAACATCCTCATTACATGCCATACCATCTCATGTCTTGCTTCCTCTACTATCTCATGTACTCAACATCCTCATTACATGACCATACCATCTCAGTCTTGCTTCCTCTACTATCTCATGTATCCTAACATCCTCATTACATGACCATACCAGCTCACTCTTGCTTCCTCTACTATCTCATGTACTCTAACATCCTCATTACATGTTCATACCATCTCACCTTGCTTCCTCTACTATCTCATGTACTCCAACATCCTCATTACATGCCATACCATCTCAGTCTGTTCCTCTACTATCTCATGTATTCCAACATTCTCATTACATGACCATACCATCTCAGTCTTGCTTCCTCTACTATCTCATGTACTCCAACATCCTCATTACATGTCCATACCATCTCACTCTTGCTTCCTCTACTATCTCCATGTATCTCCAAACATCCTCATTACATGTCCATACCATCTCAGTCTTGCATCCTCTACTATCTCATGTACTCCAACATTCTCATTACATGACCATACCATCTCATCTTGTTTCCTCTACTATCTCATGTACTCCAACATCCTCATTACATGCTCATACCATCTCAGTCTTGCATCCTCTACTATCTCATTGTACTTCCTGTACCACTAAAATATTCTTTTCACAATAAATAAACTAGTAATTAACTAGTACTACCTACTTCGGTGGCCACATGGTCTAAGGCCTCACTTTCACAATGGACTAGACCACCACTGATAGAGAGATCGGGGTTTGAATCCCTGTCGGGTGTACTGAGGGCAGTTTTTCCTAAATTGTTTACCACTCTCCTTCCACGCAAATACCTATATACTTTCTCTAAATGTAATCTTCCTCGTCCCTAACACAATAGTGTATAGTAAATATGCGTATAACCCAGACGGGAAGTAAGATGCTGTGCTAAAAAAAAAAAAATTATGGAGCACCGACACGAACTAAAAAGGGGGATATCCGGTTTTGAATTCAAATGGGAGATTTCTTCATCAAACTTTATCCTAGTAGCGCGTCTTTTTGAAAAGTTAAGGGTACCAGGTTCAATTCTCAGTATGTCCGCAATTATTTTTTTTTTACTCGCCGAGAATTTAAATTTTTCTTTCGCAATGATGAATTGATGTTGGGTGAATGGGTATTTTATGTTTTAATATTAAGTTAGTCTGTAAGTCGTGTTATTATATATATACCAGGTAAGAAAACTTTTGATAGATATCCTAAATAAAAAACCCCAAACAAACAGTTTGAGAATCCCATGTGGGTATCACAGTCGAAAATAATTCAAATTGGGCAGGAATTAGATCTGTTGTTAATTTAGAGGTTTTTTTTACTTGCATTGGTAGAACTTGACTTACTTAATTCTAGAACCAACACAACATTCACTCTTTACTTCTTAGCCGTTAAATCTACATTGTGAACGGGGAATACCCAATCACACCGATTATCATTTTTCTACGGACATGGTAAGAACTAAGCCCGGGACACTATAGTTTAGTAGTTAGACACGCTATAGACCGAGCTAACGTGTTGGAAATGATTTAGCGTCTCAAGCTTTAATATTCCTGCGTATGGTAAAACAAGAAAAGGGAAAATGTTCAGATTATATTGGAGGGGAACAAGCTAGGGTTCTGCTCTTGCTCTTTCTAGGCGAACGTTTGTATCCACAGTAAATTGTGTTAGAGAAAGAATCGTCGGTTAGATCCTTGTTGTACCGGCATAGACTCCTTGTCTGCTTTTAAAGCGGCTGTAGCTAAGTGGAACCGTCTTTTAAGGCGCTTCGTCTCTTCTTTGTTGATTCCGTCGATCTTTTGATAATAAATTCAACAACAACCTCTTCTAAGTAATATTAAAATACCTCTTGAAGTTTTAAGTTTTTTTTATCAAACTTCAGGAGGAGGGAGTGATAGCGACGTAAAAAAGCAGCACTCCAAACAAATTTTACCTCATATCATTTTATCACATATTACCGCAAATTCTTTAGAAATTCCTTTTTTTTTTGCATCATAGTTAAGTGAGAGTTTAAAATAATTAAGTAAAAAATCCTAGGAAATACGAAGTTAATGAAGAGGAAAGTATTTTTTTCTTTGGAAAAAATAAATAAATAGATTTTCTTAAAAATGTGTGACCTGTTGCGCACGCAGTGAGCTCTAGATTGTTTCTGTAAAAAAAACAACAAAAAATCCAAATAGTTTTTTTTAGTACCACGTTTTTCTACCTGTTCAGGTTAAATTAACATACCTACTAATTACTTTAATCGGTTAAGGATGAGGAAGGTTGAATTTAAGGAAGTGTACCCGAATTTACTTGGAAGGAGAGTAGAAAACTTTTTTAAAAAATCCCCCTCGTACACTCGAACAGGATTTGAACCCGATCTCCCTGTCATCGGCAGTATAGTCTAACAGGAAAGTGACGCCTTAGACCATGCGGCTACCGAAGCAGGTCAAATCAAATTATATAATATTATATAGACTTGCTTAAATATATATTTCAAAGTTATATAATTATTTATAAATCAAACAGCTAGTATACATATTTTTGTAAGAAAAATATTTAAGTCTAAATAGGAAAAACAGAATCAAAACATCCTTTTGTTAATTTTAATTTGTTATTTTTGTTTTGAAATTTTGCAACAGTATTTAAACATACAATATGACTTAAATACGTGAGCTAAGTAATTTTTTGGACAGTTACTAAGGCAACTGTAACAATTTTCAAGTATTTATACGTCAATTCGTGAGATCTACTGAGCTTACTTTTGATGGATATTATCAAAAACTTTAAAACAACACTGATATATTAAAATGTTATCAAGGTTGACCGTAAAATTATAAGTTTGAATATTTTTTAAGGGAATTTTCCTGGCAGAATCTTACTGTAGCTTTTAAAGGACTATCTTAAGGAGTAGTTTAGGGGATGCGAGAAAAGGCCATTGTTTTTACAGTTTTCTTAGCAAAACCTTTTTGGATAAAATTAATAAAATAATTCACCAGTAGATACATAAAGTTTAGTTTTCTTCATGCGATGATACCAACAGTTGTTGAATATCTGTCAAGGGTATCCTGGAATTTAATGATAACTCTATAATACTCATTTTAAAAGTTTCTCATTTAACGCCACTATGCTCTGGGCAGATATTCAACAACTGTTGATATCACCACGTGAATAAAATTAAACTCCATTTCTACTGGAGAATTATTTAATTTATTTTGAACAAAAAAGTTTTGACATAAAAACTGCAAAAATACCATCCCTAGATCGCGTTTCCTAGACATCCACCGTAACGTAGACAAATATGATGCCCTCCCCCTATCAAATTTTGAAAATTTGAGAGGGGTAAGTAGTGTTCACTTTTTAAAACACCATATTATATCAGCATATTATTTCTGCCCACCAACTAAGCTGATCTCGAGCAACACATATTGCTATTTATGTATCTAACCATATTCAATCTGAAATCCCAAATATTTATAATACCATTTATAAAGTCACACAATTTTAAGCATCAGTTAGAATCAATTCAAATCTTACCCTCTAAGTCCATTGGGCAGTATTATTTTCATTCACTCTCTTCTAACTTTATTCTAAGACAAACACAACAACCAATTAAAGAAACGAAAATGCTCAATAATATATCTGTAAACTTATTTACCCTTAAAGGTAGCAGTCTTACCTTGACGAATTGCACTATGCCCTGATAATACCAGGGACTTAACTTTTATAGCCTAAAAAATATAAAAAAATCATCTCTAAAATGACCTAAAATTTGAAATAAAAACTTTGTATTTATAAAAGACAAACAAAAAATTTAAAGATTTAAACAAAAAAATGGTAATGAATGCACAAGACTAAATCAAAGACACATTTTACAAAGGGACACTAAAATTATATTTGCAATGAAACGCCTCTTAAAAACGAAACCTTTGCATCCTGTTAAATATAATATTTATTAACAAATCTGGTTGAGAAATAATAACTACCCCCTCCCAACGCAGCCCTCTCCCGCCTAGTTGCAGTCTCACTAGAATGTGTATTAATACAACCAAACAAGCAACGAGGATACAAAGTTCATTATATTAACCTCTCATCTATACAAATGTGTGATGTAAAACTAAATAGTACGAAATTCCGCACGGACTTTCTCACTCCATTGTTTAAAAATTGAGATATTCACTCAAAACTCTTAGTATACGTGAAACAAAATAATCTACACTAGCAAACCCAAGCAAAAATTGTGCTCTACTTACGTAAAACATTTTTTGACTTTTGGTTTTAAATTTAATAATTTTATTTTTAAAGAATTAAAGTCCTCATTTGTACATTTGGACCAATAAAAAATATCGATATTGGGTCCACAAGGGTCAACACTTCGTATTAAAAAATTTCGACTTCTGGTTAAAATTTTCGCCATTTTATTTAGGGTTGTACATCTTATAATTATCGCATTGCTATTAAATTCCTCATTTTTAAGTTTTGACCAATAAAATAGGTAAATATTGACTATTAAATCTAAAATGATAGAGATAAATCATTGATGTACAAATATTTCCCCTAAGAGGTTGAAAGAAAGAAAACATACACTTTTTAAGAGACTTACTTATCTACTTACTTTATGGAATTGAAGAATTATTGCGTTAAAACTTAAGTAGTATATCTGTACAAGTAAAGCCCACAAAATGATATTAATATATTTGTCACTATATAAGAAACTATTGGTTTTACAAAGATATATTTAGAATAAAAGTTTTTTATTTTTAATAGTAACAATTTTGCAATGGTCAATTATTTAGTTTCTCAAATAGTTGCGGAGATACGGAAATTTCCGCTTCTGTAACGTACCCAAAATTCACATTCATAGGAAAATGAAAATAGTTTATTTATAATCTTAATCAACGCCTATATTCGGATTTTAATCAACATTTTTAGAGCTGATTTTGAGAAAATCGATTTTATCTCTTTTCACCCTTTTTTTAAACTACTCTTAATTTTAGGGTTAAACAGACATACAGGCAGGTGACATTGCAAAAAACACTTTTTATGTTTTGTGGGGGTTATGAAACGTCGACATTCATCAACATCTCTGGTTAGATTTTTTTACGGTAGCAATACTTTACCTATAATGTTAGAAAAGTTTATATATATATATATATGCACATAGCTAGAAAATTATTTGTTTCATAAATATATGTTTCAAATAAAATATTTTTATTATAAATAGACCTACATATTTTCAATGATAAGTAATTTCAAATCTCAAAGAGTTACGGAGATATGATTTAAAAAAAAAAGAGTTTAAGCATCAGACCGGAACCCTTAAAGTCATTTTGATGAAGAATTGAGAGTATACATTTTGTTTATAATACTTATCAATGTTTAGAAATGAAATTTAATCAAAGTTGCTAGAGCCGATTTTAATAAAATTGATTTTCTCTCTTTTCACCCTTAAGGAAACAACCCTTAATTTTAGGATCAAATATCCAATCCTTAAAAAAAAACCTTGAGGCAACCCTATAAAAACCCTAGATACCAAGTTTTAGCCCGATCGACTCTACTCCAAGGTACAGACAAACGTAAATGCAAAAAACACTTTTTCGGATTCGGGGGTGTCATGAAACGTCGAAATTCATCAAAATCTTGAGTTCTTTTTTTGACGATCACAATACTTTCTCTACCTGTAAGGTAACGAGAATGTAAAAACCATGTTTGAGTATTTATACATGTTAAAATATTGATAATAGGCCTATTTAAAAATATAATTATTTGACATAAACGCATAAAACCTATTAAAAAATGCCTACAAATTACCCAAAAGAGGATACAAACCTACCTAAGTTATGTGTTATTCGTGGGGTGAGACCAGCTATTAATACTGGCCCCTCTAGAGTCATCCTTGTTCCCACCTTATTCAAATTCTGTACACCCCAAGGGGGGTGTTAATAACGGTTTCCAATCCGAACTCCTGCCCCTTATCCCCCGCTGTTCCGCTCTGGATCTGATTAGAGCTTGCTTGTCAATGTACCATAACCTGCTTGTGAACGCTGATCAATTCCAGACCATATGCATTTCCATCTGGCCAACGTTTATTTGAATACCAACATAAAGTTTGACACAATAGCTCAGTCAAATTTTCTCTACCTACTGTATCAAAGTGAGACGTGATCGTTGGTCTTAAACTGGGACTTCCCCTTTAACTGTGATTATTTAAGCCAGTGGTTTTAATATCTCTTTGAGTTACGGACCCTATCCTTATAAAAATACACGTAAATACATTCATATAAGGTTTTACTTAGTAATTTACTTTATTGCAGTGTAAATTGATTACATCCACATGGACATAATTTAAAAACAATCTTTAAAAAAGATTAATCTCTCACTTTACCTATTTATGGAAAAAATAATAGTCACTTCCTGAAGAAAAGTGAAATGAATCTAAATTGTGTAACTAAAAAGTGAACTTCAAATTCTTTTAAAAAGTAAAAGTTGATGAAAAGGGTGCTGTTGTTTTGGTCGAAGTTGAAATTGCGGATAAGTTTCTGACAGTGCAACGCGCATGTCATCTTTGACATCCAATTTATTTAGGTATTTGTTTATGATGCTTCTGAAAACTCTTCATCACAAAGATATGTGGAAGAAAACAGAATCAAAGTTCCCTTAACAGACACAAATACTTCGATGGAAAATTCATAAGCATGGCCGTACAAAAAATATAACCTCAATATTGGAAAGGTAGATTTTGTGTAGATCTTATGAACTGAGAATTATTCTAGGTGTCATTACGTGGTAGCCACTGTGATTTTGTGATGATTTTAACCCTTGGTTAACTGACCCCCTTAAACCAATTGACGGACACCAGTTTAAGAAACTGATTTAAGGTGTAGTGGAAAGGAAAGCGAGATGCATTAAGTTTTTTTCCAAAAAGCCTTTTTGTACAAAATAATTTTTTTTAGTAAAATTTGTTTAGATTAATTTGCTCAACATTTCTAGAATATTTATCATAACATCGTGACATTTGAGCATGCTTTTTTTTTTCAATTAAAGAGAATAA
This sequence comes from Timema podura, assembly GCA_033556935.1. Taxonomy (NCBI): domain Eukaryota; kingdom Metazoa; phylum Arthropoda; class Insecta; order Phasmatodea; family Timematidae; genus Timema; species Timema podura. The sequence continues at coordinate 76,727,653 of JAVRXN010000011.1, forward strand.
GTTCTAGTCAAATTCCACAACGCCCAGCTAAGTTATTTTAGAACAGTTGGTTATCAAATTAAACTAAAGATATCTACTGAAGCAGTATTTTATTGATTTTAGAATTTTTTAAGTGGGATGCTTGAATATTCGGTTCCTCGATTATTGGAGTGTTAGAGAAATTCTAGATTCGTAAAAATCTCAAGGTATAACAATTACAATAATTATGACGACCTTTACTTGAAATAACAATTTTATGAAGTTGATAAAATGAATTATATAGACTTGTATTTTTTTTATTACCGCGACCTACTACCCGTTCAGATTATACGCCTATGTACTAATTACAATAATGGGTTAGGGATTTGGAATACTTAATTTAGAGGAAATACACCAGCATTTGCGTGGAGGAATGGTGGAAAACCATTTAAGAAAACCCACCCTCAGTGCACCCGACCGTGGTTAAATCCCGAGCTCCCTATCTTCAGCAGTTTAATCAAACACGAGATTAGCGTGTTAGACCATGTAGCCACCTAACTAAATTTGTACTTTCTTTTCTTTCAAAATTCGAGTATTCAAATTTAGATTTGAGAGTCGAAAGAAAATTTAAGACTTGGATTCGATAAATATAGGACTCGACGATCTCTTCAAGATTTAGTTTCTTTCAACACCTCGGAAAGAGAAGTATTGTGATCGTCAACAAAATTTTACTTGAGATTTTGATAAACGTCGACTTTTTTTATAGAGCACTTTGAGATGGAAACTGATTGTTATGCTCTTTTAAGGACATTTAATATACATTCCTATTTTCTCAATGTTTCTGTACTGGTGTATATTATGCCATTTATACTATTTGGTAGACATATAATGTATATTCTTATTTACTCAATGTTTCTCCACCAGTTTATATCATGTCATTTATGCTCTTTGGTGGAATGATTCTGCAACAGTGTATATTATCTCGTTTCAACAGATCTTAAGAGGTTTTTAGTAAACGTCTCTATTTTAATATTAAAAGAGAAAGTCTTTGCGGTGCACCGTGATATTTGTTTCATTAAAATAAATATCAAATTTGCACCTTAATTCACTTTTTATCTAGTCCACCTTAATGACCGATGGGAATTGAGATGTCGTATCTGTTCTACAATTATGTGAGTGTGTAATTTGTGTGCTGATACAATCATTCGATCAATAAAGTGCGCACGTCATATACCACCAAAAAACCCCCAAAAAAAACCCAGCTTGGATTGTACTCGTGGTAGAGAAGTTAGAGCTACCAACTGCAGGCCTAGAAGACTAACTGTCATTATCGTGTTTATTTAGCAGATGAATGGGACTTAATGTTGCCTAAGTTATCTCCATGGTTCTATCAAATAAAATTAAGGCATAAAAAGGAAAGTAAATCGCTAAGAAAAGGCTACTAATGGAAAACCTACGTAAAAGAAGAAAAATAGATAAAAAAAAAGCTGTAATACATCAACTGATGTATGTACGTATTTAGAAAATAAGAGATAAGAGGGAAAATATATTTAAAGAAGTAGATTGATAAAAATGCAACGTTAACAACGATACATGGATAGAAAGAACCCACCCTCAAAGAGTACGTTAGTCCATATATTAACGGGGATTGAATCCTCGCCCTCTAAACTCAGCACATAAACTCGACAATAGGAAAGACGGTAAATGTAATATTTTCATTCTACGTGGAGAGAGCATTTGGACGGTAACAACAGTCCAATTTTCATAGGAAGTGTCTTTTAGAAAATACAAACATACAATTTTGCGACCAAAATTGATAGCACTTTACTAAATTATAATTGATACAAACATAGATGGTATATATATATATATATACTTTTTTTAGCACCAGGTTTTAATATCCGTTTGGGTTATACGCTTATGTACTAATTACGTTAATGTCTTAGGGACAAGAAAGGTTAGATTTAGAAGAAGTGTACTTACATTTGGGTAGAGAGAGTGGGAAACCATTTAGGAAAAAAAACACCCTCAGTAGACCTGACCGGGATCGAACCACGATGTACTCATAATCGGCAGACTAGTATATAGCGAGACTAGCGCTTTAGACCATAAAGACACAGAGGCGGGTTTCATGGTATAATCATCTATTAAGAATGGCATCAAACAACATTCCATTCAAATAATATAAAGGATGGTCGGAATCTCATAGCTCAAACTGCACATACAATTTGTTTGAACCAAAATTAATACAAAATACCTGTAAACTTACATCCGGAAAACAATGCTAATACCATTAAATTGTGTTCAAAAATTCAGCGTACAGTGGGGGATAGCAAATCTGTCAAGCATGCGTGTACGACAGGTTGCAGAGGAGTTAGGCTCGTGGCACTTCACATGTAATAATGGCAAACACTTTCTGTGATGTAGGACCGTTAATGATAACCCTCAGAACCTATTCGCATTTATAGATGGACGGTGTGTTGTTTACTATTAACTGTGGTATTTTCTGCTGCCGTGCTCCAAGATGTCGAGGTGTGTAGTGCCACGCGCCTAGCTCCCACGCAACCTGTTGTACACGCATGCTTGTACAGTTTTGCTATCCCGGCGCTATACGCTGAAACTTTGGACACACACTAATGGTATTAGCATAGGTTTCCAAATGTAAGTGTATAGGAGTTTTGTATTACTTTTAGTTCAAACAAGCTTTATGTGCAGTTTGGGCTATACCTTTCTAAACACCCTATATATATATATATTATTTATAAACGTCAAGGTAGAAGACGACTGGAATGACCCAGGATACGCTGGAAGCATCAGATTATTGAAGACGGAACAGGTTAAATAAACAAACTCTTTTGCGTCATCCACAAGCGAAGCTATAGTAATTAAGAGACCACCACCTGTTGGCGAAGGTAGTACCAAGATTTTCAGATAGAGGATGTAATCTGGTCAGCACAACTAGCTCTCCATCCGTTAATCTCACTTTTCTAGACCAGAGCCGCTACTTCTTTATTCAAGAAGATCCTCAATTGTTCTCATGAGGCTGAGTTTGACCCCGTTACAGACACACTGCTTCACAGAAAAATCTGGAGACGCCAGGGCTCGAACCCGGGACCTCTGTATCTGTATCCAGGAACTGTGACGACTAGACCGCAGAGAAGGTTTGACTTCGGAACAGCTGGATACAAATCTGAGTGTATGATGATGATGATTATTATTGTTATTTTATAGGTTTTGATAGTACCTAACAAAAGTGACTACTGAAGATCAAATGACTTGACGTATGAATACTTGAAATTAAATATTATATTCGTTTCTAGCTTTCAAGGTTCTTCCTACGTAAGCTGGACTGTAGCAAAGCTGCGGAGTTTCCTCACAACACATTCCGAAACTTCCAGAGGGGTGAATTCGTGAACCCACTTTTGTTGGGGGTGAGGGCTGGAGAGGGGGGGAATAAAAGGTAAGGGGATGAAATGGGCTACTTTCACATTTCCCTTTTCTTTCTCGTAAATTCCCGAGGGAATGGAAAAGCGAAGAGAAATACGCCACCGATATGAATACAAACCGAGTCTACTACCCTTGTCTCTCTCTCTCTCTCTCCCTTTTCTCAATCTCTGTTTTGTACGTCCTATTTCCTTCCCTATCCTCAAATCTTATTAAACTTGAAAAAGATGAGAGAAATGAGGTTCCTACTTACATTAGAAAATCTGCCATGGGCCGTTCAAAATCTTTACCAAGCTTCACTGGATTCTCTGCGTCATTTTCATTGGATTGTGACCAAGCTTCGCTAGATTCTTTGCATCATTTTCAGTGGATTGTGACCAAGCTTCACTAGATTCTCTGCGTCATTTTCAGTGGATTGTGAGCAAGCTTCACTGGATTCTATGCATAATTTTCAGTGGATTGTGACCAAGCTTCACTGGATTCTATGCATAATTTTCAGTGGATTGTGACCAAGCTTCACTGGATTCTCCTCATCATTTTCAGTGGATTGTGACCAAGCTTCACTGATTCTATGCATATTTTCAGTGGATTGTGACCAAGCTTCACTGGATTCTCCTCATCATTTTCAGTGGATTGTGACCAAGCTTCACTGGATTCTATGCATAATTTTCAGTGGATTGTGACCAAGCTTCACTGGATTCTCTGCATCATTTTCAGTGGATTGTGACCAAGCTTCACTGGATTCTATGCATATTTTCAGTGGATTGTGACCAAGCTTCACTGGATTCTCCTCATCATTTTCAGTGGATTGTGACCAAGCTTCACTAGATACTCTGCGTCATTTTCAGTGGATTGTGACCAAGCTTCACTGGATTATCTGCGTCATTTTCAGTGGATTGTGACCAAGCTTCGCTAGATTCTTTGCATCATTTTCACTGGATTGTGACCAAGCTTCACTAGATTCTCTGCATCATTTTCACTGGATTGTGACCAAGCTTAACTGGATTCTTTGCATCATTTTCAGTGAATTGTGTCACATCTTTAATAGGATGTTGTAAGATGTTGTAGGAAAACGGCCCTGCTATTCAAAAGGCTGATGAACATGTATAAGACCACTCAATTCGATTACCGGCTACGCCTAAAATAGTTTATTATCTCTCTATGAATGGTCCTACTGTCCATATATCCACGTAAGTGGACACGTGACCTAACTATCATGCTCATCTAATATGGTTTCCCGGTGATGAGAAGGCTGGGTGTACTGCTAATGGGTTCTTTTTACTCAATTATTTCCTGCACTCTATCCACGCTAATGTGGGTATATTCAGTCTAAATTAAACCTTTCTTATTCTTACCCCATCAGCGTAATTAATAGTGGATGTCCCGGACAGGTAGTAAGAATAGGGGTAATAATCAATATATTACAAACATAATCCCTGGTGTTATATTTAGAACGTGCACATTGATTTAACATAAAGCTGTAAAATGAAGTTACATTTAAATTTAAGTGAGCTTAAACCAATTATTTAACAAAGTGAAGCGAGATTCTATTTTAAATCGACCGTTTGGAATTTTATCTATCGCTCTCTCTCTTTGTTTTTGCGATTACCGTCAAATGCATGGACCAATTTTAAACTAATTTAGCAGGGATATTCTTTGAGATCAGGCCGAGCGACTTGGCCTATATTTATTTATATTGACACCTATTGCGAGACTGACATCCTGAACCACATAATCCAATGGTTACTCTCATTGTTATTATAATGTACTTTTGAAAATAGAACTTTTTTTTTTCTGTCTTAACTCGATCACCATGGGAAAATATCAACTTGAAATCCAAAGACAAATCATAGGACTGTTGTAACGATAATAACACGCATGGAGCGAGGTCTACTGTTCACAGAATAATAAGTATATAATTTACTTACTGACAAAATGGTATACTTTACATTTATTTGAAACTAATAAGAAATAATAATATTCTATTTAAAAGTTTTCCTCATTAAAAAAAATCAGTTTTCTTACACTTATAAAATTACATATTTGATTTTGATTTCATTGTGTTTTAAGAACCATCCGGGCAGTTGGTATTTTATTAGTTTAGCTATTGAGATAGAGATAAGGAAGGTTGAGCTGAGTGGAAATATACTCACATTCATACTGGAGGGAGGTAGGCAATTTATTTAGTAAAAATAAACATCCTCTGTACATCCGACAAGGATTTGAGGGCTGACCTCCCCATAATCGGCAATCCAAACAAGGCAATGTTAGCCCACGTATCCACGGGCAATAAAGGGGTGGAGGGAGGAATTGACGTTTCGTTTAACTTTATGATGGGTAACATTTCAGAGCACTCTAGTCTTTGTTCATACTAACAAACTCACCATTTTAATTATTTTACTACGCTTCAGTACCATTGAAGTTTACCGTTTACTGTCCGATTTAAATATTGAGGAACCTTTCGGACAGTTATAAAATTAAACAAAACAGTTTTTTGAAGTATTCATACGTCAACTCATGTTATTTGCAAATGAAAATTTTGATAGATATTATCAATTCCTATAAATTAACATTAATAATATAGTACAGTTATATCAACGCTGACTCAAAAATAAAATGTAAACTCTCTTCAGTGGTCGAGTGGCCTAGAGCGTCTCTTTCGCAATATATTAGACCACCGATAATGGGGAGATAGAGGTTTGAATCCCAGTTAGGTGTGGTATTTTTTACTAAATACCTTTCCACTATGCCTTCACATCAATGTTGGTATAGGCCTACTTCTTTTAAATTCAAACTTTCATCTCCCTAGAAAACTAGCGTAATCATTATGTCTATATATATATATATATACACACACACACACACACACACACACACACACACACACACACACACACACAACCCAAACGGGCATTAAGATGTGTTACTTGAAAAACCCCCAAAACACGTGACAATACATCTAGTTACTTTTCTAGCTGTCAGACAGGGCCCTAACTATGAAAACCGGAGTAAATACAACTCTGTCCTCTTTGATGAAACAACTAGAGCACAGTTAGCTCTGGTATGTTATGGTTGTTACCAATCAGATAGAGTGAGGGGGCTACAAATACCGGTGACGTGTTTTAAAATTCCCCCTCCTCCTCTGTTCTCATACTTGTATCTTGTATTATACTTAGAGATAGGGTAAATTCGCTTTTGCGAAAAACTCGAAAAGGAAAAAAAGGGTCGAAAATAGGGTATTTATAAGTTTTCTTTGCGTTTCATGACATTTGAAAGTGTTTAAAGCGATTTTTATTTAGCGAATTAACGCAAAAAACGTGATTTTGAGAGTATTTTAGCTAAATTATTCTATTTTAGCGAAATAGACGCGAATTCCCTGAAAATGCTGAGAATTTCTATAAAACGATGTTTTTCAGCGTATATAAGTGATTAAAAAAATCATTGAGTTTCACTCGTCTGTGTGCTTCAGCTCGGGTTTTACTTGCATCCTGTGCCTTCCACAGCCCATCCGGCTAATCGCCACATTCCGTTAGTCGTTGCTTTTATCATAAATCCTTTGTATAGGCCCTAAAAACATTGACGAAATACATTTTTACCTATTTTGCTACAAAATGCTAAATTATGCCACAAAACGCTAAATTTCCAATAATTAATGCTAAAAAAACTGAAAATTAATGCTATTTTACCCTATCTCTAATTATACTTTCTATGACGACAACAAGAATAAAACTAACTGTGTGTACCACCTGTTCAGGTTATGCGCATATATATCTATTATAATGGGGTAGGAACGAAGGAATTAGCGTTTTAGAGTTAATCTACACACAATTGCGTGGAAGGATAGTGGTGAACCATTAAGGAATAACCACCCTCTGTAGACCCTACCAGGATTCAAACCCTGATCTCCCCGTCTTAAGCAAGTTAGTCCAACACGAGGGTGAGGCCTTGGATTATTCCGCCATTGAAGTGGATGATGCATTTATTAATTACGCTACTAGAGTTGGGATGATAAATTTAGAATCTAAAGGATATCTACAAGAATTTCCGTGGGGAAAGAGAGGTAGGCCAATCCATTTTTGAAAAAAAACAAAAAAAAAACCTTTCTATCAGAATGGTGTCGGGAATATTCCATCCGGGAAAACTGCACTTTCCTATAAAAAAGGGATAACTGCACCCTCGCATGAATCATCACACTAATAGGTGGGAAAAGTGCACCCACACGACCTTGTCTGTCTCACCTAAATAATTTTAATAAGGTCGTGTGGACGCACTTTTCTCACTTTCCTCACGACCTTACCGTTTTCACCGACGTAGATCGGTTCATCGCATCCTTTTGTTTATGAGGGTGGGTATTTCAAATCTACTCATCGCACACCATGAGGTCTTGAGGAGGTCAAAGTACATCAATTCATCACATCTGTGTATTTGCCTGTTATTTAGGTTAGGTTAGGTTAGGTTTTTCAATGAAATAAAGATTAGTGTGTGTCTGTAAGCATTTGATGTGACCGTATAAATTGAATTTACCAAACTAATTATTGACGACCTTTTACTCCCATTTTTTGAATCTAGGCTAGACTCTTCAAACATTCTAAGTCCTTTGGTCGTACTTGTTTTGTAAGTATGTAAAACAATGTGAGGGGTGCACTTTCCCTACCTAATAGGAGGGCGAAATTTTCCCCTTTTTTTCTGGGAAGGCGCAATTTTCCCGGGTGCACTTTCCCCACCTAATGTTGTGATGATTGATAGGAGGGCGCAATTTTTCCTCTTTTTTTCTGGGAAGGCGCAGTTTTCCCGGTCGAAATTTTCCGTAATCCCTTAGAACCCTTGGCGGGGAATCATGCTCCAAACTTTCCATTGATAACAAACCAACTTAGATGAGATAGCACTTAGACCACGTATGCATTGCTGCAGGATATTATTATATTATAAATCTATTTTTAATTTTTTTAACCTGACACTTACCCGTTTATGTTAAATAAATACAGGGTACAACTAATAATGTTATTGGTTTACTAGAACCTTAATGCATAAATGACGAAATTTTTTGTGTTTGTGTTTAATCTTTGAAAAGTTCTAAGATAATCGTGCAAATGTTATCATTTCAAATTATGTTGTTTGGTCTGTTCGGGCGTGTTTGCTCTCATTAGTATGGCGTTTTAATTGTATTATAGCGTGACTTGAAGCACATCTCATTAACCTTCATTAAGATAATGAGACAGATATGTCAGGCTTTTTTTTTTTTTTGTTAGCAAACCCCACGCCGTCTGAACCTATTATACGTTCCATTTTAGTTGAGACACAAAATGAAATATAAGCTTGCTACAACCACCTTTCAATAAGTAGAGCTGTCAAATCCAGTCCTAGGATATTTTCATTTAATTTTGACAGGTAATTTTGTTTTTCCGTTGTTGTATACTTGAGTTGAAAAATCACAGGTGTAAATGGTAACAATAATATTTCACGCACAGATGAAAGAATAAAGTTTATAATAACATCATAGGCGACACCACGCACACCATAAAAAGATTAAATTTTAGAAACTCTTATTAGACTAGACATAGTAATAATATTAATAAGCAGCTTCGATGGCCAGGTGGTCTAAGGCGCCACTCTGTACTGTTAATGATGGGGAGATCGGGGTTTGAATCCCTGTCGGGTGTTTTGAGGTTTTTTTCCCCAAATGGTTTTCTACTCTCCTTCAACGATAATACAGGTACACTTCTTCTAAATCCAACTTTACTCATCCTTAATACACTAGCATAATTAATACATAGGCGTATAACCCTAACGGTTAGTAGTACGCGGTGCTAAGAAAAATATGTTATTGATATTGGTTTTATCTCAGATAGCAAATATATGAGATTAAATTCCATCCGAAGTCAACATCATTCTGCCATTGGAAAAGTATGACCTCTTATCAGCTGTTTCAAAATATAGTTTTACATATAAGTTATTATTATATTTAGCCTATCCCTTTTTAAGGTGGGTGGATTAAAACTCAATATGAGCTCTGAATATTTTCCAGTTTTTATAACAAAATTTTCATGGGGTTATTGTGGGGAAGGGGGTGAAGGGGTTGCAAATAAATATACTATTGCTTCGGTACATAAGTTTGGTTTATTGTTATGCACATAGTGTATCAACAAGTCAAGCAGAAAGTCTGAGATGGTATGGTCAATGTAATGAGAATGGGAAAACAGAGAATACATCCAGAGAATTATGGAGATGAAATATGTATCAAAATGACCACAAGGTAGACCAAGAAGGAGATGGAAAGAGAAGATAACAGAAAGTGTGCAAGTGAAACGAGAAGAATGGAAGTAATTAAAGGAGGTATAATGGTGAAAGGATAGATAAAGGAAGATGGATGCATTTTACTAAACTGACTCAGGCCACAGGCTGGAAATTGTTGATGATGATTATATCACCAGTTCTTGGATTCTTATCCCGAGCATAATGGATTTCGATGATAAACTTTTTAGATGAGAAAAAAGTCTTGTTAAAATTCAGTGGTGTCAATGGCAGGTATTAAAGAACTGTTTAGATTAAGGGTCATCCATAAACCACGCGCCGCTTTTTCCCCCCTACATTTTTTACCCTCCCTCCCCCATATAACACTAATGTAGCAATTTAACCTGACCCCTTCCCCTCTCTCCAACCTGTGTTACGTAACTTTTCACATCAAGAATGAATGTCATTATTTCATAGGGATGCTTTTGTGACATAAAAGAGAGACTAAGATTCAATACTACTCAGTTTCGTAAGTTATCTACAAGTTATGTTTATAAACGGAGAAAACATAAACAATATTATTTTTCGGACAATATAATTTAAAAATAAAATCTGTGTTACGTAATTCTGTGATGTACCCATCCTCCCCCCCTCCTTACCCCCAGTAACACCATGTATACATTAGAGCTCCCCCCTCTCAACGGCATTCCGTAGTTTATGAACGAACCCTTACTAAAATTGAAAATTGAATTAAGCGTATCTATTGAAGCAATATTACACTGTGATTCGTGATTGTATACTCCCAACGGCACAACACAAGAGAACGCATGTGGAATATAATAATTGTGGCTACTGGGAATACGATTTGGTACACGTTGCACATCTTCCAACGAATACGACAGTCGTGTTGGTGGAGGGTTGAACTGTGCTGTGAATGTAATGGTGGAGACTTTGAACATCTCATATGAATACGACAGTCGTGTTGGTGGAGGGTTGAACTGTGCTGTGAATGCAATGGTGGAGACTTTGAACATCTCATATGAATATGACAGTCGTGTTGGTGGAGGGTTGAACTGTGCTGTGAATGCAAATGGTGGAGCTATTGAACATCTCAATGAAACAACGACAGTACGGATGTGGAGGTTGAAACTGTGGCTTTGAATGTAATGGTGGAACTTTGAACATCTCATAGAATACGACAGTCGTGTTGGTGGAGGGTTGAACTGTGCTGTGAATGCAATGGTGGAACTTTGAACATCTCATATGAACACGACAGTCGTGTTGGTGGAGGGTTGAACACTGTGTGTGAATGCACTGGGGGAGACTTTGAACATCTCATATGAACATGACAGTTCTAGTGCTGGAGGGTTGAACTGTGTTTTGAATGCAATGGTGGAGACTTTGAACATCTCATATGAAACGACAGTCGTGTTGGTGGAGGGTTGAACTGTGCTGTGAATGCAATGGTGGAGACTTTGAACATCTCATATGAATACGACAGTCGTGTTGGTGGAGGGTTGAACTGTGCTGTTGAATGCAATGGTGGAGACTTTGAACATCTCATATGAACACGACAGTCGTGTTGGTGGAGGGTTGAACTGTGTTGTGAATGTAATGGTGGAGACTTTGAACATCTCGTATGAACACGACAGTCGTGATGGTGGAGGGTTGAACTGTGCTGTGAATGCAATGGTGGAGACTTTGAACATCTCATATGAACACGACAGTCGTGATGGTGGAGGGTTGAACTGTGCTGTGAATGCAATGGTGGAGACTTTGAACATCTCATATGAACACGACATTCGTGGGGGTGGAGGGTTGAACTGTGTTTTGAATGCAATGGTGGACACTTTGAACATCTCGTATGAACGTGAAATGTTACAATATCCAGGTCAATAAAAACACTACGACACAAACTGTAATCTCTGTCCAACCTGTCTCTCTCAACCTCTCGATAAAGAACCGGTACCAGCAAGTGTTATTAGAATTTTAGTTTCTCTTTCAGTGTAGATTACAATCATTACACTAAACCAAATTATGTATAAACCTACGAATCATCCTGTATATTTATTTTGACCACTTTTTCTTTTACTATGCAGAAAATTTAATTAAACTGATTTACTAAAGAAATATTATAATTATTTTGAACAACAAACTTGTATTTTTTTTGCCATGCAGCCAATTAAATTACTATCTATTTAATCAATATCCTTTTATTTTGAATGAAAATACATTTTTGGTTATGAAAGCTGCAAATAGGCTGCGTTCCTTACTATTTCACCTTAAGTTTATGGCTAGTAGCAATCAACCAGCCGCCAAGACAAAAAGGTAATATTTATCTCCTTGTTTTCTTTGTTTACTTACGAGTTCTCAAATATAATGGGGGATCTTATAGGCGCCCAGTCATGGCTCGCTTAATAATTCATGCCGCGAAGGATGCTAATTAAAAACTCATCAACGGTATCTAGTTTTTGCCGTGGGTAAGACATTAAAGTGCTATACCTACTCTTATTTCATTTACGAAGCCAAGGTCAGGGTGACAACTGTCAGAGCTAAATATATTAATTTTAGAAACAACAAAATGATGTGCTTAGCACATTTAGATAGATATTTACAGATAAATATCAAATTAATTATTCACTATAAGTATTTTATTCTTAAGTCAAACAACCCGAAGGTTGGTTTGATGTGATTTATATCCATCCGGAGCTGGGAAGGTACTCAACCTTCGGCTGGTTAGTGCTTCCTACACCATCTGGTAGAAATCCCATATACTAAGGGAGGTCAGAAAACGTGGTGGTTTCCCGTTGCCTTCCACACTGGGTATCTATGAGCGAGCGCGAACGGGACAACCAATTTTACCGGAAAGGTATTTTCATGTACCTTCTAGGGTTATTTTACGTGATACAAACAACATGGTACCAATGGCTTTAACTTCCCCTCCGAAGGAAGTTGTGCTACGGATTTTTATCGCTTAGGAAAAATTACGTAAGCCTCAGCTGGGTTTGAACCCACGAACATCGTGTCTTGAGGCGAGAACTTTACCCTAAGACCACCAAAGTCGACCACTATAAGTATATACATCGAAATTTCGCGAAACGTGTTTTTTTTACAAGGTCTTAGAATATTAAATTTGACTATAGCGTTTTTGAATTTATAATACATGACTGAAATAAAACAAAGTTAAAAATTTGAACAAAATTGACTACTTCACCTTTAAATATGAATTATGGTTAATTTCGTTGTTTCAATTGTCAATTAACGAAAACATTCAAAATAAACAAAGAATGCCCTTACAGTCTTAGGAAAAATATTTAATCAACCAAAGTTCATTGGTGTATATATATTTAAAATGGATTTTATAACTTCCAAGTTGACCTGGTGGTCTAGGGGTAAGGTGTCAGACTTCTGTGCTTGGGTCCGAGGTTCAGTCCTCGGTCCCGGCACATATTGCCAAACCCTTCCTTCACCTCTGACAAGACGTGTATTAATCACAACTTGTGAATGTGGGGAATGCCAGGCCTTCACCGTGGTTCGGATCCCACGTTAAACTGTAGGTCCTCCATTTAATCTCACAATCACCCTACCATTACACATTAGGTAAGTGCGTATAACCCTAACAGGTATTAAGCCGCGGTGATAATAATAATATAATAATATAATAATAATAATAATATAAAGTAGTAGTAGAAATAAAACTTATATATCGGGAAAAAAGACTAATATTTAAACAAACAAAGGAAAAAGAAACAATATATATAAACTAAATATCTATTTTAAATTCTTATCCTTGGAATTTTTGATATAGGTCTACAAATTTTAGCCTTAATTTTTATATTTGTTTCACCAAAAACCAATTAGATAATATTTAATTTGTTACTATTTTTAAAGACAAAATATTTATTTTATTTACCTACTTTTTATACCAAATCATCTTTTTATTTAACGAAATTAATTTGTTCTATTCACCACAAATCAATATCTCTACTTATTAGGGATTATAATATATTCATAATGAAATGAAAGATTAAAAGGGACTTGAATTATATTTCAATCATGTTCAAGTTGATTGTGGGCTTTAGAAATTGAAGTTACCTTGTGATTTCTATTCTGGGAGAATATCTGGCCCAATCGATTAACTCCTTCAAAAGGGATATAGTTTTCCAATTAAATTAGCGAGAACTGTCAATTACACTCTAATTCGTTATGAGTGTCAGAGCATTTAGGGAAGGTGCGAACTTTAGGTTTAAAAGGAAGGCTTTTAGTGGAAAAACGTGGTTGGCTTACGGGATTTTTTTTACATAGAGGTTAAAATTATTCAGCGTTGTAACCACGCAAGGTGGATCGGAAAAAGACATCAGTTAAGGTAAATACTTTTGAACTTTGTACAACATAAAACTAGTTCTAATCTTATATTTTTAGAATCCAAATCTTAAATTTTCTTTCAAATCTCTAATCCAAATTCTAATCCTTAAATCTTTAAAAATGTACAATTTTAATTAAGTGAAAATATTTAAAATGTAGTTAAAAAAAAGTGATTTAGGGCGTGGTGTCACTGTCATGTCTATTACGTTACATAGTTTTTTTAGCACAACTTCTTACTACCCGTTAGGGTTATACGCTCATACACAAATTAAGCTAATGGTTTTTAGGCCCGGTAAGTTTATATTTAGAGGAAATGTACCCGCATTTACGTGGAGGGAGAGTGAAAAACCCTTTGTAATAAACCACCGTCAGCACACCCAACTAAGATTCGAACCTCAATCTCCCCATCATCGGCAGTCTAGTATACTGAGAGAGTAGCGTGTTTGACCAAGCAGCCACTGAAGCACGATATTTATTATATTATAAACAACAAAGTGAATTTTTTTTGTAAAGTTATTTATATTAATACAAATTTATCCTGTTTTGTGATTTTGTTACTTTCCCAACATCACAAATATTAATTACACGTTAATTCATTTTACCAAATACTTTAAATTTTTGTTTAAAGTCAAGGTACGTTTTCATTTTGTATTCCAGATACATTTTTGAGATTATTACGAATCTAGAATCGCTCGAATAAGCAATAACAGGAGTCAAGGAATCAGGAATTTGAGCGTCCCATCTCTACAGAAAACATTTTTGTTCAAAATAATTAAAATATTGCTCCAGCAGATAAGGTAAGTTTAATTTTCTACGTAAATTAATATCGCTACATAAATAATTAGTATAAACCGTTATTGAATGTTAATAATTGTTATGGGATATGAACAGGACTTATCTAATAATTCAACAAGTTTCTGAACCCACTTCGGTGGGCCGCTTGGTCTAACGCGCTACTCTCGTGTTGGAATAGACTGCCAAAGACGGGGAGATCGTGGTTCGATCCGGGTCGGGTGCACTGTTGGTGGTTTTCCCCCATAAATGGTCTTCCACTCTCCCTCCACTCAAATTCGGTTGCATTTCCTCTAAATTAAGCCTTCCTAATCCCTAACCTCTTAGTGTAATTAGTACATAGGCGTATAACCCGAACGAGTATTAAGACGCGGTGCTAAAAAAACCCACACAAAAAACAAGTTTCTGTTCAAACGCCGCTA
The DNA here is from genome assembly GCA_033556935.1 of Timema podura. Lineage (NCBI taxonomy): Eukaryota > Metazoa > Arthropoda > Insecta > Phasmatodea > Timematidae > Timema > Timema podura. Next base: position 76,742,865 of record JAVRXN010000011.1, read on the forward strand.
TGCTCGTGACAAATATTCAACTGTTGATATAGCCATGTGAAGAAAATTAAACTCTATATATATATATACTGGAGAAATACTTTATTTATTTTGACAAAAAAAAAAGGTTTTGTTATAAAAACTGAAGAGAAAAAAAACTTAAGTTTTCTCGCGTCCCCTACCCTCCCCCCCTCCTAAGATGAATTTAATCTTAAACCAACTTCGGTGGTCGAATCGTCAAGGGCTGTAATCTTGAGCTTAATTTAGAAGAAGGACCAGATTAACAAATTCAGGGAATTGTTGTGGGCCACAAAGTGTTACTACCCGCCCGGACTATATACATTTTAATCACGGTAGTAAGCAAGGGGACGAGGAAGATATAATTTAGAGGACATTTAACTCCATTTGGTTTAAGGGATTGTGGGAAATCACACAGAATAAAAAAATCACTCACTATACAAGCATCTTGTAATTTGACACCGTCAAACTGGACCATGATAATCTGACGTTTGATCTGCGTGCCCACCGAGGTAGATCTATACTAGCTATTTGAGGGTATATATTTAAAATCATTAATTTATATTAAAATATATACAAACTTATATTTTCCCAGATATTTATGTGGGTTAGCGAAATACTCGAAGCAGTATTTATTAATTTATGTAAATACAAATTTCCATAGTTAAGTATTTAAAGTTAGAACAAAAGTTCATACTTTGCTAATTTTTTAAGGGTTTTTTTTGTCATTAGAAATCATATACACACCAAAACTAAACTATCTTGTGTGTGTGTGTGTGTGTGTGTGTATGACTGCAGACCGAAGATAAATATAAAATTACTGCATACAAAAGGGTTTATTATATACATCTCGTGGGCAGGATGCAGCCCGTGGACCACGAGTTTGCGAACCTTGGTCTAATGCGTCACTACCACAATAGACTGGACTGCCAATGACGGGGAGATTGAGGTTGGAATCCTGGTCAGGTGTACTGAAAGTGGCTTTTCCTTAATCAGTTTTCCACTCTACCTCCACGCAGATGCTGGTACACTTCCTCTAGAGACAGCCTTTCTCATTCTTAACACATTACCATAGTTAATACAAAAGCGTTTAGCCAGAACATGTAGTAAGACGTGGAGATAAGAACCCATACAATTTAGCTGTGTTATAAAGTATAGTTTGTTATATTTATTTGTATCTTTTCGTTAATTTAAGGTATTTAACGTGCATTTCCTGAACCGACTGATTACATCAGCACACTACTTATAAACTAACTTAATTCTAGAAAAGACACAACATCCAATACCCCGGCCGTTAATTCATTACTGAGAAAGGGGAAACGCACATTTCACCAGTGACAGATTTTTCGTCCATGTCAGTAAGCAAACCCAGGACTCTTAGCTCAATATATTGGCACGCTACCGACTGAGCTAAGATATCAGACCACATTTAAAGTTAAATAGTTTAAATTAGACTTTTAAGAACGTTACATGATGTTTTTATTTCCCTAGTCACAGTCTTTAACGATACAATAATAATATTCTCACAGTCTTTAACGATAGTGTAATGATATATCTAACAGTCTTTAACGATACAATAATAATATTTCTCACAGTCTTTAACGATAGTGTAATGATATATCTAACAGTCTTTAACGATACAATAATAATATTTCTCACAGTCTTTAACGATAGTGTAATGATATATCTAACAGTCTTTAACGATACTATAATAATTATTTCTCACAGTCTTTAATGATACAATAATAATTATTTTTCACAGTCTTTAACGATACAATAATAATTATTTCTCACAGTCTTTAACGATACTATAATAATTATTTCTCACAATCTTTAACGATACAATAATAATTATTTCTCACAGTCTTTAACGATACAATAAAAATTATTTCTCACAGTCTTTAACGATACAATAATAATTATTTCTCACAGTCTTTAACGATACAATAATAATTATTTCTCACAGTCTTTAACGATACAATAATAATGTTGCTCACAGTCTTTAACGATACAAAAATAAAATTTCTCACAGTCTTTAAAGATACAATAATAATATTCTCACAGTCTTTAACTATACACTAATAATAGTTCCCATTGTTTTTAACGATACAATAATAATAGTTATCACAGTTTTCAAGGAAATAATATTAATTTTTTTTCAATTTGAAGCTACTTTAACTTGTAATCTAATTTAGTCTTAAGAAAATATTCACATCCTAAAAAGCAAAATGTTCAAAAGTCACAACCATAACATTTATTTCCCTTTTGCACTGTATTTATGTGTAGAGCACAAATTATCAAGGGGTATCAGACAAGAGTTCAAGGAACCTAAGCTTCAATACACATTTTATAGTGCTAATATTAGTCCTTTAGCTTGCAAAATATAGGTCCCAGGTTAATTACTAAAAGTACACCACGAACCATCATGAAAGACCGCTTTCATTACGATTCTATTGATGGCTACCATTCCATCAGTTGTTTGAGAGCTACTTGTAATTTACTTCTCGTTGCTGTATTAGCAATGCAGATTGCATCCCCAAAAGGGAATAAGTTGTTTTAGTTTAATTGCCTCAGCCCTTTTAACGGCAGAATACTTTTTCTTAGCATTACATCTTACTATCCGTCCAGTTTATACATCTATGAATTAATTACACTAATGATTTAAGGAAGAGAAGATATAGTGAGACGAAGGCAGCAGGGAGAGGTTTCCTACAGAGTGTGTAAGAGAATTGCTATGGAAAATAGAAGTGCCCCTAAAGTGTAAGGAAGTGTTAGATAGAGCATACTTCATACTCATAGTAACGTATGAAGCGGAAACTTGGACTTTGGATCAAAGAGAAACAAGGAAAGTGGAGGCCATGGGAATGAAGTTTTTTTTTAGGAGTCTGCTAGCTCTCTGTCACCAGAAGAGATAGGATTAGGAATGAAGATGTAAGGTCTAGAGTTGGGGTACATGAGATAGTAGAAGATGCAAAGATGAGATGGAATGGACACGCGATAAGGATGGAAGGGTAAAGGATTCCAGAAGATTTATGGATATGAAATATGCAGGGAAGAGACTGCAAGGGAGAGGAAGAACATATAGCACCAAGTGTGCAAGCGAGAGGAGCAGAGTGGAAGAGAGTGCAGGAGGAAGAATGGTGGAAGGACAGAGGGAGATGGAGGCATTTTAATAAACTGACCCGGCTACAGGGTGTAAACAGTTCATGATGATGATTTAAGGATTAGGAAGATTGAATTTAAAAGAAATGTACCCGCATTTGCGTGGGGAGAGAGCGTAGAAAAATCCCTAAGTAAAAACCACCTTTAGTACAGCTGACTGGGATTCAAACCTCGATCTCCCATCATTGGTGGTTCAATCTATTGTAAAAAGGCTCTATCCATGGTTGTGTAAGTTCTGTGAACCTTACTACGAGCCATCATGCAATGAAACCCAATTATTCTTTAAATATATGTCAAAAAGTTACATTTTGGAGATATATTTCGGAATTCTGTATAATTAGGAGAAATTTGACATGTGAGATGATTTACCAATTTCTTCTCTCTTCGAGATAGTTAAATTCGCATAAATGGTTGAATTCACCACAAATATATGAATGTTTGATAGAACATACATATGTTAAAATTTGTTTTCTCACATGGAATCAAAACATAAGCCTACGTCCAATAATTCTCGGCTCACGTACACACATTTGTCAACATTTTATAAAAATTAATTTATCATAAGATTTAAATTAATAATGAAGCGAATGATTACAATTAGTTGGTTACACGTTTTACAAAAACTAAAGAAAACTCCATGGTATACGTCCGACCAAGCGGCCGCCAACGTTAGCGAAGAAAGTGCCAACATTTATGGATATAGGGTGTCATGTGGTCAGCAAAACGAGCCCTCTTGTGGTTATTCTCAGTTTTCTAGACTGGAACCGCTGTTTCGTTATTCAAGTAGCTCCTCATTAGTCCTCACGTGGCTGAGTTTGAGCCCGTTTCAGGAGCCAATAATAAATCTTGGAAGCGCTGTTGATCGAACTCGCGACTCTCGGATCTGAGGCCGGGAACTCTGACCACAAGACTACTGAGCCAATTTTTTTTTCCACAAATGATCCAAGTCTTAAAATAGTGAATTCTTTGTCGCACTATTAACATTATTTTGCTTAGCAAAGGTTTAAAAGCTTTGGTATAAAATTTAGGGTCCGTGTCCGTCTTATATGGTTTATATAGGAGGACCTATTAATTAATTAAATTCTTACTATACTACTAAAAAATAAAAAAAAATCACAATTAGATGAATATTCATCAATATGAAATTTCAATTTCTCAAATTTAAAAAAAAAGTATCGGCATTTTAGAATTAAATATAAATAATCTGTAAAATATAAATACTTTATTCTTTATTTAAATCAATTATTCCAAATTCGTTCAAAATTAATTACTCTCAACGTCAAGATATATTTGTTTTAATGTGTCCCCTCTCAATATATTGTTATGTTCAAACGAGTTTGACATGCATGCCTTAGATTATTCAACTTCTGAAGCAGTTAAAGGGAGTAATTTGGATATTAATTATATCCCTATTTATTTCTATTTATCCCTATTTATTTTAAAGAAAATACTATTCCATACAACTTGATGTAAACGTGGTCTAAAAGTCAGGGTCATCTAATATAGTTGGCTGGTGATGGTGGGGATCAAGGTTCGAATCCCGGCCTGGTGTAGTGTGGGTGGTTTTTGATAAATGTTTTCTCCACACCCCGTCCACACAAATTTGAGTATGTTTATTCTAAATTTCTACCTTACACATCCTTTCCCTATCAACGTAATCAAATTGTGTAGAGCTCGGAACGGTTACTAAGACTGGGTAGAAAATAATAATACCTTATTCCGAGAATTTGTGTTCTTATAGTTCCCGTGGAAAGCCCAACAAAAGCTAAGAAAAATATCAACCCACTACGAGGAAAAAAGTGTTATTCTTTTATTACATATTTTTTAATTATCTTTGTCTCCACGTCTTACCACCCCTTCGGGTTGAATGCTTTTTATTATATTAAATGGGCAGATGTGAGTTCTGTTGGTGTCATAATAAAAAGAAAAGTATCACCTGCTTCAGTGGCCAAACCGTCTAAGGTGTCACTCTCGTGTTGGACTAGCCTATTAATGACGGGGAAATCAGGGTTAAAATCCTGGTAGGGTCTACTAAGGTGGTTTTCCTGAATGGTTTCCCACTCTTCATTCTACGCAAATGCAGGTATATAACCTCTAAAATTGTTCCTTCCCTATCCCTACGCCATTAGAGTAATTATATACGTGTATAACCTGAACAGGTAGTAAGACAAGGTTATAAAAATTAAAGGAGACCTATTGTTTTTATTTTGCAGAAACTATTCTAGCACATGTGTTGGCAACCACTTTGATGTTATTAAGGCACAAATTAAACTTTTATTTATACAGGTCTTATAATTCGTTCCAAATTAATTAGTGGAAAAAAAAATAGTTCGGATAACCGAAAAACTCGGATAATTGTTTTAATCTTGTAAAAAAACATTTTTCTAACGTAGGGGTGTTGTGAAGCTTTGAAATGGCCAAGACAAAGGTAACATTCTTCTTCGCTTTGATTTTGACACCCACCCAATAATCTTTGCACCTTAAAAACATTTCGAAGAAAGAGTACAGTTTCGATGCTAAAGGTGCAGTATTATGGACAGGTTTTTAAATATTTCACAAAATATGACATGTTTCAACAACTAATCATTATTATAACAACTATAAACAGTAATTTTATAACAATTAGTGATCAAATGACACCAATAACTTAAGCATATATACATTCAAATATGTCAGCACACCATGATAATAAAGTGGGCTTTTCTACTCTTTATCTAGAAGCTTTAATGAAAAATTTAGAAAAAATTAATTTTTTTTACATGATAACAACAAAAACTTTATCTTTGACTTCGGCTTTGCATGTTTTAAACTTCGTTTCCACTTCACTTTATATTTAAAAAGTGACCTTCGTGACCTTAGAACACCCCGAGAAAAATATACTATAGTTTAAATTTTCTTTATTATTGTGCTGAGTAGAGGTTCAAACTTAAAATACCTTAAGCAGGCTAGCAATGAAAAATTCATAAGACGAAAACATAAGAAAAAACACATTGGAAAACATTTATTACAGCAAAACAAGAGTTTAAATTATTAAATGGACAGACTAGTTGACGGTACAGTGATTAAAATCAATAAACATGGAATTTTTTTTATATAAAATTAGTAAAAAAGAATTTTTTAAAAACATTTTTAGTGTAAAACAAAATATTTAAGTCCTTAATGGTTAGGGAGTTACTTATATATTTCTCTTAGTTTGAATCTTCCTTTATGATACTACAATAATAATGATAATAATGATAATAATCATAGTAATAATGTAATAATAGTAATAATAAAAATAAAAACCTATACAACAGATTAAACATGAAAACATGAACAAATATACGAGTGATGTTTTAAAAAAATGTTAAAATATGTCATATTTAGTGAGTGAGATATTTCAAATCTGTTCATAATGTGTCGAAATCTTCTTCGGCTTCTAAAATTTTCAAAAATAGTAAAATTTTTATGGTTGTCGAAGCGAAGCAAGTTTAGCATTTGACTTCGACACATTACGAAGCTTTGTGCACCCCTAAAATTTAATTATAATTTTATAGATACCTGCCTGAATAATAACCCCGTAGACTGGCTCAGAGGATTGTACATCGGGGGCGGAGGGGGGAAGCAGGAGGGTGCTAGGGTACAGAGGCCCTTACGTCTTGGTTGCGCGGAATTCGGTTAATAGGAGGCTCTAATGATCTGGTTTGAATAGTCGTTGTTCTACTGCACTGCCAGCTTCATGTTCTTTTCTGGGGTTTTCGTCGAAAACAAAACCACTTAACCACGACGTTGACTACTTGGAAAGTTCAAACTTTTGAGAACCCAGCTGCGTAGGATCTGTCCCGTGGTCTATACTAGAAGTGTGCAAAATATCGGCTTTCTAGGACATCTATAGGCTTCTGGAGGGTGTGGAAACATACACTTCTAGGTCATCTAAGGGATTCTGGAGGGTGTGGAAACACACACACTTCTAGGTTCATATAACGGGTTCTGGAGGGTGTGGAAACATACACACTTCTAGGTCATAAGGGGTTGTGGAGGGTGTGGAAACATAACACTTCTAGGACATCTAGAGGGTTCTGGAGGGTGTGGAAAACACACTTCTAGGTCATATAGCGTGTTCTGGAGGGTGTGGAAACACACTTCTAGGTCATCTAGGGGGTTCTGGAGGGTGTGGAAACAACACACTTCTAGGACATATAGCGTGTTCTGGAGGGTGTGGAAACACACACTTCTAGGTCATATAGCGGGTTGTGGAGGGTGTGGAAACATACACACTTCTAGGTCATATAGCGGGTTTGTGGAGGTGTGGGAAACATACACTTCTAGGTCATCTAGGGGGTTCTGGAGGGTGTGGAGACATACACTTCTAGGTCATCTAGGGGTTCTGGAGGGTGTGGAGACATACACACTTCTAGGTCATCTAGGGGGTCCTGGACGGTGTGGAGACATAACACTTGGAAATTATATTACGTATATTTGTGGATAGTCCGTATTGGTAGTAAGACAAACATAATATCTTGTGGGGGTTGTTTTTGTCTAAGACAGTCATATATCCCTGTTTACAAGGGGAGGATGTGAAGATATAATGCCGGGAGACTCGAAAGGGTGTAGAAAGGGGTTATGGGGTGAGGGAGGTAGAATTCTCACTAGATATCTCTGCTCTTCAATTCTTCAACGAATATTTCTCTCTTTTCTTTCAGTCTTTCATGACTACTTCTCGTGGACTAGGTTAAAGAGAAGGGGTTGGAGCGGGGGTTGAGGAAGAGGCTGTTACTACCCAAATCCCTTACTACAACTACAATACCACTGAAGCTTTCAGGATTTATTTTGGAAGAGCATTCTTTGTTGTCTGCCTGCTACGACAAACACAGGCTAACATATGGGAAAAGGAGGAAATGAGAGTTAGAGTTACAGACTTTTGGGCTGTCTGACCATCTTTTGTTTGTTAAAGGATTTGTGACACATATCCACCCGAGTGACTCTCAACCGATTCACTGGTCTACACAAATCAGAAATATCACCACCGACCTGTTTTTACCTTCTAGTGTGGGTAAATGTGAAAACAGGCCTACAGCTAGGAATGTAGTATCGAAAGGAAAGTACTAATATTTTACTAATTTCTAGAATAGGAAGAAAATGATCGACACTTTACTAATTATTTTTAGAATAGGAAAACAACTATCGACCTTTTACAATTCTCTAGATTAGGAAGAAAATAATCGAAATTTAACTAATTCCTAATATTTGAAGAAAATTATCAACATTTTACTAATTCCTAATATTGGAAGAAAATGATTGATATTCTACTTATTTCTAGTGTTGGAAGAAAATTAAATAGCCTAAATTTTACTCATTTATATTGTATGTTGGAAAAATATATCGATAACAATAGGTATTGGTATCGAAATAATAAGTTAGAAAATCTATCTGAAAATCATGGCTTTAAAGGTTTTTTATGTACAAAAAGGTTGATGTTTGTTCTATTTAGGATTATAATTGTTGTAATTATCTAGTAGCAATAAAAACATTTTTTAATTAAGATATAGTTTCTATTTGATCTTATATTGTAATCATTAAAAATATTAAAATAATCACACAGCGATTAATTTTTACAGATTTTATAGCAACAATTTTTTTTTGACCAAAATAAATCAAATATTGCTCCAGTAGAAACATAAAGTTTAATTTTCTTCACATGGTGATATCAACAGTTGTTGAATATCTGCCAAGGGTCTCTTGTAATTTTGTGACCTTTTATCTTCGTTTAAAAAGTTTCTCATCTAATGCCACTATGCTCATGATAGATAGTAAACAACTGTTGATATCACCAGGTGAAGAAAATTAAACTCTATATTTTTACTGAAGTAATATATGATTTATTTTGGCTAAAATATTTTTCTATAAAAACTGAAAACAGCACTGACCTTTTATAGTGTTCGATACACTCCCACCTTAAATAAACACCATACACATTAATTATAAAGAAATAATGGTTTATTTCGATATCATTCCAAAACCGTGGTGGAGGCAGGCTTACTCATATGATAAACATATTGAAACAAATGCACGTTGTAAAAAAGTATTAATTAAGAAAGTAAATATAAATATTCGTAAGGTATTGATTTTTTCCTACATCTCACACCTAAAACAAGATACGTTCTTGAATACATCTCACATGATAATATCACATCAATTTTCCTTAAATTCGCAAACTTTTCTGGAAGGAAAAATCTGATCTAATTTCTAATTTGAAGGATTTTACTTCACAATTTAGTTTCATATGTGCTTTCTCCCGTCCCGATGCTATGTTAAATTAACATTTTTTAATTTTCTAAGTCAGTTCGTACAATGTAGCATTTGACATGTGTCTATCCATAGTCCAATCTTCATCGGAAAAGACTTTTAGAAAATATAAACATATTATTAGGTGGCTAAAATTGATAACGTTTTAGTCTTTTACTAGAGTTATTTCATAAGTATTGATGACACATATAAAACTACAGCCTTAGATCAAGTTATTTGACATATAAATACGTGAAAAGTAGATCTAGTAATTTTTATGGCTGTCAGCTAAGGTTATTTCTTTTAAAAATGAGACTTTATCTCCCATAAGACTAGCCACTGAACAGAAGAGTTGATATATACCCCAATTTTCATATTAAGAACCTTATGTGACAGGTAAAAAAGCTACTAGATCTACTTTAACGTATTAATACATCAAATCATGTTATCTGTAGCTGTAATCTTTATTAATACTAGCACCACGTCTTACTACCCGTTCGGGCTATACGCTTAATTACTAATTACGGTAATGGGTTAGGAATTGGGGGGGTAGAATTTAGAGGAAGTGAACCCACATTTATGTGGAGGGAGAGTGGACAACCATTTAGGAAAAACCACACCAGTTCACCTAACCGGGCTTCGAACCTCGATCTCACCTGTCGTCATCAGTTTAGCTCAACACAAAACTAGCGAATTGGCTAACTACGTCACCGAGGCGATTAGCTGTCATTTTTGATAGATAATATAAGTACTCACAAAATATCTTACTAATATTATAAATGCGATATTTGTGTATTTGAATGTTTGCTACTCAATCAGGCCAAAACTGCTGAACGGATTCGAAACTTGGTACGTTGGTAAAGTATGTCCTGGAATAACATATAGGACTATTCCCAACCTTTGATTTCACATTAATTTTACAATACTAATGTTTAAACTTTTCTTATGTACGAGATAGATATATTGTGGTTTTAATTTTACGAGTAGATATTAATGTGATTATAATTAAAATGTTAAAGTAAAGATAGCATAATACGGAAATATTATTTACAACTAGAGCTGAGAAAAACGCATATAGATTTGAAAAAAATAAAGTTTGATTTATGACCAAAATAATTTAGTTAAAAATTAAAAGATTTTATCAATTATTGCGGTGAAGCCGCGACGGGTAAAAGCTAGTCATTAATAATAGAGAAAAAAAGATCAATGTTGACCGGAAAAAAAAAGTTTGTGGTGCTTCCAATGTCCGTTTGTAAGTAAATCAAGGTATGGCTTGTTGTGGGGGTTAAAAAGGTGTAAATGCGAGTGGTATTTCTATTTTACTATTTTTTTTTCCAGATAGTCCACTTTGGGAGACGAGACTATCTAGGGAAAATTATACACACAGAGATGACCAAAAACATATTTGATGTCAACTTTAGGAATGAATAACACCAAATTATAAATGACTTGAGGGAATTATGAAAGAACATGAGGGGGTGGGTAAAGGTGGAGGGTGGGTGGGTGGGTTGTGAAGTAAAGGTTTTGTTGGAAAAAGAGTAAAATATTATATCTTCCGAGAAAACACAGAAATAGAAACAGCTGAGATATTTGATACGAAAAAGGTATGTTGCCAAAATATTACAGTACTTTGTAAAATACAGACGTGACCCAATTTATTTTAACGAATATATTTTATAGAATATGGGTGGCTACGGTAGTAAGTTGATTGTGCTTAATGGGCTTAGATTAGAAATGGGACACCCTAATCCTCGATTGATTGAATTCCTTAATTCCTATGGTATTTGAAATATTCGAGATTTATAAACATCTCAAAAAAGTATCTTGAATACAAATATGAAGATTTTGGCATCAAATAACAATTTTAAGCAATTGGTAAAAGGAATTATATTGACTCTTAATATTGGGAGATAAACAAAATCACACACACACAAAAATAGAACAAAATTTTATTAATATAATTAATTTACTAAGGTTATTCTGTTTATGACGTCAGTAGCACCATGCATCAAATAATAACAAAAATAACTTTTAAATATTTTTACTTTATCTTAAATTGTATATTTTTAAAGGTTTGAAAACTCAAATTTGTGTTCGAGATTTGAAAGGATTAAGATTTGGATTCAAGAAATATAGGACTAGACCAATATCTAATTTCAATTCAATCGCTAAAAAAAATACACATTTTATTAACTGCTAATAATAACTTTACAATTATATGTGAATATCAAACCATAATTATAAATGTTAATCAAGCTATTATTGTTACAGAATTTAATTAAATAGTAAATGACATTAGATAATCAACAATGAACAAATAGGTGTAATTAACAAAAATTAATTCAAAATAAAATCTATTTTAAATACTAATATTTATTGCATCCATAATTATTTTGCGGTATACTTGAACCATTAATTTTTTAGCAACCTCACCTTACTACCCTTACTACCCATTCAGATTATACACATATGCTAATGTTTTAGGCAGGAGTAAGGTTGGGTTTTAGAAGAAATGTACCCACATTTACTGGAGGGAAAGTGGCAACACGTTTAGGAATAAACCCCTTGAGCACACACACCCAGTATTTGAATACCAACTTACCCATCTTTGGTGGTCCAGTCTATTGCGAGAGTGACGTCTTAGACCACACGACCACCACAGAGGGTCTTGAAGAAGTGTTTAGTGTGTTTACAACTATTATATCACGCACACCAACATTATTTTACTATATATTTGGTAGTTTCACAAGATCAAATATTTTATATTTATTTTTCCCACAGAAGTGGGCACGCGGATAGAACGTCAGCCTCACCCGGCCAGGTTTTACTGTAGCTAGAAGATCAATAATCGAATCCTGACCGGCTGTGCTGAACTGTTTTTCCATAAATGGTTGCGTGATCTCCTCGACACGTTAGATAGTTTATCTAAATTCTAACTTCTTTACCTTACACCATTGGCATTCGTATCCGGACAGCCCTAATTTGTAGTGAGAATAACCTACTTTTAATATATTATTGAGAGTGGAGGAGGTTACATAATGCTTAGCTACATGCTCTATACTCTTCACCAGACATTGTTAGGATAGTCAGATTTAGCAGGTTACGGTGGGCAGGCATGGAGCTCCAATGGGAGAATCTAGAACTGTGTTCAAGGTATTGACTGGTAAACCCAATGGGAATAGAACAGTGGGAAGACCTAGACACACATGGGGGGGGGGGGATGAAACTAGAATGAACCCGAAAGAGATGGGGTGTAATAAGTTGAACTAGATATAACTAGCTCAAGATATGGATAGGGTATAATGAGTTGAACTAGATATAAATAGCTCAAGATATGGATAGGGTATAATGAGGTGGACTGGATATAACTAACTCAAGATAGGGAGAGGGTGTAGTGAGGTGACTGGATATAACTAGCTCAAGATAGGGATAGGCTGTAATGAGATGGACTGGATATAACTAGCTCAAGATCGGGATAGGGTGTAATGAGTTGAACTAGATATAACTAGCTCAAGATAGGGATAGGGTGTAATGAGGTGAACTAGATATAACTAGCTCAAGATAGGGATAGACTGTAATGAGGTGGACTGGATATAACTAGCTCAAGATAGGGATAGGGTGTAGTGAGGTGAACTAGATATAACTAGCTAAGATAGGGATAGGGTGTAGTGAGGTGGACTGGATATAGCTATCTCAGGATAGGGATAGGGTGTAATGAGGTGTACTGAGGGTGGTGTTTTGAAATGTTTTCCCACTCTCCCTTTGGGTGAATGCGGGTATAGTTAATCTAAATTCTAACTATCTCACCCCCACCTCATTAGCATCATTAATATAGACACCCGTTGTCCTATAGTCTGAACGGGTACTGAATTGTGGTAAAAAATAAGTTTTTCTTAACTGTGTAGAAGACTGGTCTAAGGTGGCACTATAACAATAGACTGGATTTCTGATGACAAGGAGTTCGGGGTTTGATTCCCGGTAGAATGTAATAAGTGGTTTCTCCTAAATGGTTTCACACTCTCCTTCCACAAAAACTTGGTAAAACTACCTTGAAATTCAACATTATTTGTCCATAACACAATAGTGTGGTTACCGTGTGACCCGAATGGGTAGTAAGATTCAGTGCTTAAAATGAAAGTGTACTTAGTACATTTGCGTACAAGCCAAACGAGTGGTAAGACACGGTGGTGAATAAATATAAAAAATTGTGTAGGAAGTTGCACCATGTACTGTACATTTATAGGAGGCTTGTGTTACTTGGCATGTGCTCAGAAACACTATAGATAGGACGTCCATTAATAAATTCCGGTTACTTTATACAATATCTTTATATGAGAAAATTTAAAAAAATGTTTAATTTGTATTAATAAACCAAGATTAGTTTATTTTAAAATAAATATCTGGTTTCGGTTATTATCTTCTTACTTTACAGACTGAAGTGGTTATCTTTTATCCTCATTTTATAAAAAAAAAAAATATATATATACAGAATGTTCGGAAACTCAACGCCCAAACTGCACATATAGCTTGTTTGAACCAAAAGTAATACAAAATCGCTACACACTTTTATCCGGAAAGCTAATACCATTAAATTGTATTCAAAGTTTTTGCTTACAGCTACGGGAGAGCAAAGATGTTCAAGCATGCGTGTACAACAGGTTGAATAGATGTCAGGCACGAGGCACAACACACACCTCTACATCTTGGAGTACGGCAGCAGAAAATACCACAATTAATAGTAAACAAAACCCCAGTACATCTAGAAATGCGAATACGTTATGAGGGTCATCATTAACGGCCCTACATCACATTAAGTGTTTGCCATTATTACATGTGCATTGCAGCGTTCCTAGCTCCTATGCAACTTGTTGTACACGCGTGCTTGAACAGCTTTGCTCTTCCGGCTACATACGCTGAAACTTTGAACACAATTTTATGGTATTAGCATAGTTTTCCGGATGTAAGTGTAAGGGGATTTTGTATTACTTTAAGTTCAAACAAACTATGTGCAGTTTGGGATATACGTTTACAAACACTCTGTTTAGTGAAATATAATACAAATATGGGTTTGTATTTAAAAAAATTAAGTTTTAAACTAATTTTTAATTACTCAAATGGAACATTAAAACTACTCTGCTGAAGCAAGCTATTAACTTCAAATTAGATTATGTGGTTTACATCGTAAATTGTTTTGCAGCATTTTTCTTCGTTAGGAGGAAAACCAATTGGATTAAATTGGATGCCTTTTACTACTCTTTACTACCTTTTAAAAAAAGTTTTAAGGAAAAAAAATCCAAGTCTGTTTTTTTATATTGATGTTCTTCTTGTGGATGGGAGTGTAATATCGCTCAAATAACCGTGTATAAAAGTTAACCGTACGTGATTGGCCCATGACCAGGAATTGAGAGCCTGTGGTCTTCTTTTTTTAGGATGTTTACTGTCATCTTTTCGTGTCTCCATCTTTTATACATTTTAGGAATGGCAACAAAATATTGATATAAAAATATTGTAAAATCATTTATATATTTATATCGATGTTTATCCAATATATCGATCGATTTATCGATATATTTCATACATTTGACTACACTTCAGGGCTTGTGAGTCAAAATTGACGGAACACATAACTTTTTGTCAACAAAGTCGATTTTTTTTTACATTTGTTTACTATTTTCAACAACTAACTAAAACATTAAAAAGGGAAAAGTGGCTAACAAAGGTACCACAAAACAGCAGCCATCTTAATACCGCCTTTTCAGTTCATCCAGAACAATGCAATTTAACATATATCAGAAACAACTTATACATCGATATATTGTAGCTTTCGATATATACCTCGCGTTACATCAAGTTATAAATATATCGAGATATTAGAGATAAATTTCATCTTTATATTAAATTAAACTCTGTTGGTAATGAAGCAATACATGCTTTCTTTTGACAAAAAAAAAGTATTACTATAAAAACTTCAAAAGCACTGCCCTTAACACGCGTCCCCTACAAGATTGTGCCGACAGAAGGGTAGTATTTTTCCTTTGCTACCCTCGTGAGTTCTGGTTCTACCCGGCCTGATAAAGGCCCGGCTAATAATTAGCGTTCCCAAGTTCGAAGCGAAGCCTAGCGTTACGTTAATTAATCCTATCCAGGTTTTCAGAGCACCCCTCGCGTACTTGTCTAATGCGTGTAAAACAGTGTGTGCGCCCACACATGATATAGGTCAAGTGACGGGTGAACGGGCCCGCTTTGTTTCGAAGGCAAGGCCGGTGGAAGCGCCGCTATCCACTTGAGCACAAACACGAGCACTTGAAGCGAGGTCGGGCGAACTTCTGGCTCTGGTGCGTGGATTAATTATATTTAGAATACCTGACGTTCGTTCTCTAATCACTTTGAGGCTGTATATGCGCACGACTGACCAACTGTATCTCGATTTTCATAGTAATCAACATTTGAACACCTTTTAAAACACAGGTTATTAAACTATGGGTCACGACCTCCTCGGGGGTCATAAAAGAAATTCTGGATGTCACAGAAAATCTTGAAAAACGTGACTAAATTAAATATTTACTATATAACTATTGAAATGATACAACCAACTTTCTTTCTGAATTTTTTCTAGTTATTTGAATAACTAATGTTGTCTGACATGGTTACCAGAGCACAATTGTAGTAATCATTCGTACAACTAAGATAAACTAGTGGCTTACATTGACTATCTGGATACGTAAAGTTTATAGATTAATAAAAATAAATAATAATATTAAATGTAAATTCATGCATACTGTTTTTTTGTTGCAATTTAATGTGTTAATTAGTCTTATTTCTAATTTGATTCAAAACTAATCAAAAAGCGACACTCGACTATAAACAAACATATCGTAACCATCACTGCCCAAGGTCGCTAGTTTTTTGTCTTATAAAAAGGGGGCAAGAATAAAAAGTTTAAGAACCTATGGAATATAAACATATTTTTTGAGGCTGAAACTTAGAAAATAAAACATGTTTTAGGCATTTAAAGTCCACTTTATAAGCCTACTTTTTATATCATCACAAGACTAATAATTTAACTTAAATATAGAACAACACAACTACCAGTACGTCAGCAGTTAATTAATAACTGTGAAAGGGGAAATCCCAATTTCACTAAAGAGACCTTTTTCAGATATTCCAGGAGTTGAACCCGGGAGCCTTAACACAATACTCAGACTATCGACTGAAATAAGGCGTCAGACTTGAAGAAAGGGTAAGTAGAAAACTATATAAAAGAATAAAAACCTAAGTACACACCTGTCTGGGATTTGAAACCCAATCTTCCTACTGACCGGCCAACCAGACCAGACGAGGGCTTAGCCCGTGCTTCCACCAATGAGGGTAATTTTTTTTTCACAAAACACTGGCAGCATCCATTCGTATACTTTGATTTCATTATGAATGGTTCTTAAGTGACTCTTTCCTTTCAGAAAATACAAACATATTTTGCGGTCATCATTGATAGCAATTTATTTGCCGCATAACAGCTGGACCATAATCACTGAACAGGAGGATTATCATCATAGCTTAGCTGGGCCACGGTCACTGACCAGGAGGATTATCGTCATAGCTTAGCTGGGCCACGGTCACTGACCAGGAGGATTATCGTCATAGCTTAGCTGGGCCACGGTCACTGACCAGGAGGATTATCGTCATAGCTTAGCTGGGCCACGGTCTCTGACCAGGAGGATTATCGTCATAGCTTAGCTGGGCCACGGTCACTGACCAGGAGGATTATCGTCACAGCTTAGCTGGGCCACGGTCACTGACCAGGAGGATTATCGTCATAGCTTAGCTGGGCCACGGTCTCTGACCAGGAGGATTATCGTCATAGCTTAGCTGGGCCACGGTCTCTGACCAGGAGGATTATCGTCATAGCTTAGCTGGGCCACGGTCACTGACCAGGAGGATTATCGTCATAGCTTAGCTGGGCCACGGTCACTGACCAGGAGGATTATCGTCATAGCTTAGCTGGGCCACGGTCACTGACCAGGAGGATTATCGTCATAGCTTAGCTGGGCCACGGTCTCTGACCAGGAGGATTATCGTCATAGCTTAGCTGGGCCACGGTCACTGACCAGGAGGATTATCGTCATAGCCTAGTTGGGCCACGTTCATTGACCAGGAGGATTATCGTCATAGCTTAGTTGGGCCACGTTCACTGACCAGGAGGATTATCGTCATAGCTTAGTTGAGCCACGTTCATTGACCAGGAGGATTATCGTCATAGCTTAGCTGGGCCACGGTCACTAGCAGGAGGATTATCGTCCTAGCTTAGCTGGGCCACGGTCACTGACCAGGAGGATTATCGTCATAGCTTAGCTGGGCCACGTTCACTGACCAGGAGGATTATCGTCATAGCTTAGCTGGGCCACGGTCACTAGCAGGAGGATTATCATCATAGCTTAGCTGGGCCACGTTCACTGACCAGGAGGATTATCGTCATAGCTTAGCTGGGCCACGTTCACTGACCAGGAGGATTATCGTCATAGCTTAGTTGGGCCACGGTCACTAGCAGGAGGATTAGCGTCATAGTTTAGCTGGGCCACGTTCACTGACCAGGAGGATTATCATCATAGCTTAGCTGGGCCACGTTCACTGACCAGGAGGATTATCATCATAGCTTAGCTGGGCCACGGTCACTAGCAGGAGGATTATCATCATAGCTTAGCTGGGCCACGTTCACTGACCAGGAGGATTATCGTCATAGCTTAGCTGGGCCACGTTCACTGACCAGGAGGATTATCGTCATAGCTTAGTTGGGCCACGTTCACTGACCAGGAGGATTATCATCATAGCTTAGCTGGGCCACGTTCACTGACCAGGAGGATTATCATCATAGCTTAGCTGGGCCACGTTCACTGACCAGGAGGATTATCGTCATAGCTTAGTTGAGCCACGTTCATTGACCAGGAGGATTATCGTCATAGCTTAGCTGGGCCACGGTCACTAGCAGGAGGATTATCGTCATAGCTTAGTTGGGCCACGTTCACTGACCAGGAGTATTATCGTCATAGCTTAGCTGGGCCACGTTCACTGACCAGGAGGATTATCGTCATAGCTTAGTTGGGCCACGTTCACTGACCAGGAGGATTATCGTCATAGCTTAGCTGGGCCACGTTCACTGACCAGGAGGATTATCGTCATAGCTTAGTTGGGCCACGGTCACTGACCAGGAGGATTATCGGCATAGCTTAGTTGGGCCACGTTCACTGACCAGAAGGATTATAGTCATAGTTTAGTTGGGCCACGTTCACTGACCAGGAGGATTATCATCATAGCTTAGCTGGGCCACGTTCACTGACCAGGAGGATTATCGTCATAGCTTAGTTGAGCCACGTTCATTGACCAGGAGGATTATAGTCATAGCTTAGTTGGGCCACGTTTACTGGCCAGGAGGACTATAACAAATAATAGACCTGCGGGTAGATACTAATTCGGCCCTACCAATGTTTTGTCTTACATTAGGCTAGTTTAGGTTTGGTTAGAATAGTTTAGCATTTTGTTGTGTCTTACTATCCATCAACTGCTGTTTTTCGCTCAGCCATCCTAAAAGGAGCACCACAACTGGGGCAGAGTTAGTACATCAGTACGCCTTGTTTACAACTCCCAAGAAGGAACTCGTTGCCCAACTGTAATACGCCCAATTTATCATATAGTCAAAGCTTTTACATTCTCTAGATCGCTTGAAAAAGGATTTTCATAATGTTCCTCAGAGATTTTCTTTTTTGCAATTAGATATCTAACCCTAAAATTTAAGGGTAGTTTACTAGAGGGCGAAATGAGATTTGCTGAAATCGGCTATAATTATTTAATTGGATTTCGTATCTATAA
Source organism: Timema podura (assembly GCA_033556935.1). Lineage (NCBI taxonomy): Eukaryota > Metazoa > Arthropoda > Insecta > Phasmatodea > Timematidae > Timema > Timema podura. The sequence continues at coordinate 76,762,149 of JAVRXN010000011.1, forward strand.
CTAGGCACTATTTAACATTACAAATTGAAAAACCCACATTTTCCCGTGAAAATGATTTTAAGTGTACTTTACAGACACGGAAATTTCCAATTTAGATCATATCTCAGGAAACATTTGAGATACGGAAAAGCTAATCATTGTTAATTTATAGTAACTACTGTTAAAATTAAATTATTTTAACCTGAATTTTTTTTTTATAAAATCAATAATCTCTGAGCTGTAGGTAAACATACATTTTTATGGTGTATTTATTAATATGTAATTGATTGTTAAGCTCTTTAGAGGACAGAAATGATATTCTTTTATCAATGTTTCTGTAACAGTTTATATTATTACATTTACGCTCTTTGGTGGAGTGTTACTGCGACAATGTGTACTATTTAGTTTCACAAATATTACAAGTTTTTAGTAAATGTATCTATTTTAATATAAAAGAGAGAGAGAGAGAATTCGGTGTACCATACCATTTATTTTTATATGTATTGATAGTAGCCAACAAATGTAACAGCTGTATATCACATGACTTGGCGTATGGATACGTGAATGTAGATCAATTGGCTTTATTTAACTGTCAGATTTGTTCATTTATAAGAAATATGGGCTATATATTGACTCCAGACAAATAAATTAATCAAATCATACAACTGAACAAGAACGAGGGATGTATTTCTTTGACTACACCGATGGCTCTCCCGTTTTAATCTAGTGCTTTGTTAAAATATAAAGTTTCAGCGAAAGTTAATGACTTAAAAATAAGTTAAAACCTTTTAGTAAAAGATTGTCTTCGTAACCAAGATCAATCTTAAGGGCTGTCAAAATAAAAAACTTTGCCTAACCATCTGATGGGGTGCATTTGTAAACTACTAGCCTCCATTCACCCCTCCATACGTTTCTGAGACAGCATAACTGTTAGGCTTGACTCACACTCGGAACGGAATGCAAGGACATTTTTTTGACTACATGAATTTTAATGGAGGTCCGCAAAATGGATAGGATCGGATAGGAACGAATCGGGTTTTACAGAGAGGGAATTTTTTTTGTAGCACCGTGTATTACTACCCGTTCTGGTTATACGCTTATGTACTAATTACGATAATAGTTCTAGGGATCAGGAAGGTTATATTCAGAGGAAGTGTACCTGAATTCGTGTGGAGGAAGAGTGGAAAAACATTTGGGAAAAACACACCCTCAGTACATCCAACTGAGATTCGAACCTCGATCTCCCCGTCATCGGCAGTCTAGTCTACTCAGAGAATAACGCGTTAGACCACTTGGCCACCGAAGCGGGCTGGGAATATTTTGACGGATTCCGAAGATATGCGCATGCGTCCTTTGCACTGGCACACTGCATCATCCCCTACACTCACATTGAGCTGTGAACCTGTTGATTTTGATTTCCTGTTCCTCGATAGTTTTTGTTTGTTTTTAAAAATGTCTTTGGATGTATAAATAATCAACTTAGTTAAACAATACCCTATAATTTAAGACATTGCTAACAAACATAATTATGACTGTGTTATGTAAAGAAATGTTTGGGAGGAAATCTCGTGCACCCAAAGTCTTCTTCCTCTTTTTCATCGGCCGCTAGGCACAAAGCAACCGCCATCACCTCCTCTTCACTGCTGCTCTCACTCACTATTAATAGAAGCGATGTACCCTCTTAAGTTGATGTCTCCCGACTGATATGAATTCCGAACGTTAGTTCACCATTGTACAGACAAAAAATAGTTTCCGTTCGTAAGGTTCCGATCTGTTCCAATCCGATTCACTGTGCGGCAAGCTTAATATTATATTTATATGGGGTGTAAGGGGTTGATTGAGCCTGCCGAGATTATCTCCTACTTGAATGTCAACCTCACCTGCTTGTGGTACACCCTGATTTCAACTGATGAGGCTCTGATGACCGAATGATTCCCGGGATAAGGAGTCTCCTTCCCTCTACCATGCCAATGGCCTCCTTGGAGGGTGGAGGAGCAGGTGGAGGCTAGGGAACTCTCATGCTCTTAGGGTGGGAAACCACCCCTAAAGCTACGTTTTCCTAGCGACGCAATACATGCGCGGCGCAGTACGCAATGCGTTGAGGGGAGCGTATTACGTATCACGCCACGCAATTGTGTTTTCCTAGACATATGTACAGTGCTTCATCGTATTTAGTCGTCTCTCAAGTGTACGCGGAGCTCTCTAGTACTAAGCATATATTTTTTCTAATGAGTGAACTACCTAAGAGCAGTAGGGTGTTAGCGTTAATGCTAATGAAAGAAAAACGGGATTTGGAGGATGATGTAGACATCTTAGCAGCCTTGAAGGCTCGAAAAGGCTGTAGTGAAATGTATATGAGTAGGGACCAAATCTATCAATTCTTCGTCATCACTCCAAGAAAAGCGGGGCTGAGTAGCTTGTTGTTTCTTAGGTCCCATTTCAAACACATTCACTATACAACTAATGACTGAAATAAACACACAAAAACGTCTTAATGCTCTGCGCAGGTCGCAATTGACTGCTCCAAAGGCAGTCGGGATGTTGCGTCGTCGCGCGCATCACGTTGGCGCACTACGCATCGCGTTGTATAGGAAAACACTCGTATTTAACCCCTATTATTCAAGTGTTCAGCGCATTGCGTCCAACGCATTGCGTACTGCGCCGCGCATGTATTGCGTCGCTAGGAAAACGTAGCTTAAAGGCGGATCAACTAACAATGGTAAACGGCAGAGAATATAGAACGTCCTCAACGGCGGACCGGGCGTAGAAGCGACTAGTACAGTTCTAACGATCGGGAAGGCGATGAAGGTTTCAACAAGTCTCGGAATCTCCAGTCGTCGTCGTAGTCTCTACGCCGCTGGGCTGAGGTTCTGAGCCTGCTGAGGATCATGTGATTGTTGATATGCAGCAACATTACCACGTGAAGAGATATCACGCGTAGGCGTCTTCAGAAGGACAATCTAAAAGTATCAACTGATAATATCCGTTGAAGACAATCATACTCGTTAGCGACTGATAGCCCATCAGTATATTTAATTATGTCTGTGAGAGCAGAATAAAGCACGATGACGCATTCTAGACCCTAATATATATATATACATATATATATATATATATATATATATATATAAAGCCCACGTTTTACCACCAACAGTGATTGAAATTAACGCGGCACGCATTCTAAAAATATGTTTTAACTTTTATTTGAGTTATTAGTTAAAAAGTTATCAAAAACTCACTACAATATTTAATCATAGATTACTGTATGGTTTATTTTTGCAATTGTATTTTTTTTTAATCTACGCCATTGTGGCAATATATGTTTACAGTTTTCAAATAACGGGCTTCTTATAAAAATCAGACCGTAGTTTGTTATTCTTGTGATGTGTTTACAATGCGTCTGTTTAGTTGAGACTAGTAAGCTATAAGAACTTTACTTAAAGGACAGGTGTTGTATACACAAATGGCGTGTTCCTATATTTCTTTCAAAGAAACGTCACCGGATTAACAAGAAGAAAATAGACTCCCGGCCTCAAAAAAAAAGAGACAAGGTGTATTGAGAACATCTCAGTCTATCTGAAACCCATTTGCTCCCCACAAACACATCTCTCCGTTGTTTGAATTGAACCAGATAAAGCAACCAGTTCTTGTTATTTCAAGGAATCAACGAGAAGTGGACGTTGTTTGTAAACAATAGCTTGTGTGGGAAATGTTATCGTTAACCTACAGGCAAGCTGTATGGTCGATGTTAGGACTAAGTGGAAGGTGGGGGGGGGGGATAGTTCGTGGTCTGAATAATATCAGGCACCACCTTGGAATATTTCACAAACCGCGCGTTGTGTGTCTCTCGAAACGCACGGCTGGAACCTCTATATACGTGATTAGAAAATGTAATAGGGAACCTTTTTATGTATTTTTTAAAAATTAATTTTCCTCTACACCCATTTATTTAATTTCTACTAAATTGAGATAAGATTCGAAGTTTTCTTTCTCATCTATATTATTAACTTGACAAAGGGTGGCTATAGGTGAAGGACGAAAGGGAGTATAAGCTTATACATACTAGAAAAGCAGTTCCAGTAAACGACAAAGACCATTGTGTTTTAAGCCGCATGGCCTAACGACAGCGATGGATACTTTCTCACGGACCGAGGCGAACACTTTAAAAACCAGAAACATTTTCAAATGAGTTACAATAAAGAAATAACAAATATTCTCTCATGCTCACGTTTTTTTATTTGTCAACACGTCATACACACTACCAGCAAGGGCTATACGCATATTAACTAACTACGCCATTATGTTAAGAAGGAGGAAGGTTGAATAAATAGCAAATGTATACACATTTTCGTGGAGAGGGAGTGTAAAACCATTTAGGAAATACAATATCAGTTGGCAGTTCAGTATATTTCAAGCGTGAAACATTAGGCCTTAGATCCTGTGATCCTGTTTTTTTCAAACACAGCGTCTTACTACCCGTTCGGTTTGTATGTTGAGTGCAGTGTTGCCACCCGATCTCGGTCCTAATTTCTTTTTTAGCACAGCGTTTTACTACCATCCGGGTTATGCACTTATATACTAATTACACTAATTGTTTTAAGGATTAGGAAGAATATATTTAGGGAAGTGTACCCGCATTTGCGTAGGGGAGAGGGGAAAATCATTTAGGGAAAACCTCCCTCAATACACCCAGCCAAGATTCGAGCCTCGATATCCCCACCATCAGCAGTCTAGTCTACAACAATAGTAGCGCGTTAGACCAAGTGGCCACCGAAGTGGATTCTTCCACATTGTGCTGTAAAAAAGTTCCGAGTTATTGAAAGTGCTGCCATAAGATACAGGTATCTCGCGATCGATGGTAATGCTAACCCATCGTCTAAAGCGCCTTTTTCTCTATAGTTTTGACTTCCTATGACCGGGAGATCAAGGTTCGAATCCCGGTCAGGAATACTAAGGGTGAATTTTCTATAAAAAGTTTTTAGATCACCCTCCACACGAATGTGGGTACATTTATTTTAAATTCAACCTTCCTTATAGTCGGTGACCTGGCAGTCTGGGGGTAAGATGTCGGACTTCTGTGTTGGGAGTCCGGGGTTCAATCCTCAGTCCCGGCACAAATTTATATGATTGCCAAACCCTTCCTTCACCTCTGACAAGACGTGTATTAGTCACAAATTGTGAATGTGTGGAATGCCAGACCTCCACCGTGGTTCAAATTTCACGTTAAACTGTAGGTCCTCCATTTCATCTCACAATCACCCTACCATTACACATTAGTGTAAATGCGTATAGCCCGAATGGGTAGTAAGACGCGGTGATAATAATAAACATTCCTTGTATAACACATTGGCGTAATTAGTACTTAGTGTATAAGCCGAAAGGGGGTTGAAAATCTTTGACCAATTAAAAACCATTAATGGAATATGAGAATAGTCGTGGCTGCTAGTAAAACGCGATGTTAGTTAAATAAACCAAATAAAACTGACTCGTGTTTTGGTTTGTCTGACTCAAATAAAGATATAGTTTGACCGAGTACTAATATATACAGTTTGTACTTCTTGCATTTTAGTATCATTTGTGTAGACATGAAGCTTAGGCTTATATAATTTCAACAAAGGCTTTGCACCAATAAAAAACTCATTTTGGATTAACCAAATGCATAGATTTGTTATTATTTATAATTTTATTACTTTCTCATTTAGAGAACTTATCTGAATATGTTCGTCAGTATTTCGACCTTAAAACTATGGTGGGTCTTGCTTGATGTTCTATGTGTCTGTGGACTTTAAAAAGTGAGTCTTAAAATTCTATCGGTTGTATGTCTAGGGCCACAACCTAAATTGTTAAAGATATTTCGTTCGAACTTGATATTTAGATATTATATGGTCGTGCCTCGATCCGAACTTAGGATTTTATATTTTAGCTTTAAAATTTAGGGTAGTTTACTAATGAAATTTTTTTGAAAATTCTAAACCTCTAAGGGTAGTGAATTTACGGTTAATACTTGACCATTTGGAACGTTTCAAAAATGTTTTAACAATTTATTTATTGGTATATGAATAGGGTTTCATGTAATTATCAAAATAATGTGTTTATTTTTATGAGGATAGCACAATACATTGATAACAAGATTTTTGAAAATTTTATTCCTAACTTTAATATTAGCAAGTATTTACGATTATTCCGCACCATTTATTTTGTTTAGTGAACCTTAATATTATTACAACTATCGTAATTTTAAAATTATGTTGTTTACGTAGTTAAAAATCAATTAATTTATATTTACATGCATAGTAAATGTTTTTTGGAGTGCCTTTATAATATAAGCTCATTTATGTGTGTATATATTAAAATGAAAAAGTGGTGTGAATGTGTAAACAAGTCCCAAATTTATATTTATCTAAAATCCAATGGTGAATCCAATCATACTTTTGCTCGTGCCAAATAAATGTTAAAAAATTACTTTATTTTAGTATCTAGTTTCTATAACCACAATTTAAACACGATAAATAAAGTAATATTTATTATAGATCTACTTGTAAGTTCTTCATTTTCCAAAATAAACGTACTCGTGCAGGCCTAGTGTGTATACTTAAACTTTTAGAATGTTTGATTAAAAAACTACTGCTTCAAATACTTTTTTATTTACCTGACATATTTTAGCTAATTTTTTTCAACCATCCAACCTCATTAAGGGCTCCAAGCACCGACACTTTTAAAAGAAGCTAATTAAAAACTTGTTTATTTAACTTGCGCCTTTGGGACGTCAGATTAACAGTGGATGATTTACAACCAGAAATTTTAGGGTAGAACAATCTTGTAACATTTTAGATAGAGCTAGTTGAAGATGGTAAATTTATGACAAAAAAATAATACTTTGTGAATAAAAAGCCGCTAAATACAATGTTAAATAGGGTTGAATAGGATACATTTATAATAACCAAGGCTTGGACTTTGATGACTCAAACATAATCGATAATTGGCTTCAAATACATAAAAAATGAACAAAAAAAACACCTTAAAAATACGAACAAAAGCTCGAAATGAATGCACACGAGTAAATTAAACGCACACTTTACAAAATAAATATAAATCTGAAAGAAAATAAAAACCCTACAACAAATAAACTTTTACATTCTGATAAATATAGGTCTATCATTGGTTTACAAATATCTGCTTCAGAAGTAATAGCTACCCCCTCCTAATGCGACCCTCTCCAGATCTGTTGCAGTGTCTCACCGGGAATGTGTATTTTACAACTATATAACTAAAGTTGAAGGTTGGCAGTATGATTTGATGTCATTCAATGTGAAGTGCACCTCTTTCTTCATATCAAGTTTTTCTTCTGGTATTTGTTGTCACCGAAACATGTTGATTTACCACTTTCAAACCAGAGAGTAAGGATTGTAACTTCAATGTAAGATTTTAATTTTAAATAACTATTCACTACATATTGATCAATTTATTTTATCAATAATTTCAACAATATCTTTTTATAATATTTTTGACTGTCATTAACAATAATTTTTATATGTTTACGAGTAAAATTAACTTCAACTAATCTAACCTCTACTTTTATAATTATTAGCTATATCGCATTTCTATATAAAAAAAAAGTTTATTCTCTATACCAAATTGCATGACCTTCAACTTTAATTATAACTTCTTTGTTTGCCACATGCTCTAAGTCATCACTTGTATTGGACTAGACCACCAATGACAGGGAAATCGGGGTTCGAATCCCGGTCGGGTGTACTGAGGATGATTTTCCCAAAATTGTTTCCCACTCTCCCTACATGTAAATGCGGGTACACTTCCTCTGAACTCAAAATTTACTTATCCCTAACTAATTAGCTTAATTAATACATATGCGTATAACCTGAACAGGTATTAAGACGCAATGCTTGAAAACAACTTTAATTATATTTATATAATTCTAACTTGACTGGTTTTTATGAACCGTGTAACAAATTATTTTAATAGTTTTGTTATTAAATAATTACTTATATTTTATTTATATAACCACATAATTTAAATATTTTCTTTTGAATATATTATTGGCTTCTTCTCTACTGCTAGAATGCTTTCTAAATTACGACAGTGGTTGTTTAGCAAGTCCAAGTTTGGTCCGTCACAGAGACAAGTGCCACAATCAAGACCCCTCTTGTTCCAAACAACCAGATTCGTCCCTCTTCCCCTCCACCCCCTCCTTCCTCTGCCTTTATGTTCCTCCTTCACAGTCACTTCATGTTATTAACCTAATTACACGGTCGGATAAGACCTTTGAAATGTTTGGAAGTTCATCGGATAGACTCAAGAGTATCAAATAAATGTATATAGGATGTTAAGGTAAGTTAAACTTTTTAGTATGGTAATCTTAATATAAAACTTCGCTTTACGTAAATGTTTTGTTTTACTTTATTTTAAGTATGTTTTGTAGCTAGATATTATTGGTTTAAATATTCATCAAAACAAGAAAAGTGTGTAGATAACTTTATCTACAATTTCCTCTGGTTGGATCTCGAAATATATATAAAGCCTAGGTTTGCAGCCTTGTTTAAATATGGCTAAAAGTGGTCGGATACCATTTAGAAAATAACTTGTCTGGCAGTTTTAAAACTTGTTAGATATATTTTCATGTTTTCTTACGATAGGAAGTCAGCTGCTGTTTTTGGACAGACTTTTCCTACCAGCATCCGTCAATCCACCAGTCCTTATCTCTCTTTGTCTATCTCTCTATATTTATATATCTCCCTTTGTTCTTTTATTCTTACATATGTACGTACGTCTGTACATCTATCCATCTCTCCATCCATCTCTCCATCCGTCTCTCCATCTGTATCTTCATCTGTATCTCCATCCATCTCTCCATCTGTCTCTTCATCTGTATCTCCATCCATCTCTCCATCCGTCTCTCCATCCATTTCTCCATCCATTTCTCCATCCGTCTCTCTCCATCCATTTCTCCATCCGTCTCTCCATCCATTTCTCCATCCGTCTCTCCATCCATCTCTTCATCTGTCTCTCCATCCATCTCTCCATCCGTTTCTCCATCCATCTCTCCATCTGTCTCTACATCCATCTCTCCATCCGTCTCTCCATCCATTTCTCCTTCCGTCTCTCCATCCATCTCTCCGTCCGTCTCTCCATCCGTCTCTCCATCCATCTCTCCATCCGTCTCTCCATTTATCCATCCATCCGTACGTGTATCCGTCTGTCTGTCTCTCCATCTGACCGTCTGTCCGTCTACCTATTGCTACACTAGCACAGGTGGGCAAGAGGATCTAGGAGTTAGCTTAGTCTTATCTGATTTTCCAGTGACGAAGAGGTCAAGGTTCAAATCATGGCCGTATGTACCAGTATGGTTTTTCCTAAATTATTTTCCCTCCATGCAAATATGGCTACATTCCCGAACATTCATGCCTCCTCATCCCTACTTCTTTAGTATAAATACAGTATATTCTGAGATCCTAGACAGGTGGTAAATATATCTCTCACAGTCCAAGTCCACTGGACAATGGCGATTATAGCTCATAAAAGTTGACGGAAGAAAGTAATTGTGAGAAAATGCTCACAAGAAAGCGAACCCAGGACCTATTGAACATATATTTATTGTGTTGGCCAGGGTTAATAAGGGAGGGAAGAGGTAAGGGTAATTTTATTAAATATCTACTTATAAATCATATTTTTTTCTGGAATCTATCACATTTATTTTGTCCGGATATTCATTAAGTACACTAAATTAATGATTGAGTTAACCTTAATACTTAAGGTGGGGTCGAAGGGGACGCGTGAAAAGGACAGTGTTTTTGCAGTTTTTATGGGAAAACATTTTTTTCAGCTAAAAATAAAATATTGCTCCAGTACAAACATAGAGTTTAATTTTCTTCACATGGTGACATCAACAGTTGAATATCTCAAGGGTGTTCTGGAATTTAATGACATCTTTTTCTTTTCATTTAAAAATTTTGTCATTTAATGCCGCTATGGTCATGACAGATAGTCAAGAAAAGTTGATCTCACCAAATGAAGAAAATTAAGCTTTATGTTTGTACTGGATCAATATTTTATTTATTTTAGCAAAAAAAATCAATAAAAACTGCAAAAACACTGACCTTTACTCACTTCCCCTTCCCCTTCGCCTTAAGTTTTGTAGGTAAAAATCACTACTTGGTTATAGTGTTAAAATGAGGTGCTAGTGAGCGTGAGTTTAGGGAAGTATTTTTGCAGTTTTTATAGCATAAACATTTTTTGGCCAAAATAAATCAAATATTTCTTCTATAGAAACATATAGTTTAGATTTCTGCACATGCTAATCTCAACAGTCCTTGAATATCTGTCAAGGGGGTCCTGGAATTTAATGACAACTTTTTCTCTTAATTTAAAAAAGTTTGTCACCAAATGCCACCTTGCTCATGACAGATATTCAAAAATGGTTGAGATTAGCACGTGCAGAAAGCTAAACTCTATGTTTCTATAGAAGAAAAATTTGATTTATTTTGGCCAAAAAATGTTTATGCTATAAAAACTGCAAAATTAGCTCACCAAATTCGTGCTCACTAGCACCCAACCTTAAGGTGTCATTTTTTAGTTTAATTAATATTTATGACAGTAATTGCTGATATATACTAGTTAATTCAGCTAGGTATGTTATAGTAGCTTGAGCTACATTATGTATTAAACAGTACGTACGTCACAGTAAATAGATTATTAAAAACATATTCGATATCGTCTATTAATATTACGTCTTCAATTTTATAAATAACATATTTTTATTTAAAATAAAAATATCATTTCAAAAGGTTATGTTGCTATTTATGAAATAAATTTTAACAAGCTACATTTATACTGAAACCATTTTGAAAACAAAATAATGAGAGGAGAATTTAACCTATTTTGTCATAATAAAAACAAATTGGGGAAAATAAGGTTGAATGTGAAATATGAACCTAATAAGAAACGACTTTTTTTCTACTTAAGAAAGTAGGGGGGGGGGGAATATGAGAAAACATGGTTTGTTAAATATATGCCTGATAATGAAAAGAGAGAAAAAAACTTTGTTATTACTCTATAATTATTATTTGTAAACGGGAAGATCAGTTTTTCTAAGGCGCAGAAAGCGTAAAATGACTATGAGACAAAACAAAGTTAAAACGTGGTTATGTCTGTATGGAGTCTTTTATTTCCTAGAAGCTTCGTTGTAATTTTAATTTTAAGGATGACATTCTCTGACTGGTAAATTCAAAGCAATAGAAAATGCAGGAAATCTTCAACATTATTAAAGCGATATAATTGAGCAATTACAACAGTAAAAATAAAATTCCTCTAGACAAAACATAGCTTATGGAATAAATTCTAAGTATGGTGTTTTCTAGTGTGTATTTGACCAAACATTTTGAGGTCCTGTTTTAACTTAACAATTTGCATCCACATTAGTAACCGAATGGTCTAAGGCATCAGTCACCCTAGCAATGAACTAGACTTCCGATGATGGGGGTTTGACTCCAGTCGGGTCTACTTAAAGTGGTTTTCCAACTCCCGAGACTAGACTGTATTAAATAGTGGACAATAAATATTCCATTTGACCTAAATTGCTTGTTATTCCTATACTGGGAGAGCGGTGGAACTCCGAGATTAGACTATAAATACTGCCCTATACGAGCTTTACATCTGGATCACGTGCCTCGCAGCTCGGGTAAGCTCCATGCTGTTTTACAAATTTGAAAATGAAGGTACGATATTCAGTAGTCCCTAAGAGGTTTTTACAACAATGAATGACTATATTTTTAGTTACTAAGATTTGCAAAAGGTGTATTATATAGTAAAGTAATTTGAAAAAAAAAAGTAGATGAATCTATAAGATATTTAAAATATATTAATTTAACTATGATTTTACAAAATTGTTAAGAACTTATATTTTGAATATTCACTAGTATCTTAGAGGTAATAAAAACGTAGTTACTGTTGTCTCCGTGTCTCCCTGAAGACTGAATGTCTCAATCACTCACCTTGAGCTATATCCTGGTGAGTACAATTGTCTCCGTGTCTCCCTGAAGACTGAATGTCTCAAGCACTCACCTTGATCTATATCCTGGTTAGTACGGTTGTCTCCATGTCTCCCTGAAGACTGAATGTCTCAAGCACTCACCTTGATCTATATCCTGGTTAGTACGGTTGTCTCCATGTCTCCATGAAGACTGAATGTCTCAAGCACTCACCTTGATCTATATCCTGGTTAGTACGGTTGTCTCCATGTCTCCCTTAAGACTGAATGTCTCAAGCACTCACCTTGAGCTATATCCTGGTGAGTACGATTGTTTCCGTGTCTCCCTGAAGACTGAATGTCTCAATCACTCACCTTGAGCTATATCCTGGTGAGTACAATTGTCTCCGTGTCTCCCTGAAGACTGAATGTCTCAAGCACTCACCTTGATCTATATCCTGGTTAGTACGGTTGTCTCCATGTCTCCATGAAGACTGAATGTCTCAAGCACTAACCTTGATCTATATCCTGGTTAGTACGGTTGTCTCCATGTCTCCATGAAGACTGAATGTCTCAAGCACTCACCTTGATCTATATCCTGGTTAGTACGGTTGTCTCCATGTCTCCCTGAAGACTGAATGTCTCAAGCACTCACCTTGAGCTATATCCTGGTGAGTACGATTGTTTCCGTGTCTCCCTGAAGACTGAATGTCTCAATCACTCACCTTGAGCTATATCCTGGTGAGTACAATTGTCTCCGTGTCTCCATGAAGACTGAATGTCTCAAGCACTCACCTTGATCTATATCCTGGTTAGTACGGTTGTTTCCCGTGTCTCCCTGAAGACTGAATGTCTCAATCACTCACCTTGAGCTATATCCTGGTGAGTACAATTGTCTCCGTGTCTCCATGAAGACTGAATGTCTCAATCACTCACCTTGAGCTATATCCTGGTGAGTACGGTTGTCTCCATGTCTCCCTGAAGACTGTTCCCGATACCGTTCTCTGTCATCGTGGTGTCCGTGCAGCGTCGGTATTTGGTAGACAGCGTCGCGTTGTCCATAGCCGTCTCCTCCTGGTAGCGGTCTTCAGTGTCCCTACCTTCCTGGTCCCCCACCAGGCCTCGCATCGCCGTGTCCCCCTTGGAGGTGCCGATGCCCGCACTACCACCCCCACTGACACAGGTGTTCCGATGCTTCTTCCAGCGTCTCTTCGAGATGGACGACCTGATGGAACCGACGCGCTGACGCACTGCCTCCACGGGAACACAAGGGCATAAACTCGCCAGGATCTCCTTGAATTCCTTCCTGAAGTTGTCGTTGAGCCACCCGTAAAGGAGAGGGTTGGAGCACGCGGAGGACATCCCCATCATATGGCACACGGCGTAGCAAATCATCATCGACTGCCTGTCGTCTCCGAAAGGGTTGTAAAAATCTACCACGAGGTTGAAGATGTTCAAAGGCATCCAGCTTATGCAGAATATGAAGCCTATGGACACCAACAAAGAGTTAGTCCTTTTCATCCTCCTGTCGTCCTTGGCTTTCCGCTTCTGCGATCCGCTACCACTTCCGGCCTTCCCTTTCGACGAGGAAGATCCCATGGCGGAGGAGTTGACGTACCTATACCTCAACTTCCTGCAGATCCTCGAGTACGCTACACTCACAGTGATGATGGGCAAAACGTATTGGAACACCAAAGAGAACACGGAGTAATACGCTCTGCCATGTTCCACTGGCCATTCCTCCAAACAGTACGCGATATGATCTATGCCGTAGCTGGGTAGGTTTATCTCGTGGTGTTTCAGGGTCTTCCAGATAAACATCGGACTTGCCAGGACGAGAGACGCCACCCATATGCAACTGAGGATTATGATCGCACCCAACTTCTGCAGGCTTTCTCTCGTGGGGTAGACGATGACCTGGTACCTGTCCAGGGCTATCGCGGTGATGGATATCGTCGAGACAAAGATGCTGGTCGCCTGTAGAGTCCCCAACATCTTACAGATGAAGGCGTGGCGCCCCAGGGGCCAGTATCTGGTCAGTATCTCCATCATGGTCAGCGGCATCGTGATCAGGCACAGGAGAAGGTCCGATATGGCCAGGTTCACGATGAACATGTTCCTCGCCGTCCTCATGCCGGGTTTCCTGACGACCGCGCAGACGACCAGGCTGTTCCCCGCGGCTCCCACGACGATGAGGACGCTGTACATGAACACCAAACAGTAGAAAGGTCCGTCCTCCATGCTTCTGTTGCGTGCCAGTTGATCCATAATGTTGGGATCGATGTTCTTCGAAGCGTTGATGACACTGGAGAACTTCTCTATCACGTCCGACATGTTGTAGGGGAACGTTTGACCGAACAGGTCTTGATCTTGGTCCATCTTGGTGCTGTGTTAGTCACCCTGTGGAGGAAAAAAAGGAATATATATAATTTTTGTAAGCATTTAGATACTATACAGCCCCACCTTATGATTATTACAACGATATAAATTATATTTGTACTAAAACAAAATAAACATTCCTCCACAATTTTATTTTATCGGCAGATTTTCATAAAGAAAAACTCGATTACGTCAACACCCAACCGAGCCATATGGATTGAGCGGACACCGCTTTTGGCGATTACCAACTTCTCTTGATAGAGGGTGTCGTGTGATCAGAAAAAACGGATCCTCCAGCCGTTGATGCATAATAATTGCTCGGAAACATTTTAGCCTGTTATAGAAAAAAACATGTATTTAAAGAGTAGCGTTGTTGATATTTTATACAATATACTCACTTTGCTCGTTGAGGGCTCCGCCCTCAAACCCCCCAGTGAGTGTAAACTAATGTAATTCCAGCGTTGTTTTGAACGTTGATTCATTTTTACAATTTTATGATTCTAGCTGTCCCATAATTGTGTAAGAAAATTGAAAAATATGTGGAAAATGTGCAAAATTTACCTAAAATAAAAAATCTAGCTCTGGTGCGATCCGGTTTTTGATAGGTTTTAGCGTTTAGCCACAAGAGACCTCCAAAAAAGGTCCGCACCGACTTTAAAGTTGCTCCGCGATTTTGAATTTCTTTCGGGGGTTGAACTTTTTTTTTTAACTTTTTGGAATTTTCCCGTCGGTTACAGGCTAGAAGCTATAAGTTTGCCAAATTTCAAGTTTCTAGCTCATCTGGAAGTGGGTGAACATTAATGTCAGTGAGTGAGTGAGTGAGTCAGCTATGTGGCTTTATATAGTGAAGTGACAAATCTAATATTGCCATACAATGATAGTTATGGGAGGATTTCGGTAGGAAGACAAGTTAAGAAAATATAAATATTTTCTGTGCTCAACAGTGATAATATTTTACAATATTATTCGTATTATTATGTTGGTATTGATGGTATGAATCAAATATTACAGCTAAATATCACATGACTTGATGTATGAACATATGAATGTAATTTTAGTAACTGTTGTAAATGATAGGTACTGTTCTTACTAACATATATTTTGGCAATTCTAACAGTCACAAAAAGTTACTTGGACAACTTTCCTCACGTGTTTATACGTCTAGCCAAGTGTTATGCAGCTGTAACGGTTGACAAATAATATCAATGACAGTGACATAATTATAATAATCATACATTAGTAACATTTTGTCGATTCTGATTGCAAATGAATATATTTTCCTTTTCCAAAACCTACCTTCCTCTCGCAATTCCCCTCTAGTAGGTTTTATCAGACTCTATTTCGTTTATGGTTCGTAGAATATACAAACTTACTTCCACGGTACAGTTAAGAAGGACCGAGAGATCGAACGTTTGCGTCTCCTTTGTAAAACATAATGAGATTATAATACGGTATTAGTTAGGCGTCCTTATTCCTTAAGCTGGAGAACGTTAAACGTTCTATGCCATTACATTTTCTTTAATATCATGAATATATTATACTAAATATAAGTCTTTGAGAGAAAAAAATAGAGTTGTGAACAATAATAATATAATAAATTATGAAAAGGAAAGGGAGGAGGTATATTAATGCGTGTTGCGTTGAGTTGTGTGAGCGCAAAATAAGACGGCCGCCTCCGTCGACGAGAAATTATCAATCGCTTGTTAGGCCACACTACTTAAAATGAAATCGTCTGTGTCTTTTATCTGAAACTGCTTTTCTACTCTGGCTAAGCTTATACTCTTTTTTTCCCTTCAACTACAACAAACCGTTGTCATGTCAAAAAGAAAAAGGGGAAAGAAAAGTAGGAAACTTCTTATCTAGAGGTAAAAAGGAAAGCTCGCTGCTAGTTATCAAATATCTTAAAATATTATGTTGTGAGCCTATTAGCCCTTTTTTATTGTATTTGTTTTAGGAAGGTTAAATATAGAAACCTTTTATTAATATCAAGCATAGTCTCATAGGTCCGTAAATAAGATTAAAAAAAGGTTGAAAATAAGATAATTTCACATCTCACACTTTTTTATTTTAATAAAACTCACACTATAGTGTGGTTAAGAGAAAAGAGCCCCGCTGGAATCTTTCGACTTTATTTTGGCGTGAACCTTATTTTGAAATAACGGATTGTATAATTCAGTATGACGCTAAAGCCTAACGTATGCGCGGCAATTTCTCGCTTACCAAGGTGACATTAACTACGAATTTTCTTAATTTATCATATAGAGACAGTATTGTAATCGTGAACGTCTTTGAGCTCAATATGATGAAAAATCTCGATGTTTTAAGTACCCGCGAACTAAAATAAAATTTAGTCTTGAAAAAATATCATGTCCGTAATACTACATTTCTATCCGATGCCTTATCTCAGTCGGTAGCGTGTCTGGCTACTGAGCAAAAGGTCCCAGTCTCGATTACCAGCATGGCCGAAAATGTATAATTTGTAAAATGTGGGTTTAACATCTCACATTCATAAATTAACTGACGGGGACTGGATGTTGTGCCTGTCCTAGTCTTAAGTTAGATTGTAAGGTATATGAAGCTACGACAGGCCTAGAAAGCCAGTAGTAGAAACTATATCACTTGAATAAAAAACTGACCCAGGCCACAGGCTGGAAACAGTAATGGGTGTAAAGTAAAGTACAATGACAATTGTAGACTATATAAAAGCGAATTACTCTTTTATTTACTACCCTTTCGGGCTATAGGCTTCGAATCACTCTTCCTTAACCTTTAACTTGGGAGGTAGGGTGCGCCACACTCCAGGCGCCATAAAAACGTTCATACCGGTGGACTTTGAAGTCTTACTGCCCCCTCCCCTCTTAACTTTTCATAACAAGTGACATTCTGCAGGATCACAAGTTAGTTGACCTTTAACACTTGCACGGTAAGTACTATTTTTATTCATTGCGGTTCAGGAAACCCCACGTCCCTTGGAGTGTTTTTTTTAAAAATCCCAATCCTTAGTAAGCCCGCATATGTTGCGTAGAGCATCAAATCGACGGATCAGTCGGCCACTACGTGACAAAATGGAATCCATAGTTGGCAAACCAACTACTCAAGAGGCCCCAGAAGAAGGTGCAAACTGTCCAAAAAAGCAAAGAAGATGTCAATCATGTCCCCGAGCAAGTGACAGGAAAACCAGGTACAGTTGTGCAAAATGCAAAAAGGCTGTGTGTTTACCTCACGCTGAAATGGTATGCAAGGAATGCTTGAGTTGATAGCTCGTTATTTTTTATAATTATGGAGATTAAATGAAAAAATTTGTTAATTGAATAGTCCAATGCCTTGGCTCACAAAGAATATTCCAAATTTTTATTTTTTGTAAACATCAAACATTGGAATTTCAAATTTTTCTAAATTTTGAATTTTTTTTTACTTTATGAAAATATTTTTTTTTCCATTAAAAATATTGTTACTTTCATAAACCCCTATTACATCCATATTCCTATGTTCCATAGATTTTAAAAAGTAAATAAAATTATAAAAAATTTGTTTAAATAATTTGAAAAAATTAAAAACAAATGGGGTTCATGAAACCCCACCTCCCTAAGAACGTTCGAAATTCTCACCTCCCCAGTTAAAGGTTAAACTATGAGTGAAGAATGACCCCCAGGTGACCTGTCAGATTTCTGTGTTGGGGCTCCGGGGTTCAATCCTCTGTCCCGGCACAGATTTATCTGATTGCCAAACCCCTTCCTTCACCTCTGACAAGACGTGTATTAATCACAAATTGTTAATGTGAGGAACGCCAGGCCTCCACCGTGGTTCGGATTCCACGTTAAACTGTAGGTCCTCCATTTAATCTCACAATTACCCTACCATTACACATTAGCGTAAGTGCGAACCCGAACGGGTAGTAAGACGCGGTGTTAAGTAAAAATAAAATAACCCTGAGCATTGAACGAATCCTGGTTAGCTCAGTGGTAGAACATTTGAGCACTACGTTGAGGGTACCGGTCTCAATTCCCGTATCCAGGAGTAATTTTACAAATTAAGAATATTATAATTGAAGCAAACATATCTGTAACTAAAGATCATTTCTATCTTATGAGCTTCGTCAGTCATGCAAAATTAATAGTACAGGCGTTAACTTTCTTTTCATACACATTTTAGTAATTGTCTACAAAGGCGTTCAACATACTGCATTTTTTTAGCACCGCTTCTTACTACCCTTATGGTTTATACGCATATGTTCTAATTACACTAATAAGCTATGGCTGAGCAGAGCTTAATTTATTGGAAGTGTGCCCGCATTTGCGTGGAGGGAGCGTTTTAAACTATTTTGGAAAAATTCTGAAAGTTGAAAAATGACACCTGGACACGGAAATATAACTTGGTACCTTTGGCTTAGTACGCCAATGCTGCGTTATCTGATAGCTCGTGATCTTAAGAAAATCACACATTTGTAGCCGACGATTTCCACACGTCCATCATAGACTCTGCCTTAAAATATGAGTGAAGAATGACCCTGGGTACGTGAGGATTCCTTGATAGCTCAGTGGCTAGAGCATTGGCGTACTAAGGCTAGGTTCGATTCCCGTGTCCAGTTGTCATTTTTCAATTTTCGGAATATGATATCTAGATGAAGACTCACTAAAAAGCACAATTAATAGCTTTGTATGTTTGATTCATATTTTGGAAAAAACCACCCTCAATACACCCAAACGAGATTCGAACCTTGATCTCCCCGTCAGCGACAGTCCAGTCTATTATCTATTGAGAGAGTGACGTTCTGAAACAAATTACCGCTGAATTGGGTTAAATTGGGTTATTAACTCATGGGGATCTACCATTTAGTTAGGTTCTTAAGAAGATTTCCAACGATCGATGGGAATGCAACTAGTTATGGTGGGATTGAACGAATGGGAGAAAAGGCAGTTTTTATAGCCAAACTTTTTTTAGCCAAAATAAATTAAATATTTCTCAAGTTTCTTCACACGTTGATATCAACAGTTCCTGAACTATCATCGAGAAACTTTTTAAATAAAGAGAAAAGTTGTCATTAAATTACAGGACACTCATGACAGATATTCAACAACTGTTGATATCCCCACGCGAAGAAAATTAAACTATATGTTTGTACTGGAAAATTATTTGATTTATTTTGACCAACAAAATGTTTTGCTATAAAAACTGTAAAAAACACCGACCTTTACTTGCGTCCCCTCCCATCCCACTTAGTCTCTATCGAACGGTTTCTTCACAACCTCTCTACAACTATTCATACCAATGGCCTCCTCACGTTTTGGATAATTCCTTCCTGTTCCGATTTTCCAAATCTTTAACCGTTTAACCCTTTTGTTTCTCTATCTCCCTCTTTCTAGGGCTGGTATTACCCTGTCACACTTTCGTTTCAAACCCTCATTGGTGGTCGCATGGTCTAACGCGTCACTCTCTTGTCTTTTATCACCAATGAAGGAGATATACCGGCTTTAGCTAGCTCAAGATTGGGATAGGATGTAATGAGGTGGACTGGATAGAACTAGCTCAAGATTGGGATAGGATGTAATGAGGTGGACTGGATAGAACTAGCTCAAGATTGGGATAGGATGTATTAAGGTGGACTGGTTGGAACTAGCTCAAGATAGGGATAGGGTGTAATGAGGTGGACTGGTTGGAACTAGCTCAAGATAGGGATAGGGGGTAATTAGGTGGAATGTATAGAACTAGCTCAAGATAGGGATAGGGTGTAATTAGGTGGAATGTATAGAACTAGCTCAAGATAGGGATAGGGTGTAATGAGGTGGACTGGATAGAACTAGCTCAAGATAGGGATAGGGTGTCATTAGGTGGAATGTATAGAACTAGCTCAAGATAGGGATAGGGTGTAATTAGGTGGAATGTATAGAACTAGCTCAAGATTGGGATAGGGTGTAATGAGATGGACTAGATAGAACTAGCTCAAGATAGAGATAGGGTGTAATGAGGTGGACTGGATGGAAATAGAACAAGATAGAGATAGGGTGTAATGAGGTGGACTGGATAGAACTAGCTCAAGATAGGGATAGGGTGTAATGAGGTGGACTGGATATAGCTATCTCAAGGTAGGGATGGATGTAGTGAGGTGGACTGGATAGAACTAGCTCAAGATAGGGATAAGGTGTAATGAGGTGGACTGGATAGAATAGCTCAAGATAGGGATAGGGTGTGATGAGGTGGACTGGATAGAACTAGCTCAAGATAGGGATAAGGTGTAGTGAGGTGGACTGAATAAAAATAGCTCAAGATAGGAACACGGTATAGTGAGGTGAACCTAATCAAATAAATATATATTTTATATAAAATAAATACGATAGTGTAATACCGCCCTTATAGATAGCTTCCTCCTTTCTCTTCTGCCCCAGGGACTTGACGATACGTGATAAATGACCGGTCATCAATGACCTTCTGACACCACACACTTCCCGTCCACGAGAGAGAGCCTTTCAAACTCTCCTGTCTGAGTCCGGGTGTGGGGGGTGAGATATGAGTTACTTTTTAACAGGAAATTGAGAGGTAATTTTGGCAAGTGGCTAAAAATACCGTCGATAACGGTGGCAGGGTAATATCGCACGTATAATGAATGATACAGCTAGAGGACTACGACCCCGGGAGACCGGGTTTTAATCTCGAGGGTATATACTAGCTGTGTTACCCTCCTTCTACCCCTCCCCTTCCCCCATCTCTTGTGGTTATAGCATCGTTTTCCTGGCAATATATTAAAAAAATGCAATTTTCTCACTATCCGTTAAGATAGTTTTTTTATCATGTCTCACTAACCGTTCGTGCTATAAGCATATACCAATTATGCTATTGTATTAAGAGTGAGGAAGGTTGAATTTAGATGAAATGTACCAGCATTTAGGTAAGAATCCCCTCAGTATACCCGAATAGAATTCGTAATCCTAGCTCATCTTCATAAGCAGTCCGGTCGATTGTGAGAGTGACGCCTTAGACTATGTGACCACCGAAGCGGGTGCAAATGTGGTTAAAGATTTATTTACACGTTCACCGAAAATTTCGACCAGAATCCGTTCGTGTGAGCATCAATTCACACGATAGAAAAAAATGTATGTTGACCCACAATTCTTTGCAACGCAAACTTAAAGCACCTCATTATAAATATATCTAATTTACTAGTGGATGAACAAATCTTTCAGATTATTTTAACGATGGATGGTTTTTAATTATTACGTTTTGTAGGGTGATTAATCAAACATAACTAGAGTGAAGTACGCTTTTCATTTAAAGAGTTATTTCGAATCATTTATCTACAGAAGACGCAACTGTCTTCTTGTGTCTCGCTTTGTAGGTGAATGCTCTTGTTAAGTGGACTGGCTTAGGTGCATGCGTACTGATTGATTCGGTTGTTTTTGACACATTTAATAGGCTCTACGTGGTATTTTATATACAGGATGATCCAATAGACACGCAACCCAAAGAAAAAACTTATATTTTGTGCCATCAATTCGGCATATTGTTGATTTATTCGGCACGCGTGTTTTTGGAAAACTACGCACAAACCATTGTTGGCATTACATGTACGAATTGGCCTTAAAATAATGTTCCAAAATGAATACTCGCTCTGCTCGTGAAAAACTCATTTTAAATTTTCAAATGCTATAACTCAACTGGCTAGACCTTGTAAATGTCTCAAGGTCACACGGTCTGCACAACACCCGGCCAACATAACATGTTCATTTTCCATGTTCTTCTGCGGGAAATATCCTTGTAAAACAAAGTTGAGTGACTTTTGGATCATCCTGTAGAAGCGCGAAGAAAGCTGAGATATGTTTCCACCGACTCAGGGGGCGCAAATAATTTCACTTTGGTTCTTTGTGATTGGTTTAGAGCTCATCATCACGTGACCATATTTAAGTTCTGCTCTTGTCCCTTCGGCGGACGAGTGGATCCACAGCAAGACGGTTGACTCACATTTAATATTTTCATTTAGATCTGCGTCTTACTACCCATTCCGATTATACGCGTCGCATTGAAATTGGTCACTTTTGATATAGAGGTCCGAGTTTGAATCCTTGCAGGACGCATTTGGGATGGTTTTACCAGGATGTGTTTATCTCACAAAATTCTCTTAGTAAAAATGTAGGTGCATTTCTTCTAAACTATCTATCCATTAAATCGCTAAAGAGCCTTTTGCTGAGCCTAACACACACTTAAAATGTAATTTCCTTACCCCTATTTTAATTTACTAGCTGATAATCTACACTAATAGGGCAGTAAAAAGAATCGTAAAAAATATATAAGAAATGTACCTTCATTTGTGTGGAGAAAGAGGGAGAGACCAGTGACTAAAATCCTTACCTGTGATTTGACCCACGACCTCTTGGTCACCAACCTACCAGGCTATACGAGAAGGACGTATATTTTCACGCGGTAGGGTCCACCATATTCTCACTGATATATATTTGTCACGTTTTAAATTTAATTTGAGTTATTCAACGTGCCTTTTATGAACTGATTGTTAATACCAGCCAAATACTGATAAACTAACGTAAATACAGAACAAACACAACACCCTACCCGTTAATTCATTACTGTAAAAGGGGGAAGCTCATATTTCAACTAATGATCATCTTTTCGGCTATATCTGGAATCGTATCAGGTAACCTAAATTTCAGTAGACAGACAATACTGACTGAGATAAGGCGTTGGACTTAGTCCCTTTTTGATCTTCACTGAAGAAAGTACATTTACTTTGTGTGGAAATGACTGTCGGATGAAGATGATATAGTGAAATTCTATTTGCTTTTCGATCCTCTTCACCAGAATTATAATATTCTTAAGTACCTCAAGACATGCTTTGTCTCATATCTAAGTGTTAACCGGCTACATGGTGTAGTGATAAGTGTACCTGTCTACGAGCCTAGGGGTTCCGGGATCGATTCCCGGCTGGTACCGTGGTTATTTTTCCTGAAAGAGGAATAATCTCAACGGTCACCAGGGTTTGTTTGATTAGACTTAAGTTAGGTTTAAGTGTTCCCACTGGTTCCACACCTAATACTCACTATCACCATCACCTCATCTCATCGGGACATGGAAAGAGCCTCCACAGAAAGGATGTACTATTAGTACATTCGGGCAATCCCTGGGCAATGGTACATTAGTACTGGCTAATATTTCAACAAACTGGGCCACGAATGATGTAGCCCAGACCCGCAATATTATTATTATTATTATTTTTAATTGTTCCATATAACCTCTTGATGAAGCTAATGATATAGTGTGTATTTAAGGATTAGTGGCACTTTTTATGTCAATACGTCATATACCTTGGTTTTGGTTGGAAACACAGCTTAGAAAATACAAATATTTTATTTTTGCCAACATTGATAACATTTTACTATATTATTATTGTTAGTTTATAGATATTGGTAATATCTGTCAAAAGTGACAGCTGCAGATAACATGACTTGATGTATGAATATATTAAAATGGCTTTAGTAACTTAAGTAATTACCAGATACTTTTTTTTTGCACCACGTCTCCCTACCCATTCGGGTTATACGCCTATGTACTAATTATTCTAGTAGATTAAGTAGGAGGAGATTACATTTAGAAGAAGCGTACCCACATTTGCGTGGAGAGAGAGAGACTTGGAAATTATTTAGAAAAAACCACCCTTAGTACACTTGACCCGTATTGAACTATGATCTCCCGTCGTCGGCAGTTTAGCCTATTGTGGAAGGAACACCTTATACCATACATCCCTCGAAGTGGGTCAGTTAGGCCTACTGTTCTTACCAATATCAGGGTAGCTCCAGAAACAAAGAGGGCTTATAACTTTACCGGGTAGATCTGTCCGGCAGTAGGAGAACAAACAAGGGAAGAGGGAAATAGAAATGACAATACAATGTTGGTTGCGCCCCTTCCCCTTATTAAATTCAATCATTCGATTCACAAATATCCATTCTACGCTCGTATACGAGTTTGCCTTTCGTTTCCCTGGATAATAAAATTAATTTTGCTTTGCCCGGTCAATTAAAATAAAGTTTGTTTAATATAAAAGTTTGCCGAGGACGGGAAGATAGAGGTTAGAATCTCGGTTGGGTGAACTGCGGGTGTTTTTTCATAAAATGGTTTTCCACACTCTACCCCTCACGAAAATGCGGGTCCATTTCTTCTAAATTCAACCTTCCCTATTCCCAAACACCATTAGCGTAGTTATTACCTAAGCGTGAAACCAGAACGGATAGTAAGACGCGGTGCTAAATAATAATAATAATAATAATAATAATAATAATAATAATAATAATAATAATGGTCTCCCATGGAAGCTACCCACGTACCCGAGGTTGAGGGTCTCTCTTGTATAGAATGTCGTCAGTGGCTTGTCGCGGAGTGAAAAGGGAGACATTCTGTCCCGACGAGTTTCCCGATAAAGCTGGAGTTAGACAAGTGGAAAACATGTCATATGGACAGGGTGCGATGGGGCGAGAGGCGTGAGGTATGCAACCAACATAGCAGTGAAGAGTGAAGAAAGAAGTAGCCGAACGAAAAGAAGACAATATATGTGAACACACCGGGAGAAAAAAACAAAACAAACATGTCATATGGGTTAAAGGGGGGGGAAATAGAAATGTAACTAAAAATGTATCCAATGGATCGTGAAAAATTGGATGGGGAAGTGAATAACACTATTTTGTACTACTTTTATTTTAGCATCGTGTCTTACTACTCGTTTATCCGGCCACGTGGTGTAGTTGTCAGTACACTTGGCTATGAACCCAGGGATCCCGGGTTCGATTCTCAGCTGGTACCGTGGGTATTTTTCACCTAAGGGTAATTATCCCAAAGGTAGCCAGGGTTCCGTTAGTTAGGTTTAAGATTCCCATTGGCTCCACAAATTCATAATAACTAACATATAATTGCGGGTACGACGTTTAGATAACCTCCATAGATGTTACCTGGGTAACGTTCTGTGCCACCAGGGTGACAGAATGTCTACATACAGGTGACTGAACTGGATGTAATGTTCCTCCCGGTCAAAAACGTCATACAGTAAAAGAAAAAAAAAAACTCTTCACGTTTGAATTATACTCTTATGTACTGATTACAATAATGTGTTATGGATGAGTAAATTTGAATCTATGAGGAACGCATTTGCGTGTAAGGAATGTGGATAACCATCATCAATAGACCCTGTAATGATACTGTTTTGGACCCCTCTTATATATTCAAAAAGTTATGGATGAAGTGTATTTTTCTTTAAAGAACTGTATGTAAAGTTTCCTTTTAATACTTCATCCATGGAGAATCACGCGTTTTCATAAGTAATTTAAGTACAATATGCTTTAATACTTTCTTTCTAAAAAAGAAACTCCCTCCGTTCTATTTGAAAATCAGGTGATGGATGAGCTGGCTCCCTCTATCCAATAGGAAGCTAGCCCTCACAACATCAGTTTGCCAGGAGTTATTCTATTAGTTAGTTTTAACACTGTTGACAAGGGCTTCAAGAAGCTAGGGGTAGGTCATATATAAGCAGCTTGTGTGTATAAATACAGACAGAAACATAGTAATATCACACATAATATAATAATCCAGAGTAAATTTCAGTCTGTAATTCCACTAGCTCTGGCTCTCCGCGTCAGTTCGTAAAAAAACAAAAACAAAAAAAAAAATCATTTTAATGTCAATTTTATAATAGTGAAAGTGAAATAAACAAAATAAATCGTATACTTACTGCTCAAACGTAAGGCATAAACGGGTCCACATCCGCAACATAATCAGCGTTTAAAATCCGCTATCACTATAACCCAACCAGGATTCAAGCTCCGGACTCCATGTCATAAGCAGGCAAATCTAACATGAGAGTGACGCCTTAGACCATTCAGCCACTAAATTGGATCTTGTTTGTACTTAAATATGTAATGGTTAGAAAAAGTTGACCACAAGTTTATGGATAGCCTGGATAGATTCCAGATAATGTTGGTAGTAAGTTTCTTTAAGAAAATACGAATAATAATGTTTGTTGTGAACATTGATAACATTTTAATAGATCTTTAGTTTTATTTTACAGGCATTGATAATATATTTCAAAAGTGACATCTGAAATAACATGACATGGCTTATGAATATCTGTTAGATAAGGCCCTTTGTATAACCATATGTCTATATTTTTTACTTGCACGAGGGTTTGTTCTATTTTGCAATTAGTAAAACATCTAGATACCAGGTTTGTATTAATTGGGGGTGGTGTCTTTGGTTGAGTTTGTTTGTAAGTCATGTCTCTATTTTATTTTAAAGTTAAAGGAGTACACGCTTCAAAGACAAACAAGATATCTCGACGCAAATTTATTGATTGGGAAGTGCTGTTATTGTTATTATTTCCAATCAAGGTATTTAAGATGCACTTTATGAACCTCCTTATAATATCAGCACACGACTTATGAAATAACACCCAGCCGTTATTTCATCAATATGAAAGGGGAAACACACATTTCACCAAATATAAACTTATCGGTAACGCCGGTAATCGAATCAAGGATCTTTAGCTCAACGGATAGACACTTTATCGACTTAGCTAAGGTTTCGAACTGGAAAGGTTAGTTAGGGAGTCCAGTTTTCATAGGAAGAATCTTAAGAGATAATTTCACGTATACTTACTTACTCTTTGGCATGAAAGTTCATTGCCGCACTTAAGTACGTATTCATACGTCAAATAATGTTATATTCTGTTAGCCCATGTATATAAAACTATGAAACAATGCTAATATTAATGTTTACTGCAAAACAAATTGTTGGTATTTTCTAAACTAATTGCCCTCTTCAAAAAAGTCCTCAGTATAAAACATGTATTTTCCCTAATTCCCCACAAAAAGGGCTTTAGTCAATGACTGAAGCCTTTCTGAAAATAAAATAAAAAATAAATGCTATGTTTTTAATGTTCATTGCAGAAAGGGCTTCATTAATTTACTGAGGCCCTTCCTTCATGGAACTATGGAAACTAATTGTTTTTTGACTCGGTCCCTTTTTGCATAGAGAGTTTCAAATGTTCTTTCCTATCAAATTCCTACTATAAAACAGACCCGCATAACATTCCTGTCAAACGTGATGCCTAACGTCTTAGGCGCATACAATGCATGGAGAGGTTCATATTTTTTTTAGACACAAACTAACAGAATAAAATGTAGTGAATATAAAGAAGAGATTAGAAATCTGGATGAATATGTAACAAGTCTAAGGAAAAAAAAATCAATCGATAAACCACCGTACAAAAGTGGGGATAAAAAACTCATTTAAATAAAAAGAAGACCACTAAAAGAAATTTCGAATGCTAGAGCAATATAAGGTATAAATAAGTACAGAGAAAAAAAGGAATTGAAATAAAAGAGTGAATAACACTTTAAAAGGGTTTTAAGAAAACCACTGTAAAAATAAATTAAAAAGAAAGATAAATAATTTGATGGGTGGAAGAGGGGTTGAAGGGATAGGGAGCTTAAGTGTGATGTAAAGACAGGGGATAGAGGCTATTTAGCAGTCATAAAAAAAAGGTGGTGAAAATGTTAACTGAAAAGAGGTTGATTTAAGAGACAGTATGTAAAATTAAGTTATAAGAGGTGAAAGGAAGATGGTCCATATTTTTGAGGAACACAAGATCCATATTTTTTATATTCTCATACATAGAAATTATTGTGAATGTGAATTTGTTTACCTAGAGATTATGATAAATCGAGTTTAATGTGGCCCTCCTCCCCCCCCCAAAAAAGGTGCACTATACAGACTTATCCACTCCTTTGCCTAAAAATGAAGACACTTTAGTCTACTTAAAAATAAGTTAAACTAAATAATATACATTGTTGCGAAACATTCCATCAAGGAGCATAAATGAAATAATATACAGGAATAAATTAAGAAAATAGTATAATCTCTGTTCACCAAAGAAAATAACAATCAATTTACCAGACCTCAATTTAAAATATGTCTTTGCCAAAATATCAGAAAATATTGGTTTAAAAAAATATTTTAAATAAAGGTTTTTATATGTTTTATTGTGTTGCAGCAGTTATTTCGTATCTCAAAGAGTTGCGGAGATACGATCAAAATTGGAAATTTTTCCGCTGATGTAAGTTACCCTCAAAATTATTTTCATGGAAAAATTAGAGTTGCCATTCTGTTTGTAATGTTAAACGATGCTTGGATATTAAATTCAAACAAATTAATTTGAGTAAATTAAAAAAAAAATTGATTGTTTCTATTTTCATACTTAAGTAAAAACTACCCCTTTAAATTTAGGGCTGAAGAGACAATTCCAAAAATACTTCTGTGGAACCTTCTGAAAACCCTAGATAAAACGTTTTAGCTCGATCGATAAAATGGTTATTCCGTGGTACAGGCAGACAGACAGACAGACAGACAGACAGACAGACAGACAGACAGACAGACAGACAGACAGACAGACAGACAGACAGACAACGGCAAAGCAAAAAACCCTTTTTCGGTTTCGGGGGGAGGTGGGGGTGTCAAGAAACGTCGATGGATTTAATTTAAAGATGTTTTCTAAAAATTAAAAGTTATCTTACTAATGACTTAATGTTTTTAAAAACTACTCTAAATTTTGAGTGTTTAAAATGAATATATTGAGAATGTTTAACAGAATAATTAACTTTATATACTAGTATTTACCACGAAAAAAATATTTAAAGGTAATTAATTTGATGATAATTAATTTTTTTAAATTTTAATTGTCTTGAAAATGACACTGACAATTTTTTCTTTCAAAATGGTTACGTGCGGTGTGTTCTACAATGATAAATTAGACAATTTCAGAGAAGTTGTTTAAAAAGACCGAATTTTGGAAATTTAAATTTAAAATAAATTAATAAAACGTTTTTGTTCAAAATTTATATTTGCAGAGTAATTCATGTAATTATAAAACGTAGGCTTCCAATACCTTAGCTCAGTTGGTAGTGTGTCGGCCTACTGGGCTAAGGGTACCGGCCTCGTTTCCCAGTTTGGCCGAAAATTTACCATTTGTGAAATGTGGGTTTACCCTCTTACATTGATAAATTAACAGTCGGGGACTGGATGTTGTGCCTTTCCTAGTCTTAAGTTAGATTATAAGTCATATGAAGCTACGACAGGCCTAGGAAAATATATGACTTGAATAAAAAAAACTGCCTCAGGTTGGAAACAGTAATGGATGTAAAATATAAAACGTAGGCCTATATAAATAGTTTTTTCTATGCAAAACTTATTAAATAAGGAATAGTTTACTGAAAAATAAACTTTGAAAATTTTGCTACAAACTGTGGTCGCATGGCTATAAGCGTCTATCTTAAAATATAATTAATTACCTGTGGCTTAAAATATAATTAATTACCTGTGGTGAGAAAATTCGATTTCGAATCCAGGACAGGTTCTCTAGGTGTTTAAGTGTTTAATAAATGTTTTCCCACTCTCCCTCCACACAAATGCAGGTACATATCATCTAAATCCTACCATATTCGTCTCTATTCCAACGGTATGAATAGATGGATATCTCAAACTGGTTGTATTGTGCAAAATATAATAATAACAACAACAACAACAAACAAAACACAGGACATTAAAGGCATAGATATATTAGGATGTTAGTCTAATAGAGGAAATACAACTGCATTCGCGTACAGAGAGGATGAGGAAACAACACCCCACTGAACTTGGCCTATATTCGAATCTCCTCCTTTCTCTTCACTGGGAATATATTCTCTCAAGAGACCGACGACCTAGACTATGTGAACGTTTGTGCAGCTAACAATCATGTACACAGTGTGTATATTTATATATTATGGGGAGATCAAGGTTCAAATCCTGGTCAGGTAGACTGTGGGTAGATTTACTAAATGGTTTTAAATTCTCCTTCCTCAAGAATGCTGATACACTTCCTCTAAACTATACCCTCCTCATCCTGAACACATTAGCTTAATTAGTACACAGGTGTATAAACGGAGCATGTAGTAGGACGCAGTGATAAATATCATTTATTTGAAGTATTTAACTTGCACTTTCTAAACCGACTGTTTATATTAGCAATAGCGCATGACTTATAAACCGACACATATATAGAACAGACACAACATCCAGTCCCCAGCCGTTAATTCAGCACTGTGAAAGGAGAACCCCACATTTCAACAATGATAGAAATTAGGTCATGCCAGGGATCGAGCCCAGGAACCCTAGTTCAGTGGGCAGACACGCTACCGATTGGGCTAAGGTGCTAGACCGCAGTGCTAGAAACAGAACACAAAATAAATATATGTACATATCAATATAAAACTTTTAAGCTAGCCGGTGAATGTACCAAAGCTGTAAAGACAGGCTTCCCGAGAAAAAGTAGTTGACTTCTCTCTAAAAAAAAAAGAAAAGTCATGAGCCTTAGATTTGCACAAAAGTCACGAAACGCCTGAACGGTCGTTGGGGACTTACTTCGAACTCTTCGAATGGGACAAAAAAAATAAAGTTTACTTGGTTTAGATTTACACGTCCTCTGAAAATCAAGAGCACAGCAGAAACAAGAGCTCTAAACCAATCACAAGGTATCAGCCGGACCCGCGCTTTCCGCTCGGCGTGACTTGAAATAATATCAGCTTTCTCTCTGTTCTTCAAGATATCTGCTTGGGGGGACCCAATCAAATTAAAAGAATATAACCAACCAAATCACTGCGCTTGCACCTACAAAGAGAGATACAAGCAGTAAACTGCTTTTAATGTTGTGAGGAGATTTTCAATCATATCGTTTAGTGGGAAGATCACGTGTTATTGCTGATTTGATTTGTTTTTCTACACGACACAATCATTTAAAAACATCCATCATGAAATTAATCTTATAGATCTGTTTATCTTTTAGAAAATAAAATACTTTGATAATCAGTTTTTTTGTTCACGCTGCAAAGCATCATGGGTCACAACATACTTTTCTTTAATAGTTTAAATATTCAAGCTATCAGTTTCCTGCTGATGTGTGAATCAAACTAAATAGGATTTTTCACTAGAATACAACGATAAGTATAGCTGTTTCTGGATAACTTAGGGTTCATCTGACTTTTGAAATGTTGCTAAATTCGTAAAAACATTTCGTCACACCGACAAGTGTAAATTGATCCCCATCAATTTTCAAAGAGACAGTGCATATTTACGAAAGAGATGCACATGGAACGGTTTTTAATATACTTTAGAGTCAGAAAATATCAACATTTTCGTATATGAAACAAATGAAATAAAGACTTACCTACTCTATGGAATTAGGAATTCCACACCTACAAAAATACGCTACCTATACCTATCTTGAACTAGTTATTATATCTAGTCCACCTCATTACAACCTATCCTTATCTTGAGCTAATTATATCTAATTCACTTCATTACATCCTATCCCTATCTTGAGCTAGTTATATCCAGTCCACTTCATTACACCCTATCTCTATCTTGAGCTAGTTCTATCCAGTCCACTTCATTACACCCTATCCCTATCTTGAGCTGGTTATATCTAGTCCACCTCATTACACCCTGTTCTATATTCTATCCAGTCCACCTCATTACACCCTACACTTATCTTGAGCTAATTCTATTCAGTCCAGCGGGAATCGAACCCGGGACCCTTAGCTGTGTAGACCGAAACTCTACCGACTGAGCTAAGATATCGGATCGTCTTGGTACTATAACTAATAATAATTAAAGGAAGATAGTAGTTTTTAATTATTACAGATATTTATTCATCCCTGTATAAGAACATATTATTACAAAGATATAGGGAATAAATAAAGTGATAGCATATAATATATCTTAGAAAACCACCTGTGTTAGTGTTGAGTTTAGAGATGGGTCGAATCCGAATATTATATTTTCCTTCTAATCTCTAATTCAAGTTAGAATCCTCAAATCTTAAAAAATGTACAGCTTAATTTAAAAGTGAAAGTATCTAAAACTGACTTTATAAAATGTTGTTTAAGTCTTGGTGCCATTGACAAATTATATTTTGTTTCTGATGTCATGTACATTACGTAATAAACAACAAAGCAAATACAATTTTAGTGAATTAATTATATTAATACAATACAATTTTGTCCCTTTTTTTTGTGATTTGGTTACCTTCCTATCTAACAAGTCTATATCATTATTATATTTTTAATTGTCAAGGTCTTCATTATATTAGAGATTTTTTTACGAATCTAGAATCTCTCGAATGTCCTAGGATTTTAACGTCCCAACCCTAGAATTGAATATTGTACCTTTTCAGTTTAATAATGTCCGATAGATAATTAATGTTTATTTTAATTTTTTAGCACCACGTCATAACCCCCGCTAAGGTTATAGGCTCATGAGAATGTGTTAGGGATTATTAAGGTTTAATTTAGAGGATGTGTACCCGCATTTGCGGGGAAGGAGAGTGGACAGCTATTTAAGAAAAAACACCCTCAGTATACCCAACCAGGAGTGAACCCCATTCTCCACGTCCTCAGCAGTCTATTCTATTGCAAGGTAGTGCCTTAGACCATGCGGCCACCGAAACGAGTAGATTTATTCTATTCCAAGTGATGCAGATACCGGAACATTCAACCAAACTCAATGTTTACATCCAAATGATGAACACAGAGTCAAAATTACTCATTATCTTACAGACGTTTTAGTAAAGCAAAATGGACAGATCGATCGAGTTTCACAATGGAAGGATATTAATTGAATCGGCATCAAAGTTGATCGTATTTTCTCTTTACATACTGTTGTCACCATTGATATTTAGTTAATTACTTCATCTGTAAATACCACCTCAAACAGTAAATACCAAAGTTCTGGCACACTCAAAACAAAGGGGGCCTTGTAATTTTTCTCAAAAATACAACAATTGGATTGCCAACATAATACAACCGTGCTAACGTTTCCAGGAAATGAAAACGTGTCATCCTTTTGATCCATTTCTAAGCGGTGGCAATTTAGTTCCCCAGAGCTTGCAAACAAATTCCCTCAACTGAGCGTTTGAATGACACTACTTGTTTGTTCCTGACAATTCAGGTCTGATTGCCTCGTTTGACATTCGGTTAGTGGAGCTTAGGTGGGCTTAACTTGACAGAAAGATGGGAGTGTAACTGGACAAAATGATGTGAAATAAAGTAGATACTTGAAAGAAAGAGGAGAGTGTAACTGGACTAAAAGATGTGAAATAAAGTAGATACATGAAAAAAAGAGGGGAATGTAACTGGACAAAATGTTGTGAAATAAAGTAGATACATGAAATAAAGAGGGGAATGTAACTGGACAAAAAGTTGTGAAATAAAGTAGATACATGAAAGAAAGAGGGGAATGTAACTGGACAAAAAGTTGTGAAATAAAGTAGATACATGAAAGAAAGAGGGGAATGTAACTGGACAAAAAGTTGTGAAATAAAGTAGATATATGAAATAAAGAGGGGAATGTAACTGGACAAAAAGTTGTGAAATAAAGTAGATATATGAAATAAAGAGGGGAATGTAACTGGACAAAAAGTTGTGAAATAAAGTAGATACATGAAATAAAGAGGGGAATGTAACTGGACAAAAAGTTGTGAAATAAAGTAGATACATGAAAGAAAGAGGGGAATGTAACTGACAAAAAGTTGTGAAATAAAGTAGATATATGAAATAAAGAGGGGAATGTAACTGGACAAAAAGTTGTGAAATAAAGTAGATACATGAAAGAAAGAGGGGAATGTAACTGGACAAAAGTTGTGAAATAAAGTAGATATATGAAATAAAGAGGGAATGTAACTGGACAATAAGTTGTGAAATAAAGTAGATACATGAAATAAAGAGGGAATGTAACTGGACAAAAAGTTGTGAAATAAAGTAGATACATGAAATAAAGAGGGGAATGTAACTGGACAAAAAGTTGTGAAATAAAGTAGATACATGAAATAAAGAGGGGAATGTAACTGGACAAAAGTTGTGAAATAAAGTAGATACATGAAATAAAGAGGGGAATGTAACTGGACAAAAAGTTGTGAAATAAAGTAGATACATGAAATAAAGAGGGGAATGTAACTGGACAAAAAGTTGTGAAATAAAGTAGATACATGAAAGAAAGAGGGGAATGTAACTGGACAAAATGTGTGAAATAAAGTAGATACATGAAATAAAGAGGGGAATGTAACTGGACAAAAAGTTGTGAAATAAAGTAGATACATGAAATAAAGAGGGGAATGTAACTGGACAAAAAGTTGTGAAATAAAGTAGATACATGAAAGAAAGAGGGGAATGTAACTGGACAAAAAGTTGTGAAATAAAGTAGATACATGAAATAAAGAGGGGAATGTAACTGGACAAAAAGTTGTGAAATAAAGTAGATACTGAAAGAAAGAGGGAATGTAACTGGACAAAAAGTTGTGAAATAAAGTAGATACATTAAATAAAGAGGAGAATGTAACTGGACAAAAAGTTGTGAAATAAATTAGATACATGAAATAAAGAGGGGAATGTAACTGGACAAAAATTTGTGAAATAAAGTAGATACATGAAAGAAAGAGGGGAATGTAACTGGACAAAATGATATGTTGTGGAATAAAATCGATACATCAAAGAAAAGGGAGATTTAACTGAACACTATTACTAACAACTTAATTTGAATTATGATAATTGTGCGGTTTTTGTTAGGGATTTCCAGACTCGGATGAAAATGAATTAAGTTTGCGTGGAAAGAGAATGAATGAAAATGTAGCCCAAAACTTTCCAATCAAGTTTTTATTAGGAATATGAAGAAATCACAAACAATTTGTAGGCTAATTTCTGACAAAATATTTTACAAATGTTAACACGGTTAGAAATATAGTAACACATGTCTAATTAAAATTAAGGAAAGGGATTTCATACCAAGGATACAAATAATGGAATAAATACTTTCAAAAATTGAACAGTTTACTTTATCTGATCAAAAACAATTAATTGAGTTTGAAAGTGGTGGAAGGTGTACGTATTTTGATGCACCACATCTTCTTAAGTCAACGCGAAACAATTTTAAAACATATTCTATACAGGTTAATAGAAAATATATCTCATGATAATTATATTTGTAAATTTTATGATAAAGACAATGGTATGAATCCTGGCCTAGCTAGCATTTGATTTATAGCAAAAAACACATTGACTTAAAACAATTTTACGCAATGCATGTATATTTTCAGAGCAGCTCCTAATTCATTCAATAAGTATAGGGATATTTACTCACACATTACTCGATAGAATTACGTCACTAGCTATCCCAACAGTCACGTTCTATGTTTGACAATCTTTTGGTGCATTTAATTTGAACAAACTTAATAACCCCGAAAT
Source organism: Timema podura (assembly GCA_033556935.1). NCBI lineage: Eukaryota > Metazoa > Arthropoda > Insecta > Phasmatodea > Timematidae > Timema > Timema podura. The sequence continues at coordinate 76,797,804 of JAVRXN010000011.1, forward strand.
TATTTCAGAACAATAAAAGAATCTTCATCTCAATGGAAGTTCTTAGAAGAATGACAAAATAGCTAGGTAGCCTATAATATATTCCTTAGTAAAAATAAAACTGCTCTTCCTTTTTTAAAAGAACATCTTTTAATTTCAGTGCTTTAAACTTTTATTGGACTGATTAAAAAAATCATTAAACCTTAGGTTGTGGTGGAAGTAAACGCAATAAAGGTAAGTGACTTTGCAGTTTTTATATAAAAACATTTTTTTCGTTGAAATAAATCAAATAAATCGCCAGTAGAAAATAAATTTAATTTTCTTCATTTGGTGATATAAACAGTTGTTGAGGGTATTCTGGAATTTAATAACAACTTTTCTCTTCATTTAAAAGTTGTCATCAATGCCGCTATGTTCACGACAGATGTTCAACAAATGTTGATATCACCATGTAAATAAAATTAAAACTTTATGTTTGTACTGGAGCAATATTTGATTTATTTTGACCAAAAAAAAGTTTTGTATAAAAACTGCTAAAAACACGGCCTTTTATCGTGTTCTACCACACGATTTTATTGACTTTACATCCCACACAGGATTGTGTTTTAAATCTATTTTAGTTTTACGATCATTTGGGAGAAAAAATTCTGTTACTCCAGATTGTTCAAAATCTAGGTTTGCTATAATGGTTACAGTTTTAAATCAACTTTGATTAGCTTTTGAAGACAGTAACGTACATTGATTTCTAAAAATCTTAGTTAAATAAAAGCACCTCAAATAATATCTTGCTTCTTTACCTAAATATGAAGACATTTACTTATAACGAGTAAAATACGACAAACGAAATTAATATACATTGTTACAGAAACACAATGAACCATTATACGTCACATTTCACCAAGAGTACATGCGAAATAATATACACTGTTACAGAAACATATTGAAAATATAGTAACATCAGCTTTCACAAAAGAGCATAACTGTTAATTTCGCTATGTCAACATGTTTATTTTAATCGATTGTTGCTCTTTAAGCTAATTCACTCTCTTTTTGATAATCCTTGGTTTTGATGAACGTTCATTTAAAAGGTGTTTTATTCTACTATACAAAATTACAAATATCTTTCTCACCCAGAAGTGTATTCTTCCTATTAGTTTCGTCCATTTTGAGATACTGCCCCAATTACCGCCCCCCCCCCCCCCCATTTAGAAGTTTATAATTTAAATACGGTACCTATCTATTATCTTGGGAACGTATTAGTTCTGAACATTTTATATTCCCCATTTCAAAGACATCGATTTCAAAAATATATTTGATTACATCTCGGAAACTATTGGTGATCTTGTGGCCTTTTACGGTATCGTCAAAGAATTTTCTTTCCTTCATCTTGATTGGACGACTCAAAGATCTTCTACCTTTTAGGACAGTGGTTTCAAACCTTCGGGGTAGTGGTTTGTTCCAGGTGGAGTCACAATACTTGTTGAGGTTATAGCTCTATGTTTACAGCTTAAAGAGATTATAATGACTACAATTATGAAGGTGCCAAATACAAATAGAAAGGTAAGCGCTTAAAATGATAAAAACTGTTAAAATTACTGTTTAGGTTTCTTCTGATTGTCCAACTCTGACCGTTGCTTACTGAATTAGTTTGCTGTCATAGTCTCTTGTTTGGACGAGGGGTGTTGCTAGTATAACTTTCAAAATACCTGTTGGGCTCATTGATTCTATTTTGAGACATTTTATTCACATTCGTATAATCTCAATATAAGCAATTTATAGTAATCACGTGGGTTTTAATGTCACGTTCGTTTGTATAATTCGGGACGAAGTTAAGATTCAAATTCAAACCAGGGGTAGTTAGGGGTTATTATCCCTAGGTGCTTTTCTCCTTATCCCTCCATTCAAATAAAGGTACATTAAGCCTAAATTATACCTATCTAACAAGTGTAATTATAGGTGGATATCCCAGACGATTTGTAAGATTCAGTGAAAATAATAATTTTGAAACTAGGATATGAAAGATTGTAGGTTATCAAGGGGTCACGATGGTCTCAAAGACAAGTATTGGGGTTAAAACCCCGCAAAAAATTGGAAACTATGCTTTAGGACGATGGTTGATAATTATTTTTGTGATCCTATTTATTCAATTTGTTTTGATATTGTTGTATGTAATTAACTACTGGCTCTTATTTTAAGTTATTACGTAAGGTCTTAATCCCTTTTTAAATGGTCCCATTTGGCATAGCTTGCCTATATTCAGTTAGGTTCACTTAAACTTATTTTAGAGAAAAAAAAAGCCCAATATAAATTCAAATGCATTCAAATATTAATTAAAATAAAGGAGTTATTTTTATTTCTCAGTTTGAATAGATAATTAACTTAAAAATATAATATTTTCCTACAGATTAAAAATTATAATTGATTGTTATGCCAAATTGTTCCTTAATAAGTTTTAATAAACCTTTTTATGCGATAGTTTAAAAGGTCATAAAACTGAAAAATACCCAATTTCCAATATTACAGTCTAATTTTCATGGGAAGGGCCCTATCTGACAGCTAAAAAAGTCACTGAATCTACTTCCACGCATTCATAGGTCAAGTCATGTGAGCTGTACATTTACCTTTGATAAATATTATACCTATCCTTTTTTAGCACAGCGTCTTACTAACAGTTCAATTCGTACGTATATTGTGTACTAATTACGCTATTTTGCTATGGATGAGCAAGGTTGAATTTTAGAGGAAGAGTACCCGCATTTACATGAAGAGAGAGAAAAGATCAGTATTTTTGCAGTTTTTATATCAAAAACAATTTTTTGGTCAAAATTTATCAAATATTGCTTCAGTACAAACATAGAGTTTAATTTTTTTTCACAAGGTGATATCAACAGTTGTTGAATATCTATTAAGAGTGTCCTGGAATTTAATGACAACTTTTTATCTTAATTTAAAAAGTTTCTCATCTAATACCGCCATGCTCATTACAGATAATCAACAACTGTTGGTATCAACAGATGAATAAAATTAAATACTATGTTTCTACTGGAGCAATATTTTATTTATTTTGGCAAAAAAAATAAAGTTTTTCTATAAAAATAGCAAAAACACTTGCCTTAATTAGCATTACCTACATACCAGTCACGTTGACCTTTTTTTTACGATTATATACCCCCAATTGATTGCCCTATATATAATTCATAGCCCCCTTCACCAGATTGTTGAAATCAACATATTCATCGTCACAAGTCCTTTTAAATACCAGTGTGACCTCAAAATATGTCAATAACTTGGTTTAACTTTACAGACGAATAGCGAGAAAAAGGAGAAATGAAAGCAAATCTTGGGGTGATTTTATCATAGGCCTATTATTTGTCTATATAAAAACGTAAATCACGAAAACACAATCCAAATATAACTAGTTAGATTTTGGCCGTCCCCAGATAGTCCCACACCCCCATTAAAAAAAATACACTTCCGGTTAAAAACCCATGCTTTAGACCATTCTACTTCAGAAACGAGCAATAATATTAAAAATATATTGTAAAATATTATCAGGTTTTTGACCGCAGAATATTATGTTTTTATTTCTATAAACCCTTTATATAAAAATTTGACCATTTAAATTTTAAGGATCAAATAGCCAAAGCTATTATTTATGTTTTAGTGAGGATTACTCCATCTAGATATTATATTCTGAAAATTTAAAAATGACACCTGGACACGGGAATTGAAACCCAGGACCTTTAGCTTAGTACGCCAATGTTCAATAAGCCAACAGCAGCAATAAGCCAATTACCGAGTCAAAGGTGGCGGCGTTCTCTGATAGCTCGTGATATTAATAAAATCACACATTTGTAGCCGATGATTTCCACACGTCCTTCACAGACTTTGCCTTAAAATAGGAGTGTAGAATGACCCTGGATATGGGAGAATTCCTGGATAGCTCATGATTAGAGCATTGACGTACTAAGCCAAAGGTCCCGGGTTCGATTTACGTGTCCGGCTGTCATTTTTCAATTTTCAGAATATTTAAATATTAGATTGGGTCAAAATAAACACTGACCAGCTAATACTTCCCCCTCTCAACGTTTATTTCCAAAACGATATCGTTTATTACTATTAATCCTGTTATATAAAAGCTCCGGTGCATACTGCATCAATAATTTATAGTGTGTTTGTTTATCTATATTGTGATTATGTTGACTCAACAACTCGCATACGCTAAATAAAAATATTGATATTGTTTCAAAGCACAATAATTATTAAAACAACAAATTTAATTAGCATTTTTACAATGGAAGATTAAAATAAAAACAAATTTACAAAAGATAATTTGGTTTTAAAACCAATCTACCCCTAGGTTATCTTGTCTACGTTTACTCACTAATAAATTGTAATAACAAAGTCTTCATGTCATCGGATATTGGATAAATAAAATTAGTGATGCGTTTATTTGAATAGGATACCATACATTTGTGTGTTATATTTTGGTATACGATATTGGATTTTAAAAGTCATCCAAATAATCCCATTATTATACGAGGAATACACATACTAATCTTTATTTACAGAGAAAAAAAAAATTGTCATGTTCAAAATTATGTCCAATTTTTATAGGATTAGCTTTTTAGGGAAAAAACCTATATACATATTATGATGATTTTTTATTATTTATTTTTTTATTTGTCAATATTTACTAATTTATTATTTAAACAGTCTTATCTATATAATTTTTAATTATTAATTTTTCTTCAAGCTATCTCTATTAAATCCTTCATCCTGTTGCTTCAATTTAGCAACACTGAAAGTTTTCACTTATTTTTCAGATTCTTAGCATGTAGTCCCATATTTTTCGTTTTTATTTTTTGTGTTGTCTCTTTATATGAAAAAAGAATAATTATGAACATTTAAATCAATGTGTTAAATGTAAATAATTTGGAGTGTGAAACGTGTAAGAAGAAATTAAAGATGAATGTGTTTGTTACTATCTAGGTCTAATCTAACTATCCTCTCAGGTTGGTTTAGTTCACTATCACTTAATTTAAGTCATTAATTTATAGTGTTTATATCCTACACTGTATTATTATACATAATTTGTATCTAATAACTTTTCTGTCAGATGTTCTTCCCGTAAAAAATTGGATTTAAAAGAAAGGACGTAAAAACCACGTGAAATTCAGGAACACGACTTAACTAAGTGCTACATCGGTAATAGAATTAAATTTAATTGTTTTTCAAGGCCTATTGAATTCACCCTTTTAATAAATTACTTAGGAAGTAGATTTTTTTTTTTGGTGACCGTAACACCCCCGCACCCAGTTAAATCCGCAAGTCCCCCGAGGGGCTATTCATTGTCTCTTCAAAGTTAATTGAAGCTATCGAGGGACCGGGATATAAGGGTGGTATAGGGAGGGGGGAACGGGGGCATGCGTACGTGATTTGCCTCGCGGATTGCATCACGTAGACGTTCCTCCTTCGTGTGCTGACAAATAAGAGAGCGCTACTGCTTGAGGGCAATTAATCTCGACGTGCTTCTTGGGGGTTCAGACAGTGCGCTCTGTTGAGCAGACCAGGAACTAGCCTGAGGGTTGGAGGGGGACGGTAGCCCTTAAGTTCTTGTGTGTGTCATGATGGGATATGTGTTGAGGGGGGGAATCTTGTTATAACAATCTTCTTCAAAGGAGTAAGTAAATGTTCTGCGGCCAATTTACTGCCGTTTATACAAACAGTTTATTGAACAATAGGGGGGGTTAATCTTAGGATATCAACCACGAGCACGTCACTAAAATTAATTAAATTAACTATCACGAACCCGCGCGTGTACGCGGAATAGACGTCATATTCGTCTGGTTGGTTTTACCGGTGATGGGAGAGTTGGAGTTCGAATCCAGGCTGGGTGTATCAAGGGTGGTTTTTCCTAATAGTTTTCAATCTCTCTCCACACAAATGCGGGTAAACTTCTCTAAATTCAACCTTAATCATCCATAGCTCATTATCTCAATTATCACACATAGAATATAACCTTAACAGGTAGTAAGACGCGCTGATAAAGAAAAAAAACTCCAACTCATAGAAGGACCAGAGTAATTGATATCTCGCACCAATGGCCACATTGTTTAAGGCATAAGTGTCACAATACACAAATAATTCAATAACGGTGAAAGCAGACAGATGGGTGCCCTGGGGTTAGTTTTTTACATGTGACTTATCGGTGAGTGTTTTCATTCTCTCTCGATACTATTGCGGCTTTCATTTAACCTAAGTTATTCTGCCAATAAATAAGCAAGGTGTTAAAAGTAATAATTAGAAAAAATTAATATGCTGCGCCATTGTTTGATAAGAGTTTTTTTTGATCGCGATCTTCAACTTCAATTTATTACTTTTCTTTTACTTGTTATGTTTTCTGATATCATTTTTTATTGGAACAAAATATTTGTTGATTTTATTCCATGAAAGTTCCTTTATGAAGTCATTTATATTCTTGACACTTCTGTTGAAGACATGCTTTTATCTAATTTATATAAATAAACTATCAAAGCACTTTTCAATCAGTCAAATTTACGAACTAAGGATACCAACTGTCGATTGGAAAAAAATACAAACGAATAATGAAAAGAGCATCTGCCACGTAAACAAATGTTGTTTTGTTTGTTTTGCTCCACGAGACCATCAATTTAAATTGAAGTTTGTTATAGGTAGGACGATCATAATTTGCAGGTCTTGTGTAAAATTTGTCATTGATAATTTCTAGATACTTTTTAAACCAAAGAGGGTTGCTAAAACGAGAGCCTATTGTTTATGCCGAGGGATGAAATACATAAAAAAACATTATTAATTAATTGAATTATTGATTAATTGAATTAATCAATTCCGATATGGTTTACTCAGTTTTCCCCCTCATATTGTTTTCCACTCTCCTTCCAAGCAAATACGAGTAGATACCTTTAAAATTTTCCTACCTCATCCCAATCCTATAAGTAATTATTTATATTATTAGCCTATATATTGAACAGGTAGTAAGACTAAAGGATGAAAATAAGAGTGAAGCTTAGAAAATGACATGATATTTTGAAATATCCACAGCAAGGTATAGTATCCGTACATCGAAACATGACACCCAGCACGGAATAGAACCGGGACTCTTGTCTTAACGTGCCAACGCTTCCAGTTTGCCTGGTTCCTTCGTCAGCTTAGAGATCGCACGTGTGACCACATTTCAGTTCTGCTCTTGCTTTTCGCAAACGTTTGAATATAAAGTTAATCAATGTTTAAATAATCTGTAGTAGCTGAAATATCTTTTAGTACCGTTGTTATAAACATTTAGTCGTGTGTCTTAAAAAAATTGGGTGGCGTTTGGGGGGGGGGGAAGATAGGGGATGTTAAAACACCCCTCCCACCTTTTATTTGGCCATGCTATTTATTTAATTGTTCAATTTGTTCACGTAACCCCTAATATAACTTCTTGTTAAATCTGCACCCCAAAATGTGTTGGTGCATAATGAAAACCTTACATATTTTATCATCTACATCTAAATTAAAATTGGCGCTCACGGATCACATGTTTCTTGTGGCTAACCCTAAATCTGGTCATGATTATTTAGTATTCATCATGAAATTATAATTTATATTAAATTTTACGTAACTCCTAAGATATATCTGTGTACCCCAGGTTGAACCAGGGCTCTATATAGCCCTGGGGTGGACACCATTGTTTTAAGACATTACTCTCTTAAAAGTCTGGACTGCTTATGACGGGGAGATCTAGGTTCGAATACCGGTTGGGTGTTCTCGGGGTGGTTTTAGTCTTAAATTTTTTCCCCACCCTCCATTCACACAAATGTGTGTAAACTTCCTCTAAATTCAACGGTTACGGCATTAACGTGGATAGAGGGCAGGAAAACTTAGTGATAAAATAAAATATGGAAAACACCTGCTGTGAACATTGATGAGATTCAAACTCGGGTCTCCCTACAACAGGCCATCTAGTCTATTGTTAGCTCAACGCCTTAGTCCGTGTGACCAAATGATGGCGGTAAAAAAACCCAACATAATAGTTATAGTATGAAAATACATTTTTCACTCTAAAAGAAGATTATAAAATTCATGCGAAAAAAAATTATCAAGAGAATATTTTTCAAATCGGATTTGATGTGTTTCAACCGTTGGATTAATTGAACGGTAAAAAAAAAAGGGGGGGGGAACTAACATATAATGAGCTCAAAACCTTCGCCCATAGCTTTTTAACATCAATGCACGTAAACAAATAACTAAAAAACAAACTGACAGAAAAGGTGAAAGCTTTTCACTTCATACAACGTGTTATCGAAGATTATATCTTCAGCGATTTTGTTTTTATTTTTCAAAGGATCAATAAACTGTCAGCTGATAACATAATGTCGAACCACACCTTTCTCATGTAATACTCCTGGTAGACGGGACGCTGACTTCCAACGAGCTTTGGGAAGAGCTGGGTGTGGAGAATCACGTGACATGGGTAGTTCCTACTCAGGACCAAATAGGTTTATGTCAACTTTTATCGGTTTGTACTTTCCCGCGAAACACTTGGAGGGAGGAAGTACTATGATCATAAGAAAACAAAATAGAAATTTATAATTTACTGGCTGTCAAAGTTTCATTACTCAATTAACCCGAAAAAGTGTTTATTTAGCAATGCCTTTTATGTCTGTCTTACCGGGAATAGAGCAAAACCATTTTACCAATCGGCTTAAAATTTGGTACCGAGGTTTCCGTAGAGTTCCACAGAGGAATTTTTGGAACTATACATCCAACTCTAAAATTATTATTATTATTATTATTATTATTATTAATATTATTATTAGCACCGCGTCTTACTACCCGTTCGGGTTTATATGACCTTACGCTAATGTGTAATGTTAGGGTGATTTGTGAGATGAAATGGAGGACCTACAGTTTAACGTGGGATCCGAACCATGGTGGAGGACTGGTATTTCCACACATTCACAAGTTATGATGAATACACATCTTGTCAGAGGTCCAAACCTAAAATTAAGGGCAGTTTACTTAAGGGCAAACAGAGAAAAAAACTGATTTTTCTCAAAGTCAGCCTTAATGATTTTGATTAAAATTCGTAACCAGGCACTCTTTATCTCTAGAACTCGTTGGACCAAAACATTTATATTTATCAAAATTCAAATTTAATCAGCCTTATATTATATTATTCTTGACGATCCAGAAGTGAACTATTAGGTTTAGTGTTAGTATTGGTACTGATAGTAATAGTAATAATAATACTAATCGTCTTAAAAGTATTAGTAGCAATAACAACAGAAGAGGATCCCTATGATTTTGTAATACTCGACTACACAATTGGTTTGATACTATCATCTAGTTATAAAAAATAATTTAGTCTAGATGTAACAAGATTCTTCAAATGAAAATATTCATTGTGTCAGATTAATATCTTAAGCATATATTAAACAGTTTATTTTATGAAACAGCCTATCATTAGTTATGTAATTTCTATATTTTTAACTTGTTTATCTACAATTTTACGCCTTCAGCTCTATATTCTATACGCACATCAAGAGGCGCATAACTAGATTTTCTGCTATGCCTCTAGAATAACATTGATAATGAATATCTCTAAACTTTAAATTTAAATTTTAATTTTAATAATCTGTAATTTGTATTGTATGGTATTGGATTGTATTGTATTAATTAATTTATAATAATAATAAACTCTCTCTCTAACAAAATTGCACCTTTAATTTATTTATTTATGAAAATTACTTTGAGGGTACTTTATAGAAGCAGAGATTTATAATTTTAATCACATCTCCACACTATTTGTGGTAAGAAATAAATGATCATTTCAATGTTGTGGGACTCTTAAATATAAATAAGATAAAAAGATTTCTTATAGAATCAATATTTTCCAAGCTATAGGCAGTTACAATTTTTTTTAAATTGTGCTTTAATATTTGGGGAGTTGAAAAGGTACAACACAAATAATTTGTTTGTGCAGCCGTGTTTATTATTTCATGTTTGTTCTTTGGTGAAATGTGATCCCTCCCCCTCTCCCCCCATTATTTTTCTATGACAATATCTATTATTTTGTTTCACACATCTTACAAACTGCAATGCATTAATGCAATTTATAATTTATTCTAAATGTCACCCTTTCTATGACTCTATGTTAATATGCTATTATCACCTTCCTCGAGCAGAGCCATGACTGTATATCATATCAAGGTCAATCATAAAGTTGCATTGTCACTATTCCAACAAGTGAAGAAGATCATCGTGACGATGCATTTAATTTTTTTAAATAATGGATAGGAAAAAGACGAACACAAATAATCTGTCCATCTGTAACAAAACTGGTGGCAAGGTTGCATCGGAAAACATGGCTGCAAGGTTGCATCAGAATACTCGGCTGCAAGGTTGCATTAGAAAGCCTGTTTTCAAGGTTTCATCAAAAAACCTGTTTACAAGGTTGCATCAGGAAACCTGTCTGATAGGTCGCATTAGTAAACTTGTTTTCAGGGTTTCATCAAAAAACCTGTTTACAAGGTTGCATCAGAAAACCTGTCTGATAGGTCGCATTAGTAAACTTGTTTTCAGGGTTTCATCAAAAAACCTGTTTACAAGGTTGCATCAGAAAACCTGTCTGATAGGTTCGCATAGAAACTGTTTTCAAGGTTCATAGAAAACTGTCTGCAAGGCTTCATCAGAAAACCTGATTTTGAAAGGTTGCATCAAAAAAACCTGTCTGAAAGGTTGTATAAAAAACATGGCTGTGAGGTTGCATCAAAAAACATGGGGCTGAAAGTTTCATCAAAAAACATGCCTGCAAGGCTTTATCAGAATCTACCTTACTACCCCAGCTCCACTAAATGCTCCACTCTAGAAGACATCAAACCACATGGACTTGTGCTACTGTCGCATTGGGAGGCGGTTTGATTTTCTAGTCCGTGATTGAAGCTGGTATTGGCGACCGACATGGAGAGGATATTAAAACAGCGAGATTTTGCGAGATTCGGAGCGAATGGAAAAAAAAAAAGAATCCTACCAAATTAACGAGGTAGGACATATTTTTGGATGTAGCCAGAGCTCTAGATTATAAGTATAGATATCGATCAAATAAAATGTATATGAGTTGATGGTCACACATCACATAAAACAGACGATATTTTTTTACTGCACCGTGTCTTACTACCTGTGTGTTCTATTAGCATACACTAATAACCCACATCGGTGGTCAAATGGTATGAAGCGTCACTCTCGCACTAGAATGAATGCCAATAATGGTGATATCAGGGCTCGAATCCCGGTTGATTGGACTGATTGTGTTATTTCCTAAATTGTTTTCCTCTTCTTCCTCCATTCAAATTGTGATACATTTATTCTAAACTCTACCTTCCTCATCCTTGTCCATTAGTGTATATGTGAATATCCAAACGGGTAATAAGACATTTTGCAAAAAAAACACAAACATAACATTATACTAATGTAAAGCCACATGTCTGACTCACTCACTGACATTAATGTTTACCCACTTTCAGTGAGCTAGAAACTTGAAATTTGACAAACTTATACTTCTAGCCTGTAACCAACGGAAAAACTCCAAAAAGTTAAAAATTTAATTTCCAACCCTAAAAAAAATTCAAAATGGCGGAGAACTTTTAAAGTCGGTGCGGTATATACAATACAATACAATACTGGTAACTTTAAGTTGTTACGTTCAAAACAACGCTGGAACTACATTAATTTACATACACTTGAAAATAAAACTCACTGGGAGTTTGGGGGGGAGCCCCCAACGAGCAAAATGAGTTACCATTATGAAACACCTAGTACGTTTAATAATTTTACCTGACATGATTCCACGATGGTTAAGCGTATAAGCGTATTCTTCTGATAAAGCCTTGCAGGCATGTTTTTGATGAAACCTTGCAGCCCCATGTTTTTTGATGCAACCTTTACATGCGAGTTTTTTTTATACAACATAAGTTAAGGGCCATGGTGTAATCCGTCAAAGTTAAACTTCTTTCTACCTGTCAGGGTAACGAAGTGAATACATCTCATTCAGCGATGGGTTTTTAGTGAGTTTAATATTTGGCGTCAAGTTGATTTGAAATCGTTAGCTGCTTACTCTTCTGTAGCCCATATGGGAATTGTTTTAGGTGGTTTAGTAACTATAATATATTGAGGTTTGATAGGTTAGTTGATTTTGATGTTGGCTCATGGTTTATGTTCTTCTTTTATTGTATATTTTCTCAACACAAGTGAATAATCACATGTCACAAGAAGCTACAAAGCACATATACTAGCCACCCAACTTTAGTCCGTTAAATACCCTGTCTGACCCTGAAACCGACTACCAGTTTAGATATTCCTGGTTATTTCCCTAAGAGCTCATAAACTAGTATAATGTCTGAGTTTGTCTTAGTACCCAATTAAAATTCCCTACTGTTGATAGCTAATTTACATATTTTAGGGTCAAATTATTTGATAATATAGTTTTAGTAAATATTTTTATACATCTCATTTTATATTGTATATTTTAACTTGAAAAAATTCTGACATCAAAATTATATGATTTTTGACGTTTCATGTGCCAACGAGCTAAAAAAAAGGTTTGCTTTACAATTATTCTGTTTGTCCCTTTGTCTTTCTGTAACTGGGGCTAAATTCCAAAACTGTTTGATGAATTTACTTCAAACTTGGTACATATTATACCGGGTGTTCAGTAGAAAACTTTCCAACAAAATATCTCGAAAACAACGCATTGAGCGAAAAAGTTCCAAACAGAAGTTATTTGGTTCTGAGCGGGAATTAAGGTGGTAAGGCTGTTATGGCCTTGGGTGACTTATTATAGCCACTAGCAGTGGTGCAGGAACGTTTTTTTAAAGGGGTGGAGGGTGAATATAATCATGTGCTGTTATATGGGATAACAATTTTGGGATTACAAAAACTAGGAAAATGTGATATTTAACGGTCCCATTGTGCATTTTTTCATTTATTTTAAGCATGCCAAACATTAAAATAAATACACACAAAACAAACAAAAAATTATATCTGTTCCTGCTCAACTAAAAATTATGAAACACTAAAAATTCAAGTAGGTTTGAAAACACCTTTGCCCATATTTGTTACTACCTATAAAACTAACTAATTTTACAATTTCAAATTTGTTGAGCTTCTCAAGGTATGCATTTAGCAGATACAGTGATTAATAGTTTACGTTTCCTCATTGTAGACGGAGATAGTTTTTTATGCGTCCAATCATTGAAAAACTTCCTTATACAGTAGCTGATGTAGCTGGTATCAGAGTTTTCAAAATCTCTTCACAATTTTTATTTTTATTATATTAACTTAGTGTGAACTTTGTATCTTGCCTTAACAATATCTTTACATTATGTAAAAGTTTTATTATATTATTTAGGGGAGGGGGTAAAAATATACTTTATACCTCCTCACTTTTTTTTGAGGTGGGGGGTAAAATTTACCCCTGTAGCCCCGAATTCCTGCGCCAATGGCCACTAGTTTTTTCCAGAGTCGATATTTTGTTGCGACAGCGTGTACTATTGAAAGATCCATCGGAACACATGTTTACCATAGCGATGGGATGGAGGGTTTGGGGAAGGGGGGGACTCTAAAATGTGGGGGCATGTACACACATACTTGTGAACATGTGTGTGTGTGTGTGTTAAAAACAACAACGCATCATGATGTCCGCTCAGCTCACGTCTATCAACAAAGTTTCAAGTAGAGTTGACCCTAATTAACCTCCCCGCACCCCTAAATCGCCATAGGTTAGAGGCACGTTGTCAACGCAACGTTAATACTTCCCCCCTTCCCCCAACCCACCAATTATTGAGAGTGATCAACTGTGGATTGGTTGATCAACAGCTCAACCGTGCTGCGGAGTGTTGCTAGGGTAAGCAAAGGTACATTACATTTTCATAGTAAGAACCTTATCTGACAGGTAAAAAGATTTATTAGATCAACTTTCACCTATTCATAGTTCAATTTTTTTTAGAGCACCGTGTCTTACTACCCGTACGTTTATTTACTAACTAAACCAACGGTTTTAGGGATAAGAGGAAGCTGATATTTATAGGAGGTTTACCGGCATTTGCGTGGAGGGAAAGTGAAAAAAATTTTAAAAAAATAAATCCTCAAGACACTCGACTGAGATTTGAACCCTGATCTCCGTCATCAGCAGTCTAGTCTACTGCGAGAGTAGCACGTTAGTCCACGTGGCCACCGAAGTGGGTCATAAATAGATTTATTTATTATATAATCAATACCTAAATAACACTAATAATATAGGTAAAATGTTATGTTGACCACAAAAACACATGTTTATGTTTTCTTAAAGGTCACTCTACCAAACATAATCACTTTGTTTATTTTTATTGCATCAAATCTTACAACTCTTTCATGCTATGTGAAATAGTCTTAGGTTAAGTTAATTTGTAGCTTATATATTTTATTTAACTTTTGTGCCCTTTTATGCCCATATAGGTAAATAAAAACCTTTATTTTTTTAACACAATACTTAACATCTAACACTAGCTATCCAGTTTTGTTCAAAGACCTATAATAGACTCCGACTTTAAATTACTTGGTGATATAACTCCACTACGTGACCGACCAGGATGTCTCATTGGTAGAATAATATTGGCGCACTTTTACTCGCGGGCCAAGACTCGATCCAGGACCTGTTTACGGGGGTTTAAGGGGGGCGTCGTAAAGGGTGGAGGAGATTTGTTTTCATAAGGTTCTTCAAGAAAACATTTAATAATTTTAAATAAGCAAGATGTGAATAGTAATATTGCTATATTATAAAATTATAATAATAAAAAAAGAGGACTTGTAGAAAAAACACAATTTTGATTAATATATTTGTAAATTTAACACAAAAAAAATTCATAAAACAGAAGTCTCTTGTCACCAAAATAAAAGTAATTAAGTATGTGTATTGGGCTAAAATGTTTTAGTATGAAATAGAAAAATATGCGTTTTAATACAAATAATTGGTTATCACACTAAATTTAGAAACTCAATCTAACGATTGGAAATTTTTAATTTTATGCCACTTTATTTTCTGTACTTTAAGATAAGTTGAAATTTATTGATTAGTTCATGTAGGAGATAGGACGAGGAAGATTTTATGGTCTTCATTCTTTACAACATTAAGATATGGCTTTCAATGTTGTTAATTATCTACCAGGCAGAGGTGGGTGATAGCCCCCCCCCCATCGCCTTCCTTCGATCCACCATTGTCCTGGGCTTCGATTCCCATGTTCAGGTGTAATTTTCCAATATATATACATTTGAAACTTGCAGTGAAATCCTTCAAAGATTTACAAATATTTATCTACCCAACCAATTTCATCATTTTTTTTTCATAAATTGAAGCTTATACCTGACGATACACCAAACATTTCAAATTACAAAAAAAAAAAAAAAAAAAAGTCAAAGAGGGAAACTTCAAAGTTAGAAAGCGATAATCTATTTCGACAGCAATTTTTTGAGTGCTGCAAAACTATTTTAATTTAATTTTATCTTTAAAAAAACCGAAGCATTTATTCGAGAATTATCATTTAAATATTACTCGTTTACTTTGAAATCAATAGCTACGGTCTAATAACAGTAGTAATAAACTTCTAGAACATAACTTAAGTAGATTAGATAACAATGACAAAACGTTATATTCTATCATAATTATATAATATGAAAATGTAAAACCTCTGCCAAACGGTATTGCTGAACATCACGTGACATGGCGTGTGCATACATTAAAGTACATACATCACATAGTAACTCGATGTACACTCAGATAAGTGTGTGACATATCTGTGAGGATCTTAGTCGTCTAATATCATTCGCTCACGCACGTCACGCAATGCTTTTAACGTTGTTAATAAAGATGTATCCAAGATGACATTTGATGTAATGAGAAAATTAACAAAGTGATATTATTATCAGTTGCGGTAGCTGAATATTTTTTAAAATAACAATCTAAATTACTGTAATTATTTTATATATTATAAACACGTTCTCTTTGTTGTTTAATAGTTTTAATCAGAATTCATAATGATATTAGTAGAGTATTTAATGTTGGGTGTGCTGATATAGGCTTCCGTTAAAGTTTTTTTTTCACCTTTCCCTGGTTTTCCTTTCTGATATAGGCATATAAAAAATATATTAAAATCGAGAAAATTTTTGACCCTTAGGTTATAAATAATATTTAAGTTTTATATGCCCTCAAGCTAAATACAAAATTGGTTCTTGCGATTATGTCTGTTTATATCTGTACCCTGGGCTAGAACCAAAATGGTTTAGTGGATTTTGTTTAAACTTGATATTTAGATATTATAATAGTCATACCTCAAATGAAATCCGGATTTTAATTATACACCCAAGATTAAGGATAGTCTACATTTACTTATTTTCGAAAATTTGGAGTTATTATGAAATAGTTTTGAACAATTTTGTTTAAAAAGTTTATCTGAGGAGAATTTTATTTAATAAATAACCATGCGTATTTGTTTTTTATCGATACATTAATTTAAGGATAGTTTTTTAGTGACTGATTTTGGAAGATTTGAAATTGTTTGAAATTATCTCAAAAAATTTGTTCTAAATGGAGTTTATGTGTAGGCTTTTACACGACGAGTAAGATTGTATATTTGTTTTTCTAAGCATATTTATTTAAGGATAGCTCTATGAGTGTATAGTTTTTAACTTAATTTTCTAAACTTTCAAACATTTTTGTTTATAATTCATATATGATAAGTGTTTAGTATGAGTAACAAAACCTTGAAATTCCGATGTCAGAAATACATTCTATTAAGAATTTTCGTGATAAATTTATCTTATGTTCAAAAAAACAACCCCAAAATTGCAATCGAACTGTACATTTTAGGTGTATATAGAGCAATTACTTTATCTTAATCCCAGTTGAACGCACATAAGTGATGTTATCTAAATGGTTCTCCACTTTCCTTTCATGCGAATGTAGATACACTCTTCTAAATTCAATCTTCACCATCTCTAACACATTAACATAATTAGTCCCCTTACAACCTGAACGGGTAATGAGACGCGGGTACAAAAACAAAAATAAAAGTATTTCAAGCTGAGATTTTTTAAAGATAAATAAAAAAGAAGGTAATATTAGTTCAAGACAACTGGAACCAGAAAGTTTCGTATCATTGAACTTTTCCACTTGAATCTCAATATGCTTTAATACTCCTGTTTAAATATTATCTCAGATATTAGACTAAGAATCTTAGCATAGTAATTATACATTTTTCAAGATATTTTATTTTCCAAACAACTATATCCCCTACCCTCTTTACTCGTTAAAAGTTTCCAGATTGTATGATTGAAATTACGTGTACCTTTAGCGAGAGAACTTATACTGGAGATAAGACACATATTTTAATGCGGTCATGTTTAAGATTTAGTAGAAAGTTCGGCGTTCACGGTACAGTCTAAAGGAAATCACGCAAATGTTTGTAGTTTTTGCTATCACCGCATATTACTACCTGTTCAGTTTATACGCATATATGATATTTACTCTAATGGGGTAAGAATGAGGACGGAAGCATTTTAGAAGTTATCTACCCGTATTTGCATGGAAGGAGAGTGTGGAACCATTTAGAAAAAAACACCCTCAATAGACGCAATCGGGATTAGAACCCCAATACACCCCCTTCCCATCATCAGAAGGTATATTTACTCTAAATTCAACCTTACTCATCACTAACTCATTAGCGTAAATAGTACATAAGTGTATAACCTGAATGGGTAGTAAGACGTGGTACTAAATAAAAGGTTCATTATAAAAAGAATCTTATCTGACAGCTCATGTTATTGCAGAGTTTATTTTTATGTATTAATACTGTAAGCCTTGTGTTTTAAGCTTTTCACTTTCAACGCCAGTCAATTTTGACAGCGTGTGCTGACAGCCTGGAGATAAATGTAACATCAAGTCGATCCCTCCATATTGATTTTTTTTTAAATATTCTAAAAGGTTGTTTCTATGACGAGCTGACATTTGATAGACTTGACTCTTATCTGGAAATCCACAGATCAATTCACGGCTTGGTGATTACTTTTTACCTCTGATAGTTTGTTTCTTCAAATTTTCTCCATGCAAGTGTTTCTGTTTTACCCTATCACGATTTCAACCTGCTTCTGCTATTGAATTCATAGATTTACTTAAATTTTATGTCTTATTTGTTTGAATAGGTCACTTAATTTCACTGATTAATACTTGGTAGGATTTGGGTAAGAAGAGCATTCTAAAAAATACAAAAATAATATTTTACAGTAAACATTAATAACCTTTTTCCATATTATTTTATTATTATTATTTTATATGTATTTATTTTTTAAAAGTTTGAATATTTTGAAAATGTCTGTAACAAATTTATTCTTAAAAGTGGTTTTCTCGGTAGTGTTAAATGAGAATATATTTTCGTTTTATATAAACATTTGATATGAGGTTAATTTACTGAAAGACTATTTTTTTAATTTGAAATAATAATAAATACTAGAAATTTTGTATATTTTAAGAGTGTTAAGTATTTTTATCAAAATAATGCTTTATTTAAGAGAATTTTAAAGATAATAGATTTTTTTCCTAATACAATAAAAATTATGCAAGTAAACATTTACTGCTACGATTGCTCAGTAATATTTATATTTAATTATAAATAATACTTTTATATAGGTCTTTATAAATATAGTCTTTTAAAAGCCATATACATTCCAGTAAGTTTTGGTTCACATTTTCCGGTTTATTTTGGTCATCTTAGCGATGGAAATATTACTGCTAAGATATTTATTCTAAGAGAAAGTTCGAAGGGGGTAATTCTCACTGGTTGCTCTGTGTGTGTGTGTGTGTGTGTGTGTGTGTGAGAGAGAGAGAGAGAGAGAGAGAGAGAAGATAGAGAGCGAAAGAAACTAAAACACATCCAAAGTTTTGAGTTACACCAAGTTTTGATTGATAAAATTGACGTGAGAGAAACAGGGTTTAGGGCTTTTCTTTGTAAGTGGGTAGTTCTTAGGGACCTCTGGGTGATGTGGTGGGAGGGGGGTTAAAATGTGTGTCTGTGTAATGGTATGGGTAGGGGTGTGAGTGGGGGGAGGGGGGTGGACGGTGGTTGGAAGGAAAGTTTTTGGAGTGATTTCATGCTATTGTTCAAATCGCGAACTTTTTGTTTGACTGGTTTCTTGTTCGTGGTCTGTGGGTAAAGTCGGAGGGG
Source organism: Timema podura (assembly GCA_033556935.1). Classification (NCBI taxonomy): domain Eukaryota; kingdom Metazoa; phylum Arthropoda; class Insecta; order Phasmatodea; family Timematidae; genus Timema; species Timema podura. The sequence continues at coordinate 76,817,054 of JAVRXN010000011.1, forward strand.
GGGAGGGTGGAGGAAACAATCGCAGATCAAGTAATTAATTAACGACCCTTTTTTTAATGTAAGAGAGAGAAAGTGATACAAACCTTAAAATAACAGATGTCAGTATCCAATCTTTTTTCCGGTCGGGTAAATAAAACGATGACAAAATAAGAAACATTTAAGATAAAATATTACCTTGTCCACAGTTAATTAAAAAAAAATCTTTACTTAAGCACGATCATAAAATAAAACAAACGAACTAATAAACATTGTTACAGAAACAGGATAAGGAAAAATAGAGCACTAGAGTGCACCAAAGAGCATAAATAAATAATATTCTGTGTTACAAAAACATATTGAATAATAAGCATCATGGTTTTCCAAAGAGCATCGCGACTCACCGAGCTATGTCGCTGCTAGATAGGAGTTAATTTATCCTTAGATGTTTAGCTTTGTTATATGTTTGTTATTCTCTTTTAGATAATTAATCTTTAGTGTTTGTATTCGTTTATTTTTAGATTATTTCATCTGCTTAAACAAAATTCTAATTTGCCACCATATCGAGAAGTTTTTTTTCTATTAGCCATTTTCTACCCCTTTTTTTATAATTTGAAACTTTCCCGCTTTTATGATTACTGTGGGGTGGTCCTTTTAAGACCTTGGAAAGTTTAAATTTTCTTTCATGCCAAAAATATGATTTTATAAGAATTTTGTAAAAAATTTAAGCTACTAGCTCCCCCCCCCCCCCAGCCTCTATGTTTCAGTTCCACCATTTCCATTTTAAATTTTAAGATTTTTTTATTTTTATTATATAGCTGATTTACGTTTTTGCCAAATTTCAATTTCAAAACAGCACCGAAAAGTATTGTTATATATATTTGTATCAATTTTGATCCCTTCCATTTCCCAGACTTAAATTTTGAAATTCTATATATTCAAACGTCATTTGGATCTCCTGAAATTTATATTGACTTACATTTTACACCCAAATAGCTTTTTATATTAGTTTTAGGAATTTTAGAGAACCCCCATTCCCCATTTACTACTTCTTGATTCAGAAATTTAAGAATAATACCTTAATGGTTGTTTGGGGTGGTTCTTATACCTGCCTGACAAATTTCAATTTTTATACCACACTAAGAAGTAGTTTATTATTTTATTTTTGGGAATTTTGAAACTCCCCATTTCACCAGCTTCCTTTTCAAATAATATCTAATTTATTTTGTTATTGGAGTAATCTTTCAACATTCCTGGTAAATTTTAATTTCAACTAACGCCCCCACCACGCCTTTAAATTTTTTTTCCATTCAAAATATTAATTTTTTTATGGTTATTTGGAGGGGTCTTATACCTTCTTGCCAAATTAAAATTTTCTGCCACACAAAAAAGTAGTGGTTTACTATTTGTTTTTGAAATTTATAGCCCCTAGCACTTTTTATCCAATTCACTCTTTATAAATTTCAAATTTTAAGATTTATTTGGTCATCTGGGTTTATCTCGCTACCTGTATACCAAATTTTAATTTTCTACCTCATCTAAAAAGTGTTGTCTACCCCCTGCCTCCCCTATACCGGGGACCCTTTTAGAATTTCGACAATTTTAGATTTTTTTATTGTATGGAGCAATCCCGCTCCTTTCATGTCAAGAAAAATATCCAGTTTCCAGGCCCAGGGATTAGGAAAATACGGTGAGGAGTGAGTGGGGGGAGAGGGGGGGTTTTTCCTTCACAATATAGATGAGCTACAAATGTCCAATGTCCGAAAAATGTAGAATCATAAGTTTTATTGTCATTATGAATGTAAATATTTGTTCAGTATTTTTTTTTTTTGCTAATAGTTTATGCAACCACAGGCCATGTAATCTAGGTTCATCCTATATTGTAACAGTCTTACCTTGGTAGGTCACACTATGGCCCTATCTTATAACGTAAGGCATAATCATTTTTACAGAACCTTGATTATTTTATAGAGGAGGTCTTTGAGACGCTATGGTTTTTATATGAATTATATTTTTTCTTTAAATTTGCATTAATTTATATAACAAATCAGGTACAAAATTTGGGACAGTTCCCACAAATTCGGAGATGAAAGGTAGCCTTCGTCAATAGGTTAAATCCTGTACTACTTCATGGAAGTGCAAGAGTTGTTTTTATTGGTTCGTGACAAAAATCATGCTTTTTAATAAACACAAAAATAAACTAATTAAGCCTATCAGACGGGATGGTTAACCCAACCATAAAGAAGGGTGTAAAACACGGTCAAATATCCCTAAGAAATGATTTGTGACCACTAAGAATGTGATGATTGTATTCATGATATCAAGTGAGGGCGAATATGTTAAAAGCGGTTTGCCAAATCAAGTGTATAGGCTACACAATGGGAGTCTCCCACATACGGTTTGCCCAACACACGATGGCTTTTGAACCCACAGGGAGTGTGTGTGTGTGTGTGTGGGAGGTGCCTAGCAACGTCAAAGCTCATGCAAGGATATGTATGGCCGTATGAATTAAACATGACGCGAAGGCACTTCAAGGCGGATTGACCATCACTCGATAGCACACACTCATTAATTTGGGAAACCTCTCACATAGTAGTGGAATTATCAACGTAGACTACGTCTAGAACTAGAGTGGTCTGCAAAACATAGAGGACAAAATTACCCACACACTATGCCAACTCATATGAGCTTAGGCTACATATGAAGCCATTTCATGTTAGAAAACAACTGGCAGCGTACGTGTGTGCTGCCAAACATTACACATATTTAGAACAATAGTTTGGGGATTGATCCAAGTTGAAGAAAGGTACATTTTTTAGTACACCGACTTCACATAGCAGATTTTCCCTGATTACGTCAAAACACCCAATATAATATTGTATTTTATCGATGTTTGTATGGAGAAGAATAAGGTCGCGTTGCATGATGGTTCCTCATGGGCCGCACCAAACCATAGCTAAGGCCGCTAGTTCGATACATATGGCTGAACTAACGCGTCACTCTCATGCTCAACGGAATAGAAGTTGACAGGAAGAACGGGGCTAGAACACTGGTTGGATGTACTAAGGGTGGTTTTTAATAAATGGTTTTCCCACTCTCCCTCCACGCAGATGCACATTTCCTCTGAGACCACACCTTCCTCATCCATATTTCATTAGCGTTATTAATATATTAAATGTATAAACTGACGGATCGTAAGACGCCTACGTACTGAAAGCGCAGAGGTCGAGTTATTTGTGTCCCTGCGAGGGTATCAGAAGCACACAGGGAGGGTGCAACAAAAGTGCAACATTGTTTGTTGTATTTAACCTCCATATGATAACACCACTTGTTGATTCGTTCACGAAAGACACATCTCAATTTGAGTTGTATTGTGTTTGCATCCTGTAATGATCCTGATTTGTTGCATAGCTTTTTGGAGTAATTAAATTCAGTTTGTGTCAAATTTATTAGTCGCACTGTACTTTTGTTGCTAAACTTCCGTACACGTGCAAAGACTACGCGCTAGGAACATTCAGTTTGCTTGCTTCTAGCCCTAGTAATTATTAAGAAAAAAAAACCACGCAGTGTGAGTGTGAGAAAGAGAGCAACATTTTTAATTTGCAAACTGTATTTATTTTGATTTCTTTTTAAAAAGTAGTTTGCTTGTGCTTGCAAGAGTTCATCAGCTCTCGGTATCAAAATTGATGTTATAGCCAGGAAACTGGTGGGGGGTATTAATTTTTTCTAAACTTGTTAACTAGGTGTTCTAAGAGAACGAGCAAGATGAATAAACGCGGGTGCTATTGTGGCAATTTCTTGAATGTATCATCTTAATTTGTGAAAATAAAAGTTATAAAATGTGTTAATATAAACAATATTTAATTACCAATATCATCAAGCGGTCCGCGAGATCGTATCGCGACCATCCCAACCAACCTGACCTAACCCTGTAGTTTTATTTTATTGTAACTATTATAAAGAGTAAGTGGGCTGTTTACAATAAATGTTTTGCTATATTGCCAAGTTATACAAATTTTTTTTTCCCCCGGTTTGCCTTTTATTCATACCTTCGTGCGCTTAAGATTTGTGGTTTCTCCTTCTTGTACGCTTTCGATGTCTTCGAGTGAGACGAGGATAAAAAAAAGCACCCATAAAGCACAGGGAGAACTCATTTGTATTTATTCCTTACAGTTTGAAAGGACTGTCATATAAAATGATTTAGATCAAGAAAGGATCTACAGTAAGGACGTGGCAAGAATTCCAGTTTATAAAATAGACACACATTTTTTAGCAGTCAACATTGATTTTTGATTTTATTGCGCTACTTCTTACTACTCTTTTGATTTTTACACATATTTAAACTAACGGGGGTGGAGGTGAGCACGTTATAAATTTGAGGTAATGTACCAAAATATCGGTAGAGGGAAAGTTGGGAAACCACTTAGTAAAATTCACCATAAGTACTCTATACTGGGAATCAAACCCCGGTCACCTCGTCATCAGTAATCCAGCCAATCCAGCCAACTTTAGAATGTATTAGCATTGACGCGAATAGCTTTCTTGTTGGATCCATACAAAGTCAATCTGATGTCTTAAATCTGTTAGCACACCGTATGCAAATTGATAATCTAAAGTCGTGTGGTGTCTGTCTGTTAGTCTCGAGTTTTCCCTCCAGCTTCTCAATATGGTACGAAGTTTAAACTTCGTACTCTGCTTGTTTCAAGGTTTTATTAACCCCCAAAGTTTATATAAATGGTATTGTTTAAGGGGGTGGCCTCAGGGGGGGAGTCAAAGCACCACGATCACGTGCTTTGTCCTATGAAGCATTCCATCCAAGACTTGAAACAAAAATAATCCCGATAACCTGGCAGGAGCATGAACATAAATCACGCCCCCTCCTGTTTTGAAAATCTAACGAGATATAAACAAGAGGAATTAAACGTGCCGTGAAATCTGAAATTACACTTGTCGAAGACAAGTTTTAACTACCCAGTCCGATGTAAGTGCCATTTTTAAAATCTGGGTAGTTTTTCGTCTTAGATTGGCTCCATGAAGTCTTACATACGTGTCAAGAGTAAGATGATAAATGGGAATTTGGAGCGGGTAGCAGATAATTTCAAATATTTAATGAAACTTATCTTGAATTATGGGTTCTACCTTAGGCTCTCTCTAAAAGGCATATAAAAAGGTAACTGTTTTTCAAAATATAGGTTACTATTTTCTTAGCGCCGCCTCCTCCTAGCTGTTCGGATCGTACACCTATATACTAATTACGCTAATGGCTTAAGTATTATCAAGCAGAATTTACAGGAAGTGTACCCGCATTTGCGTGGATGGAAAATAGAAAACAATTTTGGAAAAAAACACTCTCAGTACACCGGATTGGTATTCGAATCCCGATAACCCGGTTATCGGCAGTTAGGTCTATTGCGAGAGTGATGCCTTAAATCAGTGGACAGCAACCTTTTTTTTTATATCGTGGGCAAGTATTGATTTAAAAAAAATCTGTGGACCATTTTGGAAAATATCGAGGAGAATATTTCAAAATTATTTTTCTCGTAAAATAGTTAGTTAATAGTAAATGTTTATGAACAAAGGTATTTGTTTTCTAAATCTTTTGTGGGCTAAATAAAATCTGTTGGAGGGTCTGATCCGGCCCGCGGGCTGTAGATTGCCGACCATTGCTTTATACCATGTGGCCACCGAAGCGGGTTGTACTAAAAATTACTCATGGAAAGTAGAATACTAGCTCCGCGTCTTACTAGCGGTTCGGGCTATTCGCATATTTAAACTAATGGGATAAAGATGAGAAAGATAACATTTAGAGGGAATAAAATATATCCTCCTTTCCGTGGAGGGAGAGTAGGACGTAATTTAAGATAAGCTCACCGCAAGGATTTAAACCGCTGGGCTACACAGGCAAACCAGATTATATGAAGCAGACGCCTTAATCCACGTGCCCATTTGAGTGGGGAAAGGTGGTGTATAAATATGCATGGCATTGAATGCGTACTAATTTATAAAAAAAATAGTGCAATGAATCGCAAAAACTTTCTCTCACTTTCATTTTAAAATAGACACCTTTACTAAATATTCGTAAGATTTATGAAACTAAATAGCATATATTGTTGCAGAAACACTTCACCAGAAAGCATAAATGAAATAATATACCCTGTTACAAAAATATTTAGAAAAGAGGAACAAATAGTATAACCAAATAGTATAACCAAATAGTATAACAATCAATTTCTGTTTTAAGAGAGATGGTATCTTTTTAATATTAGTACAACTTTACAATGATAAGTTATTTCTTATTTTAAATAGTTGCGGAAATTTAAAAATTTGAAATTTCCGCTTATGTCAATTACCCTTAGTCATGTTCATGGGAAAATGAGATTCGCGATTTTATTTGTAATGTTAAAAAATGTCTAGATAAAAAGTTTAAACAAAATCGTTAGAGCGATTTTTGAGAAAATACATTTTCCCGCTTTTTACCCTTCATTATAATATTCTTAATTTTAGGGTTGGATATCTAATTCTAAAAAAATCATCGTGAGAACATTATGTAAACCCCAGATACAAAATTTTATACCAATCGGTAAAATGGCTTAGGCTCTGAGCCAAGATACAGGCACACAGACTCCATTTCGACAGCAACTTTTTTCGGTTTCAGTGGGTCACGAAACGTCAACATACTTAAACATCTCGGTTTGATTTTTTTTTTACGATCGCAATACTTGACCTTATGTTCAAAAAGTAAATATATATATATATATATATTTGCGTAGAGCTTGAAAGTTATTGGTTTTATATAAATATGTTTCAAGTAAAAGATTTGTATCATAAATATACCTACATATTTATAATATAAGTAATTTCATATCTCAAATAGTTTCGGAGATGTGACAAAAAATTAGAATTTACGCATCAGAACGGAACCCTTAAAGTCATTTTTCCGAAAGAATGAGAGTAGCCATTTTGTTTATAATATTGATCAATACTTAGAAATGAAATTTAATCAAAATCGTTAGAGCCGATTTTGAGAAAATCGATTTTTTCTCTTTTCACCCATCAGTAAACTACCCTTAATTTTAGGGTTATATATCCAATGCCAAAAACCCCTCGGGGCAACCCTATGAAAACCCTAAATATCAAGTTCTAGCCATTCGGTAAAATAGTTTAGGCTCTAATCCGAGATACAGACAGACGGACATACAGACAAACAGACAGACACACGGAAATTCAAAAACAACTTTTTCGGATTTGGGGGGTCATGAAACGTCGAAATTCATAAAAATCTCGAATTCGATTTATTTTTTTACGATCACAATACTTCTCCCTCCGAGGGTTCAAGAGCAAAAAAATAAATAAAAAATGAACTCTTTTCAATTTACTAAAGAGAATGTTTAGACTCCACAAGTTTCCATCAAGTAGTTTTTTTGTTGACATAAATAGATGGAAAGTGAGAAACTAGGTTAAGTGAAATGCATCTTTTTAACGAAATGCGTGTGACCTCTCGTATCACACTCCACCGTATCCAGACACTTATTTTGAAAATGTTCTAACCCACAATAGCTCGTAATGAAGTCTGCCAAAGGCATATGGTAAGATTTTTTTCTTTAATATCTTAAATCTCCCTGAGAGCAATTGAAGTGTTTTAAAACATAATTGTGTTTGTATATTTATATTTTCAAATATTCCTACAAGTTATGTATTAGGTATTTAGGAGTAATACAGACATAAGTTTTAGTAATAATTTTATAAAGTGGAGTGGAGGGGAAGTTAGGCCATCTAAACAACCCCGTCTTTATGGCCTTGACCCTCACACACACACACACACACACACACTCACACACGCACACACATTATACTACTATAAAACCACATGGCTAACTCACTCACTTAATGACATTAATGTTTACCCACTTCCAGATAAGCTAGGAACTTAAAATTTGGCAAACTTATATCTTCTAGCTTGTAACCGATGGGAAAATTCCAAAAAGTTAAAATTTTTAAATTTTAACCCCCGAAAAAAATTCAAAATGATGGAGCAACTTTAAAGTCGGTGTGGACGTTTCTTAGGAGGTCTCTTGTGGGTAAACGGTAAGACCTATCAAAAAACGGATTGCACCAGCAGCTATGGATTTGGGGAGATCCCCAAGTTTGGTCCTTTTACTTTTTGTTGTATCTCCATTAGTTTATACCTTTGATAGAGCTGGATTTTTTGATTTTAGGTAAATTTTGCACATTTTACACAAATTTTTTAATTTCAAAACAACGCTGGAATTACATTAGTTTACATCCACTTGAAAATAAAACTCACTGGGGGTTTGGGGTGGAGCCCCCAACGATAAAATCGAGTATATATGTATATATATACATATACACACACCAATGAATTCTTTCAAACTTACCGAGCGTCCCTGTACTAGCTCGTTGCCAACGACTAAAGAATACATAAGCTTTCATGACATGTAAACAGCAATATAATTTCCATCAGATGTTGTTAGGAAGAGGTAAGTACATTATCTCATATTTACACTTTTAATAATATTATTACCCGCCTCGGTGGCTTAGTTGGCTAACGCGCTAGTCGTGTTGAGCTCGACTGCTGAGGACGGGGAGATCGAGGTTCGAATCTCGGTCGGGTGAACTGGGGGGGTTCCTAAATTGTTTTCCACTCTCCCTCCACGCAAATGCGGGTTCACTTCCTCTGAATTTAACCTTCCCAATTCCTAATCCATTAGCGTAATTAGTACTTAAGCGTATAACCTGAATGGGTAGTAAGACGCAGTGCTAAATAATAATAATAATAATAATAATAATAATAATAATAATAATAATAATAATAATAATAATATTAATACCTGCTTAAGTGACTAAGTGGTCTTAGGCGTCACTATCGTGTTAGACTGAACTGCGCCTGACAGGGAGATCGGAGTTTGAAACCTGATTGGGTCTACTGAGGTTTTTTCCCCCCCTAAAATGTTTCTCTCCCTCCTTCCACGCAAATGCGGATAGATTATCTCTAAAATGCTTCGTTTCTCATCCCTACGCATTAGAGTGGTTATCATATATGCTTGTAATCTAAACATTTAGTAATTGTGATAAAAAAATTATCCATGCGATGCCACCCGTTTAGGATGAATTTTAATAATTTTAAATATTTTTTTTTCATAATTCTAAAAATATAAGTATTAGTTATAAAAATGGCTTTAAATATGTATTTGTTTTTTCTACTTCTCTGTGTAGATCCACACTAAGTACCTTCTCTTCTTTAAAATTAATTTAAATGGAAAGAACGGGCGGGAGGAGATAGGGGTGACATAAGCGGGCGTTATTCTTCACGGCTAATTTTGGAAGAACAATCACCAGTTTATTATTAAAATAAAAACAATACAGGTAATCCCCTAAACTGGCTTAAGTGTACATTTTCCAATTTGTAAGGTTGAGAAAACAAATAACGTCCCTCCAATGAATCACGCTTATTTTCTTTTCTTTATAATCTGTACCGTATCTATGTCCCCCAGCTCCCCACCCCCTTTTGCCCCCCCATTCCATCACAACCCGGAGGCATTACAGCTTTGTCGTCTTATCCATGGGCTGATCCATGGGTGGATCCATGGGTTGTTAGGAGGAAAGGAGGATGATTGGTTTTCAATCATAAGACTCCTTTAAACATAAATCTAATAATTTTAATAATGATTTCTAGTTCTAATATATACATTATTTCTAATTAATTACAATAATAAATAGATAACTTTCAAGAAAAAATTATAAATTTAGTAAGCAAAATTTTAATTTTAATTTCAAATAAAACATAAAACATTAAGGTCATGTCACAATAAAATTGAAAAATGTATACATAGGCTTAAAATGTTTTTTATATTATTAAACCCGCTTCGGTGGCCGTGTGGTCTAACGCACTACTCTCGTGTTGGACTAGACTGCCGAAGACGGGGAGATCGGGGTTCTATCCCGGTTGTGTGCACTGAGAAATGTTTTCCACTCTCCCTCCACGCAAATGTGGTTGAATTTTCTCTAAATTAAGCCTTAAAAATCCCTAATCCATTAGTGTGTTAGTACATAGGGTATAATCCGAACGGGTAGTAAGACGTGGTACTAAAATAAATATATATATTATTAGAAAGAAAATAATATCTCTTTAATACGAAAGTTTATATTCTTGTCATACCCAAAATCGACTTTTTTATGCTTCTAAATTGACAAATGAGGACTTTAGAAATGTGTTGACATGAAGATATCAACTACAACTTTTACAGGAAGTCGAAACTATCACTCGCTTCGCCTCCACCCCTTCCCCCTCCCCAAACGTATCTCTGAAACCGCTGGGGATGGTTTTATAAAATGGAGTTGCTTCTTGTTTATTCAAGTAGTTCCCCCATTAGTCCTCACGAGGCCGAGTAGTTTGACCTCGTCACAGACTCACTGCCTCGCAGATGAATTTTGGAAACACCGGTGATTGAACCCGTGACCTCTGTATCTGTAGCTTGGACCACTAGACCACAGACCCGGTCGATTAGGAGGATAGTTGATATTAAATCAACTAACATTCCCCTCCAAAACAAAACCAGCATTCATCGTCTCGCCACACCAATCAACTCCCACATTCGATGATATTAGAAATACCAACTCGCCACAATCGAGTATATTGGAGAATTCATTAACTTGCCACATTCCATTTTTAGAGGAAAATAGAGGTATTGCAGTAACATAAATGAGAACCTGATATATTTATAGAAAAATGTATAAATTTCACTTAGTACCTAAAGAACCTTCCACGGGAATGGATATGTTCCATGAAATTGAGCGTTGTAGTTAACGTGAAACAATTCAGTATCATTGGTCGAAAAAAGACTTTTTCTTTAGTTACTGTCCTAAATTTCAGGTGGAAAATTACAATCCTCGTCAACATAATTGTCGAAGACACAGTATGAAATCTTGTATTGATTGCTAGGTTAGGTTAGTTCGTTCAACAATAATCTGGGTAGATCTTTGCGAAGACATGAAGCACACAGCTGCCTTGGCCATGGGGTACGGGAGGCGCGTGGCGGGCCGATGAATATCTTGACTGGCAATTGCATTGTGGCGAGTCTATAGATAAACAGTGGGATGTAAACAATAGACCTGTGACGAGATGGTAGATAAACAATGGGCTGTAAACAATATACCAGTGACGAGTTGATAGATAAAATATGGGTTATAAACAATATACCAGTGACGAGTTGATAGATAAAATATGGGTTATAAACAATATACCAGTGACGAGTTGATAGATAAAATATGGGTTATAAACAATATACCAGTGACGAGTTGATAGATAAAATGTGGGTTATAAACAATATACCAGTGACGAGTTGATAGATAAAATATGGGTTATAAACAATATACCAGTGACGAGTTGATAGATAAAATATGGGCTGTAAACAATATACCAGTGACGAGTTGATAGATAAAATATGGGTTATAAACAATATACCAGTGACGAGTTGATAGATAAAATATGGGTTATAAACAATATACCAGTGACGAGTTGATAGATAAAATATGGGTTATAAACAATATACCAGTGACGAGTTGATAGATAAAATGTGGGTTATAAACAATATACCAGTGACGAGTTGATAGATAAAAGGTGGGTTATAAACAATATACCAGTGACGAGTTGATAGATAAAATATGGGTTATAAACAATATACCAGTGACGAGTTGATAGATAAAAGGTGGGTTATAAACAATATACCAGTGACGAGTTGATAGATAAAAGGTGGGTTGTAAACAATATACCAGTGACGAGTTGATAGATAAACGGTGGGTTGTAAACAATATACCAGTGACGAGTTGATAGATAAAAGGTGGGTTGTAAACAATATACCAGTGACGAGTTGATAGATAAACGGTGGGTTGTAAACAATATACCAGTGACGAGTTGATAGATAAACGGTGGGTTGTAAACAATATACCTGTGACGAGATGGTAGATAAACAATGGGCTGTAAACAATATACCAGTGACGAGTTGATAGATAAAATATGGGTTATAAACAATATACCAGTGACGAGTTGATAGATAAAATATGGGTTATAAACAATATACCAGTGACGAGTTGATAGATAAAATATGGGTTATAAACAATATACCAGTGACGAGTTGATAGATAAAAGGTGGGTTGTAAACAATATACCAGTGACGAGTTGATAGATAAAATGTGGGTTATAAACAATATACCAGTGACGAGTTGATAGATAAACGGTGGGTTGTAAACAATATACCAGTGACGAGTTGATAGATAAACGGTGGGTTGTAAACAATATACCAGTGACGAGTTGATAGATAAACGGTGGGTTGTAAACAATATACCTGTGACGAGATGGTAGATAAACAATGGGCTGTAAACAATATACCAGTGACGAGTTGATAGATAAAATATGGGTTATAAACAATATACCAGTGACGAGTTGATAGATAAAATATGGGTTATAAACAATATACCAGTGACGAGTTGATAGATAAAATATGGGTTATAAACAATATACCAGTGACGAGTTGATAGATAAAAGGTGGGTTGTAAACAATATACCAGTGACGAGTTGATAGATAAAATGTGGGTTATAAACAATATACCAGTGACGAGTTGATAGATAAACGGTGGGTTGTAAACAATATACCAGTGACGAGTTGATAGATGAACGGTGGGTTGTAAACAATATACCAGTGACGAGTTGATAGATAAACGGTGGGTTGTAAACAATATACCAGTGACGAGTTGATAGATGAACGGTGAGTTGATGGATGCCCAGCAAATTATTGGAGGCGGAAAGGGGGTGGGGTGGGACAGATATCATCACATTCAGTCGGGATTAAAATCCTGGCCTCTTTGGTTTGAGTCGAGCCCGCTAGTGACTGTCTTCTCTATTTTTCTAGAGTGATGGATGGATTTAACAATTGGTGCTTTCTTATTGGTCAAGAAGATACTTGGAGGAAGGGGAGATATCCAATCCCTTTTGTCACGTGACCTTGCGTTATGAAAATATGAACAATCTCATACCTTCAGATAAAGAAGAGGCCGAATATTTCGGGAGGAACTGAGATTGGTAACTCAAGAGAGTTACTAATTTTACTTTATTTTCCCTATTTTTATATACTTTTTTTTAACTTCGCGTTTCACTTTACCGTTCGGTTTGTACGCAAATGAATTAGTTACGATAGTGTTCTATGATAGAGGAGAGTTGAAATTTAGAGGAAGTGTTCTCGAATTTACGTGGAGGTAGGGTGGGAAAACTATTTAGAAAATAATATTTAGCACCACGTCTTACTACCCGTTCGGGTTATACGCTTAAGTACTAATTACGCTAATGGATGAGGAATTGGGAGAGTTGAATTTATAGGAAGTGAACCCACATTTGCGTGGAGGGAGAGTGGAAAAACCATTTAGGAAAAACCACCCCCAGTTCACCCGACTGAGATTCGAACCTCGATCTCCCCGTCCTCGGCGGTCGAGCTTAACACGACTAGCGCGTTAGCCAACTACGCCACCGAGGCGGGCATTTATTTATTTTATTTAGAAAATAAATACAACAAAGTACACCCAACCGGGATTAGAGCGTTGAGCAGTCTATTGCAAGAATGAGGTATTATACCACCGAAGCGGATCATTTTAAATATTATTTTATGAATATATTCTGAAGCATATATTTGTAAATAAATGTTGTATCTATCAGCAGCTTAAGACTTTTCAGTGCACATATATTTTAAACTACCCTTTGTAAAGTGAGTGTTTGATTTAGTAGTGTGTGTTCATTAAGAGTTTTTGATAACATTTTTTGTAATTTTTTGTTGTTGTAAATTTGAAGCCATTTTATAAATAATTTTTTGGCTAGTGGTAATGTGAATACGTATGATCAAAGGAACATAATAAAGTAACATTCAAATTAATGATTGTTATTATATTTACCATTGATAATGGAATGTCAAGGTCATTAAATATAAATATTTTAGGCTACTAACTGGGTCATTGATGCAGGACGCGGATATTTCGCAATTTCATCACTTAGGGTGGGAGTTTAGGGAACCCAGAAAAGGCAGGTGATTTTTCGTAGTTCTTACAGAAAAATATTTTGTTGGCCAAAATAAATAAAGTATTGCACCAGTAGAAATATAGATTTAATTTTCTCCACATGGTGATATCAACGTTCTTGAATATCTTTCATGAGCATAGCGGCATTAGATGAGAAACTTTTTAAATAGAAGATAGAAAGTTGACATTAAATTAAAGGAAATCCTTAAAATAGTATATTCAAGAACTGTTAATCTCACCACGTGAAAAAAAAATTAAACTCTATGTTTCTACTGGATAACTATTTTATTTACTTTTGGCCAAAAAAAAAAGTTTTGATATAAAAATTGCAAAAAACACTGCCCTTTTCTCGTACCGCCTACAGCCCCACCTAAACTGTAGCTCTTTTGTTTTAGAAATGTAAATTGTAAATCTAATTAATCTACGTAGAATATATTACATTCCTAATTTAATTTTAATCCCAAATTAAAAATTTCACATAATACATATTTATTGTAATTTAAAACTTTTAGGCACACCCTCGGCTTATAAGTTTTAATTTAAGAAATAATAAATGATAATCTGTTTGACAGATCTCCAGAAATTACTGTCAAATGGAATTGCTTAACGTTTTAATATTAGTTATATAAAACGTTGAATATACTATTTTGATGGTAAGTAGTTAAAAGGCAATATTATTACGGTAAATAAACAACCGTAAATTAATTACATTCTAATAAACTGCAAACTGATACCTTCATTTCGTCTTCAATATATAATTAATTGTATATAATTTCTTTCTTCCAACTAGACAATGCTGACCACCGATGTGGGTAGTAAGATCTTTCCTGAGGACGATTAGATAGATGCAAGGTTTTAATATGAAGCGTACGGGGGAAAAAAGTCAAATAACACTACATTTATTTAGGACAGTGAATTTTATATCTCAGACCTCATAGGGACCTCAGCAAATACTTTATTTTTAATTAACTTATATATGACAGAGACCTCTTTTAATAATAATCTAAAGTATATTATAAAGGTATCATGGTTGTATTACAGATAGCAACACTAGTTTAGTTTAGTTAAAATTGGACATTCCCTCTTTTTCCCCTGTACTTCTTAATATTATCTTTTTATTGGTGTCTTAGTTCGTCGCATCCAGTTATTCGTAATGAAAGATAATTCCCACCCCCACCCCCATCCCATCACTTCTTAATACTGGACTGTAAACATTTAATTACACTAATAATGACCGCCTCGGTGGCTGAGTGGTCTAAACCATCACCCTAGATAGACTGGACTGACGTTGACGGGGAGATCAGGGTTTGAATACCAATCGGGTGTACCTAATTGGATTTTCTACATGTTTTTCCACTCTCCCACCGCGAAATATGGACACACATCTTTAAAATGCTACCTCCCTCATTCCTAACACATTAGTACATATGAGTATAATCCGTACGGCTAGTAAGATGCAGGGACCATAAAGATACACACCAATCAAGCGGGGATGAGGAAGATAGAGCTGGAATTCGAACCTGGACCCATCTACTGTAAAGAGAATAGAAGTTAGTGCCAGAATGGAGAAATACATCCGATTGGCTGAGCGTGTGACGTCACTCAGTAAACAAGCGCGTTACATACAAAAAAAGTTGTTAAAAATCAGGTCACATTTTAGAAATTTAAATGATAGATAAATCTTTAAAGCAAGACCAATGTCCAACTAACGTCATTACTTTTCTTATTAATACAATAAGGATGTGTGGTTGTTTTAGTATTATAATATAACCGCTGTGTACTGAGTGACGTAAGAAATGACAATCACATTTCTTAAAGTGGCGCTACCTTTTTTTATTCTCTTTACATTGACTGAGCCTGACATTTAATCTTCAAGCTCACTGATGGTTGTTTGTTCACGTCGTCGATCCACTCATTGCTATCGTAAACTCCACCGTAAACGTTTTTCCCTGCAGAGACTTAACTCGATGATTTATCATATTATATTTATGAATAGAAGCTATCAACGCTAGGTCATTTATCATCAACCGAATGACGGGATCTTGATTGTTAGAAGACTGAGAGCTCGAGAAAATTCCCACTAAACATGTTGTTAATCAGTTCCGGAAACGACAGACACCTTTTGTGATAGTGAAAGGAGAAAATAGTTGTATTTGTTAACTTTGTTTTGTTTTGTGTGTCAGAGATTGTTTTGTTTTGACCAAAGTCACCATAGAAACGATAAACAAAGCCTGGCTACGAGGCATTCATTTGTTAATAAAAGGAAAAATTTACTTTGATGTCAATCATTTGATAGGTTTTTATTTATTTTTTTGCCCGCCACGTTTTAATATTCATCCGGGTTTTACTCTTGATAGGTTTTCCTAATAGATTTAGTTTTGTAATAGGTTGTCTGGTTAAAGTATATAATTTGACCCCCATCGATGGTTGAATGGTCTAAGGCGTCACTCTCGCATTAGACTGGACTTTCAATGACGTGGGGTTTCGGATCCCGGTCGGGTTCACCGAGTAAGGGTTTTCCTCAAATGGTTTTCAACTCCATCTCCACTCAAATTTGGGTACAATACTTCTAAATTAACCTTACTAATCCTAGTAGTTTATTAGTTTAATTAGTTTATATTTTTGTAAATATTTTAAGCTATCAAGACACTCACAAGTATAATATTTATGATAGTGTTTTTCTGTGTTATCTATGATTTTGGTTTCAGTGGTAACAATGTTGTTTTATGCCATCTTTGTGTTTTGGTGATATAGGTGTATTTGACTAAAATGTAACAATTATTAAAACCAACATTTATGCTTATAACCTGAACGGTTGATAAGACGCGGTGCCAAAAAATAAATATAATAAACAATTTCTAAACATTCAGACAAATAATTTTATAAACACCCAGATTATGTTATAAGCACATGACTTACAAACTAGCATATTCTAGTAGAGTACACTTATTACTAAACAATCAAACTGAACACCTACATATTTTCTTAAGACGAAACCATAGACTCGTATTTCTGTAAACAGTAGGATTCACTCCGTCCATTCACTCCCAGAAATTTATTCATGGAATTCAAGTTGATATTTCCCCTTGGTAATATTCGATGAAAAAACACCATAACGTCAGTCTACAGCTGAGTAGCCATCGTCTGTTGGTGAAGAACGTGACAACTTCTATGGATAGAGGGTGTCATGTGGTCAGCATAATGAACCCTCCGGCCGTTAATCTCAGTTTTCTAGACTGCAGTAATTATTTTTCATTCACGTAGCTCCTCAATTGTCCTCACGAGGCTGAGTTGACCTCGTTCCAAAACAACTAATTTAAAGAGACTCTGGTCTCCCCGGTGATTGAACTCAGGATTTCTGGATCTGTGGCTAGAAACTATGATCACTAGACCACTGAAACGGTCCAATTTAGACGTAAAACCAACTAATACTATAGTCAATAGTCATTACTCATTACATTCATAGATAATGACCTTTGCTTGGATGGTTTTTAAAACGTAAGTATCGCAATAAATGTCAACATTAAATAAAGGCCATATACATAAGATTTTTGACCTTGGTTGGGAAAAAATTTCCCACCAAATTTCGTTAAAATTCCTACACTCAGTTGGCAATAATCAAGAAACACCAAATGGTCACGTTAAAACCGGACCGCGCTACGCTCAGTAGATAATTGGTAAGTATTGGCCACTCACAGCCCCGAAATCAAGCCAGGGCAATCTTAGTAATTGAACATAAAATTAATATTTTAGTTGTAAATATTTGTATTCAGGAAGCAGGAATTTATTTTTTTTCCGAACGAAGTCGAAGCTAATAGAACTTACGAGTTTTTCGAAGCTTCGCACACCACATTTAGTTCAAATTAAAACTAGTAATTAAAAAAAACTAACCACCCACTCCAGTTGTCAAATGTTCTAAGGCAGTGGTATTCAACCGCGGGTTTGCGATGACATCCAGGGGGGTACGTAAAATTTAATGTGGGCCTGTATGGTTCTAGTTTTAAACTTATTAACTAATACGTTATTTTGGATGTAACATATTTATTTTAAATGCAGATTATAGAATTTTTACAAATTACATTATTCACCAACAGCTTCGAGGTAGGTGACCTGGTGTCTGACTTCTGTGCTGGGGGGTCCGGGGTTCAATCCTCGGTCCCGGCACAGATTTATCCGATTTCCAAACCCTTCCTTCACCTCTGACAAGACGTGTATTAATCACAACTTGTGAATGTGAGGAATGCCAGGCTTCCACCGTGGTTCGGATTCCACGTAAACTGTAGGTCCTCCATTTCACCTCACAATCAACCTACCATTACACATTAGCGTAAGTGCGTATAACCCGAACGGGTAGTAAGACGCGGTGATGATGATAATATAATAATAATAATAATAACTTTATGTATACAGTTGAAAATTAACTATTTTTGCGAGTACCTGAACAATAAAGGTTGAATACCACTGGTATAAAGCATGCTCTCATATTGGGCTGGCATTTTGGAGACGAGGAGATGAGGGTTCAAATTTCGGTCGGGTCTAGTGAGGCATTTTCCCCTAAATAGTTACTCAATCTCTTTCTACGCGTTCTTCATCTTCCCACGATTAGAGTAAATATTACAAATGCGTATAACCTGAATACGCAGTAAGACGCGGTGATAAAAAAACAAAGTGCTTATTTGAGTAAGGAGACCAAGGCTGAATCCTTTATAGCTCTTGGCGTGTCCTTCCAGAATCTAATATTGGCCACATTGCTTACTACAAGGGACCGACACAGAGGAGTTAAAGGTAGGCTCTTCGATAATAAATTAGAGAAAACAATAAATAGAGTACTGACACGTTTGTACACACTTCATTAGTGATTTATTTCTATCCCTCCCCCGCCACCAAACCCGTAGCTTCCTTCGTAAGCTGTTTCTTAGGGTAGGTGCACACTGGTTAGTTAAAACATCACTGGCGTGAAGTGGGATGTTGCCGAGGTAGGAAGAGTTTGGTTTTAAGATGAAATAAAAGTGAACGGGAGCTACAGCCAGACCGACAACTTAGCTATGTCGGGTTTGATTCCGAAAAAATATATATTTGTGAAATGTGGGGTTTCCCCCTTTCACAGTGATGACTTCATTAGATTAACGGAATTTTATTTACAGCTTTCATTTTAAAACATCCCGTTTTCACGCGATATCTGTAGTCTTCATATATCACATCCCAAACAGTGGTTTGATTTGAAATATTTCTCATTTAAAGAATTTTCCCAGTTGTCCACAACACGACAAACTATAACGAAACGGAAAATTCAGGAAATGAATGCTCTGTATGAGCAGCATAATGAGACTGACTCACGTTGTTTGTTATTATTATTATTATTATTATTATTATTATTAGCACCGCGTCTTACTACCCGTTCGTGCTATACGCACTTATGCAATTGCAGTGGTAGGGTGATTGTGAGATGAAATGGAGGACCTACAGTTTAACGTGGAATCCGAACCACGGTAGAGGCCTGGCATTCCTCACATTCACAAGTTGTGATTAATACACACGTCTTGTCAGAGGTGAAGGAAGGGTTTGGCAATCAGATAAATCTGTGCTGGGACCGAGGATTGAACCCTGGACCCCAGCACAGAAGTCCGACTACCTTACCCCTAGACCACCAGGTCACCCCACGTTGTTTGTTGTTGACAGTGTTTGCAAATACGTCCAGACCCGCAAACTTTGTTTCTTGTAGCCCATTTGAAATGGATAAATGAGAAATGTTGATCTTTTATGGGAAACATAAAGGAAACACAGAAACTTGTCGTAAACATGTAATAAACTGTTTCAGAAAAACACTTGGCAAGCAAGAGTATCTTCTGCTGAGGATGGGGTAGTGAGGGTTTGAATCTTTGTTGGGTCCAATGAGTGTGTTTTTTCCTAAACGTTTCATACTCTCCTTCCACGAAGATGAGGGTAGATTACCTCTAAACAGTTTCCGTCATCATAACTACCCTTAGAGTAATCTATCGTAGATGCGCATAGATTTCACAGGTAGTAAAAAGTGGTGACCAAAGAAAAGTAAGAAAAGTAACATAATTTATATATATTTCAAAACAAAGATTCTGGAAAAATGTTTCCAAATTCGTACTAGGCCACAGACAAATCATAGAAACAGAGACTTAACCTTACGGGAGTTTTGATGCGCTCCTTTTGACCAGCTTGAGTCCTTCAACACTGGGTTTCGCTAGTGTCACTGCTGGGTGATATAGGACTAACCGCAGCGATCCTGTGGGGAAGGACTCAAGTTCCAAAAGGAGCGCAACCATTTTAATCTGGAGGTTGAGTGTCTGGGTATATTGATTTGTCTGTGCCTAAGCTTAGTAGCGAGAAAACAGAAACATGTTTGTTTGAGATATTTTTGACTCGCCAGTGTGCGCCCAGCCTTAGAGAAGAAGCAGTAGGTGTGTTTTATGAGGTGACAAAAGAGTAACAAACCATGGGGAGTCTTTTAACACGTGACGTGATGAGAGACTAGGATAAACACGTGGCCAAACCATCTTAATGGAGGAGATTCACGTACGTGATCAAAACAAAATGTTTCATCCTTTTTATTCTTAAAATAAATGATTAAGAATGACCCCCCTTCAGTGCCGAATAGTTTAAGGTGGGGTGGAGGGAATGCGAGAAAACCAGAGTTTTTTTTGCAGTTTTTATGACAAAATTTTTTTGGACAAAATAAACAAAATATTGCTCCAGTACATACATATAATTTAATTTTCTTCACATGGTGACTTCAACAGTGTCTTAATATCTGTCGAGGGTGTGCTGGAATTTAAGGATACCTTTTTATCTTCTTTTAAAAAGTTCATCATCCATTGCCGTTATGTACATGACATATATTCAACAGTTGTTGATATCACCATGTGAAGAAAATTAAACATGTCTACTGGGAATATTATTTATTTAGCACAAAGTTTTGCCTAAAACTGCAAAACACGACTTCTCCGTTCTCCACCACCTAAGGCGTCCACGCATATGTGAGCGGTAACCTGACTCCGTTCATATAAGGGTCTTTTCATATTTTTTCACTAGTCCAGGCAAATGAAGGTATATTTCCTCTAAAACTTTTTCTCAATCCATAATACATTAGCATAATTAGCACATAGACGTATAGCCCGAACGGGTAGTAAGTGAGACTTAGTGCTAAAGAAACTGTCATTTTTCCTGGCGCCAATCTTTCCTCGTGTGTCAACTTGACTGTGTGAACCTCAACATGTTGGCCTATCCAAGGTTTTTTTTATGGCATCATAATACCAACTCACATTTTAGTACCGGTAGTTAATATTGTTCACGCTAGATGAACGTGTGCGCTAGTTGTATTAACATAATTTATGCAAACCTCGATCGATGTTCCAGTATACAAATGACTCTGATTTCCAATTCAACTCCAACTCAACTGTCCCGCAGGTAAATATTTGGACGGTATTCAAAATTTAGTATAAATATTTATTTGCATGACAAATTAGATTGGAATGGCTAATGTAGCAATTATTTCAATTTTTTTCATTTATTTGAGGTATTTAACGTGCACTTTCTGAAACGACTGATTATTTCAGCAAACGACCTATTAAACAACTACAATCTAGAACAGACACAACATCCAGTCCCCGGACTTTAATTCATCACTGTTGAAGAGGAAACCCACAATTCACCAATTATACATTTTTTTGGCCATGCCAGGAATCGATCCTGGAATCCTTAGTTCAATAGAGACACGCTACCTGTTGAGCCAATGTGCTGGACTTGTTTCAAGGAAGACATAGCAGTGTAAACACCCGAATGGGTGTATTAGGACACTTTTTGTTCCAAATTGTTTCCCGATCTCTCTCCACACGAAGATATTAACAGATTTCCACAAAAAAACGCACAAAAAAAAATTCCTTCCTCATCTCTCCCTCATTTTCGTAATTATAGTGAGTATACTCCAGATGAGTAGTAAGACGCGGGGTAAAATTAAAATAAAACAAAATCAAGAAGTTCTTATACAACCATACCCGTGCCGGTGGACACGAGGTTAAAGGCGTAACTCTCACAGAAAAAATTACTAATATCAAAAGAAAAGTAAAGATAATAGTAAGTATCAATATCGAAATTGTAATTTGGAAAAAGTTTTTTTTATCTAGTAATAATAATTTAAACTTTCTAGTCATAATAATTGTATTTTAACATTTATTCAAACATTGAAAAATATAATAATTTAAACATATTATAATATACTTAGGTCTTTCAAGTCTATGTCCTGTGTTGGAACTTGGAAGGTATGATAGATTGTATGATGAATATTATAAAAGGTGTTAACATACCAGATTTCAAAATGTACATGAAAATGTTCCTGATGTAAATTTATTTAACAGCTAATTATGATTAGTAATTTATTTTTTCGATTTTTTTTCTTCTTACCCTTCTTTAACCATTAAAGTTGGTGAAAGAACGGCTATGAATTATGGTGAGCTAAAATAGATTTAATGCTAGAGTTGTTTCTTGATTGTCATGCAGAAAAATAAGTGAGAATAGAGAAATAACATCATTTGTTCTTCTTCCGCAAAAAAATATTGTTTTTTTAAATATAGATCCGATACGGAGTGTGAGTGATAATATCAATAAAATTATCGGGAAAAAAGTATCGAGTGAACGAAACTAGTATCTAAAGGAAAATATCGATATTTGTAACGCATCGATACTTTTTCACATCCCTACTCAGAAGGTTATCGTCGCAACAACATGGAGGCCGGAAACTAAGTCTCTTGCGGAAGACAAATGACACAAGAACTACCGGTGACATTTCCTCCCCGGATATACATCTTTAGACGCGCCTGGACATTCTCCTTCCTCTTGTTTAGGATGAGGACGAGAAGGAGGAGGGAGAAAGTGAAGGAATAGAGAAATGTTAACGCACACGTGTTTGTTTACATGCTAAAAAATATATTGCGTTGTTGTCATATAAATGGACCTGTTAACTAAAATGTCCCAGGTCATGTTTCGATAGGTCAGTTTTTTTAAACATATTATATATTTTTTTGGGCTTTAACATTCACTTTCTAAACATATAGATATTTCAGCACATAGCCTACTAGTCATTTCAAATTAGAACAGGATGTCCCATCCTAAACAACATAACCTTGCGACCATATATTTTTTCCCCACAGGACCAAATCATGTGTAAATTTTGCTAAACACTGACATATATTAATAGCGGACACCTTTCGAGATAAAAAAAAGTCAGTTACTATGAAGTGTCCGTTATTTGGAAAAAAAATATTATATTTTAAAATTATAGTGCTTGGACCCGCCTCGGTGGCGTAGTTGGCTAACGCGCTAGTCGTGTTGAGCTCGACCGCCGAGGACGGGGAGATCGAGGTTCGAATCTCGGTTGGGTGAACTGGGGGTGGTTTTTCCTAAATGGTCTTCCACTCTCCTTCCACGCAAATGCGGGTTCACTTCCTCTAAATTCAATCCTCCAATTCCTAATCCATTAGCGTAATTAGTACTTAAGCTTATAACCTGAACGGGTAGTAAGACGCGGTGCTAAATATAATAATAATAATAATAATTATTATTATTAATATTATTATAGTGCTTGGAACACAGTTTATTATAAAACGAACCTATACACGGTGGATGTTAACTATAACAATCTAATTATTGCACTTTGCAGTAATGCATGCAGTATGATTTATGACAAGTGAATAGATATTGTACAGTGTAAGTCGCTAACTGTACAGATTGCATCATACACAGAACAATACGCAAATGAAATGAAATGTGAACAGTAGGCCTTCTGTACTGCAGTCCTATATGTGTGCACGAGCACCGAATAAACTGATGGAACGACTTCTGCTGATGGCTTGGAGAGGGTGAGTGTTACGACCTTGAAGTCTATTCTAGAAACTTTCCCTAGACGGGGAAAGGCAGAACTGCTCACATTTCACGCGAGTCATTGCCATTCCTGACATTCCTACAGTAAAATACTGTACATGGACTGGTATTTTCCATTTTTGTCCACTGTTTAGAGACTTTTATGCATAAATATGCGTCTATATCAGTGTTTTTATCCGATGTTGAGAATATTTGATAAAGGATATTCTTGCATTGAATGTAGCTAAAGTATATTACACTTAGGGCCTCTTATATTCTTATATCACCCTTGCAATGAAAAAACCACATATAACACACACCTGGCAGTAAATACACTGACAATATTCAGTTAATGGTTAAATTTCGTAACAAGAAGACAATTACTAGCCTTGAACTAGCATACATTTAGAAATCAGGAAAAAAGGTTTATTAAAAGGCGTATGTTTGGTGCGTTGCGCTTCAGAGGAATGTTGAAGATATCATGGATGTAGATGGTTACAAATACGGAAGGGTTAAGAAAGGCTAGTAAAGAAAGGAAACTTTGGAAAGTTTAAAACGAAGAAAGAACTTGGTGGGCCATATACAGACAGATATATGATATTTTGACTAAGATAATTATAGAAGAGGATGTGAAATCCTTGGTATATATATCTCGTAGTAATGTCGTCACAATCGTCTCTAAGTAAAGCGGTCCCACTTATAATTATTATCTTCCATAGCTCTCCGCTTGCACGCGTTATTTACTACCCTCACTCATTAAACCGATATCCTTACTCCCGTCGTTATGGGGTTCATCCAGACGAATAACACTACCAAGGATCTGCAAACATGTAGGTGACCTGGCAGTCTAGGGGGTAATGTGTCAGACTTCTGTGCTGGGGGGTTCGGGGTTCAATCCTCGGTCCCGGCACAGATTTACCTGATTGCCAAACCCTTCCTTCAGCTCTGACAAGACGTGTAATAATCACAACTTGTGAATGTGTGGAATGCCAGGCCTCCACCGTGGTTCGTATTCCACGTTAAACTGTAGTTCCTCCATTTCATCTCACAATCACCCTACCATTACACACTAGCGTAAGGGCGTATAACCCGAACAGGTAGTAAGAAGCGGTGCTAATAATAATAATAATAATAATAATAATAATAATAATAATAATAATAGGAATAATAATATAAGCTACCTTAATGGGTTACACTATGGTGCAGCATCCAAGATTGGTCCATGGTGTAATATGTCAAGGCAGGACTGCTACCTTTCAGAGTATGTGGATTGTACAACACATACAGTCGGTTCACTGTGTTCGATGACTGATTATTCTATTACCCTAATTTTAATAATCCTCCCCATAGTGGATTCATGAAAGGTAAGCTTGAATTATTTCAAGATAAATGGAGGATATATTTCGGGGAGAGATGAGTTCTAAATCCAAACAAGTAATGAGACTCAGTGACAAAAAAAAAACCGTAAAAATATTTTTAACGTATTTGTAATTTTTTGTTGGTTTTACTTACCATGTCGCATTTTGCACAATGTTAAGCCCAGTCATTAGTACCATTAATGTTATTTCAAGCAGGTTGATAGAAACACTCTATAGAATCAGATTAATTAAAGTACATGTTAAAGGGCTTTATTCCATTTCCAAACAGAAAAAAAATTAACTGAAGATAATCCCTTTTAAGCTCAGTTACATCCCGATGGAAGGTGGCAATTTTTTTTTACAGGAAAGCTTGAGTTCCGTCACTAGAGGGAAAAGGCAAAAAGGGCCCAGCCATAATTCAATTTCGTTAGCAATATCTTGGCTTGTTTGAATTCCTAAAATAATAGGAAAGGAATAAAGGAAAAATTGTGTTTTGAGATGGAACATTGTGATTATTTTCCCTCATTAAATAATTGATGAATATATAGATTCATGAAATTTATATTTTTATCAACATACCACAAAATTGAATTATTGAAATTATATAGAAATAATATTAGTTATAAGCTGTTAACTGAATGTGACGATTTATTTTACAAACACTATATATAATTATGACGAGGATGGTAGAATAACACCGTAAGCTGAGAATGAAAGGATTCATAGCAATTAGTTGTTTGTTGACAATCTGATGTCTGCTTAGCCCAAATATGAGGTGGAAAAGACGAATCATGATCAACTTTTCGATCAAATAATACATGAGCTGTCGCACATTGGATATGTTTTCAGCTTCACCAGATATGAAATCTTCTGAAGAAGAATTGCCCACATTTTTCTCATCCAGATGGAAATTCTAACAAATTAAGAGCCTAACAGCCATGTTTGTTTTTAAAAATCTTTGCTTAGTCCTAATTTTGTGAATTTCCACCTCCGTGCTTGACCTAAATTAAACTTGCAGCCTATAATGTGTAAATCTGCCCAAGTTGCACGATCTACTGAGTTAATTGAAATTTCAAAATCGATGATGGCTTGACGAGGTTGAAAAACTAGTTCGTGAAGCTTATACACATATATTTTTTTACTTCTTTGAATAAGAACTTGTATGTTTCCTCACTTTTGTCTAGAAAAAGCGCATAAACGAGAGGACTATAGTGATAAGTTATTTTATCTTGTAGTATAAATAACCATGCGTATCACTTAGGGAAATGTGCGAATGTGCTATCCAAGTGCACTCTTTCTACTCAGCATAACACTTCTAAATTCTTTTAGAAAAAAAGTATATCATTCCTAGAATTGCATGATGAATAAAGGATATCATCTTTGTTAGTTTCGCTTCGTGAGTCCAAGCGTGGCTGTCACCTGTTCAGATCGAGGAAGATCGTGTGGCGTGTACATGTCTGCTTTATTAATATTATTATTAGCACCGCGTCTTACTAACCGTTCGGGTTATACGCACTTACGCTAATGTGTAATGGTAGGGTGATTGTGAGATGAAATAGAGGACCTACAGTTTAACGTGGAATCCGAACCACGGTAGAGGCCTGGCATTCCACACATTCACAAGTTGTGATTAATACAAGTGTCAGAGGTGAAGGAAGAGTTTGGCAATCAGATAAATCTGTGCTGGGACCGAGGATTGAACCCCGGACCCCTCCAGCATAGAAGTCTGACACCTTGCCCCCTAGACCGCCAGGTCACCTACATGTTTTCAGATCCTTGGTATATATATATATATATATATCGTAGTAATGTCGTCACAATCGTCTCTAAGCAAAGCAGTCCCACTTATAATTATTATCTTCCATAGCTCTCCGCTTGCACGACCCTCTCTCAGTAACCCGATATCCTTACTCCAGTCGTTATGGGGTTAATCCAGATGAATAACACTAGCGCACCCCAAAGATTTAGTATAAAACGTCGACTCACTTCTTCTCTCTACACTGTCATGTGATGCTCCCATTTTTTGGAAGAATTCGACTCGCGCGATACCTAAATCCATGGAGATGGAAGAGAATTGAGGTACTGCTGAAGTTTATAAATACAGGATTATTTATTAAGTGGTTTGATACTTTTTTTTAAATATAGTTTTCAACAGAATGTAGACCAAAGTTCTGACCAGTCAAAAAGTTTAAATTTTAAGTTTAATTTTTTAAATGTCTAACCACTTACATAATATTCTATAAAACAGTCTCAAACTATCTTAAAATGTTCTGTTGTGGTCCTATCAAAACAATACTTTATTTAATATAGGAAGGCTAGAACTAGGTTTCTAATCTTTAGTTTTAGTCTCAGATGTACATATTTTCGCGTAAAGCCTTGTTTAATATTTAAAAAACTTTTAAAACCCAAAATTTAAAATATTTGACTAGTCAAAAACATGCTGATGATTTTCAAATACATTTTGTTTAAAGAACTATGTATCCAACCCTAAAATTAAGGGAAGCTTACCTATGGAATGAAAGAGAAAAAAACTATTTTCTCAAAATTGACTCAAACAATTTTTATCGAAATTCGTATCCGGACATTGTTTAGCTTTGCAAACTAAAAGACGAAACTTATTTTCCTACGAATATAAATTTGATGGTACGTAACATAAGCGTGTATTTATAATTTTGATCGTGTCTCCCCACAACTATTTGAGATACGAAAATACTTATCATTGAAAATTTGTATAACTTTAAAACTAAACGAAATTTATTTGAAAGAACGTTTGTAAACTCAATATTTTCCGAGTTATTGGCAAAGAGTTTTTTTAAATATAAATTTGGGAAATGAGGAGTGGAAAATGCACAGAACAAATATCACGTTTCTGGAACGCAATCTATTATTTCATATATGATCTTTGGTAAAATGTGAAGCTATTTCCCTTCCCCCACCCCCCCTTTATGTTTCTATAACGATATGTTTTATTTTATTTTATTTTCACATATCTTATCAGCTGTAAGTTTTTTTTAGATAAAGGAACAAGAAAATCTGCGCAGTACACCATACCATTTATTTTACTGTAACATATGAATGAATTTTCTTTTGTAAAATATTATCTGCACCAAATATTACTTAATTTACAACTATTGTAATAGTCAAAAACATCGTATTGTATCATGTATACAAACATTGTCTTATTTAAAGTGAGTCTATATCTATTCGCAAACATCTAACTTACAAAATATATCGTGGAAAAAAAAATTCGGTAGCAAAGTAAAACAAAGAAATTTTAACAATTTAAAAAACAAATTTCGCTATGTAATAAAAAGTAAGGTCTACGTAATTCAAAAATAAGATTTACTTTTCCTATCAATTTCATAGCTCTCACATACTTTATCTAGGAAATGTGAATTTTTTGCACGATTAATTTTATTTTTACTTACGCCTCAATTTATGTAGGGCAATTTAAAATATAAAATAATGGCAGTTCTAAATTAGAACTTGAGGCGATAAAGCGTTATTTTTTAATGGCAATCGACAGTTTATGTAATCAACAGTTTCCCATTACCTGCTATGGGGGGAAACCAAGGGTGGTAATTTTTTTTTATATTCTCATCGCCAGAGTGGGATTGTCAGGGGTGAGCAAACACGTGTGAGAATGCAGAAAAATACGTTAGTGTCGTATTTTAATTTTAATCACCACGTCTTACTACCTGTTAAGATCATACGCATATATGATAATTACTCTTACGGAGTAGGAATGTTGAAGGAAACATTTTAAAGGTAATTTATCCGCATTTTCATGGAAGGAGATCGGGAAATTATTTAGGAAAAAAAATACCTTCAGTAGACCCGATCGGGATTCGAGCCCCGATATCCCCGTCATCAGCAGGCCTTTCTAACACAAAAGGATGGCTTAGACCACTCAGCCACTGAAGCGGATTAGTTTCGTCTGATTCGTGCAGCTGGTCACACGGTCCAAATATTAATGTCAACATTATTAGTGTGGCTTTCCAGTGACGGAGAGGTCGTGGCTTGAATCCCAGTCCGGTCAATTGAAAGTGGTTTTTCTCTAAACGTATTTCCCCTCTTTTACCGCACCAATGTTGGCACATCACCTAAACATTCTACCCTTCTCATCTCTATTATATTAGCGTAATTAATATGCGTGAAACCCGAACTGATAGTGAGACGCGAGGGATAAAAAAAAAGTTCAGTCTTGTCGGTTTTGTCAGTAATGAGAAGGTTGTGCTTTAAATCCCAGATGGGTTTACCGAAGGCATTGATCTCACACTCTTAATACACACAATTGCAGGTACATTTATTCTTAATTCTTAATTCTAAATTCCTCACACCTCCCCATTAGTGTAAATATGCAGATAGTTTGGATGGGAAGCAAGATGTGATGTACGGTCTTTAAACTATAGTGATGGGTCCAGTATCAATTAGAGTGAAATTAATACTAACTACTAATATAAAGCTAATACATTATATATAGGTGTGTAATAGACCTGATATGGAGAAGCTAAGTGTCTTTGAAGTGCAAGAAGTTCTGTATTGGGCATAATTTGCACCCATTATTACATATGCAGCAGAAACATTGAAAGAGAATGTAAGAGAGACTAGGAAAGTGGTGGCCAAGGGGATGAAGTTTGTGAGGAACATATCTGCTGTCACGAGGAGGGTAATGGAAACAATTAAAAGAGGAAGAATGGTGGAATGAAAGAGGAATATGGAGGCATTTTACTGAACTGATCCTGCCAATGGATGGAAAAAGTTGATGATAGTTAATAGTGTTTCACCATCACTATCTTTATAGTGGTTAACCATAGGTCTAGGACAGTGGCTCCCAACCACTTTAATCTCACGATGACGCCCCTCTGGGTAATTCGTCGAATTCGCAAGCCCTTTTGTTTTGGGATGGTTGTAAAAACATCTTAAAAATGGAATTTTTTTAGTCAGTTCTTTATCAATACAAACATCAATGTAACACTTGTTGCCAAGGCCGTAGCCAGCCAATAATTTTGAGGAGGAGATTTTGGTGGCCACATCCCCCAATTTCCAGAAGTTAGAAAAAATTCTAAATAATAAACAGTTCTAGAAGCTATCTGAAGTGTTTTTTTTTTTGCAACATAACACCATAACTGCCAGAGGCTAGGATAAATTCTAAATATTAAATACCTATAGAAGCTATTTGAAGTGTTTTTATAGCAACATAACCCCCTAACTGCCAGAGGCTAGGACAAATTCTAAATATTTAATATCTCTAGCTTCCTAATTTGTACTTGTATATTAATTTTGATATTTTTTGAACCATAAATAGAGCTATATATATTTTGTTCATAAAATTCCGGGGGGTGGGGGTTTGAACCTCCAACCCCTCCTGGCTACGGCCTTGCTAGCAGCCTAATGGTATAAAAAAATGACTGAAAATTACAACTAGAAGGCAGTGTTGACACGAACGCAAAAAAAAAAAAATTGGAAAATAGGTTGGAAAAAAAAAATATCTTCGATTCTTAGTTGCTTTTAAATCTATTTCCTAAGTGTTTCAGGCCCCAGCCCACTCCCCAGAGGGGCGAACCTACTAGGCTGGGTGCCACTTGTCTAGGGGACTTTGGTTCGGTTTCATAATCTGATAAAGAAGATACATACGATCTATTTAGGAAAAATTTAGGTGCACTGCTTGTGTTGTTTTAAATGTACTGTTATAAATTAACTCAACTGAGCTATATAACGACTTCTGTGTAAGACATTTGTTGCCATCATTGACATGATTGGTAGATAACAGTTAAGTAGAGAAGAAATAAACCATATCTATTTCCTTGCCACGTTTTACTGACCCCCATTAGATTTACATAGCAATGGCATTATATAGGTGTAGCAAGGAGATGGGTATGGCTTATTTTTAACGCTATAAGACCCTCAAAAACTTCGACCACATGAATTTCCTCTAAATAAGCTTATTCATCCTAAGGCCTCATGATAATTGGTTAACAATATTGATATAAAAAACAAAATTAGATAAATAAAATATTAATTGAGATATTACATCTCGCCTGTGTTTGTGTATTATTATGTTTGTTACACAAGGTTTATTAACAGTTCACAATTTGTGATCTTTTGAAGTGGAATTAGAACTTAACCTACTTTGTTTCAATTCACCTTTGTCAACTTTATCTTACGGTATTGCTATATTTGGTGTGAGTTTGTTCTTTAAGCAATTAATCCCGCACTTAATTAGTAAAACACCCAGTTTTGTTAGCACATAGCCACTAATCTCGAAGTTTATCTTAGACAAACGGTTACGTTAAGAAATAGTTTACTATCTACAGGAATAAACTCACTTAATTGGGTGTTGTTTTGAATGTCTTCTTCGACTAATTCGAGTTTTACTGGGGTAGCGGTTTTCGAGAAAGTTAATTTATTCACACAATTGAAATGTGTTCTAGATTTAAGTTACAATTTACAATTTTAAATGTTTTCATTTATTTCAAAGCCATATTTTATTAAGTTTGATGATTTCTGTTTAAAATCTAGTTTTTATTCTAAATTTACTATGAGTGAAATAATGTTACGTGATTTTCGGATGACTCGGTAGAATTTCATTAAATTATTCTAATGATATTTACAATATTAATTTTAAAATAATAATAATTTTTTATCTAAAAATAAAGACAATATTTTAAAGAGTATTCTTAAAAGCTTACAAAGCTTTCATTAAAAATAAATGCAAGGTATGAATGCATTTTTTCTTATCATGCATATTATTTTACAGTTTTAAATTTAAACTATATATATAACATTTACTTGAATGTATGGACTTTATTATGAAATTAATTTTTGACTTCATAATAAACTGGATGATGTCTTTTTTTTTAAAAAATAAACATATTCTGTATTTAGTATTTGTACCAAAACCATACAAATTTGAACTATCGCGTGTCTTTACCACACATCCTATAATTTGTACAAGCAATAAAGTCGAATTTGGTGAGTTTTCGTTGTAAAATTCACTTTTAACAATTACAATACCTTCTCTTGGTATGAAATAGAATAACTATAGATACAAACTCGCGTTCTGTTCCCTACCACCTTAATTTATGCCATAATGATGGCTGAATAAAACTTATATATAATATGCTATAGAATATAGATAGTTTACAGCTAGAGATTAACATTTTAGAATACATTTACAATCGGAGAATTTGCCTATAAACAATTCAGATAATTTAATGTCAAGGCAAGGGGAAGAATTTGTAAATCCTTTGATTATAATATTGAAGAATCTACATCTGGTCTGCAGAAAATCTTGACATTAGTGTCACATTCAACCACCGAGCACTGTAGTCGATACGTGAATATACGAAGATAACTAATCACAGTTTTTTTCTTTATTTGTAAATCCTTTGATTACGTTTCTGGTGTTAACGCCCTTAGAGTATAATAATAATATTTAGCACCGCGTCTTACTACCCGATCGGGTTATACGCTTAAGTACTAATTACACTAATGGATTAGGAATTGGGAGGGTTGAATTTAGATGAAGTGAACCCGCATTTGCGTGGAGGGAGAGTGGAAAACTATTTAGGAAAAACCACCCCCAGTTCACCCAAGCGAGATTCGAACCTCGATCTCCCCGTACTCGGCGGTCGAGCTCAACACGACTAGCGCGTTAGCCAACTACGCCACCGAGGCGGGTCCACCCCTTAGAGTAAATCAAGAATAAACTTTAAAACATGAAGCTATGTTTTATTGTAAACTGAAGTGATAAGGTGAAGTATTTATATTTTTATTGTTGGAAAGTTTAATCCGGAGGCCATTTAAACTACATTATCGATGAATACGCCACCATTATCCACTAAAAACAACAGTTTATACTTTTTACTGAAATAAAAAACTTCATGGCGTGATCCTTTAAGAGATATATACACATCGAGCGACCGCCACCTTCATTAACGATGATGGCGCCAACATTGGCGGATAGAGGTTGTCATGTGGTCAGCACAATGGACCCCCACCTGTTAATCTAACTTTTTCTAGACCGGAGCTGCTACTTATTTATTCAAGTAGCTAATCATTAGGGGGTGGCCAGACTGATCGCGCGAGCGACTAAAATATAAAATAGAACACATTGGTTGTAATGAGAGGTGGCCAGACTGATCGCGCGAGCGACTAAAATATAAAATAGAACACATTTATTGTAAGGAGAGGTGGCCAGACTGGAGCGCGCGAAATCGACCCGGTACAGTCTAGTTTACAGGTGCTAGGCAATATTATTGTATGTTGGCTCATTAAGTGCTAGGAAAACTTCTCATTTTGACATTTTATTAATATCAATAGGCTTAGCACACTTGCTACTAACGGCCTAATTTAATTGGTAAGGATCATAAACCATAACTATATGTATATATATGTATACATACATATATATGTAAATATGATATGTTAAAATACTTCAATATTATCAAAGTAGGCCTTTACAAATAAGAATCACCATTAGCCTGGAGAGAGTAGGAGAAAACCACAACAATAAATCACTTGTTCAAACCCCCCTCAGTTCACTGAGGCAAGATTCGGAGCCTCCTCTTCAACAACTAACGAGAGCTATCTGCTAATCACGCGCTCGCTCGCTTGTCAGTCTGGCCGATCCCTTAGTCCTCACGAGTTTGATTTTATAGTGACATGAGCAAAACTTCTTCTAAATTGTTAGACAACGGATTATTTTTTATATATTTAAGTTTTTCAGAATTATCCTCCATCCACTACTCGTGTAAATTACAAATCTAGTAAACAGTCAGTATTCACTAAATAAATACTTATTTACATTTGTCTTGGTACGTATTTTATCAACAATACTAGGAAACCACAAATGGCACGTTTTTACATTTAATGCCATCATGTATTTAAAAAAATGTGACTGATCATGTGAAACCATATCATAAGTCGGAAATATGTATTTTTAGGTGTTAATGGTTTTGAATAAAGGATAAATTCCTGAAAAAAAAAATACACGAGTCAGCTATTTAGTTCAATACAATTTTTTTACAGAATTTTGAATGCAATAGTTTACAAAACCATACCATAAGTCGCTATGGAAAATTACCATAGCTACTTAAGTTATGGTATCAGTTCTTATGCAGAGTTTTTTTCAAGTGAGATATACGACTTTTAGACACACTTTGAATGTAGTTAAAGATTTCTCCTAACAGATTGCGCTGAAATCTAAAAATCGATATTTTACACTTACAAATTTTTTTTTTGCCGTCTTTAAAATTAGGCTAGCGACTTTTGGTACTTCACATGCACGGTCAAAATTATATATTTTGTGCCCTCTCAAACTTACCCACTGAAAACTTTGTATTACAATTAATAAAATACAATTATTTATAATTGAATGTATAGCTTTATTTTAGTTGAAAGTAGTCGTGGCAGCCCAAATAAACCGGCCCATCAGGACACCTCGCAGTGTTTCCAATCCACCCCTGTCTCCAACCCATTTAAGAGATACAATATGTCGGTGACGATCAGTGGCGCCACGTTCACAAAAGTTCCATGTTGTGTCGGATTCACAGGAGTGCCAACAGAAAGCAGGGAATGTTTGTAAGCACAACAGACAAGTAGGAAAAGACTGAGGTGGAAAGAAGCAAACAGGAAGCTTGTAACTAGAAGGAAAAGAAAGTTTTTTTTATTAACAAAGTGCTCCTACTAAAAAAAAATATCTAAGAAAATGCAATTACCGTTGGATGAAACTATTTAAAATAATGGTGGATGACTTTACCAAATGTGACTATTCACTATATAAGGTTTTATATATTTACTATACATATGTTTAGTAGAATCTCCTCTTAAACAGTAAATACATTTCCTTAAAAAATTTTAAACAACCTAACACTAATTTAAATATTACTGACCGAGCGTAGTAAAGGACTTGTTTCAGCTCGACTTTTTTTTAAAAAAATTTCCCGTGATTACTAACAAATTTAATGACAAATTTTAATGAAATTTGGCAGGGACTTTTTTGAGCCTAGTTCGAATGAAATATGTGCATAGCTTTCCAATCCGTTTCAATATGATGGCCATTTAAAAGGCGTTTCATTTAATAGTTAATCTCAAGTGATTTGAACAAAAAATTGTAATCAATCGATGGAATACCTGAGCGTATTATTTTTAAATGTTGAAATATATTCCAAGATTGATGTCTTAGGCTATGCAAACAACGGTAATTCTATATTAACGTAATGTACTATTTAAAATAGTATTAATTTGTTTTATATCCAACCTGTTCACCAAGGCAACATATTGACTTCAAATCTAAGGAGAAATTTTGGGAGAATAATACATGTCCCCAAAGAGAAATCTAAAGACTGAAGTAATAACAAAGTAATTACTTAATTCTAACATTATGTATTTAAAGTTTTTTAAATAGAGTTCATAAAGCCACCATTAATTTTTTTATAAAATAATAAATTAGAAACAAATAAGATAAATAAAATACAGTAATAGTAAGAAACAAAAATTAAGCAATTTTTTGATCATCATTAATATACATTAAATTGTTATTGAAATCAATTTTCAGGTTGAGTGTCTATAACGTGTTATGACATGAAACGTAAACGTACTCTATTCGAAGAATTAAAAGATTTTGCCTTATTTTTTTTCGTGTATTGATACATTATTTCATAGTTTACCTACCTTTAGAGATTTTGACCTTTTGGCATTACGTATTATTTTATTTTACATATATATATATATGTGGGGAAGGTTAAAATAGCCAAGAGATTCCATTTCACATTAAGACTAAAATGGAATAAGATAAGAAATATGCAGAAATATATCTACGATATTATGCACTATGGAATCTGTGACCCAGACTATTTTCCACTACAGTCTCTTTATTCTGTCCGTGCTGTCTTATATAATATCGTCATAGAAATAACCCCAAAGAGAATATGTTAAGTAAAAAAAAGCATTGCAGCCAACATTGATAAACGAATCCCTTTGGTTATTTACATGACATTTGAAAGTGACACCATATATCAAATAGAAAGCTGCAGAACACATGATTTTACATAAATGTTTTGGGGTTTAAATCCCCCCCCCCCCCCCACACACACACTTAAAATTAGTATAAATAATTTACTTTTGTATTCCTCTTCAATACATGGGCTATTTTTTAATCTAATGACAAATACAACAGCAAATACGTTTGAAAACGTCGCTCTGAGAGAAATCTAATTCTAAAAAAAAAAAAAAAAATCCTCTACACCTCCAATTTAGCACATGCCTACAAGTCATTGCAGGTAGGAGCTAACGACGCCTATAAATAACGCCTGTCCGTCGTTAATATATCGACGTGGCTTTCAAAACTTCAATAAAGTGTAGTGAAATGCGTCCTTTGATATTCCAGTGGCCATAGCTCACTTTTTTTTTTTTAGATCTGAAATATAAAAAGGATTTTCACTTAGTAGATGGACAACACTACCATACCAAAATGAAGTATGCAAATGAAGGAAAGAGGCTAACCCATTTTATATTCCCAGGGTGTGATAGATCGCCCTCAAAGCTGGTCGAGAGGACGATATTTTGACTTTTTTTTTTTTTAGTTATTTTATCGTAGGACGTAGTACAGATGCATCCCAAGCACGTATACGAGCTTATATTTGGCGTGACATCGAGATGATTAATGGGCTTAGTAAAATATGACTTTACTTCGATAATACATAGATAAATAAGTGTTTTTTTTAATTATTATGTTTAACACTGGGGCTATTTAAGCATTAATATATTTTTTACTACCCATGCATACTATATTAATACGTTAATAACTTAGGGATGAGGAAGGTAAAACTTGGTTTAAAATGTACACGCATTTGCTTGGAGAAATAGTGAAAAATTACCAACCCAAACACATACTTCTGGGATTCGAACGCCAACCTTACTGTCTTAGTACTATTCAAAATTATAATGATACGCTAACTTGGTTAATGGGCTGCGGTTGAGGATAGTATAGTTTAGAGGAAAAGTACCTCAATTTGAGTGGAGGGAGGGAGGGGTAGACAAAATTAGAAATAAATTTATAGGAGGAAATTCACTCGCAATGACACATTTTATTAGTATAAGACTTACAAACTAATTTAAGGCGGAATGAAAGGGGATACGAGAAAAAGCCAGTATTTTTGCAGTTTCTATTGCAAAACATCTTTTTGGCTAAAATAAATATATATTTTTTACTTAATTTTCTTCAAATGGTGACCTCAACAGTTCTTGAATATCTGTAAAGGATGTTCTGAAATTTTATGACAACTTTTTCTCTTCATTTAAAAAGTTTCTCATCTAATACTGCGATGCTCGTGATGGATATTCAGGCACCGTTGATATCACCATGCGAAGAAAATTAAACTATATGTTTGTACTGGAGCGATATTTTATTTATTTTGGAGAAAAAAAAAGTTTTGCTCAAAAACTGCAAAAAAAACCCCACAAAAAACACAGGTCCTTACTCGCATCTTCTTCCATTCCACCTTAAGTGAAATATCTTTAAAGTTACCTTCCCCGTACAGTCACAAAAATTAAAATATTTCTCCCGGACAGCGACGGGTGTTTCAACTAGTGTTTGTGTGTCCTACACCCAAAGTTGGATATTCAAGAACGTCCATAGCAGAATGCCTAATTCTAATCAATCCGTCCTAGTGGATCCTATATTTACTTAATTGATAGCAAGAATATTAGCAGTCTTTAGAACCACCTGGAACTGAACCAAGTCCCTTTAGTCTTATACTCAATCCCACTTGCTATTTAGATAGGATGATTAAACGACGGTAAAAGCTACTTATGGAAAACTCTCCAAACATCCCCTTCTCCCCAACCCTTCTTGTTTCCGAATGCACTCGTCCAGTGGCAGCCAAGTAGATACAGGGTGAGACTAGCGCCTTATTCAGTTGAGTCATTGGTTAAAGTCTTAGAGTAATTGAGTCGACAATAATTTGTTTCCTAAGAGTTTCTTTCCACCGTGTTACTTATTTTGATATCTAAAATAGATGAAAAATTGTTCGTAAATTATAATTGTTCCCATGGTTCCAGTGCTAGTATCGAATATATATTTAAATTGGGCTCTGACTCACTTATATAATCAGTCGTATTTACTTATCGGATACCACATTATTTTCCATCCATTGTTTTATAAATTGACAAAATCTTATATGTGATTCCTTTTTATTTATTCTTCATATAATATTTATTAAACCTCGTTTCCAGTCTAAAAATCACCAATCACCTTATTTGCTTTTTCCTAATCACTGAGTTTGTATTTAGCAAAGCCTAATGACAAATCAGACGTTTTGCGTTTTTGATACAAATATACAACTAAATACACCCCTCTTATTTTAGAGACACCAAAAACTTTTTTAATAAAATCTAGAAACCTGTAATACATACATCAATATACGTAAATTATATACAGGCTATTTAACAAAAAAGGGGGTCAGAGCTTAAGGATATTGTAGAGTAGCCTACTCAATAGAATGATTAAAAAGTATTAGTAAACCTAGTTGTAAACCAACTCACACATAGATACAGTGAATGATAGTTTGAGGAGGTACATTTGTATTCCCCCCCCCCGCCACTCTTACCCTCAGACCCTGACATTAGCTCTTTGGACTTTTGTTTTAGTGTATTCGTTGATAAATAAATGATTTATCAAACTTTCAACAGTGAGTTGAAAACAGTTTTCAGACGATTCGAAAAAAGGCCAAGTATTTTTTTTAAAAAAAAGCAGGCAACAGTCTGATTCTATGTTGTGAAATTTTTGTGTAAGTATAAGTACAACATGTAGAACACCTTATTAGTTAAGTAAATTGTGCCATATAAGCCCAAATAAAATTTCAGTTTTTATTCAAGTTTTGTGTATTACCGAAATACAAAATTTCCTGTGTGAGTTTGTTTGTAGACTTAGGTTTACTGATACTTTTTTCTTACTCATTTTTATGCGTACTAAAATATTCTAAAATTCTTAACTATTTTTTTTAAACATAATGTATGGACGGTAAGAAATTATTTCTCCAGATATTTCGTTTTAGACAGTCCCTTTTGAAATATAATATAAACACGATGCATCTTACGAACTGCTTATACAAGAACGGCTACGTTCGATTCAAAATATAAAATAGAGAGAAACTGTTTGCAACAAAAAATATCGTTTAGTAACGTTGTAAAAGTAGACAACTCTTTTCTTGGAAGATGTGCAGTACATTCGATAAACATCTTAAAGGAAAACATGGTGATGGTAACATTTGAAAACATCCAAGGATATTATGCTTCCTTTTCAATAAATGAGCAGGGATTTATTGTTATTTTAGCTAGCAAGTTTGCCACAGTCCTTACAAGCACTAGTAGCTATTACTGTTTTGTGGGTTTATTTTCGATAAAAGGAAGGCAGGGTAAATATCAACACCAAAGAAAACTGCGAGGAACAAGGGGGAAAATAAAACAATCAACAACGTCCTCTAAGGAACAATTCGTGGAAATGAAATACAAAACAAAAATATCAACAACCGATGTCTTGCAATAACTTTTTGTGAATAAAATACAAAATATAAAAATTTTCCAGCTTCCGCCGAGTAGATGCAGAACCAGGCAAGCAACACTCTTTACAACGTGACCAATACCTTGTTTTAGGTAATTTTACTATTAAATAGCGCATAACCTGAACAGGTAGTAAGATGTGGCTATAAATTTTCTCTTTAAGAAATACTATTGATTATAAAAAATTAACAGTTATAATAGCCCACGACGTTTGCGAGGGAGTTTTGGTTCACTCGCTAAGGTGTTTTTTATATAAATAGTTTTCAACTCTCCCTCCAAGCTAGTACGTGTGTAAATTTCCTCCAAGTTCCTACATTACTTAATTTAAAGCACGCTACGCTCGCAGGTAAATCCAATCCCTCTCACAATGTCACCACGATTATTGCTTTGTACTCAACTTATGTTTAGGTGACTGTTTAATAAAGATTGTTGTTGGTTTTTTATGAAACATATTATATAACTTAACAAAATAATAAGACTGGAAAATTGATGTATCAGTAATATTTTAATGTAAAAAATGGACGAAATCAGTGAAAATGCACTAACAATGTATAAATATATTTTACAAAGCTATTAAAGTTTAATAAAAGATTGACTAGTGTTAAAAATTAATTGAAATATAGATAATTATATTAAAAACAACTCTGACAATTATAACAGTAGAAATTTTAAATAAACAAAAGATTAAATGTGTAATAAAATTGACTGGTAAGGACATTTTAAGAATTGAAAAATGATTTTCAAATTAAAATAATCAGTATGATATGTAAAAGAATTGATAAGTATTTATGAAGACATTTTAACTAAACAAAAAATGATTTATAATTAGAATTAGATATTTCCTTATTGGGACATTTTGACATGCCTAAATACTACACTGACTCGTGTAGTGTGTCCTAATAAGATAATATAAAATTCTAATTCATAATTTTTTGTTTTAGTTAAAATGTCTTAATAAATACTAATCAGATTTCTACATATTATGTTGATAATTTTCATTTGAAAATCATTTTTCAATTCTTAAATTTCCTTACTAGTCAATTATCATTACATATTTAATCTATTGTTTATTTAAAATTTCTACTGTTGCTGTGTGCTAGAATTGTTTTTATCCAACATTATTTATTTCAATTAATTTTTTTAACACTAGTCAATCTTTTATTAGACTTTTATTTGTTTTTTAAATATATTTAGAAATTTTTAATATATTTTTCACTGATTTTATCCATTTTTTACATAAAATTATTACTAATACATCAATTTTCAAGTCTTATTAATTTGTACTTTAAGGCTCCTTACATAAATTATTATTTTATAATTTTTCTAAAATGTTATATAACTTAACCCGAAATATTATCAGCGTTAGAATAAAAAAAGATCACCACAGAATAGTAAATAGTTTATAATATAATCTATTATAAACTAAAATGAAATGTTACACAATTGGTTTCAGTAAACTAACCTTAAATAAGTTTTCCAGAGAAAAACATATTTTTTACCCTTTATATTTACATTTTGAATAAAAAGGTTGAATTATTTTGAAAAAAAAATCCAACTTTTCAAAATCAATTCATTTATAAACTATTCTTAAAATTAATTTTTCTCATAAAATAATAGTAATAAGCATTCACTTCCCAGATGCCTATTTTGAACAAAACCGTTCAAAAATTAAATTCTAAAAAACATTGAGTTTTTCAAATCGTTCATATGTAAATTACCCTTAATTTTAGAGATATAATTAGAGTCAACAATTTATCCAAACATCAAGTCCAATCGAAATCGATCAAATCTTTTCGGCTTTACAGAGATACCTAATTGTAAATCACATTATTTTGAGTTTTGGGCCTTATAAAACATTAAGATTCATCACAGTTTCTAGGTAGAACATTTCCCCTAATATAATACTCCATCTATTTAAGAAAGTAATTTTAAAAAAAATTAAAAACTGACTGAATGTGGTACAGAAATGCCTCCGGATATTTGAAGCTAATTCCTGCCCTATTTTTCAAGTATTTACTAATACTACGTTTCTTACAGTAAAGTTGTTTTGTTTTGTTTTTTTGCTGGTAGGGCTCTCACGGCTGTCCCCTAAGTAAGTATTCGTTGACAAGCTCTCTTTCGTTTCCTCTTTCCTCCATTCGCTATATTCCACCCTTCGTGGATAAACTAACAAAACCAATTAGTTAGTTCCTTGAAGGTGAAACTAACCCTGTAGAGTCATCTTATCCGATAATCGTTAAGTTTGTCCAAACAATTCTAGCTATCGTAGAGTTTTCATTATAATCTTACAGTCCAACGGTCTCTAAATCAAAGTGGCCTTTTTCAACATAATTTTCAACGACAGCCATAATAACATCACTGGATAGATGCGGAGAAGGTATCTGCCATTTAAATGGTGCAGAATACATACTGTAGTTATGTTCTTTTAGGGGTGTTTAAATGCAATTTTTAAAATGAGAAATGAAGTCAGAGTGGACCTTTAAAAATGTGAAGAAAGATTGAAGTTGAAGATAAGGGTTTTGTTGTAACCTGAAAGAGATAGGGTGTAGTGAGATGGACTGGATGTAACTAGTTAAGATAGGGATAAGGTGTAATGATGTGGACTGGATGTAACTAGCTTAAGATAGGAGTAGGATGTAATGAGGTGGACTGGATGTAGCTAGCTTAAGATAGGGTAGGATGTAATGAGGTGGATGGATAGATCAAGCTTAAGATAAGGATAAAGTGTAGTGAGGTGGACTGGATAGAAATAGTTCAATATAGGGATAGGGTGTAATGATGTGGACTGGATATAACTAACTCAAGTTAGGGATAGGGTGTAGTGAGATGGACTGGATAGAACTAGCTCAAGATAGGGATAAGGTGTAATGATGTGGACTGGATAGAACTAGCTCAAGATAGGATAGAGTACAATGAAGTGGACTGGATAGAACTAATCAAGATAGGGATAGAGTGCAATAAAGTGGACTGGATAGAACTAGCTCTTAGGAGTGCTCGAGATTCTGATAAATGTCGACGTTTCATAGCCCATTGTAACAGAAAAAATTGTTTTCGCGATGCCGTCTGTATTTAGGCCTAGAGCCGAAACCATTTTACCTATCGGTCTAAAAATTGATATTTAGAGCTTTCATAAGGTTCCCTTAAGGAGTTTTTGGAATTAAATATCTAACTCTAAAATTAAGAGTAGTTTACTGAGGGTCAAAAGGAGAAAAAAAAAATCGATTTTCTCAAAAAATAATGTGACGATTTTGGTTAAATATCGCATCTAGGCGTTGATTAACATTACAAACAAAAAAAGCGATTCTCATTTTCCATAAAAAAATTACTTTGAAGGTACCTTACATAGTCATAAATTTTAAATGTTGATCATTTCCAGCAATTATTTGCGATATTAAATATTATCATTAGTAAGTTGTATTATACCTATTAAAAATATTTTTATTTGATTTTTTATATAACCAGTATTTTTTTGAGCTTTAGTTAAATATATCAATATCTAATCAGACATAAATGTT
Organism: Timema podura; assembly: GCA_033556935.1. Lineage (NCBI taxonomy): Eukaryota > Metazoa > Arthropoda > Insecta > Phasmatodea > Timematidae > Timema > Timema podura. The sequence continues at coordinate 76,860,432 of JAVRXN010000011.1, forward strand.
CCTCATTTTTTAAATGTTTTTGTAATCTTGTATATTATTTCAACTATGCTCTTACGTGGAGTGTTTTTGCAACAGTATATATTATTTGTTTTCACAAGTCTTATGAGTTTTCATTAAGTGTCGCTATATTAAGATAAAAGAGAGAGAACATGCTTCGGTATACCGTACCATTTATTTTTCTTTCTAGTCTACATTTATTTAATATTACCCGCCTCAGTGGCGTAGTTGGCTAACGCGCTAGTCGTGTTGAGCTCGACCACCGAGGACGGGGAGATCGAGGTTCGAATCTCGGTCGGTGAACTGGGGGTGGTTTTTCCTAAATGGTTTTCCACTCTCCCTCCACGCAAATGCGGTTCACTTCCTCTAAATTCAACCTTCCCAATTCCTAATCCATTAGAGTAATTAGTACTTAAGCGTATAACCGAACGGTAGTAAGACGCGGTGCTAAATATTATTATTTTAATATTCCATAACGTGTGTCTACTTACCGCGAATAGACTATACATTCTGTCTAGCGCGTGTTTATTTGACTGTGGGGCTTTGTCTATGCATTGTGCAACACCTGTCAGTATACATGTTTGCATAGCAATTCAGGCGCATAGCTGGAATACATTATAAGGTAAAAGATTCTCTCAGTAGAAACGGGATTTATAACGAATCTGATATTTTAATTATTATTAAATTACTGATTACCTAGGCTTTCATCAGTGTACACGTGATATAAATAGTCAGTCTCACAGTTAATTGGACTTCCAGTGGCGAGTAAGATGAGGTTCGAATTTTGTTCTTGTGTATGGACGGGTCTTCTCAGATGTGCTTTAATACTTTGATATTTTTTATTCTAACTAAATGCCAGTTTTGGTGCATTTATTCTAAAACTAGCCTGCTTAACCTAATTCATTTGACCAAGCCGTTAGTTACTTTGATGTTAAACATAATTCATACATATTAAAATCAAGGAGTTATGTATATATATATATATATGTGTATGTATATATATATATAGAGTGGGATTAAAACTTTGTTACCCACTTCGGTGGTCAAATGGTGTAGTTTGTTCTCTCTAGAATTAGACCTGACTGCTGATGACAGGGATATAGGGGTTCGAATCTGTGCCGGGTTTACTGAAAGTTGTTTTAACTAAATATTTTTCCACTTAATTTCCCTCTATGCAAATGCGGGCACACTTAATCTAAATTTAACCATCCTCGTACTTCACACATTAGCGTAATCAGTGATATGGGTATAACCCGAACGGATATTAATACGTGGTGCAAGAAAACAAAAACTTTTATTTCCCTTGATCTCTTTTAAGTCTATTCATTTTAGTTTGTAAAAAAAGTCTGTAATTTTGGAGATAAGAGTGCTTTAACTTTAAACAAAAAGAGTTTTGCTATTTTAACCGTTTGCACTGTACGTGTCCGTCATAAGTAAATATGAAATACGTGCATTCATCAACGCTATTAAGATTACTCGTAATCATTGGCGGATTTACGTTTGGGAGGGTATTGAGGAGGCATACAGTGTGAGGGCCCCCATAAATCCATGTAAATTACACCATAGGGTGTCTGAGGTAAGGTAAAGATTAAAAAACAACTGTTTGATTCTACACAAATGTAGTTAGTGCAAGATCTTGTAAATGATCAACGTGGATTTTCCTGGTAGATCTTTCAAATGACGACAATATTTTTATTTAAACTTAACACCCATCAATTTGTTTTTACCAAATTATTTCATGCAGGAAGAACATTACTGTAAAAACAGAACAATAAGGCCTCTACAATAGAAAAATTAAAGTTAAGGTTTTCTTTCTTGTGGGGGTTCGTCCCCCTTAAAACTGGCACTGCTTGTACTGACAATTTGTAGCCGTGGCTGGTATTACTATAGAAAAAACTCTAACACTCTAATTAGAAATTAGTTCCGAAACCTAAAACTGAGAGTATTGGTCATCTAATACAAACGATTAGTATAAGAGTCTAAAAGTTTGTTTGCGTTTTTAATTTCATGAATAAAGAAAGCTCTCTTCTCTCTCTCTCTCTTCTTCCTCCCCCCTCCACACCTAAGAAACTAATATTTATTATATGGAAATACTTTGGTAGGAGTTTTGTAACTATATTATTAAAGAGTTGATTAAATATTGTGTATGTTGGCGCCCACTTTTCATGGTAAAAGATTTTAATAAAATTATAACATATTTTTTTAAATCAACATTTTACTATACTTTTTGTGTTATTTTTATATATTGTTAATTAATCTAAAAAAATTGACATCTGCAAATCCCATGACGTGACGTTTGAAAACGTGAAAGTAAATCTAGTAACTTTTCTAAGTGTCAGTTCTCTTACTAGTAAAATTGGACTGTATTTGAAATAAGGTATTACAAACATATTATATTTCTGGTAGGAATTAGATTTTTAGAATACGATCATCTTTTTTATGTTCATAAAATGTTTTAAAATACTGCAATTAATATTCAAACTGCTTTATAATTTAATTACATAGATAGATTGAATTCACGTTTATAGCGATTTTGGAAGCATTTTTACCGGGTTTTAGACTTAATTTCATCCGACACCAATAAATCTAAATCAAACTATATATCTGTTGACGTATAAGCTTAGCTATGTGGCTACCGATTGATAAACGTTCAATAAATCTATTAAATTCTCATATAGGTTTACTATTATGTTATAACCACCCAAAAATAAAACTTTATTATTTTTATGAATCCGAGTTTTAGTTTGGATTATGTCAAATTCATTTAATACATATTTTATTTTATATTTAATATCAACTGTATGCCATAAATTTTTATTTTAAACTGGTCAATTAAAATCTATAGCTTTGATTTTCATGATGACACATGATAATAAACGATAAACAGTGTTTTTTATTTGACCCATGAAAAAAAATCACATTGGAAAACTGATCTAGTAATCTCTATTTTTAAAAATAGGTATAAAATGGTAGCGTTATATAAATCACTGCTAACGAACGCTCAGTAGAATATATGAGGGCAATTTGTTGATCAAACTTGTACCATACTCATGACGTAAGGTGACTGCCTAGATAGCTGAGTTATTGCCAATCAGATGGTGCTCTTAGGTTAAATATTGACAAAACCATAAACAGTAGGCTTGATGTTTACTGTAACGAGCACAAAACTATTTCCTATAGCTTTATACATACATAAACTTTGAAACAATTTTAAAATTTGGAGTTTTAAACATAGAAAAGCTCAAAAATGTACATATTTTATTTGATCATCAAGACCTAAATGTCCGGGAATCAAAACTGGTTTAGGAGCGTGGGATGGCTATTTGTGAATTTAATAATGGCATTTAATAGAGAATGGGGTGGACGCATTGTGTTGGGATTTATGAATTTCAGCTCAACTATTCTGGTACCTTGAATAGAACTTTAGTGCAAGTACTTTAACTTACAAACAATAGAGCGGTCCAAGGCTTTAGATAAGCGATTCTAAACCTTTATAGACTCGCGGCAGCCTTGTGAAGGGGATTAGAATCTAGCGGCACACTTGTAAGAATTCAAATATTCAAAGTAAAAATATATCATAGTAGTATATTAAGAAATTGATAGTAGTTTAATTTTATTTGAAATTTAAAAAATTACATATTTACATATATTTCTTACTGATTTAATTGAAAGATATAAATAACAAAAACTTAATTAAATACATAAATAAAATGATAACGTAATAGTTTTGGAAATCAATAAACTAGCACACTAGCCAACCACAATGTGAGGAAAATGTAATACTACCCCTAAAAATAGAAAATAAAATGTTTAGAGCACAAAAATTTGATATCTGGCCTAATGGTTGACAAAGCAACACGCATATCATCCTCATGACTTAGTAGTCGATTTTTTTTTAGCACCGCGTCTTATTCCCCGTTCGTCGGGCTATATAATTATGTACAAATTACGTTAATGGTTTTAGGGAATAGGTAGGTTATATTAATATGAAGTGTGTCCGCGTTTGCATGGAGGGAGAGTGAAAAAACATTTTTGGGGAAAACCAATCTCAGTACATCGGACCGAGATTCGAACCTCGATCTTCCCGTCATCGGTAGTATAGCCTAATGCAAGAGTAGCGCGTTAGACCACGCAGCCACCAAAATAGGGCATATTTCTTATTCGTCTGTGCATCACATCTTGTGTCGCGGCACGTGCAATTCAGAGAAACACTAAAAAACAAAATTTTCTTTGGTTTATTTAATTTAATTAGATTTTGCTAATATATTTTCTTAACACTTTCCCCCCCTCAAAATATCGCGATACCCCCAGGTGCCACGGTATATCAGTTGAGAATCCTTGCTATCGACTGACTTAATTGACGGCCGTTGATAGGGAAATTAAAACGTGACCTGATGGTCTAGGGGTAAGGTGTCAGACTTCTGTGCTGAGGGTCCGGGGCTCAATCCTCGGTCCCGGCACAGATTTATCTGATTGCCTAACCCTTCCTTCACCTTTGACAAGATGTGTATGAATCACAACTTGTGAATGTGAGGAATGCTAGGCCTCCACCGTGGTTCGGATCCCACGTTAAACTGTAGTTCCTCCATTTCATCTCACAATCACCCTACCATTACACATTAGCGTAAGTGTGTACAACCCGAACGGGTAGTAAGACGCGATGCTAATAATAATAATGATAGGGAAATTGAGGTTAGAATTGAAGCATGTTGTACAGAACATAGATTATTTTGTTCATAATGTGGTTTTCACTGTGAATCACCCATTTTTTCACCAAGTGAATGCAGGTGCATGGATGTTAAGGGACATCCTCTTAGCTAATTTATTTTGTAATTCATGTACCCACAGGAACCAATGCTTATAAAGTGCTTGTTTAATTATACTACTATAAAGTCACATGGCTGACTCACTCACTCACTCACTGACATTAATGTTTACCCACTTCCAGATGAGCTAGAAACTTGAAATTTGGCAAACTTATAGTTTCTAGCCTGTAACCGACGGGAAATTTCTAAAAAGTAAAAAATAAAAAAAATAAAAAAAATACAATACCGGTAACTTTAAGTTGTTAAGTTCAAAACAACGCTGGAATTACATTAGTTTGCATCCACTTTCAAAGAAAACCCACTGGGGATTTGGGGGCAAAGGCCCCAACGAGCAAAGCTAGTCTATATATATAATCAAGCAAGCTTAGCAAATTGGCGTTGATGCCAGATTATTATCGCTAGAATATAAACCTGAAAAAATAAATGTGGATTTTTATAAAAGAAGTCGTCATTGATTTTTTTTTCTAAAGAAGCTTTCCCTGAAATCTAACAATCAAATGTCACGAATCTTGGGAAGAAGAATATTCACAAAGAGTATTTTTCTCTGTCCGTGCTCCAAGTTGAATTCAATAGAATGATCTTCATCTAATTGAACTCAAAAGAATGTCAATTCTAGGAAGAATATGGCTTTGTTATTCAAAAAAGAATTTTCTTTACTGAGGTATATCAGAGTGTGACTTCTTCTCTTTTTTTTATATTATTATTACGTTGATTTAGAATCACCTTGGAATCTTGATGTCTCTGCAGTCGGAATCCGACATCCATCTTTTACGTCATTGCTAATTTTATCTTCATCCTTCCTTTAGTAAAATCCCTCCTAATTGAAAAAGGGAAAATTTCAGGAAATTAGACTTCAAGTTCACAAATATCGATCTTCTCTCGGATGACTTCACAAATGTTTTAATAGTTTTGATAAATAACTTAAGAAAGGGGCTTTGCTGTGGAGATGGTTCGAGTAAAATGTTAGATGTGTATTTTGATGAAATAATTTACCCTAAGTTATGTGTTTATTTATTTTCAGTATCAAAATATTTCTCTGGAGTTATTTTGTTGGATACACTTAGCAAAATGAATGAAAAATATTAATCTTTTACATAATAAATAGCTATAAATTATTTTAAATTATTTTAATCACATACGTACTTATATAAATTAATCCTAGCATCCGTATACTTTTTAATTTTTACCCTAAGATCGTCAAAAAAATCTAACTCGAGGTTTTTATAAACCTCGACATTTCATGAGTTGAAACCTAAAGAGTGGTTTTCGCGATGCCGTCTGTCTGTCTGTCTGTCTGTATCTAGGCCTAGGGACGAAACGATTTTACCAAACCAACTAAAACTTGCTATCTATTTTTCATAAGGTTCCCAAGAAAATTATTTGGAATCTGATATCTAACTTTAAAATTAAGAGTAGCTTACTGATAGGAAAAAGAAGAAAAACTAGATTTTCTCAAAATAAGCTTTAACGATTTTGATTAAAGTTTATATCTAGGCCCTGTCAAAAAAAAAAAAAAAAAGAAGAGAATCCTCACTTTTCCTTGAAAATGAATTTGAGGGTACTTTACAGAAGAGGAAATCAATATTTTTTAAATAATATCTCCGCAATTATTTGAGATAAGAAATAACTTATCGTTGTAAAGTTGTAAAAGTAATTAAAATAAATATCCTTTGTTTGAAATATTTTTTTATAAAGCCAGTTGTTTCGGAGCTATAAGTAAATATATACTTTATTTTATTAAGTTCTTTGAAATTTGAATCTTTTCTTAGCATCGTATCTTACTACCCATTCAGTTATACGCTTATGGTACTCTAAAGGGCTAGGGATGAGGAAGGTTGAATTTAGAGGGAGTGTAGCCACATTTGCATAGAGAGAGAGTGGGAAACCATTTAGGAAAACCACCCTCTGTACACCCAACCGGGATCGAACAACGATCCTCCCGTCATTGTTAGTCTAAGTCTCTTGCAGGAGTAGCGACTTAAACCATGCGGCCACTGAAGTGGGTTTAATTACTATGCTCTTTGGTGGAGAGAGACTGTTCCTCCTTTCTATGTGTTTCTGCAACAATTTATATTATCTCGTTTCACAAATCTTGCTAGGTTTTTCTGTCAGAAAATGTTCTTTTTGCAAAAACGGGACTATACACAGGTTTGCGCGAGACCGGCCCTGTACTGTGTATATTTTTATATTTCTGACGTAAAAGATTGGAACTGTTTAAAGATATTAAATATGTTTGTTGACCCAACTGACGACTTTAATTTTAACATTTAACGCCCAACTTTTAATTTTAACTGAGAAACTCTATTTTATAGTTATTAATTTATATTTGACGTGGGTTGCTTGCAACTGAAACATAAACCTACAATCAATTTTGAAATATTATGTTTATCTCATACACTCACACTAACCAAAATAACAAGGCGGATTTATAAAATGAGCATTAAGACACAATCATACCTACTTTATAATATATTCTCCTAGGTGGTTCGTGTTTCACATTTTGTAGATTTTTGAGTCGGTACGATTTTTACTTTCTCTCGGCCTCTTAGTGAGAGAAAGTATTGTGATCTTCAGCTAAATCAAACCCAAGATTTTGAGAAATGTCGACGTTTCATGACCCCCTTGAACCGAAAAGATATTTTTGCGATTCCTTCTCTCTGCCTGTCTATGTGTCTGTCTGTATCTCGGCTTAGAGCCGAAACCATTTTACCGATAGGGCTAAAACTTGATATCTAAGATTTCCTAGATGGATTTTTTGAATAATTTATCCAACCCTAAATTTAAGGGTAGCTTACTGAAGGCATAAAGAGATTGAACGGATTTTTTTAAATACTTTTTTTAACGATTTTGATTAAAGTTACAAACAAAATGGCTAGCCTGATTTTCTAATGAAAATTATTTTAAGGGTACTTACTTCTCGTTTTTTACTTATGATTTTTGGTGGAATGAGCACTTGGCTCTAGTACCACCTAAAACATTTTTATTGTTTTTGAAAATATAGTTTTTATTACATTATTTAACGACATTTTAAATTTTAATGTAACATCCATTTTAAACACTCCTCAGAAGTTGCATAGTATAAAGGGCTGCTTTAACAACAGACGGGATTGCCGGTGTTGGGGAGATCAGGGGCTAAAATCCCGGTTAATTGTACTGCATGTGGTATTTTGCTAAATAGTTTCAAACTGTATCTCCACGCATCTGCAGTGTGGATCAAAAGAGTTACTAAGCAAATATATGAAGGTAGAATGTGTGGATCAAAGGAAAGGGTAGGTCATGTAAGACGAGTCTAAATGTTGTAGACGAATGTGTGAAAAAGAAAAAACATAAAGAGTTGTAAGAATAAAAGAGCATGTTTGAATCAGTGTATTGATATTTTTTAAACGAAGGGAGCATGCAAGGATAGGGAAGAGTGGAGAAAGTTAGTGAAGATGGATTAAGTTCGGAGTAGTTGTTTTTTTAGCTATATACACAGTTTCTTGCTTACCCCGTAAGGGAACGGCGTGATTAAGTGTATATATATATATATAATTTTCTAAACAATATATAAACATAATTTATTAATTTCTAATCTGTTAGGTAATGAAAGACGTGGTAAGTTGTAACACTTTTAAAAATTTAAAAATGTTTTATTTTATTAATTTGAGGTATTTAAAGTTCACTTTCTGAATCGACTGATTATATCAATCTACTTAAATCTAGAAGAGACACAACACCCAGTCCCGTACAGTAACTCATCATGGTGAAAGGGGAACCCAAGTTTCCTGAATAATATATTTGTTTTGGTACGCAGGGAATCAAACCTGGTACGCTCAGCACATTATGCAAACACAATACTGAAAGATATAAGTTGTTAGAATTTAAAAAGGTTATTTTTATGAGATTTTTAAGTAAATAAATTAGAGTTTTGATTCAATTATTGAATAAATAGTTTCCATGAAATTTTGTAATATTTGATCATCATTAATTGGATATCATTTGTTAAGAAAATAGTCCCCATCCTTCATAATGAAAGCTGTTTGAAATAAATGTTATTAATTGAAAACTTAGCTTTTAAGTGACCAAAGTAAGATCTATTTGAAAGGAAAAATAAATAAAACAAACTTTAGGAAATACAGCACGTCTTGGATTTAAGCGGGAATTTTGCCAAATTCAATAAAAACTAAGATAAAGGTTTATCTTCCATGACGCGTAAGTAATGGGGTCTGTTCTTGGAGTAAGAATGAAATAAAGAGCCTAAAGTAGAGTGAGTAATAGTTATTTATATATATATATATATATATATATATATATATATATATATAAAGATAAATATAAATATATATTTAACTATCTCAAGATAGGTAGAGGGTGTAATGAGGTGGTTTGGATAGAATTAGCTCAAGATAGGGATAGGGTGTATGAGATTAACTGGATAGAACCAGTTCAAGATAGGGACAGGGTATAATGAGATGGACTGGATAGAACCAGTTCAAGATAGGGATAGTGTGTAATGAGCTGGACTGGATATCACCAGTTCAAGATAGGGATAGTGTGTAATGAGATGGAATGGATAGAACCAGTTCAAGATAGGGACAGGGTGTAATGAGGTGGGCGGGATATAACTAGCTCAAGATAGGGATAGGTAGTGTACTTTTGTGAGTGCGGCGATGATCTTTCGAGGTCCCAATGCCAAAGAGTAAGTAAGTAATATTTCTATATGTATACTTTTTTACTTTCTCTCTATCTTACAGGTAGAGAAAGTATTGTGATCGTCAAAAAATTCGAACTCGAGATTTTGATGAATTTTGACGTTTCATGACTTCCTGAATCCGAAAAAGTGGTTTTTGAATTTCCGTCTTGTCTGTCTGTCTGTCTGTCTGTACCTCCAACTAGAGCCTAAACTATTTTACCGATTGAGCTGAAACTTGATAGCTAGGGTTTTCATAGGGTTGCCCCGAGGGGTTTTTGGAATTGGATATCTACCCCTAAAATTAAGGGTAGTTTACTGAAGGGAAAAAAGAGAAAAAGTCGATTTTCTCAAAATCGGCTCTAACGATTTTGATTAAATTTCATTTATGAACATAAATAAATATTCCAAACAAAATGGCTACTCTCAATATTTCGGCAAAATCGTTTTAAGGGCTCCGGTCTGATGCGTAAATTAACATTTTTTATAATAGCTCCGAAACTATTTGAGATATGAAATTACTTAGCATTACAAATATGTATATATATTTATAATACAAATATTTTATTCGAAACATATTTTTATAAAATCAATAACTTTCAATATATACGTAATTATATATATATTTTTAACTTTTTGGGCATTAAAGCTTAAGTATTGCGACCGTAAGAAAAACTAACATGAAATGTTGATGGATGTCGACGTCTCATGACCCCCCGAACCCTTCAAAATAGTCTTTGCAATGCCGTCTGTCTGTGTGTCTATTAAAACTTAAAATTAAGGGTAGTTTACTGAATGGCAAAAAGAGAAAAAGTCGATTTTCTCAAAATCGGCTCCAACGATTTTAATTAAATTTCATTTATAAACATTAATAAATATTCCAAACAAAATGGCTACTCTCAATATTTCGGTAAAATCGTTTTAAGGGCTCCGGTCTGATGCGTAAATTAACATTTTTTATAATAGCTTCCGAAACTATTTGAGATATGAAATTACTTAGCATTACAAATATGTATATATATTTATAATACAAATATTTTATTCGAAACATATTTTTATAAAATCAATAACTTTCAATATATACGCAATTATATATATATATTTTTAACTTTTTGGGCATTAAAGCTTAAGTATTGCGACCGTAAGAAAAACTAACCTGAAATGTTGATGGATGTCGACGTCTCATGACCCCCCGAACCCTAAAAAATAGTCTTTGCAATGCCGTCTGTCTGTGTGTCTATAAAAACTTAAAATTAAGGGTAGTTTACTGAAGGACGAAAAGAGAAAAATTTGGTTTTCTCAAAATCTGCTTAGACGATTTTGATTAAAATTCGTATCTAGGCGTTGATTAAGATTATAAATAAACTGGCTATTTTCATTCTCCTATGAAAATGATTTTTAGGGTACATTACAGAAGCGTTAATTTCCGTATCTCCACAACTATTGGAGAAACTAAACAACTTATCATTGCCAAATTGTAGGACTATTAGAAATAAAAAACTTTTATTTGACATATATTTTTATAAAAACAGCAGTTTCTGAGATATTTGCAAATATATTAATACAATTTTGTGAGCTTTAGTTGTAAACATATACTACTTAAGTCTTAACGCAATAATACTCCAATGCCATAGAGTAATTAAATATAAGTAAGTATCTAAAAAAAGTATGTTATTTTTCCTTAAATCTCTTAGGAGAAATGTTTGCATAGCAATGATCTATCTCCATTTTAGACTCAATAGTCAATATTTACATTTTTTATTGGTCAAAATGTATAAATGAATAATTAAATATCAATGCGATGACTTGAAGATCTGCAACACCTTATAAAATGTTAAAATTTTAACCAGAAATCGAAATTTTAATACGAAGTGTTGACCCTTGTGGAAGACATTAAACTGTTTGAAATGCTCTTAGGTGGACAAAGATGCGCCTCTTTTCTCATTGATTCTATATCATTGTATATTATTTTATGCGTGTTCTTATGTGGAGTGGTGATGATACAATGTACATTATTCCGTTCAGAAATCTTACGAGTTTATAGAAAGAGAGAGAAAGTCTGTGCGGTGTGCCGTACCATTTATTTTATAAAGTAGGGCCTATGCTGGGTTTATATACTTTCTCTTGAATACGTTTTACTTATTATTTATATTACATTTTTTCCTTAAACATATATGCTTAGAATTATTATAATCACTATGGCACACAAAAAGTCGATGTATTATATTGACTTTAATTTTAAACTTTAAGTATTTTTTTCACTAATTAAATTACAATTATAATCTTTATACCCACGCACTTCCACACACTTATTTGTAATGTCCCATGTAATGAGACTTGGCTCATTTATACATCAATCGATAAGTTAATATTGGAATTGAACTTGAATGAAAGGTTAAGAAGGACGATTACAGCCCATAGAGCACTAATTAGATGTTTAACATGGCTTAATAACAATATGTGTGGATTTGTCAACGTATAAAATCTTCATCATTCCAATCACATTTTCTCCTCTTCAACGTGTCTGAGGGCTATAATACACCCCCTATATACTTTACACTTCTGATGTAATATTAAAATCTATACCTACTAATAAACAAACAACTTTTCTGTCCATTCAAATAAAGCAAATTTATTTTTTAATGTTTCATTAAACCACTTCGAGTCTCAATAATAAAGCCATTTCTGTCGTAAATAAAACTCTACTTTTTATTGAATAGCATTTCTACCACCCCATTCCCATCGATTTTATTTGATAAATATGTAACAGTAAAACTTTAAACTCTGGAAGTCAAGGGTTGAATTCTTAGATGTTGATTTTTTTTTATTAAAAAGCTATAATGTTTTTGAATTTTGTTCTAAAATTAATAAAACCAAACATTATTTTCATCGCTTTCCCCTACCCTTTCGAAGTATACGAATTTTTACTAGTTACGACAGTAGAATATAGATGCAGGTAGAACTAAGAGGAAATGTATCCACATTTGTGTGGAATGAGAGTGAGAAACCACCTATGTACAAGTAATATTACCTTGAGTACACCTACTGGAATTTGTGTCCTGATATCCTCGTCATTAGGGGTCCAGGCTATTGTCAAAATAATGCCCCAGACCATTCGACCACCCAAGTGGGTACCAATTTGTTATTGTAAAAATAATGCCCCAGACCATTCGAACACCCAAGTGGGTACCAATTTGTTATTGTAAAAATAATGCCCCAGACCATTCGACCACCAAGTGGGTACCAATATGTTATTGTCAAAATAATGTCCCAGATCATTTAACCACCTAAGTGGGTACCAATTTGTTATTGTCAAAATAATGCCCCAGATCTTTCGACCACCAAAGTGGGTACCCATTTATTATTGTCAAAATAGTGTCCCAGACCATTCGACCACCCAACTGGGTACCAATTTGTTATTGTCAAAATAATGTCCCAGACCATTCGACCACCCAACTGGGTACCAATTTGTTATTGTCAAAATAATGTCCCAGACTATTCGACCACCCAAGTGGGTACCCATTTGTTATTGTCAAAATAATGCCCCAGACCATTCGACCACCCAAGTGGGTACCAATTTGTTACTGTCAAAATAATTCCCCAGACCATTCGACCACCCAAGTGGGTACCAATTTGTTATTGTCAAAATAATGTCTCAGACCATTCGACCACCCAAGTGGGTACCAATTTGTTACTGTCAAAATAATGTCCCAGATCATTCGACCACCCAAGTGGGTACCAATTTGTTATTGTCAAAATAATGTCCCAGACCATTCAACCACCCAAGTGGGTACCAATTTGTTATTGTCAAAATAATGTCTCAGACCATTTGACCACCCAAGTGGGTACCAATTTGTTATTGTCAAAATAATGTCCCAGACCATTCAACCACCCAAGTGGGTACCAATTTGTTATTATCAAAATAATGTCCCAGACCATTCTACCACCCAAGTGGGTACCAATTTGTTATTGTCAAAAGAATGTCTCAGACCATTTGACCACCCAAGTGGGTACCAATTTGTTATTGTCAAAATAATGTCCCAAACCATTCAACCACCCAAGTGGGTACCAATTTGTTATTATCAAAATAATGTCCCAGACCATTCAACCACCCAAGTGGGTACCAATTTGTTATTGTCAAAATAATGTCTCAGACCATTTGACCACCCAAGTGGGTACAATTTGTTTTTTTTTAATATAGTGACTTTAGTCAATTTATATTAGAAACATGTATTTTTTTAAATTTATTCTCAACTATCTGAAATACAAAGTAATAAGAAATAAGTTTAACAGCAAGCCATTCTGATATAGAGAATTTTATGTACAAAATAAATAAACCAGAACCGCGTCTTACTACCCGTTTGGGTTATACTCTTATGTTCTAACTACGCTAATGGTTTTAGGGATGAGGAAGGCTATATTGATAATAAGTGTACCTGCATTTGCGTGGAGTGATATTAAGAAACCATTTTGGAAAAACCACCCTCAGTACACCAAATAGAGATTAGAACCTTGGATCTCCCCTTCATCAGAGTCTAATCTACTGCGAGAGTAGCGCTTTAGACCATGCAACCACCAAAATGTGTACAGTAATAATAATAATTAACATAATTTAATTATTGAAGGAAGTTATATATATATACATATATATTTACATATATATACAGATATATGTCTACTTGTGACAATCAGCTGTTTGATACACCACCTGTGGATTTATTTACTTCTAATATTATTATTTCCACACCATGTCTTACCATATTTCTGGGATATCTGCAGTTTTATTACACTAGCTAGAAACAAGGAAGATAGAATTTAGAATTAGTAAACCTACATTTACGTGGAAGGAAAGTGGAAAGACATTTATAAAAAAAAATCCTTAGTACACCCGGCTGGGATTTGAACCTCTCCTCCCACCCTCAACCTACCCTTCACCGGTAAAATAGGGTATTTGAGCTTGTTGTTTAGTCTTAAGGTTCTCGATATTTCTTCTATTTCTTATTTTAGGTGTCAAGAAAGAGCTACCTAATAAAAAAAAGGGCACTTACAAGTGTTTTTGATCCGGCGTCTTGTATGAATTTATTCGTTTGACCTTGAGGCCGAGCAGGCGTCGTCAAGGGGGTAGTTTTTAATGTCTCATGTCATTGAGAGTAAAGTGCTGTACCGTAAAAATCAACCTCTCCTGGTACCTACACTTTACAAATGTTTACGAGTGTTCCGAACCTCCTGAGAGGTTTTGCGATGGAAAGTACTGCAGGGGGGTAAGGTGTGGGGGTGTTGAGACGCAAGGGGTACGAGGGGTGCGTAACGCCTTTTGAAACTGGGTCTAAACAGGCGAAGTGAAGGGGAGGAGTGTGGGGGGAAATAGTTGGTCAAATTTTAACTTTCTATCCTTTGCATGTTTTACATGTAATGAAAGGGATACAAAAATAAAAAAAATAAAACTTTTTAGGTCATAGCAATACTTAAATCGAGTGGCTGAGTTAATCTTACTTATCGTCGCGTCACGAGTTTGCGTTTTAAGGTATTAACTGGGCTATAAAATGTGAGTCACGTCACATTGGATAAAGGATAAAAAAAAAAGATGGCTTAGTGCCTTTTTTAGAGGCTGAAATGTAAAAAAAAAGTTACTGTGTATACAGGGTGGGCTATAAATGGTGACATATTTGGAATGCTAACTGTGATAACTACTTTGTAGATTGAGAGCTGGCTGGTGGTTTGCGGGTTGCATACCAAGTCTTGAAGAAGCAGGGAAAGGGAAGAGGAATGGAAGTAATCCCAAGTTAATAAGGCTCGTATTTTTATAGTTTTTACAACAAAACCAGTTTTTTAACCAAAATAAATCAAATATGGATTTTGTAGATTTTTTTTTTAAAGTTCTCTACACATAGTTACATCGAGCGTTCTTTAATAACTTATATGTCAAGGAATAATTGTGACCCGCCTCGGTGGCGTAGTTGGCTAATGCGCCAGTCGTGTTGAGCCAGACCACCGAGGACGGGAAGATTGAGGTTCGAATCTCGGTCGGGTGAACTGGGGGCGGTTTTCCCTAAATTGTTTTTCACTCTCCCTCCACGAAAATGCGGGTTCACTTAATATAAATTCAACCTTCCCATTTCCTAATCCATTAGTGTAATTAGTACTTAAGCTTATAAACCGAACGGGTAGTAAGACGTGGTGCTAAATTAAAAAAAAGGAATAGTGGTATCTATCAATTTCGGTGGCCGTATGGTCTAACGCGCTACTCTTGTATTAAATTAGACTGCTGATGACGAAGAGCTCAAGGTTCGAATCTCGGTTGGGTGTACTGAGGGTGTTTTTTTTCCTAAACTAGTTTTCCACTATCCCTCCACGCATATGCGGATACATTTCCTATGAATACAACCTTTATAATCCCTTTAACCACAAGCGTAATTAGTAAATAAGTGTATATCTTGAACGGTTAGTAAGAAACGGTGCTAAAATTATAAGTATTTGAAGAAAACATTTTAAATTAATATAAAAAACGTTCTTTTCGAATCCCGTAAAATAATATTAAGACTAAAAGTAAAATTAAAAATATATGTATGTATTTTCCCTCAAAAGATAAAAGAAAAAACGCAATAATTTTTTTTTTAATATTTCATGGCAAGCAGCTGTGTTACCATTTTATTTTATTTATAAATAATCTATTACCACTACCAACTCTTTGTATCCATTATTTTGGTTGGCAAAAAAATAAAAAAATTAAAAATTTTTATAAATGGAAATTATTTTTTTTCTTTGTCTTCAATGAGAAATATTTGAACTAGCTATTTTTTTTTATAAAGCTCAACAAGTATTATAGAAAGGCAATGCTAATAAATGCTGCCTTTGAAACAGATTAACACGAATTCTAAATCTCTTCGTGATATGACATCTCCCTTAAATAGCTAAAATTGAATCCGTGTTTGAGTAAATTCATATGGTATGTATATTTGAAATTTGATAATCATGGGTTTGTTACATTTGATAAATATAATGAATGGGTTAATAAAACCTTCCACCGTTGTTGCGAAATTTGTTTCAATATATATTAAAATGAATGAATGTGTCATTCCTTTAGGGATGATAAATATACTTGCAGGTATATACATATATTTATTATTGAATCTAATAAATTATGTTATCCACATTACATTCAAATTAATTCTTCTTTTGAGTAACCACAATTATTCAAAATCAATCCAAGCTTAAAAAAGGCCTTTTTCAACTTTAACATTTGGCATAGGCTAGAGCAAGTTGTTCCTTTCATTGATCTGTCACAGTGTCACTGATGGCCCTGACAAACATGGAAGTGACAGAGGTAGGAGCAATACTGGTAATAGCATTCAAAATACATCCATTCCCTCTGATAAATGGAGGGGAGGTGTCGCTAACTTGGAGGGAGAGAGGTCTACTGTTCACAGAACTACTAGTAAGACTGTAGTAACGATAATAACATGGAGGGAGCGAGGTCTACTGTTCACAGAACTACTAGTAAGACTGTAGTAACGATAATAATATGGAGGAAGCGAGGTCTACTGTTCACAGAACTAATAGTAAGATTAGAGTAACGATAATAACATGGAGGGAGCGAGGTCTACTGTTCACAGAACTGCTAGTAAAACTGTTGTAACGATAATAACATGGAGGGAGTGAGGTCTACTGTTCACAGAACTACTAGTAAGACTGTAGTAACGATAATAACATGGAGGGAGTGAGGTCTACTGTTCACAGAACTAATAGTAAGATTAGAGTAACGATAATAACATGGAGGGAGCGAGGTCTACTGTTCACAGAACTGCTAGTAAAACTGTTGTAACGATAATAACATGGAGGGAGTGAGGTCTACTGTTCACAGAACTACTAGTAAGACTGTAGTAACGATAATAACATGGAGGGAGCGAGGTCTACTGTTCACAGAACTACTAGTAAGACAGTAGTAACGATAATAACATGGAGGGAGCGAGGTCTACTGTTCACAGAACTACTAGTAAGACTGTAGTAACGATAATAATATGGAGGAAGCGAGGTCTACTGTTCACAGAACTAATAGTAAGATTAGAGTAACGATAATAACATGGAGGGAGCGAGGTCTACTGTTCACAGAACTGCTAGTAAAACTGTTGTAACGATAATAACATGGAGGGAGTGAGGTCTACTGTTCACAGAACTACTAGTAAGACAGTAGTAACGATAATAACATGGAGGGAGCGAGGTCTACTGTTCACAGAACTGCTAGTAAAACTGTTGTAACGATAATAACATGGAGGGAGTGAGGTCTACTGTTCACAGAACTACTAGTAAGACAGTAGTAACGATAATAACATGGAGGGAGTGAGGTCTACTGTTCACAGAACTACTAGTAAGACTGTAGTAACGATAATAACATGGAGGGAGTGAGGTCTACTGTTCACAGAACTAATAGTAAGATTAGAGTAACGATAATAACATGGAGGGAGCGAGGTCTACTGTTCACAGAACTGCTAGTAAAACTGTTGTAACGATAATAACATGGAGGGAGCGAGGTCTACTGTTCACAGAACTACTAGTAAGACTGTAGTAACGATAATAACATGGAGGGAGTGAGGTCTACTGTTCACAGAACTAATAGTAAGATTAGAGTAACGATAATAACATGGAGGGAGCGAGGTCTACTGTTCACAGAACTGCTAGTAAAACTGTTGTAACGATAATAACATGGAGGGAGTGAGGTCTACTGTTCACAGAACTACTAGTAAGACAGTAGTAACGATAATAACATGGAGGGAGCGAGGTCTACTGTTCACAGAACTACTAGTAAGACTGTAGTAACGATAATAACATGGAGGGAGCGAGGTCTACTGTTCACAGAACTAATAGTAAGATCAGAGTAACGATAATAACATGGAGGGAGCGAGGTCTACTGTTCACAGAACTACTAGTAGGATTGTAGTAACGATAATAACATGGAGGGAGTGAGGTCTACTGTTCACAGAACTACTAGTAAGACTGTAGTAACGATAATAACATGGAGGGAGCGAGGTCTACTGTTCACAGAACTACTAGTAAGACAGTAGTAACGATAATAACATGGAGGGAGCGAGGTCTACTGTTCACATAACTACTAGTAAGACTGCAGTAACAATAATAACATGGAGGGAGATCTACTGTTCACAGAACTACTAGTAAGACTGTAGTAACGATAATAATATGGAGGGAGTGAGGTCTACTGTTCACAGAACTAATAGTAAGATTAGAGTAACGATAATAACATGGAGGGAGCGAGGTCTACTGTTCACAGAACTACTAGTAGGATTGTAGTAACGATAATAACATGGAGGGAGTGAGGTCTACTGTTCACAGAACTAATAGTAAGATTAGAGTAACGATAATAACATGGAGGGAGCGAGGTCTAATGTTCACAGAACTGCTAGTAAAAACTGTTGTAACGATAATAACATGGAGGGAGTGAGGTCTAATGTTCACAGAACTACTAGTAAGACTGTAGTAACGATAATAACATGGAGGGAGCGAGGTCTACTGTTCACAGAACTACTAGTAAGACAGTAGTAACGATAATAACATGGAGGGAGCGATGTATACTGTTCACATAACTACTAGTAAGACTGCAGTAACGATAATAACATGGAGGGAGGTCTACTGTTCACAGAACTACTAGTAAGATTGTAGTAACGATAATAACATGGAGGGAGCGAGGTCTACTGTTCACAGAACTACTAGTAAGACTGTTGTAACGATAATAACATGGAGGGAGTGAGGTCTACTGTTCACAGAACTACTAGTAAGACAGTAGTAACGATAATAACATGGAGGGAGCGAGGTCTACTGTTCACAGAACTACTAGTAAGATCAGAGTAACGATAATAACATGGAGGGAGCGAGGTCTACTGTTCACAGAACTACTAGTAGGATTGTAGTAACGATAATAACATGGAGGGTGAGAGGTCTACTGTTCACAGATATACTAGTAGGACTGTAGTAACGATAATAACATGGAGGGAGGTCTAATGTTCACAGAACTACTAGTAAGACTGTAGTAACAATAATAACATGGAGGGAGCGAGGTCTACTGTTCACAGAACTACTAGTAAGACTGTAGTAACAATAATAACATGGAGGGAGGTCTAATGTTCACAGAACTACTAGTAAGACTGTAGTAACAATAATAACATGGAGGGAGCGAGGTCTACTGTTCACAGAACTACTAGTAAGACTGTAGTAACAATAATAACATGGAGTGAGGTCTAATGTTCACAGAACTAATAGTAAGATTATAGTAACGATAATAACATGGAGGGAGCGAGGTCTACTGTTCACAGAACTACTAGTAAGACTGTAGTAACGATAATAACATGGATGGAGCTAGGTCTACTGTTCACAGAACTGCTTGTAAGACTGTAGTAACGATAATAACATGGAGGGAGCGAGGTATACTGTTCACAGTACTGCTAGTAAGACTGTAGTAACGATAATAACATGGATGGAGTGAGGTCTACTGAACACAGAACTGCTTGTAAGACTGTAGTAACGATAATAACATGGAGGGAGCGAGGTATACTGTTCACAGTACTGCTAGTAAGACTGTAGTAACGATAATAACATGGAGGGAGCTAGGTCTACTGTTCACAGAACTACTGTTAAGACTGTAGTAACAATAATAACATGGATGGAGCTAGGTCTACTGTTCACAGAACTGCTTGTAAGACTGTAGTAACGATAATAACATGGAGGGAGTGAGGTCTAATGTTCACAGAACTAATAGTAAGATTATAGTAACGATAATAACATGGAGGGAGCGAGGTCTACTGTTCACAGAACTACTAGTAAGACTGTTGTAACGATAATAACATGGAGGAAACGAGGTCTACTGTTCACAGAACTGCTAGTAAGACTGTAGTAACGATAATAACATGGAGGGAGTGAGGTCTACTGTTCACAGAACTACTAGTAAGACAGTAGTAACGATAATAACATGGAGGGAGCGAGGTATACTGTTCACATAACTACTAGTAAGACTGCAGTAACGATAATAACATGGAGGGAGGTCTATTGTTCACAGAACTACTAGTAAGACTGTAGTAACGATAATAACATGGAGGGAGTGAGGTCTAATGTTCACAGAACTGCTAGTAAGACTGTAGTAACGATAATAACATGGAGGGAGTGAGGTCTACTGAACACAGAACTGCTAGTAAGACTGTAGTAACGATAATAACATGGAGGGAGCGAGGTCTACTGTTCACAGAACTACTAGTAAGACTGTAGTAACAATAATAACATGGATGGAGCTAGGTCTACTGTTCACAGAACTGCTTGTAAGACTGTAGTAACGATAATAACATGGAGGGAGTGAGGTCTAATGTTCACAGAACTAATAGTAAGATTATAGTAACGATAATAACATGGAGGGAGCGAGTTCTACTGTTCACAGAACTACTAGTAAGACTGTTGTAACGATAATAACATGGAGGGAACGAGGTCTACTGTTCACAGAACTGCTAGTAAGACTGTAGTAACGATAATAACATGGTGGGAGCGAGGTCTACTGTTCACAGAACTGCTAGTAAGACTGTTGTAACGATAGGAAAATGGAGGGAGTGAGGTCTACTTTTCAGAGAAATAGAATCGGTGGTTCGACACATTGAAGGCCTGAACATATTTAGAACTGTTCAAAAAAATAAAACGTCACGTTACTAAGTTAACATTCAGGGGAATATGCAATTATTTATTTGTTTATACATAAAATAAAATATTTTCAATATTCCCTTAATGTCATCTCTGTAACATCAGATTTTTTAACAGATCTGATTGAGATGAAGTGTTAAAAGTATCGAATGACTGATATTAATTAATAATGCATGTTACTTGAAGGAGGATTAGAATTAAATAAGAATTTTGTCCTATTCGATAATATTTCAAAGAATATTATATGAATGCTGTATCTGAAGCTTAGAGGGAAGATTAAAATAAATATTTTCTCTCTTTGGCTTATATATGTCTACATTCATATATATATAAAATACGCGCTCTTGTGGGAATACGGTCAGGCGTAGTTGGACTGGGCAGTGCTTTTCACCTCAGGCTAACACCATAATTTCCCCCCCGTGATGGATTTGACACAGTACTCTAAATTGTATGTTAATTTTATTTATATTATTGTATTAATCCCAATTTTAATCATATTATTATTCCCTAGTTTGTATTTAACATTATAACTTTATTAATTCTTAATTATTTTTATGTTTCATATTTTGTTCTCATATGAAATATTTTTAAAATTTCTTTGAGCGCTAATTTTAATTTTTATTCATATTCTTATAAGCACATTATATTTTCACTCTCTATTGTCAGTTTAGAGTAATTTTAAACTTCTTATAATTAATATATTCTTGAACGTTTGTTTATAATGCATTGTATACAACAAATATTGCATAACTAATATAATATGTGAGATTTTTTAAAAGTTTCGACGATGGCTCAACTTTTTTTTTTTACTAGAAATTTTTAGAAACTACCAACTGAGAAGAATACGTTAAAACTTGTATCTCTATTTTGAAGGAAACTTTTTACGAAACAAGTTTCAAGACCCCCAGGAGATTCCCAGACCAAACCTATGTGAGGGGGTCCGAAAAACAAAAAACAAAAAACTTTTCCTAATTTAATCCTAAAGTGACGTTTATTTTATTTAATGTTAACGCTTTTTTTTATCACTTTCTCTCTCTCTCTTTACATTTGTATTTTCTATCACTTGTACTTTATAAGTTTTGATGTATTGCGTAGGTATGGGCTTAATGCTCCTGACTCCGTGTAAAAAATACTTTGCTCGATTTAAACCAAATGCAATTTATTCTTTTAGGGATGATGTTTTCCTGTTTTTATTATCAGATGAATGCTTATACAGCTAATTAAATCGTAATATCCATGTCATATTTCTTTGAACTAGACAAGGTCTGGATAACATATTTAAGAGCGAGTTCCAAATAAGTTTTTATTTTGGGGGAAATTTCTTCCCTGTGCCAATATAAATTTTGAACAGATAAATAAAGTAGTAAAGTCTATAATCATATATTTATTCAACCCATTGCTGTTTATCTGTCTTTTAAAATGGGGTGATTTAGCCGAAACAATAAAATAGATTTAATTCAGACTTGATAATTAGATGTGATATGATTATATTTCGATATCAAATCGTGATCTAGATTATAAATCTTAAATTAAGGGTAGCTAGAGCCCTATTCTGGGTACTGACTGGCAAACCCAATGGGAAGAGACCGTTGGGAAGACCTAGATGTGGATGGAAGAAAAAAATTAGAATGAACTTGAAATAGATAGGATGTAATGAGGTGGACCTGATATAACTAGCTCAGGATAAGGATAAGGTGTAGTGAGGTGGACTGGATATAACTAACTCAGGATAGGGATAGGGTGTAATGAGGTGGACTGGATATAACTAGCTCGGGATAGGGTGTAATGATGTGGACTGGATATAACTAGCTCGGGATAGGTATAAGGTGTAGTGAGAGGGACTGGGTAGAACTAGCTCAGGATGGGGAGAGAGTGTAACGAGGGGAACTGAATAGAACTACTTAAGTTAGGGATAGGTGGCGTACTTTTGTAAGTGTGGCAATGAACTTTTGAGTTCCAAATGCTATAGAGTAAGTAAGTAAATCAAGGTTAACATATTATTATTATTATTAATTCCTCTAACTCCACATGTGGAGCACAAGGCAGCAAAAAACACTACTCCTGACTATTTATTGTCGCTGTTTATGTGTTGTTTTTTCCATGTGTAGCAGGCTCTCAGCCCACCCATCCCATGGATGTCTACGGGCGAGCGAGAAAGAGCCTACAAATTTTACCGGAAATGTACTTTCACATACCTTTAAGGTGTAACAAACAGTCTCAGAGATATTTTTTGATGGCTTTTTTTTTATCTTGCTCATTTATAAATGTAAATATTGCAAAAAAATGACCGTCAATTTTCAGCAACAATATTCAGTTCCAAACAATAGCATCAAACTCTCGAGTAGTGTTGTTACGGCACCTGATAAAACAATAATTATTGTGACCCAAAAGGACCTAATTACTGTTGATTGTTAGAGGTACAAGACCAAATGAGGCGTAATAGACCCTCTCCCGGCGGTTAACTACGAGTCTTTTGTCTAGAACAAGTCAAGATCGGATGTCGTTTCACTTGCGGACCATTTTAATGGCGGAGGCCAGATTTCGTGTCGCTGATCGTTAGTTGTGATCATGAGCTCTCACTTTGGAGTGAGAGAAACTCTCGTTAATTTAAGCTACGTGATTCTAACTTTGAGACTCATACCAGTAGTACATTTAAATAACACGTAGGAGCCGTGCACGAAGAATAAAATGCATCGGCATGGGGGAACAATAGCGGAGATAAGCTGAGCTCCCGGGTATCGATCCCGACCCTTCTTAAACTAGTGCAGGTTGCTGACACAACGATTTAACTTATAACCAATCTCTTTAATCAGACAGGACTGTCGTCACAGATTTGTTCTTTTTCTACACTCTATTACTTTCGTAATTTTTCAATAAACCCTAAAATAATAATCTGAAAATTGACACCAGGACACGGGAATCAAACCCGGGACCTTCGGCTTAGTACGCCAATGTTCTACCATTGAGCTATCCAGGATTCGTCCCGTGCCCAGTGTCATTCTCCACTCATATTTTAAGGCAGAGTCTATGATGGACGTGCGGGAATCGTCGGCTTTATTCACGAGCTATCAGATGACGCAGCCATCTTCGACTCGGTAGTTGGCTTATTGCTGCCACTTTGTACAGTTAGACTATTATTATAATTGTACAGGATTACATATTAAAAATCAAATAACCGAAACTATTTGATCCACAAATAATAGTTTCGATTCACTCATCTCAGTCGCACCTTTTCCTTCCCCTCACCCCCTCCTTCCCATCCTGACAAGAAGCGCCCAATGAGAGGCAGGGATATATCACGTGCCACAATCAACATGTGACTGACGGCTTACTTCCACCCCGAAGGAAGTTGTAGCTACGAATTTGTATCGCTCAGTAAAAATTCGTTTACTTCTGCTGGGTTTTAAAGCGTAAATTACTAAGATAAGATTTATTTGAATTTTTTTTAAAATGGTTCTAACGATTCTGTAAAAATTCAGTAACTGTTAAGGGTTTTACTTGATAAATAAACAATGTGTGTTGCTTTTTTCTCTTTTAAGAAAAAAAATATTAAGGTAATTTTCTAAACATTGAATTTTGTAAATTCTATTTCTTTTGAAAATTACTTTAACAATTTGGTTTAAATTAGAAATCTGACTTGAGAGTATATTACATGATAAATACCAAAATGTAATTTTTCTTGGAGTTACTAATTTAAAGTTAGTTTACTTAAAAACTATTTTTTTAACTTGGTTTCAATCTATTTGAGAAAAAGATTGTTTTAATTTGGTTCCAAACTATTTTAGAAAGTATGTATGATTTTGTCGTACCATATTTTTTGCTTTCACCTCATGTTACTGCCCGTTTAGACTATCCGAAATATTCCCTTATGAAGTAAGGATGAGTAAAATATGATTTTGGAGTAAAATTAACAGAATTTGCACGAAGGAAGAGTAGAAAACCATCCAAGGAAACATGCCTTCGGTAGACCTTGCCAGGACCTCAACCTCCCCGTCATCGTAAAACCAGAAAGATGAGGTTTGACACCTTTGACCGCGTGTCCACCGATTCATTGGCGCATGTTCAACCCTAACATCGGATGTTTGATCAATAACAACGATATTGGTAGTTTTCTCTTTTTTCCCCGTTTTCCTTGTTGGCAATATTTTTTTCCTCGTACCTACTTTTCTTTCGTACTCTTTCAAACACGCAATTTTGTAAACCCATCCACTAGAGAGAAATAAAACAATATATTTGAATAGTTTAGAAAAAAAGTAATAAAAATGGAAAATCTTATAACTATGGAATATAAATGTTTTTATTACTATTGAAAATGTCGCGATATTTTTTTAAATATATTCAAAAAAATACGTTCCTTTGTTTATATTATATCCAACAAGCTTTGTTTATTTTTCTAAATAAATAATACATGTTTGTCGAGGAGTTTTGAGTGTCACTTTGCTGTGTGGCAACACTGATGAATTTTTTTTTAGTCGCTTCTTTGTTTTTCTTTTTCCTCGACACGTCCATAAACTCGTTTGGGTTATACGCATATGTACTAATTACTCTAGTGGAGTAGGAATGAAGGAGGTAGAAATGAGAGAAAATGTACCTGCAAATTGCGTGAAGGGAGTAACCCTTCTCCTCCTCTCGGTATACCCAGACCTAGATAGACATTTAAACTGCATGGCCACCAATGTGGATGGCTTAAAAATGTTATAACCAACATATGTGTTTTAATAACAACAAATATATTTTAATTATCAGATTATAGCTCGTGAAGTCTTAAACTAATCTGATACTAATATATTTTTTTATTTAAAACTTATTTTCGGGCAACAAATCACTCTCAACGGTAAGATTTAAGATGTTAGTGTAAGTTACGCGATCAAAGGACAGTTTTTTTTTTCCAGATTTTTTTTTTTTTTGAATATGTATCAAATATATCTCCAGTTGAAACAAAGAGTTTAATTTTCTTCACACGGGTGATATCAACATTAAATTTTGTTGAATTATCTGTCATGAGTATAGCGGTATTAGATGAGAAATATTTAAATGAAGAGGAAAAGTTTTCATTAAATTTCAGGACATCATTGATGAGTATAGATATTCAACAACTGTTGAGGTCGCCATGAGAAGAAAATTAAACTCTACTTTTCTACTGGATATATTTTGGCCAGTAAAATGTTTTGCTATAAAAACTGGAAAAACACTGGTCTTTTCTCACGTTCTATACACTCGCACCTTAACTGACACTTAACTAAGATGATGTGATCTGTATTCCAGGGTATTCAATGAGATATAGTTGTGTCTTTGAAGTTTTATTTTTATTCTATCCAAATGAATATTAAAAAAATTCCTAAAAATATTATCTTCTTAGCTCGTGTCATTGAAATAGTTATTACAAGCTTTTGGTATTCTGATTAATCCGTAACAATAAAAACCCATACAAAATCACTTTATTTCAAAAAATAAATATGTAAAATAAAATTTATTACTTTGTTAAACAGTAAATATTTTGGCCATAATCAAATAGGGGCGTGCATAGTAAAAACATAATTATATCAATGTATGATATAAAATTTGTTTTAAAATAAACGACGTACACCTTACCTTACGGAAGAATTCTGAAAATTGAAAAAAATAACACCGGGACACGAGAATCGAACCAGGGAACTTTTAGCTATTTGACTCTTAAATATGCAATGTCTTAAAATTATAATAATTGTACACGTGAAAGCATTAAGCCAACTACCTCGTGATGTTAATAAAACCACATATTTGTAGCCGACGATTTCCGCACGTCCATCATAGACTCTGCCTTAAAATATGAGTGAAGAATGACCCTGAGCACTGGAACGATCCCTGGATAGTTCATGGTTAAAGCATTGGCGTACTAAGCCAAAGATCCCGGGTTGGATTCTCGCTCCCAGGTGTCATTTTTCAATTTTCAGATATTATCTAGTGAGTAATCCTCACTCAAAAGCATAAATAATAGCTTTGCTATTTAATTCTTACGGAAGTATGTTTTCCATGGAATTAAAAATCACGGGTTTCATTCCTGACAAGACTTTGTTTTTATCATAGATTAAATTTAAACTTATGTTTTCAGAATTATAAATAAATGGCTGGAAGCTCGTGTTGCGTCTTTTCTAGAATTAAGTTAGTCTGTAAGTCTTATACAGATCCATATGGCTTAACGTAATAAAAAAATTGGGCAAAATACTCTTATTAAGAAAAATTAAAACACTTCAAATATTTTTCAGAATAACATTTTCTTACTTTCAAGGTTAGTTAATTAAATTAGATTTTAATTTTCCTTTATTATGTAGAGTTTAAACCCTCTAGAGCAGGCATCTCAAACTTGCGGCCTTATTTATTATTTTGTGTGACCCATGAACCTTTTATTAACCATCATGCAATGCTGGTTGATTCTTATTTTTTATAAATGTTGCAGAAATACACCTTTCTGGTTAATAACTTATTGAAATACGACATTATTTGGGGGTAATTAAATTAAATGTCTTTATTCTCCAGAGATTGATTTTTTTAAATGTTAAATTTTTTCACCAAATATGTGTAATGTTTGTGAGCACATACTTAGTGTGATTGCTCCATTGGAACCCCTGTTCCGTTAACGGATAAATCACTTTTCTTCCTCTACCCCATCCCTTTCTTGGGTTCTCTTCAGTCTCGTCATTCCTCATCTTCTCTTACCCTCCCCTCCCTGAGGTAACTACCCCTAGATGAGGTCATCATAATTACAATCTCCCCCTTGTCGATGACGTCATATTTGATTTTGTCCCATTTTACTGCCCTATTTTATTTTGGGTTGAATCCCTGAGAGGATATTGTGCGTTGTTTAGGGAAGGATGAAAAATAACAAATACCCGAGAAATATCGACTTACGGACACACATTTGTAATCAATATGAAAGGGAATTAAACATAAAATTTAAAGTATAACTTATAATTTATTTTTTAAAAAAACCTGGAAATAACCGAGGGTAAGTTTTAAACTTGTGTGTATTCTGAATTTTCTTTTTCTATCAATAAAAGTTTTAACATTGATTTTTCTTTACTTAAAATAATGAAATACCAATTTTAAGGGTACAGGGGAAAAGGAGGAAAGCCACAATACACACATTATTTTCAGGACAACATCTTTTGTATCTCAAATCTCATGAAGACCCTAGAAAATTCTTTGTCTTATTTAAATTAATTTAAAAATAAAATACCTCTCTTAGCCTTAATCTAAAGATTGGACAGTTAACCAACTCGATACGAGCTAAAATTTGACTAAAATTTGACTTTACCCGCTTTCTCCCCTGTAAACCATCAATTGTTTATTTTTTAATGTGGTCCTTCAGTATTTAAAATTTTTCAAAGTGACCCTTCTGATCAAGTTAGTTTGACACCCCTGATCTCGAGTCTGTACTGAGGTGTCTCTGTGGTCGTACTCACGACAGACTCTAGACCAGTTACCTAACAAAGGAAGCACGTCTTTAGTGTTTCACCAAAACTAGTCCTCTCCCCTCCTAACTCCACCCTCCTTTCCTAACCTTCGAGAGAGAGAGAGGAGACCCCTCTTTACGATAGTGTCATCGCCACATTGATCGAATTAACCTTCTCAGACCTCCAGGAGAGAAACCCCTCCTCCCCCCTTCCCTTTAAAAGCAAACCAACAACTCCTGCCAAATTTCCACGAACGCTTTTCACTCCCAGAATAAAACAAGTCCTTGGAGAGAAGTTATCAAATAGCAACGAAGAATGGATTCGGCTGATTCGATACACTTATAAGGTTTCAACGACAAACATCGAAGGAGGGAAAGATTAATTTCCTATTGGTTCGTGGTCAACTCTCTGGATTCTGTGTTTGACGTTAAAGTTTGATTCACACGTTCGCCGAAAATAGAGAGCAGAATCTGCTTCAGTGGCTCAGCAATTCACACGCTGTATGTTGACCCATGATGCATTGCAACGCTAGCTTAAAACAGCTGATTATCAACATATTTTATTTTATAGTGGATAAACATATATTTTAGACCATTCTCCCAATGGATGTTTTCTAATTAAAACGCTATGTCGTGGCACAATCCTATACATCGATAAACTCCATTCATGGTAGGAATTAATCTCTGAAAGGTCTTTTTTCCTACCAATATCCTAATATATAATAGATTTCTGGTAGGAAAAAAGGCCTTTCAGAAAACAACTCCTACGCTGAACAGACTTTACACACGCTTTACATTAACGGTATTTCAAATCTCCTCACAACGGCCAACGAATCTGACTGCTTTCTTCTGGCTAGTGGATCAAAGCGCATGCGCACTGATTTGAGTGGTTGGTTCTGAAAGTTGATTGGTTCTCCTGTGCCGAACGAAAATCTCAGCCAAAGCAGTCGAGGTAGAGATGAGTTGAACTTTAGCAGAACAGCTCGCACCAGTTAGGTGGAAATCTTGTGATTGGCTTAGAGCTCGTCACGTGACCACGTTTACGTTCTGCGCTAGTTTTTAGGCGAAAGTGTGAATCCACATTAAGATGGAATGACCCGCTTCGGTGGCCGCTTGGTCTAACGCGCTACTCTTGTGTTGGACTAGACTGCCGAAGACGAGAGATCGGGGTTCTAGTCCCGGTTGGGTATACTGAGGGTGGTTTTTCCTAAATGGTTTTACACTCTCCCTCCACGTACATGCGGATACACTGCCTCTATATTCAACCCCCTCATTCCAAAACCATTAGAGTAGTTAGTACAACGATGTATACCTCGAATGAGTAGTATGACGTGTGGTAAGAAAAACAAGAGTTTGATGTTGGCTTTAAGCGCACAATCCCAAAATCAGTCAACACCTTTTTTGTCTTAGCTTGTAAATCAGATTAATTCTTACCCAATACACCCAACTGAGAGCACCTCGCGTTACCAATTGACCATATTTGAGCAGAATGGAAAAAAAAAAATTATTTTAAAACCAATAACGCTGTGCGAAGCTCTAAATGTAGAAGTCAACTTCAAAGGAAGAAATAAACTTAGATAATATAAAATTTTAAATATCTCTAAATATGATATACTTCAACATGTAATCATCACAAATAATAAACAGTATTTTAACACCGACTAGAGACTACAGGACATATAACGTAAGCATAGATAAATTACGACGTACCAGTATAAAATAATAGCATGTGCATTGTGTTTTTAACCTCTTTAACTAGAAGAACTTATGGATGTTTTAATTAAATGTTACCCGCCTCGGTGGCGTAGTTGGCTAACGCGCTAGTTTCGTGTTTAGCTCGACTCCCGAGGACGGTGGAGATCGAGGTTCGAATCTCGGTCGGGTGAACTGGGGTGATTTTTCCTAAATGTCTTTTCCACTCTCCCTCCACGCAGATGCGGGTTCACTTCCTCTAAATTCAACCTTCCCTATCCCTAATTCATTAGCGTAACTAGTACTTAAGCGTATAACCCAAACGGGTAGTAAGACGCGGTGCTAAATAATAATAATAATAAATAAAATGTTATGGTGCACCGCACCAACTTTCTAACTCTTTTATCTTAAAATGAAGAAATTTAATTTAAAAAAATTTGTATAATCTGTGAAACATTGTGGCAGCAACACTCACCAAAGAGTATAGATGAAATAATATAGACTGTTACACAAACAATAAGAAAATATAGTCTCCCTCCACCAAAGATAATATTAGCAATCAATGTATGTTTTCAAAGAGCGCCATAAAATAGATAGATATATATTTGCCTATAGCACCAAAACTATTAGTTTTATAAAAATATATTACATATAAAATATCTTTATTTTATTGTTACTACAACTTTATTATTACAAGTTATTCCGTACCTTAAATAGTTGCGGAGATATTATAAAAATTTTGAGAAAAAAACTTTTTTCTCTATTTATACCTTCTAGTGAACTATCCTTAAATTTAGGGTTATATAACTAATTCCAAAATTTCCTCGGACAGCCTTATAAAAAAAAAACCTAGATTCCAAGTTTCAGCTCTAATCAGAGACACATACAGACGGCTTCGTTAAAACAACGTTTTTCTGTTTTAGGGAATCACGAATGTCGACATTTATCAATATCTCGATTACAATTTTTTTTTTTGACGATCACAATACCTCTTTTTCCGAGTGGTCGAGAGAAAGTAAAAACTGGACAACATAAACCTTATCTTCAACTTAGGTTTGGACTTTTCTAAACATATCTCATACCTCACTCCGACTTAGCTTCGCATTTAAAACGTGTCCTCCTCATAGTCCTAGGAACTAACATTGTAAAAATTATAAGCATATCTTTGTATCAGATCGTAAAGTAAAACTTTATCTTTCAATTTTTTAAATTCTTTGTTCTCCAGTGACCACCGTGGATACAGTACAAAATTATTCATCATTGTGTATAAAGTAAGGGAGGGTGATTAGAAGAAGGTTAAATGCAAAAAGAGATCCAACAAAAATTATTAAGGTCTCGCAAATACACAATGGAGCTGGTTTCCTTTACCTCAATTATTCTACTTCCCTTGTCGAGTTCCCGAGAAACTTCAAGAGCTAAAATTGGGCTTGTTTCAAATGTGTCTCTATCTGTGATAATACGTTTTGGGTAGAAAGGAAGCCTGTATGAAGTTGGGTTTTGTATTCGCCTCGAAATATATCAAAAGTTTGGGCGGCATGATTAAACTCATACCCTTTGATGACATTTAAGAACGAATGGAATAAAGGGTAGTAAACACAATAATCTTTCGCCATTCTTTTCAATGATGGTTTGTTAAAGTTTGTGTCCATAAAATTTATAATTATTTGCCTATTTAATTGACATAGTTATTCATGGTTTAGTATTTTAAATTGACATAGTTCTTAGTCATTCTTCAAGATAAACTGACATAGTTCTTAGTCATTCTTCAAGATAAACTGACATAGTTCTTAGTCATTCTTCAAGATAAACTGACATAGTTCTTCATCATTCTTCAGGATAAATTGAAATAGTTCTTATTCATTCTTCAAGATAAACTGACATAGTTCTTCATCATTCTTCAGGATAAATTGAAATACTTCTTAGTCATTCTTCAAGATAAACTGACATAGTTCTTGGTCATTCTTCAAGATAAACTGACATAGTTCTTCATCATTCTTCAGGATAAATTGAAATATGTTCTTATTCATTCTTCAAGATAAAACTGACATAGTTCTTGGTCATTCTTCAAGATAAACTGACATAGTTCTTCATCATTCTTCAGGATAAATTGAAATAGTTCTTATTCATTCTTCAAGATAAACTGACATAGTTCTTAGTCATTCTTCAAGATAAACTGACATAGTTCTTAGTCATTCTTCAAGATAAACTGACATAGTTCTTCATCATTCTTCAGGATAAATTGAAATAGTTCTTATTCATTCTTCAAGATAAACTGACATAGTTCTTCATCATTCTTCAGGATAAATTGAAATACTTCTTAGTCATTCTTCAAGATAAACTGACATAGTTCTTAGTCATTCTTCAAGATAAACTGACATAGTTCTTAGTCATTCTTCAAGATAAACTGACATAGTTCTTCATCATTCTTCAGGATAAATTTACATAGCTCTCCGCCACTTTAAATACGAATTTAAATCGTTCTTCATGGTGAATTTACATCGATCTCTGTCGTATTACAATATGAATTGATATAGTTCTACGTAGTTTTATAAAGTGAATTGACATAATCTTACGTAGTTTTATAAAATGAATTGACATAGTCCTTCGTCGTTTTACAACATGATTTTATATGGCCCTTCGTCGTTTTACAGTATGGATTTACATAATTCTCCATTGTTTTACGATTCAAATATACATAGTTCTCAATCATTTTAATACTAATTCAAATAGTTCCCAATCGTTCTACAATATGAATTAACATGGCTCTTCATCATTCCACATTGTAAATTGACATAGTTTCCCTATATTTTACAATCTAAATTAACATAATTCTTCATTGCTATGCAAGTTGAACTGCTCTAGCTTTGATTTTATGAGATATTAATTGTAATAATTCTCCTTTGTACTGTCTTAATTATTTTAATTAGGGGAAATAGAATGTTCGTCTACAATCAAATGTACTCACTAGAAGTGTTGTAATTGTTTTTAATTAAACAAAAACTATCTACAATGTAATTGTAGGGAGACATATCTTCAACAAATATGACTACGTCATAAAAGTATTATTAAAGTTTACAACTAAAAAAATTTAATAAAATAAAATTAATACTTTTCAAAACACCCCTTTTAGTTGGCTGTGTTTATCTTTACAAATATTTTTCCGAAGAAAAAATCCTACTTCCGCTTATCCAAATTTAGATGAATTTAAATAATGTTATGTTTTGTAAATAAACGAGGCTATTACAAAAAGATTGGGCTCAATTTATTGAAATCCTGTTGTGTTTTTTCACTGTGAAAAAAAAACTCTCTCCTGAAATCTAGTCAGTCATAATTTTACGTGGTTAATGAGTTTAAATATTTAGGAATATTTTAATTGTCAATAACTATATTATATTGGAGATTAGGAAAATAATATAGTCGGGAAAAGCAAACTACTATTCGGTCAGTAAGTTGTTGGCATCTCGCCTGCTGACAAGGAAGGTAAAACTCAGAATATAAAACATAGCGTTACCTGTTGTACTCTCTTTTTGTAGAACATGGGTATTTTTCCATACATGACGAAATATAATTTAAGGTGTTCGCAAACAAGGAGCTTAGGAAGATATTTGACCCAAAAGAGGTATTTAGATATAGAGTAGTGGGGGAGTTTACATAATGATGAATTACTTACCCTGTGTTCTTCGCAATACAATGCCAGGGTAGTCAAATCCCGCAGATTACGGTGAGCAGGACATGCAGCGTGAATGGAAGAATCTCGAATCGTGTTTAGGCTAGTGACTGGTAGACCCGACCATTGGGAAGACCTAGACGCAGATGGGAGGATAGCATTAGAATGAACCTGAAAGAGATAGGGTGTAATGTGGTGAACTGGATAGAACTAGCTTAAGATATGGATAGGGTGTAATGTGGTGGACTGGAGAGAACTAGCTCAAGATATGGATAGGGTATAATGTGGTGGACTGGATAAAGCTTGCTCAAGATATGGATAGGGTGTAATGAGGTGAACTGGAGAGAACTATCTCAATATGACTATAAGGGGAGTATTTTTATAGGTGATGCAATGAAATTTTGAGCTTCTAATGCCATAGAATAGTTAAGTTTCAATGAAATTGTAATTTATTGGCTGTTAGCTGTACGGCTGTTATTTAAATATTTATGGTTTTCATTTTATCAAAAATTATTTAAAATACATTTATTAGCATAGGCTTTAACTGTAGGAAAGTAATGATTATGTTTTAAATTCAGAAATGGAATGGCTTAGATTTTTTTTTAATTTTTGGATTTTTTTATTAAAGTTTTAAATTAGATATTCATATTTCTAACAATAAAACTTTCTCATTAACTTGTGCCATCAAGGTCTTGGGAGATACGTTTTCTACTAGGTACTTTAAGCTGGCTACTTCCTAAAAGATGTAGCTGATGTAATTTAACTGTATCAAGGTAACTAAAAGAGAAATGTAAGCCAACTAGATTTCCCAAGCGTTTCCACCGCATATTACTACTTGTTAGGAATGGCATGGTTCTTAGCGCTACTCGAGAAACGCCGCGAGGAAGTGAACATTTATCGTTTCTCATGGGGAGTTTTATTTTCGGCAGGCCCCCTTGCCTACTGCCTGAGGCGTTATCGGCTGAGCGTGGCTGGACAGGTCTCCCTTCCATACCACCATACACCACCCCGGGCCGGGCCCTCTCACTCACACAAACACTACAAACACCACAACATTCAGCACACAATATAAAATACAGACTTGGAGTTGCATATTAAAACGTAATTACATATTTTAATTAATTGTCTATATTTATTTTTTCCCACCCCTTAGAAGCATCTACGGGGTTTAAAATAATTACTATATTTTTCCGAAGGTATTATTAGAACAAACTTAATTGATTATTACCCTCTAAACGCTTAAAAATAGTTTATAAAGCAATATTGTTTATTAGGATAGCTACCTCGATTTCACCCCTTTAATTACAAAACATTGGAATGAAACGTCTTTACTTTTCCTAATTAGCTTATAAGGAACACCTGTGCCAAATTTCAACCCTCTATGCTATGCTATGCCTAGGGGGGGTTTGTCCTAGATGGATACCGACTCCCTCTCTAGGCAAATGCTATTACATTTTCTCTGTATTCTACCTTAAACATCCTTTCATCATTAGCATAATTAATGAAAGTTTTAATAATGATTAAAAGAGAAAATGGACCAAGATGGGAAATGGTAATCCGCATCAGTGCTCACACCGACAAAGGCGTTAGTCTCGGTTGATATATTTTACCGATTACGGGAGATCAGGCTTAGAATCTCGGCTATATTTGTTGAGGTGTTTCCCCTAAATTGTTTCCCACTCTTTCTTCATGCTATAGGGGTTGCATTTCTTCTAATTTATACCTTCCTTATCCCTATTTCCTATGCAGAAATACCTGACGGATTTCATATTAAACAAAGAATAATCTAACACACTTGAAAGGATCGTGACCTTTATTTTTATTAGCGATCATGGCTTTGTCTCGTAAATCCCTAATCCACATTATTTTGAATTTACATATTATCAAAATACCCGATTTTAGGAGCGATTGGTCTAAGTCAGCGTTTTTTTAACCGGTGTGTCTCGAAGAATCAGCAGGTCAGCCGTGGCAGTTTAATGGGAAGATCTAAAAGTAAGTGAGAAGAAACTTGAGGGATAATAATAAATCTTTTTAAAATCCATAATCAATGCATTATCCGTCTAATGATGGGTAGACACGCCATAGTTCCATCAACCCCCACATGCAAAAGTTTGTTATAAACTATGTAGTAAGCCCTCACATGGACATGAGACTAATGCCATCTAATCTGCCGGTCGTGTTTGCCAAGCCACTCTCTTTGTACAGTCATCCAACGCAGGTGGTAACCGACTTCTAGAAGAAGCTTTTGATTGCTAGCATTAGTTGAAAGTCACTGATGTTAACCTATGTGGAAACAATAATTATTTTCTTCATAAACCCAGGCATATATTATCTATCAAAGTGTTGACAAAAGCTTCTAATAACATTTCTCTATAGATTACTGCATAATTGGCTTTCTCGTAATTAATTTAAATAACAAAAATATTAATAAAAGTTATGAGGTTTTTTTTGTTTAAGTTTTGTAGCAACAAGATATATTATAGTACACGAAATAATAAATTAAAAAGTATTATATTCACACTTGTATCTTCTTCTAACTGGCCACCAAAATAAATATATGTTATTTTATAACTTAGAGAAAGAGCCATACATAATAAGTTTCAAAATAAAACGTTTCTATTTTGTAAACCCATGAACGTGAACACTGTTGGTTTGTATGACGTCATCAACCACCCTCGTTTCATCTGGTTTGCCATCTTAATTTGTGAAGAGAACGCAGCCTTTTAGAAGCTCTCGTTTGTAAAGCATTTTAAGTGAATCATTGATGCCCTTCCCAAAAAATAATAATTGAAATATCAAAACGGTGATTTTCATAGGTTCGTTTCTTAATAGTGTAAAAACTGTTAAAATAATTAAACGCTTTGAGATTTTTGACTGCCGAAGTGACAACAACTCAACATAAGGTATTGCACATCTTATGGCTTGGCGAATGGATACATGAGAATAGATCTCCTAACTTTTTCTAACTGAGAGTTACCTCCACTCTTAACCTGGATTGATCTGAGTAATATTTACACGTGATTAAAGTCAATATATTTCCTGGTTGACACATTTTGTTGGTATGTAGAGTCCCATTTTCTGAACGCAAGAAAAGTTACAAAATGTACGTTCATATATTCCTACGTCAGATCATGTGATCTGCAATTGTTACTTTTGTTGTAAATGATCAGTACCTATTAAACAACACTAATAAAATAGTAAAACATTATCACTACCATCTGTGAAAATATATTTTTTTTTTGTTTCGTAACCCGCCTCGGTGGCGTAGTTGGCTAACGCGCTAGTCGTGTTGAACTCGAACGCCGAGGACGGGGAGATCGAGGTTCGAATCTCGGTCGGGTGAACTGGGGGTGGTTTTTCCTAAATGGTTTTCCACTCTCCCTCCACGCAAATGCGGGTTCACTTCCTCTAAATTCAACCCTCCGAATTCCTAATCCATTAGAGTAATTAGTACTTAGGCGTATAACCCGAATGGGTAGTAAGACGCGGTGCTAAATATTTTGTTTCGTAAAAGGCTCTTTCATTGAAGATTGGGCTGTACCTACTCGTCCTATTAACTAAGTCATTGAAGTGACCGACTACAAGTTTATAGACGCGTGATTCGATTCCAAATGGCGCCGATGAAAATACTTAGCACCGCGTATTACTACCCGTTCGGGTTAAACGCTTAAGTACTAATTACGCTAATGGTTTTAGGAATTGGGAAGGTTAAATATAAAGGAAGTGAACTCGCATTTGCGTGGAGGTAGAGTGGAAAACAATTTAGGGGAAAACCACCCCTTGTTCACCCGAGCAGTCTAGCTCAACACGGATCTAGCGCGTTTGCTAATTACGCCACCGAGGAGGGTCAAGCACAGTTCACTGGATCTTCAGATAGAGAGAGAGAGAGAGAGCGTATCCCCGAGAAATACATCAATTTCCAAATTGAAGGGCGTCCACTTGCCCTTAATGGTCATATGCTCTTGACCAATTAGGGAAGATCTGATAAATTGTTAACTCTCCACTCTAAAGGAGACTTGTTCAGCATCAGTCAGGGATACAGTAATTGGCTTACTGAAACTCTTGAGTTCAGCATGACTTTATCAATCACTTTACAAAACTCAACAGGGTTTACGAGAGAATGCCTGCAACTAGGCAGAGAGCGTTACACTTTGAACTTTATCTCTTATATACCCTTCGCCTGAGCAAAATAAAAACTAGTTATTGCTTTCTGATTGACTGTAACAGGTTTTACGCCATCCCTCCTACCTCCAGTCTTCCAATACCGTGAAGAGAACACAATTCCATATCGAAATTAGATAACTCACCTTTTTTTACCTTTGCAACCAAAAAAAATCCCATATCACTGGAAAGACAGTTTATGAACGATTCAATTGACAATCTACAACACAATTTTCATACACTTTTACAATGATAGCTATATTATCCCCCCCTTTTCCCTTCTATCTTTGTAAGTGAAAATATTCCATATGAAGGTAGCAAGTAAGGAACCAACCTAGTCACATTGTACTCGAATTCATAATATATCTTAGTATTGAATTTAAACTGCCAATATTCTGGAATATGCTAGCAAAGAGCGTGGGTACATAAAAGCGCAAGAGAAAGTAGATACAAAAGAAAACAGGTACAGAAGAGCTTAATGCTTAATTCTCAGTTGCCATAAAAAGTCGAGTGTCTCTTTACTTTCTTTTGTTTGGTGGCAGGAATGCGTAGACTACTGGAATTAACAGCTGTCCAACTTCACCCTTTGAGACCTAATTATCCTCTAACCTAACCTAACCTAACCTTACCTTACCCTAAAGTAACCTAACTTAACCTAAACCTAACCTAACCTATCCTAACCTAACATAACCTAAACCTGTCCTAACCTAACCTAACCTAACCTAACCTAACCCTAACCTAACCTAGCCCTAACCCTAACGTTAAGGCTTCTTGCGCGATCTGTACAGTTGCTACCCAGTTAAACACAGCCCCCCTCCCCCCCCCGTGCTGTTATTAAGAAGAAAGAGGGCACTAAAAGGTCACGAAACACTGGCGCGATCCGTACAACTGTACACTTGCGCTGTTTTATACCTGCTCTATGTATTTTGGGACCACGAGGTTGCGCTGTTTTGTACCCGCGTTCTTCGGGACCGCAACCATATTCTGGGGCTCAGTGTCTTTTATTTTTAAGAGCCCGTCTCACCCCACAGATAGGTAATATATTTCAAACCAGACGCCATATCGTGGTTTGTTTATCTGTATTATACTTCATAAAATAAAGTGTAATTGAGGTTCAATGCTGCCTAGGCTTTACAGCTGATGGTGGAACGGTTGTGGATCATTCCAGCCTTCGGGTTGAGAGTTATTTTTATATTCAAACACAAATTATATGAATGTCAGCTATATTACTATCCGCTAAATTGGTATTCAGGCTAATATATCACGATTTAAATATAATATGACTTGATTGATCTATACTTTAAAACTTTATACTGACGCCGTTCTCAAATACGGTTATATTGTGATGTAGAGCACACTGGTGTGCACACGGACTAAACGTCAAGCTCAACCAGTCTGGTCTGCCAATGATGGGGAGGTCAGGGATTAGATCCTGGCCGAATGTATCGATGATGTTTTTCTTCCACATATTGTTCCCCATTTTAACTTCTCGCAAATACGAGTGCGTTTGTTAAAAAAATCTTATTTTACTAATTAATGCCTAATTAGTGTAATTAAATGTGGATGTACCGTACTTTTAGTAAAACGCGGGAAAAAAAGAAGAATACAAATAGCCACAGCTGTGAATGAGACGTTTAAATCGTTAGAAACGCTGTTGAATTTGTTTATCGATGCTAACTGTTTTGTCATGGTTTGGCTCCCGACTGGGGTTGGTTGTCCATATTTTATTATTCCCATAATTTCTCATTTTTCTCTCCACACTATCGTGGATGGATTTTATCTTACCTATCATTCTCATCCATATCCATCAAATTAACTAGTCAATAGGCCGTGGATCCACTTCAGTGGTCGAATGGTCTAAGGCGTCACTCCTGCAATATACTGGATTGCATATGACGGGGAGATCAGGGTTTGAATCCCGGTCGGGATTAATTAAGGTGATTTTTCCAAAATTATTTCCACCCTCCCTCCACGCAAATAAGGGTACATTTTATTTTATAGACTATCTACCCAACAAGCAAGAATAAATTCGGATAGTCTTCGACTAGTTGACAAGTTTTGGGCTATCAAGATGTCATATGGTCCCAGAGACCAAAATTGGAGTCAAACCCTCCGAAGATAGGCATGAGGGCGGGGAGTGAGTGTGTTGTTTTAGATTAAAACCTAAAAGTAATTTTAATTATACATGTTAACCGAACGTCTTAGTTATGCCTAAAAGAGTAAAAATTAATCTTAACGTTTAAAACTTATTTACAATATTTGAACCACGCACGTGATAGCATGCGACGACACTAGCGCTTTTTAGCTTCAATGTCTGATCACCGGAACTAAAGAGTAGCCAGACCAGCATGTCTTAGATCTTGGTCCTGTCTATCATGAGCGTGAGGCCTTAGATCATTATGACAACCGAAACAGGTGCGAAAATAAAAATAAGAAACTTTTGTTTGGAGGTCTTTTGCCATAACTAGATTAATCACGTACGAACAACAGACATAATCGAAACGGCTTGACTTTGAAAAGTTTTAAATTATTTCACTTTTAATAGAGGTCGTAAATTCGTCAATTACTCTCACACTCGATGTTGAAATTAGACATCGGTAAAAGACAAAAAGCTCTACACAATTTGTTCACTCTTTGAAAGGATCAATAAATGGATTTTGTTTTTATTTTTAAATTTAGAACTCGCACAAACACTGAAGCTTATAAATGATTTGTTTTAAGAAACCTCCATTGAGTATATTTTTTTTGGGCTAGTTACTTCAAACAACACTTTGTGTTTGATATTGTCTGCCACGCTTTCTAAACCTTTGTTTCTGTAATATGTGTGTCCATCTCTTTTAAACGATTACAGCCTGTCATTTAAGCTATGGCTACACGGAGCCGACCCGCACCGCACCGCATTTTCTAACAATTTTAATCTTAATAGACTGAGTTCTATTATAAAATAAGTTTGTATTTTTATTTTTACTTGCATAGGTTTTCACCTATTTTCATAAAATTAAGTTAGCTATTAACTACTAAGAATAAAGTTTTAAGTTAGTTAGTAACTAAGAGGAAGAATGTTTGTTGTTCAATAAGTTGTTGTATATAATATTGTTTATCTTGTACGTAATGTTGTAAACAATGACTACAGCGTCACACGTGACACGGCTGTGAAAGAAATACCTAGTTTTACCATGAAAACAAAGTTCCCGAACACTTATTTCCTGTGTTAGGTGGCTACACGGTCCGCACAGCACCGGAGAAGTGCGGAGCAATGCTCTCTCGACGATTCGTCCGCGCCGGTGCGATGCGGTGCGGAATCATGTAGCCGGTTTTTTTTTACTCCGTCTAGCTGTGAAAGGAAACACATGTTTCAAAACCCATTTCATGAACTTTTAGCCGGAATGTTATATAAAAGAATACACCCGAACCAGAAAACGTATCGAGTTCCTGGATTTATGCATTCTTCATTTGACAAACCGAAGTTGCTATTAGCTAAGTGGTTATTATATTTATTTTAAAAGTAATTACTTTTTAAGTTGATTATATTTTCACTTTCTGGTGAACCCTCGGAGGGGAAGTATTTTATCGTAAAAGATAATAAACGCGAGATTTTGATAAATCTCGACGTTTCATGTCCCCCTGAAACAAAATAGTAGTTTTCACGGTGCCGTCTGTCTCTGTCTCTCAATTTTACCGAACAGGCTAAAACTTGGTAACGAGTGTTTTTATATGATTCTTCCGTGTAAATTTTGGAAATCAGTTTATCCAACCCTAAAATGAAGGGTAGCTTACTGAAGGGCAAAAAGAGAAGAAGAAAAATCAATATTTTCCTTTGAAAAATCCTTAAATGATTTTGATTAACTTTCTTATACAGGCAATGTTTAAAATTACAAAAAAAAAAAATAAAAGTAACCTCATTTTCCTATTGACATGAGATTAAGGGTATTTTACATCAGCGTAAATTTCCAGTTTTGATAATCTCCACAACT
Source organism: Timema podura (assembly GCA_033556935.1). Lineage (NCBI taxonomy): Eukaryota > Metazoa > Arthropoda > Insecta > Phasmatodea > Timematidae > Timema > Timema podura. Next base: position 76,902,538 of record JAVRXN010000011.1, read on the forward strand.
ATTTGGAATAAGAAATAACTTATCATAGTAAATTAGTCATACTGTTAAAATTAAACATATTTTAATCCTAAACATAGTTTTTATAAAACCGATATTTACGATCTTATTAGCAAATATAATTTTTAAATTGAGGTCTCTGAAATTGATTTTGAAATTGTTTTAAACTTGAATGAAAAGAAATGTTAGTTTTTTTTTCTCTCAATATGTTTCTGTAAAAGAGTTTATTATTTAATTCATGCTCTTTGATGGAATGTGATGGTCTATTTTCCCATCATGATTCTGCAACAATGTTTATTATTTAGTTTCACAAATCTTACGAGTTTTCCCTGAAATATCTACATTTTTAAATAAAGGCGAGAGAAAGGACGCGCGGTGCATCTTCTATTTATTTCCAATATTTTCTTCAACAATGTTTATTGTTTCGTTTTATATATCCTACGGATTTTAAGTAAATGTCTTCCTTCTTAGGTAAAGAAGCGAAAAGGTCTGTGCGGTACACCATACCATTTATTTAAGATATGGTAAAACGTTTTTTATGGCTTAAATTTCTCTGTTTTATAAAGTAGAATACGAAAACAGCACCAAGTATGACGTTGGTTCGAATTTTCTACCCAAGATATTGCTATCCATGTAGTTAAATGGGCCCCTATTGGCCAAGCTAAAAGTGTACAAGTTGTAATAAATTCAATATTTGCAGTGAATATGTAATAATATAATACTGCTCCTCTTAACGCAGACTGTTACAGTGTTGAACAATGTTCACGACATGTGGAGTTAGTTATAAAATTTAGAATTGTTTTGCCCGAGTTGGGTGTTCTAAAAACAAAATACAGTTTTTGGTTGGTTTTTATATTGGATTGATTTAGTCTTTTTTATTTCAAAGCTATTATAATATTGTTAAAAAAATTAAGGCGTGTGAACGGAATTGTTTTTGTCGGTGCAGGTTTTGTATTTTCTCCATAATTTTGAGGAAATTATTAAATAACATATTTCTTTAGATCGTAAAAAATGAGCAGCTCACTAAATAATTTTTGAGAGAAGATTTATTATAATAAGTTTCCTCATAAAAATCAATTATTAAATAGCAAAGTTCTTGGGTATTTTATATATGTTATAGTGCGAATTAAGGGCAGTATTTTTGCAGTTTTTATAACAAAATATTTTTATGGAAAAAAATCTCCAAAAGAAATATAATTAAATTTTCATCACATAGTGATATCAATAATTGTTGAATATCTGTCAAGAGTGTAATAGAATTTAATGAAAACTTTTTTCTTTATTTAAAAAGTTTGTCATCTAATGACACTATGCTCATGACAGATATTTAACAACTATTGATATCACCGTGGAGAGAAAATAAAACTTTATATTTCTATTGGACCAATATTTAATTTATTTTGTCAAAACAAATTTTTTGTTGGTATAAAAACTGCTAAAATAGTGTCCTTAACTTGAGTTTCCTACAATCCCAACTTAATATACATATAGATGAGAAAATATTACCGTTTTTTTTTAAATTGTTACTACTTCAAATAAATTACATACATAATATGCTAAAACGCATGTTGACTCGTAAAACCTACCTCTACTAATAAGTACTTGTATTTATAATTTGACTAAGAAGTTTCATACCGTAATAATTAAAATATTTATTTATGAGAAATCAATTACTATGGGGTAGGATGTGTTCGCAAATTTGACATTGGTTTTAACCTCGTGTGATTTTTTTTTGTTTTCATTTCGCACAAATACCCGTTCGGGCTATCCACAATTGTATAGTTAGATAAGCTTATAAACGCAAATTGGGAGTTCTAGCTTTATATTGGTAGAAATAACTGACATTCCCTATGTGTATTTATTGCAATGTCTGGTATTTTAAAAAACCAGAAACAGTAGGGAAACATTGAGTGGGGCTTATATGTAAGGGGATTAAGAGGGGCATATAATTTGTGACCCCCACTCGGCTACAGATGAAAGTCCGAACGAAATGTTCCCAAACTGAAAACTGATCAAAACTGAAATAAAAGCTCAGTACTCAATGATTAGTCACCAATTAAATTTAAAATATATGTGATAAATACATTTTTTGTATCTATTTTTGAAAACAAATGCTTAAAAAATAAAGATATATTATATGTTCGTGGTTTTAATTATACGATCCTAGTTTTGATAGCTATTCCGATTTTTAAATGATTAAACATAAAAAGAAATTTCACTTTTTTTTAAATGGCGTGTGGATTATCTATTAATACTAGCACATAAGCTTAAGCACTAAATTAGCTGAGCAAAAATTTAAAAACTCCAGAAATCAAGTGGGTTTATAATGTTACTGGGTGAAGCTTCCCATCAATAGGATGACAAACAGGGGAAGGGGAAAATACGAATAACAATAAAATTTGTTTTAGTGATCCCCCTATTAAATGTTATCATTCGATTCACAAAAATCCACTCTACGCTCATATTTCAGTTTTCTTACGTCTACCGGGCATTTATGTCTTAAATTGTCAACAAAATATGTGGACTTTTATACTTTTCACAGTGGAAATGTCAATTTTTGAAATAAGTTGACAATTCGAATTTGTTTAAGGCTCATATAAAATAGTTTTGTAATGATTCTGGTAAGAAAAAACTCGTGTACTTTTAAAAGGTTTATAAATATAAACCTAAGTACAGACTTATGTCACTTACCTAAGCAGCCCCCTTCAAAATTGTATCCATCGACATGTCTTAATAGTGATGAGGAAGGAAGCATTTTAAATGTAGTCTACCTTCATTGCGTGGAAAGAGATTGGGAAACTTTTAAAGGGATACTATCTCAGTGGGCTTAACTGAGATTTTGACCCCGATCTCCCCGTCATCATTTTAGGCTAGCCTAACCTGAGAGTGACGCCTTAGACATTCGGCCACTGAAGTGGGTCTTATTATTTATTATTTTATTCAACGCGTCTTACTACCTGTTCAAATTATACGCATCTTAAAGAATATTAGCTGAATAACCCGGTATTTCCCGGGATAAATGTTTAGATATGGCCTTGCTTCCGACTCGGTTTTTAATTAATTAAAAAAAAAATCAACAAAGAAATTTAAAATTTCACTTCGAGGCACACATGTTCGTGCACTGGGGCTACTATTTTAAAAATTTCAGAAATCTGCGTGAGGTAAATATCGCGCAATTATATGACAAACAAACTCCTCTTTTTTATTAATAGAGAAGATACTTTACCACTAGGATCTAACACATGGTTTTTATATTTAGTATTATTGATTTCTAAGTGTTACTATAAAAATAGTTGTACGTTGTCCAAATGTTTAAAAATAAAAATATGGCATCTCTATGCATGTTTTTTTGATATGAGGATGGTGATTATAGCCGTATATGATTACGTTTACGTCCGTAACCAAAGTTAATTACCACCTTCTTCATGCATGACGCCAACCATGTGTAATTCAATCTTGTATGAGCGGCAGAGTAAAGCAGACGCGCATTCGCTGGTGGCGGTGATTAATTGATAGCTCTAGGAGACGATGAATACACACGTCCATCCCAGAGTCTGCCTTAAGCCACAAGCTAAGATCTATGAATAGTCCTAAGCTTATAGGTCAATTCCTGAATAGGTCAGTAGTGGAGCATTCGGTGCGATGAGTTAAATGCCCGAGGTTCGACTCCCGTGTTCGGGTGTCATTTTTTACAAATTCCAACACGTTAGCTCAGCTGTTTAGCGTATCTGACCACTAAGGTTAAGGGTTACAAAGATTGATTACCGTTATCACTGAAAAATGTATTATTGGTAAAATCTGGGTGTTGTCATGTATTGACGAAAACACTCTATTAGTAAATTAATTATATTAATATAATTTTGTTCATTTTTAAAAAATGATTCTGTTAATCTCCCGGTTCCACATGTCTATATATTTCTTTTACAAACTGCTTTAAAATGGTTACAGAATGTCAAGTTATTCTTAAATTATTCGATAGTCATTTTTGCGATTTTTACGAATCTCGAATCTCTCAAATACCATAGGATTTTTAGGAATCGAGGACTCGATCGTGTCATCGCTAATAAATACATTATACTACTATAAAGCCACATGGCTGACTCACTCACTCACTGACATTAATGTTTACCCACTTCCAGATGAGCTAGAAACTTGAAATTTGGCAAACTTATAGCTTCTAGCCTGTAACCGACGGGAGAATTCCATAAAGTTAAAAAATTTAATTTTTAACCCACGGAAAAAATTCAAAATGGCGGAGCAACTTTAAAGTCGGTGCGGACCTTTCTTTGGAGGTCTCTGTGGCTAAATGGTAAGACCTATCAAAACACGGATTTGGCTAGATACAGCTAGATTTTTTGATTTTAGGTGAATTTTCCACATTTTCCACAATTTTTTAATTTTCTTACACACTTATGGTACAGCTAGAATCATAAAATTTGGCAGGCATATTGGCACATCCAATTGAGTGCCAAATTTGATGACTGGGGGTTTAGGGGTGGAGCCCCCAACTAGCAAAGCGAGTATATTATACAATAATACATTGTTTTAAATTATGATTGTTTAATTTTTATTATTTTATAATATTATATAGTCTTTATTCAAAATTATTTTGCTAACCTCATTTTTTTTTAAATCTCTACACAAGAATATGATAAAACCGAGAACACGAGAGTTCTGGTTTTGAATATCTTGACTCACAAAATGTGTAAACTTCTCAGTTTCTTTTTCTCTCGTTTTATATTCTTTCAACTTTTTTTTCATCAGGCAAAAACTTCTTTGTTATTCACGCCACTCTTGTATGTATATTGTAACCGAGGGGGAAAAAAAAAGGGTGACACAGCAGTTTTCAGTTTCGCTGTCTTTTGACAGGGGTGGTTAGAAAGGTGGAAGGGTGGGTAGGAAGTAAAGAGTAGCGTCGATGGGTTGCGGAAAATATGAAAAAGGAGCACATAACGAGTCTTTAAAAAAGTAAAAAAAAGGAACAAGCTTTCCTTACTAAAGAACGCCCCATGAACCTTTATTTTATCAACTACAGAATAATCTCACTAAATAGGCGTACTGAATAAAATTATTAGATTATTAAAATCCATATTTGTACTTTTTTGTAACCAAAATAAATACAGTATGTCTTGAGTAAATACTTTTTGTTTAGTTGTATACACTTAATACCCAGATTTTAATAGCCTATAAAATTAGCTAAGAATTCTAAAAAAAAATTAGTTCATTTTTTTAAAAAAAGACCTAAAAGTATGAGCAATAACTCGTAATAAATGCACACAACTAAATCAAACACTAACTTTACAAAATGTAAACTAAAAAAATGCCTTTTCAGTGAAAAGCCTTTAATAAATTCTTTCATTCTGCTATAAATACAATTTTGGTTTACAAATATCTGCTTCACAAGTAAAAACTATCTCCCTCCCAACGTAGCCCTTTCCAACTTAGTTGAAGTCTCACAAGGAATGTGTATTATACAACCAGACAAGTAAAGAGGATACAAAGTTCATTTTCCCACACTGACAACTGAGATATGTTAAAAAAAATATAGAACTTATAAAATATCAATAATATTCATTATGAAGCCCTAAAATTACTCAAAAATATATCAAAATTACTGAAAAATACTTAAAAATACTCAAATTGACGTAAATCAACTATTACCTAACCCGCGTCGGTGGCCGCATAGTCCAACGCGCTACTCTCGCAGTAGACTAGACCGTCGGTGACGGGGTTATTGAGGTTCGAATCTCGGTCGAGTGAACTGAGGTTGGTTTTCCCTAAATGGTTTTCCATTCTCCCTCCAAGAAAATGTGGGCACACTTCATTTAAATATAAGCTTCCTAATCCTTTAATTAGTACATACGCGTATATAACCTGAATGGGTAGTAAGACGAGGTGCTAAAAAAACTATGACCTAAAATTTGAAAGGACTAAAAATGACCTAAAAATATACATTTCTACAACCAGAAATAATGAACAAAGTTTATGAACTTTGTTTTTGATGAACAAAAAAACCTGATTTAATTAAAATTGGGGCTTTGGGACAGTATCAATCGTTATTAAATATTTTTCATGAGCATAGTGAAATTTGAAAATAACCTTTTTAAATAAAGATAAAATTTTCAGGTAGAATTCCGAAATGCCCATGACGGATATTCAAGAATTTGGAGATTACTTTGTGTAAAAATAAAAATAAATATACCTCCTCAAGCAATAATAGATTTATGTTGACACAAAATTATCCAACTTGGTGGCGTAGTTAGCTAACGCGCTAGTTTCATGTTGAGCTAGACTGCCGAGGACGGGGCGATTGAGATTCGAATCTCTGTCTGATGAACTGGGGTGGTTTTATCTAAATTGTTTTCCACCCTCCCTCCACGCATATGTGGATTCACCTCTTATAAATTCAACCTTCCCAATTTCTAGCCCATTAGAATAATTAGTACTTAAGAGTATAACCCGATAGTAAGACGCGGTGCTAAAAAAACAAATAAATAAAAATAAACTTTTCAGGTTAAATTCCCAAATGCCCATGACGGATATTCAAGAACTTAAAAAACAAACAAAAAAGTTTTTTTGACATAACAACTGCCAAAATAATTACTTTAGCTTACGTTTCTTTTCCTTCCTACCTTGAAGATATTAAGTTTCTCTTGTTCTGTTCAATTATAAACAATTCTTCTATTAGAGATGGAAGACTTTATCTATAAAGACTTTAAAAATACGAGATGGAAAGTTTCAAGAAGTTCAACTCGAGTTTTACACACAGTTTGGTGACCTCTGTAAGATATAAAGTTATCTTCCTTCGTTTTCTTCAAATTTCTTAAAGTTTTCTGATGAGATTCACTTTAAGTTTATTACGATGATGCCACACAATGCCCTAATTAGTTTATGATTTTAATCTAGCTGAACAACAAACTTTAGTATCTATCTTTTGGTATAGTTGAGCCATAGGGTCAAGGTACTTTTTTTCTTTCTGAATACTCAACAGATTACCGAGCCATTCTAGTGACAGCTAGGAGACCTTGCCTAAATATTTAATTTTGTTAAAAAAAAATTGTACAACACAATCGTACAAATTTTTCCCGTGTTCTAGATTTAATGTGTTCAGTCACTTCTAGTTATTTCTGAACATTTGTTTCAATATTTAATTTTTATATTATATCAAAAAGTGTTAGTTTTAGAAGTTTTAGGTGACCCCGGTCCTATTTTTGGTTCTTTATTTTGAATGTGTAACTGTTCAATCCTTTATGGTGGTTTGGCACGTCCTTAAACGTTTATGACAAATTTCAATCTGATAATACACTGATAATTAGCTTTTTATTTTAGTTTTAGAAATTCCAAAACCTTCTATTTCACTCGCCCCACTTAGAAAATTAAATCTTTAACACCTATGTTATTATTTGGAAGAGTATCGTAACTAGCTTTTCATGTGCCCTGTGGAAGGTTTTTTTTCTGTACACAAGAAATAATTATACATTATCATTCACATGTATTTATAAATGAAAATAATTATTTTTTAATTAAACTTTTCTACCCTTCATTTCCACAAATTCACTAAAGCTATGGCAATAGTTTGAAGTAATCCCTCTACATTCCTGGCAAATTCTAGTTTTACGGCTCCCCTAAAAGTTATGTTTTCTTCTTGTATGCTCAACCCCTTTGCACGAATGATTTTCAGAGTTTTATTTTAAAATTTAAAATGTTCAGACTTTATTGTTTATTTTGTGTGATCCCTATACCTACTTGTTGAGTTTCAGTTATCTACTGTTTCGGATCTAGGCCCAGGCTTATATGGATATAATTGTAAGATCCACTTTGGGGGGTAAGGGAGGTTTGTGGCACAAAAATATAGATAATCAGTATAATCTCAAGGTTAAAAATGTGTTCATTATTAATTGTTACGAATAAAAGAACGGCATTAATTTCACAATCTAACTCTACTTTTACTTAATCTATAGCTTGAGGATCGTGAAAGATTATTGCTGTACTTACGAAAGTATGCCACCTATCCCTATCTTGTGCTAATTCTATACAGTCCACCTCATTACACTATATCCTGAGCTAGTTCTATCCTGTCCCTCTCACTACACCTATCCCTATCCTGAGCTAGTTCTATCCTGTCCCTCTCACTACACCCTATCCCTATCCTGATATAGTTCTATCCAGTCCCCCTTGTTACATCCTATCCATATATTAAACTAGTTCTATCCAGTCCACCTCATTAAACCCTATCGCTTTCAGGTTAGTACCCTGAACATGGTTCTAGAAGATCCCATTCTCACTGCATGTCTTTCCCACCGTAATCTACTTTAGTCATCAAAATACTTTATTCATCATCACCTGAATATTTATTAACCCGGTTTCAGCTCTTCCCTACTCTGTATACCCCTTCACAAATACCAGTCCTTCACTGTAGCAGCATAACGGTCATGGAGGGAGCTACCTGGCTAGTACCATCAGAAATTCGACCAGCTGCCTTCAAAAAATAATTATCTTGATCTATAAAATAAGATCTTTGCTTCGAACTTTTATCTTGAGTATTTATCAAATTGAAACATTTGTGTGTTTGGTATTTTTTTAAATTTATTGTTTGTAACTATGCTAATTTAAATATATGTTGTATGAATGATTTATTAAGATATTGATTAATACAATATGGTGAATTAGATTAAACTTGTTAAAAGATATCAGCTAATGATTATGAGTCTAATTGATTTAATTTTATTTTACTAATTGTTTGGTTTTTAATATCTGTTTTAATAATATTTCCATTACTTAAAGTTACTTATTTAAAGTGTATAATACCTGTAGCTATAAATTAAGTATTAATAATAATGTAACCTGGTTAAGTGTAAGACAAGGTGTTACACCTTAGTTTCTCCAGATCAAATAAATATATTTAATTTAAACAAATAAAATACCTTCTCTTTATATGAGAAAGTAAAAATGTCAGCCTAGAAACCCGAGACTATATTGTCTGCGTCAAATCTGTGCCGTCCCGGGATTGATCGCTTCATTTCAGACACCTGACCCCTATCTGGCGGTGAGTTATTGCTTACTTTGTTTTAGAAGAGGCGCTCCGGAGTCGCGGCGTGTGACGAAAAGCGCGGGACCGGGATTAAAGAGCCTTAGAGCCACGGAAATACGGAAATAGGCACCATTTCTCATGTTGTAGTGAGATACGTTGAGAAATTACAGATTTTTACTTTGTCCATCACTCCTTGGAGAGAGAAAGTATTGTTATCATCAAATAAAGAATATAGATCGAGAATTTGATGGATGTCGACTTTCAAAACCCCCCTGAACCCAAAAGAATGTTTTTTACAATGTCACCTGTCTGTATATTACTGAGACTAGAACCGAAACCATTCTACCGATCGGGCTTAAACTTGGTATCTAGGGTCTTAATAAGATTCTCTAGAGGTATTTTTGAAATTAGCTATCCAACCTTAAATTTAATGGTAGTTTACTCAAGAGATAATTTTTTAAAAATCTATTATCTCTAAATTGGCTCTATTTTGATTAAAACTTTTATTTAAGTAATGTTAAAAATTCCAAACAAAATGGTCTCATTTCCTCCTGAAAATTACCATGAGGGTAATTTATATAACTTACCGTTGAATAGTTTTAGCACGCTTAAGGATATAAAACGTTTCATTGAAACAATATTTAATAAATTCAATATTTATTTAGCTTTAGGCAATTTTTTTTTTAGTAGCGCTTTGGAAAACGTTGAACTGGAAATTCACCAAACAAGTAATATGTTTTAATAAAAGTGTAAATTATTTCACATATGCTTTTAGGGAAATGCAATAAGTTTTTTCCCTAATATGTTTTTATAACCTTGTCTATTATTTTGTTTCAATTATTTTACAAACTATAAATATATCTTAGATAAAGTAGCGAGAAAGTATATGTAGTGCAGCGGACCATTTATTTTATTTGATGTGTCTATTCAACGTGCAGTTCTTGAACCAACTTAACAGCACTTGACTTATATGATACCTTAAATCTAAAAAATAAAACAACAGCCAGCCCCCTGCCAGTGAATTCATCACTGAGAAAGAGTGAACCCCAATTTCACCAGCGATCAACTTTACTGCCATGTCGGGAATTTAACCAGGGACCCCTAGCTAAGTAGACAGGCGGTGACCTGGTGGTCTAGGGGTAAGGTGTCAGACTTCTGTGCTGAGGGTCCGGGGTTCAATCCTCGGTCCCGGCACAGATTTATCCGATTGCCAAACCCTTCCTTCACCTCTGACAAGACGTGTATTAATCACAACTTGTGAATGTGAGGAATGCCAGGCCTCCACCGTGGTTCGGATTCCACGTTAAACTGTAGGTCCTCCATTTCATCTCACAATCACCCTACCATTGCACATTAGCGTAAGTGCGTATAACCCGAACGGGTAGTAAGACGCGGTGCTGATAATAAGTAGACAGACTACCAACTGAGATATGGCGTCACACAACGGCCGTTTCGATTGTGTAATTATTATTCCAGTCTCGTCGGGATATAAAATGTTATATATGGAATACCACTCGCATAAAAACTTGGTTTTCTTACGAATGGCAATTTGATAGTTATTATCTCATAATAGATCCGACAACTTAGCTCTGTTGGTAGCGTGTCTGTCTACTGAACTAAGGGTCCCGGGTTCGATTCCCTGAGTGGCCGAAACATTTATCGTTGGTGAAATGTTGGTTTACCCTATCACAATGATACATTTACAGCCTGGGACTGGATGGCCTGGGACTGGATGTTGTTCCTGTCCTAGTCTTAAGATGGATTATAAGGCTTATGAAGCTATGACAGGTCTAGCAAGCCAGTAGTGGAAAATATATGAATGAAAAACTGACCCAGTATGGAAACACTAATATACGTAAAATTATGTTACGATAGAGATGTGTGAGAAGGCGATTTTATTCAATTAGTTATGTTCTATTCGAGTTGATGGTTAACAGAGGCCTCTGCCATATTTAAATTATCAAAACATACATATTTGCTGAGTCCCTTCTGGGGTTTTAGATATAAAAATTGTTTTCCTGGAAAATTTTTATAATGGGACTTTACCCCCTATCCCCTTCTATTTAATAAACTGGAATAGAATTAATTAAACTCAACATTTCTGAGATAGAATCATACATTTCGACTTAGTTAACATTTTTTGAATCAAGGTCGAACAACTAGGCCTACTTAAGACTCGAATCAAATTAGAATTTTCGAGTATTTGCACACTCCTGATCAATACTTATATAATAACTCAAAATATAGTACAATTTTATCAATGTTAACTGCAAAAATGTATGTTTACATTTTATAAAAGTCTCTACTTCATCCAACTTCATGGTAGTTCAGAGCTCCTTTAAGGGTTGAGAGAATTTGAAGAAGTTTGATAACCTTTCATCGTTGTTCCATGCCCTATTGTTTTTCCGAAACAAATAAAAACGTCGAAGGCGGTGTGTAGGGGAATGACTGCTAATAAGGGAGGAGGAAATTGGAATTATGAATTACAACGCTACTTTTTATAACTTCAATCGGGATAAGCTTTTTAAAAGAGGAAACAATTATTATTGAGGGGAAAAAATAACTTGGTTTCTCAATTAGCAAAGCTAATATCACAGTTAATTTTATTATGAATACTAATTTATCTATTTAATGATTTATTACACCTATTAATTAAGAAATAATTAGCACAAAGATCACCATACATTATAAAATAATTTGTGAAAAGATCATTATACACGATAAAATAATTTGCGTTCAGTTCTCCATAAACCATCAAATAATTCGCGAAACAATGACCGTACACTATCAAATATTATGCGTTAAAATCAGCACAAACTTTAACATAATTTTAATAATGGCCGACTAAACTATCAAATAATTGGTGTGAAGTTCATCGTGTGCTATCAAATAATTTAATATCGTTTACATCAAGGTCACCCATATTGTCAAATAATTCTAGCGACAGAGGCTGATGTAGCAAACATAATGACCATGTATGGATTGGTTTGGTAAGTTGCACAACCGTTTACACAAAACCAACATATTTAAACAAATGTGTGCAACGTTTGGCAACCATGTGTTGACATGTGCGATTGTTGTGCAAAACATGTGGTAATTTGAGGTTCATATTTCATACTGTCCACTTTATTAATTTCGATGTATGATGACATCAACATTGTCAAATAAAGTATTCGAGAGAGAAGAATTTATAACGCGGTTTGTTGTAGTTTTGAAAAGTGAAAAGTGCAGTTTTACACGGACCACCATTTAAAAATCGTGGTATACAGTGAACTTGTTGAATAAAATGAAATATATTCCATGTTATCAGCTTCCCTTTACCTGTTTTATCTTCACCCCAAACACATGCAATTTCTATGGCTAAACAAAACCTTGGCCGGATTACCAAATATGCTGAATTATCGGACTATATCTGTACCGGTAAACCCTTGCGAAACTTTCGCACATTCAACCCTCCCCTCCAAACCAAGAAAAATTATTTAGTCTTTTGTTGGGTTGTTGAAATTAAACACTCAGTGAAGTGTATACACAAAATAGCAAAGAGAGTTTATTTTCGGTAATTGATACAAAAATATTGTTAGATTTTTCTTTTAAGTTATATTTTAAACAAAAAATCTGTTTTAACGTAAACTGAGTATGCTATGTCAGAAGTTTGTAAAAAATCCTATCCACTGATACCTTTTTCATCGCTTTAGGCTTTGTATTAGTTGAGAAAAAGGGATGTTGACAACAGAAATAATATGTAGAATAATGAGGTAGAAATCTTGGAAAATAACTTTAAAAACTGTCACGGGTTAAAATGTAATTATGTAATAATTTATGTAATGACAAAAACATTATTGCGTTGTCCTGCAGTTTTTCTAGCATGTACTAACTACAATAATGAGATAGGCATGAGGAAGTTTGAATATAGAGGAAATATACAGTAGCCCCATGGCTTCTTTGGTGCTGACTGACAGTTCACAGCTGACTTCTGACAGTCAACATTTAGGTATATACCTAAATGTTGACTGTCAGAAGTGACATCTGCTAAACACATGATTTTGCAGATCATATGGTTCGGCGTAGGGATACATAATTTGGTCTGGTAGCTTTTCAAAGCCGTCAGAAGTCAGCTGTGAGCTGTCACTCAGCACCACAAAAGATAAAACTGAGGTATACCCACATTTGCGTGGATTAAGAATGGATTTTTTTTTATTTTAATTAATTAAAATATACACCATTTGAGAATGTATAAAAAACGATGAAGATATATGATTGACAAAATATACAAAAAAAACCCGCACCAAATCTCTCAAAATTCCGAAAGTTTGGACCTTGCGAGCACCGAAATATGTAGAGACCGAATGAATACCAAACAATATCAAGTTATTTTTTATTGTATTAATCCCGATACGGTGAAATAAGGTAGATCATCTGGCCACGTACCGGCTTGGGGTTCACATGACGAGATATATGGAGGTAAATGCCCCTGACAGAGCAGGATTTTGGGTAAGGGAGGGGGTGTGAGGGGGTGGGGAATTATTAAGTCTAGCGTGTCAAGATTTATGAAAGCCGTAACTCACTGGACAAATGACTGCTGTTAAAACCTTCCTTATCACCACATGGTTCTCTTGAGTCACTAGAGATGGCATAATACTCTCGCAGCATATGTTCTCTATTCTCTCTCTCTTTCTCTTTGGTAATTTCCCCTCTTTACGTAACTAGAATATTATTATTCATATTATTATTTTATTTTGAGTCTACAATCTAGCTAATTATTCTGTTCATTTCTTTCTCCTAGATTTTCATTTATCTTTGTTCTTTTGTTCTTTCAGCTTGTTTTCTCATTTATACTTATTTATAATTGGTCTTTTTTACTTTCTCTCTATCTTACAGGTAGAGAAAGTATTGTGATCGTCAAAAAAATCGAACTCGAGATTTTGATGAATTTTGACGTTTCATAACTTCCTGAATCCGAAAAAGTGGTTTTTGAATTTCCGTCTGTCTGTCTGTCTGTCTGTCTGTACCTCCAACTAGAGCCTAAACTATTTTACCGATTGAGCTGAAACTTGATATCTAGGGTTTTCATTGGGTTGCCCCGAGGGGTTTTTGGAATTGGATATCTACCCCTAAAATTAAGGGTAGTTTACTGAAGGGCAAAAAGAGAAAAAGTCGATTTTCTCAAAATCGGCTCTAACGATTTTGATTAAATTTCATTTATGAACATAAATAAATATTCCAAACAAAATGGCTACTCTCAATATTTCGGCAAAATCGTTTTAAGGGCTCCGGTCTGATGCGTAAATTAACATTTTTTATAATAGCTCCGAAACTATTTGAGATATGAAATTACTTAGCATTACAAATATGTATATATATTTATAATACAAATATTTTATTCAAAACATATTTTTATAAAATCAATAACTTTCAATATATACACAATTATATATATATATTTTTAGCTTTTTGGGCATTTAAGCTGAAGAATTGCGACCGTAAGAAAAACTAACCTGAAATGTTGATGGATGTCGACGTCTCATGACCCCCGAACCCTTAAAAATTGTCTTTGCAATGCCGTCTGTCTGTGTGTCTATTAAAACTTAAAATTAAGGGTAGTTTACTGAAGGGCAAAAAGAGAAAAAGTCGATTTTCTCAAAATCGGCTCTAACGATTTTGATTAAATTTCATTTATGAACATAAATAAATATTCCAAACAAAATGGCTACTCTCAATATTTCGGCAAAATCGTTTTAAGGGCTCCGGTCTGATGCGTAAATTAACATTTTTTATAATAGCTCCGAAACTATTTGAAATATGAAATTACTTAGCATTACAAATATGTATATATATTTATAATACAAATATTTTATTCGAAACATATTTTTATAAAATCAATAACTTTCAATATATACGCAATTATATATATATTTTTAACTTTTTGGGCATTAAAGCTTAAGTATTGCGATCGTAAGAAAAACTAACCTGAAATGTTGATGGATGTCGACGTCTCATGACCCCCCGAACCCTTAAAAATAGTCTTTGCAATGCCGTCTGTCTGTGTGTCTATTAAAACTTAAAATTAAGGGTAGTTTACTGAAGGACGAAAAGAGAAAAATTTGGTTTTCTCAAAATCTGCTTAAACGATTTTGATTAAAATTCGTATCTAGGCGTTGATTAAGATTATAAATAAACTGGCTATTTTCATTTTCCTATGAAAATTATTTTTAGGGTACATTACAGAAGCGTTAATTTCCGTATCTCCACAACAATTGGAGAAACTAAACAACTTATCATTGCAAAATTGTAGGACTATTAGAAATAAAAAACTTTTATTTGACATATATTTTTATAAAAACAGCAGTTTCTGAGATATTTGCAAATATATTAATACAATTTTGTGAGCTTTAGTTGTAAACATATACTACTTAAGTCTTAACGCAATAATACTCCAATGCCATAGAGTAATTAAATATAAGTAAGTATCTAAAAAAAGTATGTTATTTTTCTTTAAATCTCTTAGGAGAAATGTTTGCATAGCAATGATCTATCTCAATTTTAGACTCAATAGTCAATATTTACATTTTTTATTAGTCAAAATGTATAAATGAATAATTAAATATCAATGCGATGACTTGAAGATCTGCAACACCTTTTAAAATGTTAAAATTTTAACCAGAAATCGAAATTTTAATACGAAGTGTTGACCCTTGTGGAAGACATTAAACTGTTTGAAATGTTCTTAGGTGGACAAAGATGCGCCTCTTTTCTCATTGATTCTATATCATTGTATATTATTTTATGCGTGTTCTTATGTGGAGTGGTGATGATACAATGTACATTATTCCGTTCAGAAATCTTACGAGTTTATAGAAAGAGAGAGAAAGTCTGTGCGGTGTGCCGTACCATTTATTTACTTTCTCTCTATCTTACAGGTAGAGAAAGTATGGTGATCGTCAAAAAAATCAAAGTCGAGATTTTGATGAATTTTGACGTTTCATGACTTCCTGAATCCGAAAAAGTGGTTATTGAATTTCCGTCTGTCTGTCTGTCTGTCTGTCTGTACCTCCAACTAGAGCCTAAACTATTTTACCGATTGAGCTGAAACTTGATATCTAGGGTTTTCATAGGGTTGCCCCGAGGGGTTTTTGGAATTGGATATCTACCCCTAAAATTAAGGGTAGTTTACTGAATGGCAAAAAGAGAAAAAGTCGATTTTCTCAAAATCGGCTCTAACGATTTTTATTAAATTTCATTTATGAACATTAATAAATATTCCAAACAAAATGGCTACTCTCAATATTTCGGCAAAATGGCTTTAAGGGCTCCGGTCTGATGCGTAAATTAACATTTTTTATAATAGCTCCGAAACTATTTGAGATATGAAATTATTTAGCATTACAAATATGTATATATATTTATAATACAAATATTTTATTCGAAACACATTTTTATAAAATCAATAATTTTCATTCTATACGCAATTATATATATATTTTTAGCTTTTTGGACATTAAAGCTTAAGTATTGCGATCGTAAAAAAAATTAACCTGAAATGTTGATGGATTTCGACGTCTCATGACCGCCCGAACCCTAAAAAATAGTCTTTGCAATGCCGTCTGTCTGTGTGTCTATTAAAACTTAAAATTAAGGGTAGTTTACTGAAGGGCAAAAAGAGAAAAAGTCGATATTCTCAAAATCGGCTCCAACGATTTTGATTAAATTTCATTTATAAACCCTAATAAATATTCCAAACAAAATGGCTACCCTCAATATTTCGGCAAAATGGCTTTAAGGGCTCCGGTCTGATGCGTCAATTAACATTTTTTTAAATAGCTCCGAAACTATTTGAGATATGAAATTACTTAGCATTACAAATATGTATATATATTTATAATACAGATATTTTGTCCGAAACATATTTTTATAAAATCAATAACTTTCAATCTATACGCAATTATATGAATTTTTTAACTTTTTGGACATTAAAGTTTAAGTATTGCAACCGTAAAAAAAAAACTAACCTGAAATGTTGATGGATGTCGACGTCTCATGACCCCCCGAACCCTAAAAAATAGTCTTTGCAATGCCGTCTATCTGTGTGCCTATAAAAACTTAAAATTAAGGGTAGTTTACTGAAGGGCGAAAAGAGAAAAATTTGGTTTTCTCAAAATATGCTCAAACGATTTTGATTAAAATTCGTATCTAGGCGTTGATTAAGATTATAAATAAACTGGCTATTTTCATTTTTCTATGAAAATGATTTTTAGGGTACATTACAGAAGCGTTAATTTCCGTATCTCCACAACTATTGGAGAAACTAAACAACTTATCATTGCAAAATTGTAGGACTATTAGAAATAAAAAACTTTTATTTGACATATATTTTTATAAAAGCAACCGTTTCTGAGATATTTGCAAATATATTAACACAATTTTGTGAGCTTTATCTGTAAACATATACTACTTAAGTCTTAACGCAATAATTCTCCAATGCCATAGAGTAATTAAATATAAGTATCTAAAAAAGTATGTTATTTTTCCTTAAAGCTCTTAGGAGAAATGTTCGCACAGCAATGATCTATCGCCATTTTAGACTCAATAGTCAATATTTACATTTTTTATTGGTCAAAATGTATAAATGAATAATTAAATATCAATGCGATGACTTGAAGATCTGCACCACCTTATAAAATGTTAAAATTTTAACCAGAAATCGAAATTTTAATACGAAGTGTTGGCCCTTGTGGAAGACATTAAACTGTTTGAAATGCTCTTAGGTGGACAAAGATGCGCCTCTTTTCTCATTGATTCTATATCATTGTATATTATTTTATGCGTGTTCTTATGTGGAGTGGTGATGATACAATGTACATTATTCCATTCAGAAATCTTGTGAGTTTATAGAAAGAGAGAGAAAGTCTGTGCGGTGCGCCGTACCATTTTTTTTTTTCGCTTTGCTATTTCTCTACTTTTTTTTTTTGCACAACATAATATTACTAGTATCGGGGCTATAAGAATAAAATTACACTAAGGGTTAACTTAAAATAAATTGTTAGGCTTATTTTTAAATATATTATATTTGGCCGTTTACATGGTGATTGTATTATGTAAATTAATTAATTGATATTTTATTGCGTTAGTTTTTCATTGATATTGAAAATATTGTAAAATATTGCACCCTTAATTTCACACATTAATATTTATACGTTTAAAGACTACACAGATTAAATTGTAAATTGAACTGACTCTTACTACACTTAAAAAACAAGTTTGATGTTACATTAAGAAACAAAGTCCTTGAACAATAATTGAACTAGGAACTTCTACAATTTTCACACGTTTCCGGCTACATTTTAATCAAGAGGGCTCAGTTTACTCAGCCCAACCCTACTTAATATCTCAGTTGGACCACGTATTACCAGCCATTACATCCCTACCCTTCTTCACCAATAGGAATCTGACAAATACAAACTGTGAAAATATGTACTAGAAGCTTCTTTGTTTCTCCTTCTGTCAGTCCGGCGACTCAGTTTTGGCATTTTGGTGACCCCCCCCCCCCCGAACAATCGGTTCTTTACTCTTTAATACTACTTACAATATATACCTCTCAAAATGTACCCACGTTTACTTGGCGGAAATTTAGAAGACCATTTAGGAAAAACATTATTGGTGGACCCGCCTGGGGTTCGAACTTATACCTCCCCGTCAACTTTTACAAGCATGACACCATGTGCCCACAAGTTTACGTTATACAACCCAATTATTTAAAAGCTAGAAACTTTACTAGATACACTTTAACGTAGTCATACGTCAAGCCATGTCATCCACAGCTGTCACTATAACACTCATTATATAATACATTGTTATCAATGCTAGTCGCAGAAAAAGGTTTGTATTTTCTAAAAGTTGATTCCTACTATATTCTTGTTTTTCTTTGTCTCTCTCGTCTGATTAAATATCTACACTTCATCCTATTCACCTACATAATTAATAATACTTCTTTCACATACATAGACAATAAAAAATATATGTATTTTATTATTGGTCAATTTTTTCTCATTTCTGCCGAAATTCAGCTGAGTCAGCCCATTTTTTTTCTTTTCTTTCGCACAAAGTTTTTTTTTCTTTTAATCGTCTTGTTAATCTGTATTTCTCTACTTGACTTTTGCCTACCATGGTCTTCTTGTATAGCTTTAATTTAGCACACTCATCTTATTTACATACGGTAATGGGTTTTTGCTCCCCCAACAGTTACTTTTCATGCTAATTTTCCAAGCATGCTCGCTATTAATTCCTACTATATACAATTATTGTTTCCATGCTAAGATGGGATGGATGAGTGGATAGAGTCGGTATTTTTTCGCAGTTTTTATAGTAAAAAAAAAGTGTTTGGCAAAAATAAACAAAATATTGTTTCAGTAGATAGTTTAGTTTAATTTCATAGTAATCACAACAGTCATGAGCAGAGCCCGAATTTTGATAACATGCCATCTTTAAGTGTTTGGTTCATCACACATGATACTCATAAGTGGTGTACGTACAGTAAATACATAATATCTGTTCATGA
The DNA here is from genome assembly GCA_033556935.1 of Timema podura. Classification (NCBI taxonomy): domain Eukaryota; kingdom Metazoa; phylum Arthropoda; class Insecta; order Phasmatodea; family Timematidae; genus Timema; species Timema podura. The sequence goes on from JAVRXN010000011.1 coordinate 76,922,118, forward strand.
TACCTTGGTTGAAGGAATGTATATTTTATATGTCAGTTTTGGTATTTTTTTAAATAGTTTTATAACTTAAGAATTTGCGTTCTTTTAAGCACGTTTTTAGGCATTTTTAAAATAATTTAAGAGTCATTTATATGCATTTTAAGTCATTTAAGGCATTTATGTTGATTAAGTATAAATTTTAATAATATTGATATTTTATAAATGCATAAATTTTCCCAACACACAGTTGTCGGAATGAAGAGATAATTTAGACAATGAACTTTGTATTCTCGTTGCTTGTTTTGTTGTAAAATACACATGCCTGGTGAGACTTCAACTAAGTTGGAGAGGGTTGCGTTGGGAGGGGGTAGCTATTACTTCTGAAGACGATATTTTTAAATCAATATATTATATTTACCAGAATGCAAAGGTCTAGTTGTCAAAGGCTTTTCATTGCTAGTGTATTCTTTAGTTTAGACTACATTTTTAAGGCACGTGTTTGATTTAGTCTTGCGCATTTATTACGACTCATTATTCATAGTTTTAGCAATTTTTTTTGAAAATTTGAAGTAATTTTTTTTAGAGTTTTCGGGTAATTTTATAGGTCATGTTTTGGTCATTTTAAATTTTCAAAATCTGGGCCCTGCAGTCACGAGTGTTTGACCCAAAGCCTTTTAAAGTGAAGAGAAAAAGTCTTGTTGAAATTCCACTGCTCCCATGGTCAATATTCAATAAATGTCGAGGTGATTGTACGTTGAAAATCAAACCAAACTTACCGAAACTACTTTATTTTGCAAAAAAATGCTTTTGTTATAAAAACTATAAAACTACGGACCTTAGCCCGAGTCCTTTTTCGGCCCTCCTTAAAAAGTAAATACCTAAAGCTTTGGAAACTTTCAGCGTCTGGCGTGTTTGGTAGTTCACTTATTTTCTTAAGACCTTCCTCAGTGACGTAGTTAGATAACGTGCTAGTTTCGTGTTGAGCTAAACTGCCGAGAACGGAGAGATTGATGTTCAAATCTCGGTCAGGTAAAGTTTTTTTTCCTAAATGGTTTTCCACTCTCCCTCCACGCAAATGTGGGTTCTCCTCCTCTATATTCAACCTTCCCAATTCCTAACCCATTAGCGTAACTAGTAGTTAAGCGTATAACCCGAACGGGTAGTTAGACGCGGCGCTAAATATTATTATTTCCTTAAATCCAATAGAGTAGTTTTCAAAATTACGGTATCAAAGAGTGAGGAAGGGATTAGTAAGTTGGTGGTGGATTTCTAAAGGGCCCACCCTCAAACGCAATCCCTAGCCTCCCAAATCCCTTTTCAAGTCCTCAATGACAATACCATTAAAACCCTCTTTACGACAACCCCCCTTTTCACCCACCCAAACCCCTTCTCAAACACTTGCTTTTATCTTGGTTTAAACAGGAGCGATTGTTCAAGTCAACTAAGAAGAGGCTATAATCCCTCCCCCCTCCTTTACTTTGTCCTCCTTTTATAATTGTAAAGGAGTTGAAAGAGGTGTTTTTATCCATTTTTCAAAAATTGACACATGCAAAGGGGATGTGGAATTGGGAAGAAAATTATCGATAATCTACTAGTTTCTACTATCGGAAGAAAAATATCTATAGAATTCTCATTTGCAATATCGGAAGGAAAATATCGATACTTTACTCATTTTTTATATTGGAAGAAAGTTATCGATAGTTTACTCATTTCTAATATAGGAGGAAGGTTATCGATAGTTTACTAGTTTCTAGTATTGGAAGAAAAATATCGATACAATACTAATTTCTAATATCGGAAGGAAAATATCGATACTTTACTAATTTTTTATATTGGAAGAAAGTTATCGATAGTTTACTAATTTCTAGTATTGGAAGAAAAATATCGATACAATAATAATTTATAATATCGGAAGGAAAAGATCGATACTTTATTCATTTCTAATATCGGAAGAAAGGTATCGATAATTTACTAGTTTCTAATGTCGGAAGAAAGGTAACGATAATTTACTAGTATCTAGTATTGGAAGAAAAGTATCAACATTTTACTCATATCTAGTATTAGAAGTAAAGTATCGATATTTTACTTATTTCCAGTATCGGAAGAAAGGTATAGATACTTTTAGATCAACCTCTACAAAAGTTTAGTAAGCCTAATTAAACCAGCAAACTGTTTTAGGCAAAGTTAAATAAGATATTGTGTGCTTTCATAAATGCTTTTGTTTTCGTTAATTAGGGCACAGGATGGCAATGACTGTAACTATCTAAGGGCCGCTCTTGTGACTCCTGGATAAATATTAATCTGGTCGATAAGTTAAAAGTGCGTCTTATGACTGCCAGATAGCATTTATCCGCCAAATAAAATGTATCTATTCATCACATTTTTATCGGGAGGTTTAGGTACCTGATAGCTTTTATCTGGAAGTTAAAATAGGCGTTGTCATAGTTACGCGTTGTTTTTCATGAGATTTCACTTTTCAAAATCTGTTTTTAGGTTAAAATCTTGGTTCACGTGTTTAGTAAGCACAGCCCTAGGCTCAAACTATATACAGTTAGAACATTTAATTCACACTTTTATAAAACTGACAAGCTATTTGTAGAGTTATATTTATATAAAAACAAATTATTTAAATGTGGGTACAATAAGTGAAATTTTGTAAACGTTGTACCCAACTATTGACCACATTTTGGCACACACAGAAATTACTGCTTGCAATACATCTTAGCTTCTGCGCCCACGTGACGCCATCTGTTTAATCGCACTCGTTTAGCCGCCATTATTGAAAAATATTGAGCATTGTAGCCACTTGCCAGGTAGCAGCGATAGCAGTAGGGCTTATACGCACGCGCGCGCACCTGTAAAAACAGTACCAACCTTGCCTTGTCTGCATACAATTATATTTATCCTTCAGATAGCTATCCGGCAGATAAATTCAGTTCATAATATGCCTAAAGTATTAAAGTGGTTTATAACCTTTATCTGGTTGCTAACTTTAACCTTCCAATAACAATATTTATCCCGCAGCCACAAGACCGGCCCTTTAAGGTGTGGCAGAAGGGATTGCGAGTAGTTTTACGGTTTTTATAGCATTAAATTTTGTTGGCCAAAATAAATTAAATATTTCTCCAGTAGCAATATAGAGCTTACTTTTCTGCACATGCTAATATTAACAGATCTTGAATATTTCTCAAGGGTGTCCTGGAATTTTGTCACAACTTTTTCTCTTTATTTAAAATGTTTTGACAATATTCCAGGACAACCTTGACGGATATTCAAGATCTGTTGATATTAGCATGTGCAGAAAATTAAACTCTATGTTTCTACTGAAGAAATATTTGATTTATTTTGGCCAAAAATTTTAATTCTGTAAAAACTGTAAAAAATACTCGCTCTCCCTTCGACCGCACCTTAAGAGGTAACTCACGGTTTGTTGCCAAGGTGAGCATGCCTTGATGAGAGTGTACATTTAGACTCTTCCTTCACCCTTCATCTACCATTTGATCAACCACACACAAAATAAACCAAATTAAGGTGGGAGACGTGGGTAAAAGTGTGGGGTTTTTTTTGCAGTTTTTATATCAAACTTTTTGGTCAAAATAAATCAAATATATGCTTCAATACAAACATAAATTTTAAATTTCTTTACCTGGTGATATCAACAGTTCTTGAATATCCGTCAAGTGTATCCTAGAATTTAATAATAACTTTTTCTCTTCATTTAAAAAGTATCTACTTTAATTCCGTTATGCTCATGACACAATTCAATTATCTGTTGATCTACCCTGTGAAGAAAATTAAACTCTTATGTCTATACTGGAGCTATATTTTATTTATTTTGATCTAAAAAGTCTGTTGCTATAAAAAAAATGCAAAAACACTGGCCTTAACTCGAGTCTACTACACTCCCAGTTGTTCGATATCCATGCTACACGATACATTTGTTTACAAACCAATGATTCATAACTGAAACTTAACACGACTATTTGAATCTAATGGAAAAAATAACACCTGGACAGATTGATCAAATAACCTAGATTAAAATGATAGACCAATGCACAGCCATAAACAGCACTAAAGGATTATATCAACCCAGCGTTAACAAGATCAGTCCAGCCAATCATAAATGCCGGTATTAGAGTTATTTAGCGTGGAATAGTTAAACTATTAAAAAAAACTATAAAAGCGTCAAATCAAATTTATGAGAATTTTTTTAAAATTAGTTTTTTGTCACGTCGTTTGGAATATCCGCATATTTGCACTTATAGGGTACGGACATGGAAGATTTATAATACTTAGCACAGCATCTTACTACCCGTTTGGGATATACGCTTAAGTACTAATTACACTGATGAGTTAGGAATTGGGAAGGTTGAATATAGAGGAAGTGAATCTGCATTTGCGTGGAGGGAGAGTGGAAAATCGTTTAGGAAACCCCTCTCGTTCACCCGAGCGAGATTCGAGCCTCGATCTCCCCGTACTCGGCAGTCTAGCTCAACACGAAACTAGCATGCTAGATAACTACGCCACCGAGGCAGGTATAAAATATATAATTTAAAGTAATTGTACCCGTATTTGCGCGAAGTGTACGTGATGAACCGTATAGTAAAATCACTCTCAAAACACTCGACCAAGATTTGAACCCCGATATTCCGGTCATCGACAATTTAGTATATTAAGAGAGTGACGCCTTAGACTACATAACCATTGGAGCAGATTAATAATATATTTATATATTCTAAAAGTTTCTTCGTACAATAATTCTACGATAATTGTTCTCCAGTGGTGTGTCAAGGATTGTTGCCAGGGTAAGTAGAGTTAGTTTAAACTGTATCTATGAATTGCCATCATCCCTCAGCAGAGAATTAATTGGTCAAATATTAATTTGGGAATGTTGGGGATGGAAGAAAAGGTCAGTGTTTTCGCAATTTGTATATAAAAACTTTTTTTTGCCAAAATAAATCAAATATTACTTCATTACTAACATAAGAGTTTAATTTTCTTCACTTGGTCGTACCAACAGTTGTTGAATATCTGTCAATGGTGTCCTGGAATTTAATGACAACTTTTTCTCTTCATTTAAAAAGTTGGTCATCTAATGCCGCTATGTTCGTGACAGATATTAAACAACTGTTGATATCACCGTGTGAAGAAAATTAAACTGTCTCTACTAAGCAATAATTGATTTATTTTATAAAAAAAAAGTGTTTGTATAAAAACTGCACAAACACTGACTTTTCTCACGTCCCCTACGCTACCACCTTAACAAAAAATAGTTTCCCATTTGAGGTGTATAAGGCAAAGCCTATATTTATACGATTATAATTTTGTGAGAAATCAATAAAATAAAAGTAGTAAAATGAATTAACTATACTATAGCTTGTTAATAAGTGATAAGCAGTAAAAATAGACTTAGAGTGCAACAGAGTAATCCACAATAATAAAAAGTCATAAAAATGCGTATATAAGTTAAAGAACCAATTGTTAAGTTATATTAGCCATATATTTTCCACTACCGGCTTGCTAGGACTGTCGTAGCTTCATATGTCTTATAATCTAACTTAATATTAGAACAGACACAACATCCAGTCACCGGTCATTAATTTATCACTATGAAAGGTAAACCCACATTTCACCAATGATAAATTTTCGGCCATGCCGGGAATCAAACCCGAGACTCTTGTTCTGTAGACAGACACGCTACCGACTGAGCTAAGATATCGGATGATTATTGATAATTTACAAAAAATACTAAGACATGATGTGATTGGTCAAACGGGTACCAAGTGGGGGAGAACATATCACAGGTATAGTTTTAACAAGCTCTGTTTATTTTGGTACCACTCCATGAGCCTATGTATGAGGGATGGGTTGGTAAGAGGAGGTAGGGGAGGTGGTAAGAGGGGGAGGGGTGGTAAGAGGAGAAGGGGTGGTGGTAAGAGGGGTGAGATGGTGGTAAGAGAGGGAGGGGTGGTGGTAAGAGGAGGTGGGATGGTGGTAAGACCAGGGTAGGTGGTAAGAGCAGAGGGGGTGGTGGTAAGACCAGGGGTGGTGGTAAGAGGAGAGGGGGTGGTTGGTGAGGAGGGAGAGGTGTAAGAGGAGGGAGGGGTGGTGGTAAGAGGAGGTGGGAGGGGTAGGGTGTGTAAGACGGGTGGTGGTAAGATGGTGGTAAGACCAGGGGTGGTGGTAAGACCAGGGGTGGTGGTAAGAGGAGGTGGGATGGTGGTAAGACCAGGGGTGGTGGTAAGAGGAGGGGAGGTGGTAAGAGGGGTGGTGGTAAGAGGAGAGGGGTGGTTGGTGAAGGGAGGGGTAGAAGAGGAGGGAGGTGGTAAGAGGGGAGGGTGGTGGTAGAGAGGAGGGTGGAAGAGGTGGTAAGATGAGGAGAGGTGGTGGTAAGAGGAGGGACGGTGCTAAAGGAGGTAGGGGTGGTAAGAGGGGGAGAGTCGTGCTAAAAGGAGTGGGAAACGCTGGAGGCTCCCGGAGATTCACAGCAGAAGTGTTGTCAGAGTTTGATATATTCCCAAAACTAAAATCTCCAGCTTCTAAACATTCCCCTAATGGTTTTTCCATTGGCTGGGAGTTGGAGTGTTGCTAACTAGTCCTCCCTACTCTCTCTTTTTGAACTTTACCTTGAGGGGTGTGAGGGGGGAGCCTATCCACAGCCAGTATGCTTCACCTTGTTCACACGAGCCCAGTGAAATATTACTTAGTACGGCTCTCGCTGACACGGTAGAGGCTAACAAGTTGCTTATTTTCCCCACGTACTATCTTTTTTTTTGTGTTCGTACCAAAAAGATTGTAATTTTAGAACGAGTATCTTAAATAAAAGTACTGCTGTAAAATTACATACTCTGTGATGTAAAACCAACGAAGACTTTGGAGGAATATAGAGTTATTAGTCCTAGATATATCACACCTAGTCATTGTCCTTATAAAGGAAGCCGCCAACTGGACAGGTGTAGACTTTATAGGAAGATAGTTAGCTAACGCGCTAGTTTCATGTTGAGCTAGACTGCCGAGGATGGGGAGATCCAGGTTCAAATCTAGGTCAGGCGAACTGGGGGTGGTTTTCCTAAATGGTTTTCCCACTCTCCCTCCACGCAAATGCAGGCTCGCTTCCTCTAAATTCAACCTTACCAATCCATAGCCCATTAGAGTAATTAGTGCTTAAGCGTATAACACGAACGGTTAGTAAGACACGGTGTTAAATAAATATAGGAAGTTGCAATGCAATGTTTTATTATTATTATTATTATTAGCACCGCGTCTTACTACCCGTTCGGGTTATACGCACTTACGCTAATGTGTAATGGTAGGGTGATTGTGAGATGAAATGGAGGACCTACAGTTTAACGTGGGATCCGAACCACGGTGGAGGCCTGGCGTTCCTCACATTCACAAGTTGTGATTAATACACGTCTTGTCAGAGGTGAAGGAAGGGTTCGGCAATCAGATAAATCTGTGCCGGGACCAAGGATTGAACCCCGGACCCTCAGCACAGAAGTCTGACACCTTACCCCTAGACCACCAGGTCACCTTCAATGCAATGTAGTTTTGAAAGAGTGCTGCATTTTACGACACAATGACTGCAGGTTTGCTTACAGGATAAAAGAGGCCATTTCTAGGACTTCCTATAATGCTAAGCAGCTTCACATTACTGGAGTACAAACATGACTATAGCTTGGAAACGAGGTCAAATGGGACAAGTGTTTATATGATCTCTTCATTGTTTTGTATCTTCTGTCCACCGCTGAAGAAGCTCCCACATGTTACGGTATATTCTGTATATGCGGATAGCCCTAGTAAAGGGGACGGCCAGACTGGGCAAGCGAGCGAGCGAGCAACTGAGCGCGCACGCTTGAAATATAGAACTGGTTCTAGTTTTCAAGCGCGCGCGCTCGACCCAGTACAGTCTAGTTTACAGGCGCTAGGCAATATTATTGTGTGTTGGTTCATTGAGTGCTAGGAAAACTTCTCATTTTGACATTTTTATTAATATCGATAGGTTTAGCACACTTGCTACTAACGGCCTAATTTAATTGGTAGGATCATAAACCATAACTATATGTATATATATGTATACATACATATATATGTAAAAATGATATGTCAAAATACTTCAATATTATCAAAGTAGGCCTTTACAAATAAGAATCACCATTAGCGTGGAGAGAGGATGGGAAAACCACAACAATAAATCACTTGTCAAAAAACACCCTCAGCTCACTCAGCCAAGATTCGAAGCCTCCTCGTCAAAAATCATCGAGAGCAATCTACTATTCACGTGCTCGCTCGCGCGCTAGTCAGTCTAGCCGAACCCTAAACTTGTAGCAGGATGCGAGTAAAAACATAATAATATGTAAATAAATAAATAAACAACAATAAATACCGTGTGGGGACTTCTCGTCGTTTTAGTAGAAGACGCTACTCATGCTGTTTGTGTTGTGGCCGCCATCTTATTCTTAGTCCCAAGTTCCTGTACTGGGATGATTATTACCACATAAAAGCTTAAGTGCACGGATCCGCGACGGCGAAGATTGAAATGTCTCGCCCGCTAGAGATTTCCATACATTTCTGCTAATGAAAGTGGATACTAAAGTCCTATTTTCGTAGGAAGAGCCTTTTTAGAAAATATATCTTTTTTGCGGCCAAAATTGATAATATTTTAGTGTATTATTATTATTATGATTATAGGTATTATTATTATTTTTATAGGTATTGATAATATCTATCAAAAGTGACAGCTTCAGATCAGATGATATATTGTATATTTAAATAGTACTGTTTTTGTTATTTTAATTAATTAAATTAAATTAACACAATAAACACTAATATGAAATAATAAAGAAATATAAACTACATGATATAAGAGTATATGTATGACCTTTGGGTCGTACGACTGAGGAATTGTTATATTTAGGATCGTGATTAAAAATGTTTGAGAAACACATTGGTCAAAGCCAAGGTGCTAATCTCGCAATAGACTAGACTACTGATGACGGGGAGATCGGATTTCAATCCTGGTCGGGTGTACTAAGGTGGAATATTCATAATGTTTTTCCACGCAAACGCGTTTACACTTAATCTAAATCCAACCTTACTAATCTCTAACATATTAGAGTAATTAGTAAATAGGCGTATAGCCCGAACGGCTATCTAATACGCGAAAATAATTAGTAAAAAGTGTTCTATCGAACCATCTTTTGAATAACCCATTTAAAACTACAACTAAATAGTATTTATAAGCTTTAGCTTGGTCTTTTTCAAAATGCAATACTATTACCATAATCCTAAATAGAAATGGCGGGGACTGTTGGAATGACTTTAAACCAAATTGCTCTGAATTAATTGGAACATACCAGCTTAAATATGCTAATTCCAACCACTATTATGTAAACTGAACGGAATAATAAACTCAAGGAAATCCAATAGTTAAATGCTTCACCATTTCAAATTCGTAAAATCGATTTTAAATAATGCGGACTTCAAATTTCAGAGAAGAAGCAAATAACCTAATTTTCAAATCGATTTTTTAATTACTTTTATTCATCTCCGTTCTCTTTTTACTATAGCTTGACAATTCTAACTAACTCGCTCTCTGGCCTTAAGGTGAGGGGGAACAGATCATCAGGGGTTCTAGGAATGATACGTGTTTTTACAATTTTTATAACAAAACATTTTTGTTGCCAAAATAAATTAAATATTGTTTCAGTAGTAACATAGAATTTAATTTTCTTCACACGGTGATATCAACAGTGTTGTTGAATATCCGTCACGAGCTTAGTGGCATTTGATGAGAAACTGTTTGAATGAATAGAAAAAGTTTTCATTTAATTCCAGAACACCCTTGACAGATATTCAACAACTGTTGATACGACCATTTGAAGTAAATGAAACTTCATGTTTCTATTGGAGCAATATTTTATTTATTTTAACCAAACAAATGTTTGGCTATAAAAAGTACAAAAAAACTTGACCGTTCCTAGTGTCCCCTTGAGTTCATAGCCACTAGAACGTAAGCTCGCTAAGCAACCCTATCCTGAGACGCCTCCATCCAATCCCTAGCCTGATTACCCAACTTCATTAAAAATCCATTTCCCCATTATTCTATCATAGACGTCTCAGCCTTCGAAGGGAAAGTTTATCTTCAAGTTTCCCAACTAAAGTTGTGTGTACACGCCTGTCATCGACCATACACATCACATGACCATCCTACCTTAGCCTACACTCACGGACTATCCTTAATACATTTGAGGATTCACACAAACTATGAGGTTCTTCATTTTGTAACTTTCTCCATTCTTCTATTTGTTCATTTCTCTTAGACCCAAACATCTTTCTCGGTATTTTGTTCTAAAAAAACTATCAGTCTATTCTTTTAGTACATAATGACATATCACGCTTCAAATCTAACTTTTTTTTTTCTATTTGTCCTTGTCATGCAAAGCGGATGAACTCTTCGCACACACACAAACACAGAGAATGAAAAGTTTTTTGAGATATGTTCCGAAGCTACCTTGTGAATGTAAACAGCCTCTGCCTATGTTGCGGCCTGGTCCATAATGTAATTAGCGCACCCACGCAGTTCCGGCCTTATTTCTTTCTCCCTTCCCCTCCCACCAATGAGAAAGTAGTTCATTACTCTGGAGACGGTGGTTCTTTTACCCTCTCTGCTCTTTCGGCCAAAACATGCCTTAAACCCTCCCTCCCTCTCCAAACCACCGGTCTGAAACCTCGCTACCACAAACACATAAATACCACACACAAACATACACACACACGCACACACATACACGCGCGCGCACACACACAGCACACATACAGATAAAGGGTTTAGTGGAAGACACGATTAACAGGTAGAAATGTGAGATGGAAAATATTAAATCGTTTTCTGGAACAGATTTTAGCTATCTAAATGGAAAAAGATACAATCCAAACCAGGGAGTAGTAACGGAACAAAAATCTTCTACCAAAATTAAGTTATTTTTTGAGGAACAAGAACCGGAAACAAAAACTTAAAAAATAAATTGCTTGGGAACCAGAAACGGAATTGGAATATTTTTTTGGGGGGGAGGGGGGAGGTTTGATAAAGTTTATTAAGGGTTCTTAAAGATTCAACATGTTTATAATTATCTTTTATTATTGCATTTTATATTCGTCTTTCCCTAGCTTGATTCTATTTGGAAACACTAGTTTTTTCTTCCTTTTTTCAGGATTGTTTGTCTTCATGTTGTATTTAAAAGAACAGGAACCTTATTAAGAACCAAAAAGAACAGGAACTTTTATTTTAATCTAACCCAAACTAGTACTAGAACCTTAAAATATGGATTGTAAAACCAGAATAAGAACCTTATCTGAAAGATATTTTGGTTTTACTCCCTTTATTTAAACCCTGATTTTTATATGTAGCCCACTTTCGACCACCAACATTAGTTAGAATTCACTAAAATTTAGCATTCAACAAATGCAACATGTTTGATTTTTTAACTATAAAAGTTTATCTAAAAAATTACCAAAGCTTCCAATAATACTTTTTTATGGATTAATCTATAATTTATCTTTACATTACTTATTTTTTTAGCACTGCGTCTTACTAACCATTCGGGCTATACGCCTACGCACTAATTACGCTAATGAGTTAAGGATGAGAAAGTTTGAATAGAAAGGAAGAGTACCCTAATTTGCTTGGAGAGAGAGGTGGGAAACCATCTAGGAAACAACCTCGGTACACCCGACCAGGATCGAAGCAAGATCTCACCTTTATCGGCAGTCTATTCTATTGCGAGAGTAACGCCTTGCACATTGCGGCCATCGAGGTGGGTTACATTATTAATTAAAACTACAAAGAATGTAAATACGGTTTGTATTTTTTTTGGGGTCAGTATGACAACATCCACTTTTAAAATAACTGTATTATTATTATTAGCACCGTGTCTTACTAACCGTTCGGGTTGTACGCACGTTAAAAATAATTGTCTTCCTACGAAAATCAGACTGTAGATATCCCAAGGACGTTAACACCAGAAACAACATCAAAGGACTTCTAATAAACCAATAACAGCGATTCCTGTTTACTCCTCACACTCACGTATCGACTTCAACGCTTTGTGGTTGAATCTGTGACTAACTTCGTGTCTGCTGTAGACCGGATTTGTTAGTACTTAAATATTATAAAAAATAAAATACACATCCCCTTCCCATGCGAATCAATGATTTGAAAATTTTACCGAAAAATATTTATTTCCGTCAACAGCCCATGTGATCCGCCTCGGTGGCTTTGTGGTCTAACACTTCACTCTCACAGTAGACTAAACAGCCAATGATGGGGAGATCGAGGTTCGAATCTTGGTCGGGTGAACTAAGAGTGATTTTTCCAAACTTGTTTTCCACTCTCTTCCACACAAATGTGGGTACAATTGATATTAATATAACCTCCCCAATCTCTTAAACCACTAGCGTAAGTAGTACCTAAGCGTATAACCCGAATGGGTAGTAAGACGCGGTGCTAAAAAAAAGGCCATGTGCACGGCAGTCAGAATCTTACCTGGTTTCAGTGAGATGGTTTTCACTATGCTATTTATCTACGTGGTTTTCCAATCCCCTCTCCACGCGAGTTCGTTTCTTCAAAACCATCCTCATTATTACCCCAAAAATTAGACCGTTAAATAACGTTAAAACGCCAACAAATTGAAATTAAAATTTATTTGTTCAACATAATTCGTAAATACTTTTTCATAAATTCTATTAAAGTTTAAAAGAAAAATTTCAAAATCCTATTATGTATTGTCCTAAGTACAAAATACCTCCATTGCGTGAGCCCGCAGGCTACCTATACCGACAAAGTGGCCACCACCATTATCTATGATAGTCCCAACATTTGCGGATAGGGGGTTGTCATGCGGTCAGCACAACGCACTTTCCGACTATTAATCTCAGTTTTATAAACCGGAGATGCTACCTATTTATTCAAGTAGCTCCTCAATTGTCCTCGCGAGACTGAGTTTGACCCTGTTACAGACACACTGCTTCACAGAAAAATCCTGTAAGCACCGGGAAATGAACCTGGTACCTTTGGATATGTCACCAGAAACTCTTGACCACTAGACCACAGAGGTGGTCATTATAGGTTAATTACCTTTATATAAGACTCTTTCTAAAAAAAAATCACATTTATTTTTCATTCATATCAAACACTATTTAGATATACATTTCCAAAAGATTTTGAATTTACAAAAACAGTTATCAGTAAACAACTCTTAAAGTAAATGTCCTCAGTGGAATTTTCCCACGAGGATCGCCTCAAAGCAGAGGTCATGGCTCCTGGAACTACCTTCCAGAAGGAGAAGGGGTACGGCAGGAAGGATTTATCTTCCTTCCGGTAGACTTCCAGCATTTACCCAATCCCCCTCTACGCCCTGCCTTCCCCCACGGCCCGTACCCACACGATCCAACGTCATACAATCACTCAGCTGAAGAATGTATTTACAAAAATGGCTGGCGTCATTCCAATGGGACCAGCTATAGGACTGGCTTTCTGCCAGTGAGGCTACATATAAGGCTGTGATACTGCCAGTAAGACTGAACATAAAATTTTTATTATTCCAGTAAGAATGGAAGTGAGTCTGTTATTCAGCCGGTAAAACTGGGTATAAAGCTGTTACACTAAGAATAGATATAGGGCTGTCATTCTACCAATGAGACTAGACATAAGGCTGTGTTATTCTTCAAATAATACGGGATATAAGTTTGTCATTCTGCCAGCGAGATTGGACATAAGGCTGTTATTTTCTACTAGTATGACGGGATATAAGGGTGCTATACTACCAATAAGATGGAATGTAAAGCTGTTTATTCTCCCATTAGATAACACTGCGAAGCACTGTATAAATAATAAATATATTCATCATCACTAACTGGAATCGAACCAGGGTATTTTATAATCGCGGTAAGACTCTTAACCAATGAAGATGGTCACTTATATCGTTAATAAAGTTTGGATTTAAGGTACTATTAAAATAAACGATACTTCACGATAATAATATGCTATCTCAAATAGTAATTATAATAGAGCTAGAAACCAAATCACGATTTGGCCTTGAGGTATGAACACATAACATTAAAGAAAATTTGACCCACTTTGGTGGCCGCATAGTCTAAGGTGCTACTATCGCAATAGACTAGACTGCCGAAGACAGGTATGTCGGGGTTCGATCCCGGTTGGGTTTACTGAGGGTGTTTTTTTCCGAAATGGTTTTCCAATCTTCCTCAATGCAACTGTTCTAAATTAGTTCTTCATAATCCATAACACATTATTGTAATTAGTGCATGGTTGTCTAACTCAAACGTGTAGTAATACGCGGTGATAAAAAAAATTTATATATAAAATTTGGACGAAATCCATCAAAACCATTTGGGCTGTAGCTCTGGATGAAAAACAAAAAAGAATAAAGGAACAGAAATACTTGTAAAACCGATTTTATTTTAGTTTGTGGACACACAAAACGCCAAAGTTCATCATAATTTAAAGGCCAAGAAATGTTCATAATCACAATTAGTTATATATATGTGAAAAAGTAAAAACAAATGCAGAATGCCTATCAGTATGTTCCATCTCGATGTTATATAACCTTTTTTCCGCATACCATCATCAGATATAATTATTCCTCAACTTTGTACCCCCAAAGTTATGGGTGGATATTACAAGTTATTCATATTCTATAATCTACATATAAAATAAATTACATCCAAAATATTTTATGAAATAATACATTTTAAATGATAAATAAATATGAGTTTTTTTAAAATTACGTATCCCCTAAGATGTGTCGCGTACCTCAGGTTGAAAACCACTGTTCTATTTCATAGGGAAGTCGGCGTACATTTGAGACAGTGATAATAACTGGGTGCTTGTTGAATACTATTCAAGATTGGACAGAACTTGTCCAAAGCACCCCTACTTTTCTCCATTGGCATTGTCCTACCTAGCAGGTAGTTAATTAAATGTTCTTGGTTGATTGTATTTATCTGGTAGCGTGTTGTGTTTTATTCATGATTGTGTAAGGACTAATTACTGCGCTGTATAATAATAATTCTTAGGTGTCACTTACAGATGTCTAATTAATATTAACTATATTTAGTAACGTTCATTTTAACGTGGACGCATATTTTTTTTATAAATGTACATCTTTACATAAAACAAATCTTATACATAGTTTATTTGCTGTATAATAAACAATGTATTACTTTCTCGCACCCCTCGGATAGAGAAAGTATTATGAACAACCAAAACTTTGATCTCGAGATTTTGATGGATGTCGACGTATCATGCATAGACCCTTGAACCCAAACTTCGTCTACGGTATGAATAATAAAGCTACTTTTTTTATTTTACTAAATGTAAAAATGTAAAAAAATAAAAAAATATTATCTCCCTCGAGCTAGAAATTATCAAGCCATTGGCCTGTAATGGAACTCGTGGGAAAGTCCTATCGCCTCGGCGGGCAAAGTGAAAATGAATGAATAATGAGTGATAATTTTATTACCATGATCTACATGATTGGATATGTCGCCAGCAGATGTAATTAACGGAAATGACGTCATAGGCTCACGTGCTAAACTAGAACCTTAAGCTAATTTGTTATTGCGTTCACTCTGCAGTAGAGGTGGTGGCTGTGTGACGAGAAATAAAATAGTGACGCGATAGTAATTTTAGATAAATAGTGGTGGATTGGCACTTTAATGTGAGTATTGGTAGATTGAATATCATCGACTCAACTAGAAGAAATAATGTAAGCAAATGGATTTGACACTTTATAGTAGGTAGGTAGGATTAAATGGGAGCATATTAGTTGGAAATGATTAGATTACAATAAATTAACAAATATATTCAGTCCAGTATAACCATCGAAATGAATGTTAGCTTTTCCTAAGGTAGGTCTGAGGTAAATTTATTATTATTATTATTATTATTATTATTATTATTATTATTATTATTATTATTATTATTATTATTATTATTATTATTATTATTATTATTATTATTAGCACCACGTCTTACTACCCGTCGGTTTATACGCACTTTCGCTAATGTGTAATGGTAGGGTGATTGCGAGATGAAATGGAGGACCTACAGTTTAACGTTGAATCCGAACCACGGTGGAGGTCTGGCATTCCACGCATTCACAAGTTGTGATTAATACACGTCTTGTCAGAGGTGAAGGAAGGGTTTGGCAATCAGATAAATCTGTGTGCCGGGACTGAGGATTGAACCCGTACCCCTAACCAGAAGTCTGAACACCTTACCCTTAGACCGCCAGGTCACCAGATAAATTAATTCTTAGTTTAAAGGGAAGCAAGGCTAGGTTAGAATAAGTTAGGTCAGACTAACACTGCCCAATCAACCGTGGTGGAGAAAATGTTGGTTGTTTCCCGAAGTGACAAGCAGTTTCCAGTCCATCTACACCCAATTTTACGTTATATTCTTTAAGGTCTATCCGACACCTTAGCTTGGTCGGTAGCATGTCTGCCTACCGAGCTAAGGTTCCCGAGCTCGATTCCTGGCATGGCCGAAAAATTTATCAAAGGTGAAATGTGGGCTTACCCCTTCAAATTGATGAATTAACGTCCGGGGACTTGATGTTGTGGCTTGTCCTAGTCTTAAGTTATGTTACAAGGCATATGAAGCTACGACACGCCGGTAGTGGAAACTATATGGCTTGAATAAAAACCTAACTCACGCCACAGGCTGGAAACAGTAATGGATGTAAAAAATTAATAAAGTGAGGGCTAACCCGCTTCGCTGGAACAGTGGACTAAGACATCAATTTCTGGTTTTATAGTGATGGGTAGTTTGGGGTTAAAATATATTCTTAAGTTCTGTAAGTTTTATTTTTTTCTGAATGCTTTTACAATTTCCCTTTAAGTAAATTAAGATACGCCTCATCCCAAACCTTACCTTCCTTATCCTCACCTCATAAGTGTAGATATTCGTGTATAGTTCATAGGGGGTAGTAAGAGTTGGTACACTCCATACACATATAAAAAAAATGGTGATTGTTAGACACTTAAGGTCATTCGACAGTAAAAATAGCAAATCTGAGCCCTTATAATTTATGAACTGTTATGATTTGAATCATTGAATGAATATTTATAGCTTATAATTAATTATATACTTGTTAAAATTGTCCAATAACATTATTGTTTTCGAATGACAACTGTTTTCTATTGGGTGTAATCAAAGCTTATTGTGTAAATTGGGTTGCATCTTAACTTGACAAAGCTGAGCCCTTTCACACCAAGGCGCCAATGTACGAAATATAATGAGAAGGAAATAAATGAGCAGTTTACCCTGCGAGGACTGCTGTCTATGCGCTGATAACACTTACCCTCTTACGTTGACGATTACAAACACTCACTACCTTGTAATGCTGGGCATAATTGACTTGCATTTCAAAATAAAATTTAAAAAAATTCTATATGGACATATTCTTCAACGAAATTTTTTAATTTACATTTTGGCAGGACGAATCATACAGGCCATTTAGTGAATGGATCAGATAGTCTGTATGGTAAACTATCTTTTTTAAATGAGTTATTAAGAAACTTACTTAAAATACCAAAATAATGATATTGTGAGAATGTAAGACTATTTCTAGAATTATTTAAGAATTTATGGTTTTCCTTTTAATGTTATGTCTTTGAAACTCATCGAATAGAACGTAAATATATTAACATATACTAACACATTTTTAGTTACCGCATGTTATAAGGCGTAACTCTCGCACTAAACTAGACAGCTGATAACATGGAGATCGGAGTTTGATCCTGGTCGCTTGTACTGAATGTGGCTTTCCCTAAATGTTTTTCCACTCTCTTCTCTCAACGTAAATGCGAGTACACTTCCCCTGAAATTAAATTTAACCTTCCTCTTCCTTAACACATTCGCGTGATTAGTACATATGCGTACATACATATGTGGGTAATTCTATCATCACTTTCCGTGACGTCACAGGAATTAAAATTCCGATAATGTTACCTGGAGCAACATAAGCCTGCATGTATAATAGTCGCGTTTCCAACATTTTAAATTTTTATGGTCTAGTTTCCATGACTCTCTCATAAATCATGTTTCATGTTCCGACGGACATGTTCCGTCACGGTTAATGAACTTGATCCATGGAGAGAATTTCTACTTCTATGTGATTTTGTAACCAGGAAACCACGACTGACGAAAACCTTCGGGAATCACATTAAACATTAACGTCGCGAACAAATGGAAATCAACGTTGTGGACCTAAATTGTTAAATATAATAGTCCAGAGCAAATGTTGTCCGTATTTCCGTGTGGTTAAAATCATATAAAGCTGGTAGGTTTAAAGGTGAAAGGTTAGACTGCTGTACTGTCCAACATGGGTGACCAAGATATGATACCAGACAATTGTACTGGAGGATAGCCTTACCGTGATGGGGTTTATTTTTAATCTTGATTTTTTTTAAATAATGCTTATGTTATTTCTTGGAATTCATTCTCTTTATCTTGATTATATAACAGGGGTGTCTATTGGGTTTTTACCAGATTAAAAAATGAAAGACAGGACTGTACAAGTATCCCCCCCCCCTCCCTCTCATTCAGTATCAACCTTATCCAAGTGATGGACTGTCAGGATCCAAGTGGCCGGACACTTCAAATATAACGAACTCTTAAGGTGGACCCACCTCGGTGGCGTAGCTTTCTAACGCGCAAGTTTCGTGTTGAGCTAGACTGCTGAGGTCGGGGAGATCAAGGTTTGAATCTCGCTCTGGTTAACTGGGGGTGGGTTTTCCACTCTCACTCCACGCAAATACGGGCTCACTTTATCTATATTCAACCTTTCCAATTAATGACCCATTAGAGTAATTAGTACTCAAGCGTATAAACGAAACGGGTAGTAAGACGCGGTGCTAAGTATTACCTTAAGGTGGGAATGGAAGTGGACGAGAGATAAGGTCAGTGTTTTTGCAGTTTTTATGGCAAAACTTTTTTGGTCAAAATAAATCAAATATTTCTCCAGTACAAACCTATAGTTTAATTTTCTTCACATGGTGATATCAAAATTTCTTGAATATTTGTCAAGGGGGGTTCTGGAATTTGAAAACTTTTTCTCTTCATTTAAAAAGTTAGTTAGTTAATGACACCATGTTCATGACAACTATTCAGGAATTGGTGATATAAACCATGTGAAAAAAAATTAAACTCTATGTTTGTAATGAAGCAATATTTTATTTATTTTGGCAAAAAAAAAGTTTTTTACCATAAAAACTGTAAAAACACTGGCCTTTTCTCGCGTCCCTTCAATCCCACCTTAACATACATTCATAAACACCCTGCAGATACGTCTCAGTGTAAGTTCAAGTGGTGAGGTGAAGTATTTATATTTTTACTTTTAATACATCTAACCCTAAGGCCATTGCATTTACATTATCGAGGATTACGTCAATATTCCTTCGACTTAAAACATCAGCTTTATACTTCCTACTGACATGGACATAAAGACTAATAAATTGTTAGACAACAGCTGTGAAAGTATATTTTGATAAATTCGGGTTGGTAAAATGATCCTCCACTTGTGTGTTTTATAAAACTACTAAAAGTCTGTATTCATTAAATAAATGAATTTTATGTTTGGCGTAAGAGAAGGTTTAGAAACATCTTAAAGAAACACCAAACAAGACGGTTTTTGCTATCGTATATCTTCACAAATTATATATTCTGGGCACTATCAGACATGATCACTCGAACTTTTGATAAAAATTTAAAAAACACATCCATTTGGAATTGAATGAATAGCTTTAATTTAGTTTAAAATAGTTGTGGAGGCCCAAATAAAAACCGCCTACCAGGACATATTTTGGTGTCCTGGCGGCCCAATCCACCCTGGCCGTATCCTTCGAAACCAATAAATACACATTGGTTAAGGTGGGATTGTATAGATGGCGAGTTAAGGACAGTATTTTATAATGTTAATATCAACACTTTTTTGTCTAATTAAACAAAATCTTTCTCCAGTGCAAACATAGAGTTGAACTTTCTTCGCATGATGACCTCAACAGTTGTTGAATATCTGTCATGACATAGCGGCATTAGATGACAAACTTTTTAAATGAAGAGAAAAAGTTGTCGTTAAATTCCAGGGCCTGGGTTCACTAACGGGAGCAATTCTGCTCCGGCGCAAGTCTGGAAATGGCGCAACTTTGCACCCAAGTACGCCCAAAGATGCGCCTTATTATTCGCTCCATTTCCGTATTCACTAAACAAGGCGCAAACTGTGGCAAGATTATAGTGACGTCACCATAAACGTCATCAATTTCTCTCTTTTCGACCAATCCTTGTGAAGAATTTACTTTCAAAGTCAAGCTACCTTAGTTTAAATCTCTAATGAAAATGACAGCAAATACAAAGATTTCAAAATATTTTGCTTGTAAACTAGCTATAAAGTTAGAATCGGCCTCTTTCTGGGTGCTTTACAAAAACAATATTAGTACATTATTTAGTATTTATTAATATTATTAGTTTAAAGCTTAAGTTCCATTAATAAAACATTTATATTAACTTTAAAACTTATTTTAAAGCTATACTAAACCGCCATATTTAGTGACGAGATGTCTTTGGACTTAGAGGAATACAAACCTCTTTGGATCTAGACAAAGATTACAAGGCTCGTGGTTTTGTTTGACGTTTTGTTTTGTAATAGGCCTGATGCAAGAAATGCCATAGCATTGTTTGAATATAAAATTTCAACAATAAAAGGTAAGTAATTGCTTTGTTACCACTATCTAAATTAAAACAAATTTTGTGCTTTATTATTAATTGGAGTACAGTTAACTAATAATTGTATTTTAAGCTATTACGATAATATGCCACCATTTAAATTTATTGAAGTGACAATCATGATTTTAATAGTTGCGCCTACTTTTGAGTGGTGGCAAATAAAAGGCGCAACTTTTCTCTCAAATTGCGTCTGCTTCTTTTAGTGAATAGGGACTTGAGCACATCTTTCAAACTTGCGCCGGCGCAACTATTTGCTCCGTTAGTGAATCCAGGCCCACGACATCATTGAGAAATATAAAAAAAAATGTTGATATCAGCAGGGGAAGAAAATATTAAACTCTAAGTTTGTATGGAGGAAATATTTGATTTCTTTTTACTAAAAAAAATACACTGTAAAACACATACCTTTACTCGGGTCTCCTAACCTCCCACCTTAATTTGGTTTATTCTGTGTGTTGATCAATCGGTAGATGAAGAGTGAAGAAACAGTCTAAAAGTACACTACTGTTAAGGCATACCCACCCTGGTGAAAAAACGCGAGTAACCTCTCTTAGATAATTAATTAGTCATTGCCATCCAGTGCCGTAATTAACGTGAACGAAAAGCATTTATGAAAGCACACAATATCTTATTTCATTTTGCGTAAATTAGTTTGCCGATTTAATTAGGTTTACTTAACTTTTGTGAGGGTAGTGCTAAATATCTCTAAGAGGACATTTTTTTTAATAGGGGCTGGGAATAAAGTTTAATTCTCGAAAATGTAATTATAAGTAAAGCCTTCTCCCATTCCATTTAATAATGACGAATTTAACCTGAATATGATCAAATATTCTTACACCAAAATAAAAAGAAAAACTTTAAGAAATGTTTAAACATTTAATTATAATTTAATCTTATTTTGACTTAACTTGAATCAATATTCACATGCATTAAGGCATCAGGCTTGAAATAGACTAGTTTGTCCAGTGACGAGAAGGTAAAGTTTTGAATCTTTAGCAGGTACAACTGTTTTTCTTTGTGATTTACTAATATAGTTTTTCCATCCTCTCCCCATGGTGGTGTTGATGCACTTCCACCAAAGTCCAAACTGCCCTTCCCATCAATAGCCCTAAGAAACGTAGTTAATAATGGTAATATTACAACGTTCTTCTGAAAAAATAAAATATTTTGAGCTGAAATACTTAAAGAAACTCTGCCAAGCTTGACAGAACTGTAACAGTACCATTTTCCCTCTAGATTCTTATGCATTTGACCGGCCACACACAATATAAAGTATATTTTATTTTAGCACCGCGTCTTACTACCCGTTCGGGTTATACGCTTAAGTACTAATTACTCTAATGGATTAGGAATTGGTAGTGTTGAATTTAGAGGAAGGGGACCCACATTTGCGTGGAGGGAGAGTGGAAAACCATTTAGGAAAAACCACCCCCAGTTCACCCGACCGAGATTAGAACCTCGATCTCCCCGTCCTCATGACTTTAAATAGCAAGTTTGATACCAAATGACCCTCCTCGGTGGCGTTAGTTTCGCGTTGAGCTAGACTGCAAAGGACAGGAAGATTGAAGTTTGAATCTTGCTCGGGTGAACTGTAGGAGTGTGCGTTGTCTTCCCTAAATGGTTTTCCACTCTCCCTCCACGCAAATGAGAGTTCACTTCCTTTATATTCAACCTTAGCAATTATTAACCCATTAGAATAATTAGTACTTAAGCGTATAGCTCTAACGGGTAGTAAGATGCGATGCTAAAAAAAAGATACTAGATGAGAAAGAGAAAGAACTAGTACAGTCTTAGCAACAACACTTGAGCCACCCATGTTAGTTTTGGTATTAATTTGGACATGAGATATTATAAATAAAATGGGAAACCAAACATTAGATATATTAATCAATGTACAAAATGTATTCCTTAAGTGACCATTTTCAAGCATGGCCTTTATAGAACATTCTATTTATGTACTCCACACGTCTAAATGCATTTATTGAAGACAATTATTTATTTTTCATCCTCTTACCCCCACAAACATGCTGTTGTGAACCTATTAGAATTCTCTGAACTGTATTTGTCCACCATTCTATTAATTAATTCACCTTGGAGTAGTACTTTTTTGTTTTATTCTAAATTCATGAAACAATGAACAAGTTGGATTTAAATGCTTCCATCCGTTTCCTTAGCAAATACTTTTTTTTCTTCTCTAAGCTCAATCAACTGCCCTGATTCTACCCGCACTTCCAATCAGTTTTCCAAACCTAGTTTGAAAAATCTGAAAAACAACCGAAGACTTTCTAAACTTTCGTTTGTTTTTTTTTGTGAGAGACTTTTGTTTTACTAGCATGTGCTACCACCCGCCCCGCCTCCCTTTTGTTCCACGATTAGACGAGCACTCAGATAAAGGCTTTAGTCGCGTATTGTCCAGTTTGACGTCGATAGAAAGATCGCGGACCTAATCCGAATGGGTTTACTGAGGGTTTTTTTTCTACTAATGGTACCCTTCCTCTAAATTCTCTCTTCTTCATTCCTACCTCAATTCTATTGTAAATTTTACGAAGAGCTCGAACGAATAGTAAGACTTGGGGGAAAGAAATCAAAATACTTCTTTTATCAGTTGAAACTTTTAAAGACGATTTCTAGAATTAAAATATGAGAACCTGGGAATATTTTCTCTTATATAGTTTTTTGATTTTTTTTTCAAACACGGTTTCACCATCAGAGTTGAGAGGCATTCTGTAGTATGATTCCGTTAGAAATTACCATACTTGGACAAAATTACTTAAGAATTTATAGCCAAAGCTATTATTTATGCTTATTAGTGGGAATTACTCCATATAGATATCATATACTAAGCCAAAGGTCCCGGGTTCGATTCCCGTGTCCAGGTGTCATTTTTCAATTTTCAGAAAATTACTTAAACTACTTTAAAATATCCATACGTAAAGTCATAATATCTGCAGCTGTCGCTATTGATAAACATTATCAAGATTTATAGAATAACACTAATAAAATAGTAAAATGTTATCATCGTGGTTAGCAAAATAATATACCAGTTATTTTTAATATAAAATGTCCCTCCTACCAGAATATTACTATAGTAATCCAGTGTGCTACTATCAGATACTGAAAGTACTATTAATATTAATTATATACCCATTTCGGTGGCCGCATAAGTTAAGGGGCTACTCTCGCAGTAGACTAGATTACCGATACCAAACATATCGAGGTTCAAATCTCGGTCCGATGTACTAAGGGTCGATTTTACAAAAATTGTTTTTCCACTCATCCTCCACGCAAATATAGGTACACTTCTTATAAATATAGCCTTCCTTATCCCTAAACCTATTAGCTTAATTAGTTCACAGACTTACAACCTGAACAGGTAATAGGGCACGAAACTATATGTATAAAAAAAACTAGCCAACTCTCTGGGATTCTGAAGTTCATGGCCGCCAGAACGTAAGGTCACCATTCAATCCTATCTTTAAACACTTCCATCCAATCCATAACCTGAAAACCAGCATCTTTCAAATATGTTTTTACAATATCTTTTCCAGCGACGTCTTAGTCTATCAATGTGTCTTTCTTGTATCTTCAGGTTCCTCAACTAAAATGTTGTGTGTTATTTGTGCATAGTTACATTTTAAAGAGAATTTTGATATTACTAAGGCATTCAATTTGATAGAGCTAGAAAGATTTGTTTATAACTAGAAAGTAATATCAGAAAAATAAATATAGTTTATTTTTAAACTTAATGCATGATATGATTTCGCACCAAAGGCTATTTGTGTACTCATGTAACACTTTTCTTTGTTTAAAACAAAAATAAACTCTTCATTTTATTTTTTCCGACCCAGTTTTTAATAAAAATTAAAAAAAAAGTGATCAAAAATTTAAAATTCCAGCTTCAAGGTGCACATGATCGTGCACAGGGGCTAGTAATTTTAAAATTTCAGACCTATGCATGCGGTAAATATCGCCCAATGCTCATGAAAGAGAGAAAAACAAAATCTTCATTTTATTAATATAAATAAAACCCACCTCGGTGGCCGCGTGATCTAACGCGCTTATCTCGTGTTGGACTAGACTTCCGAAGACGGGAAGATCCGGGTTCGATTTCAGTCGGGTGCGCTGAGTGTGGCTTTTCCTAAAAAAAAAAAATCCACTCCTCCTCCACGCAAATACTATTACAATGGTATTTTTTATGACGAACATGATAAAAGTGAGTCCTTTAACAAATGGACATTTGGAAGTGATTTTAAAACATTTCTAGTATCACGTCTTACTACAGTAGCTTCATCGCTTCTTTGGTGCTGATTGACAGTTCACAGCTGATGGCTCTGAAAAGTTACCAGACCAAATTATGTATCCCTACGCCGAACCATATGATCTGCAAAAAACATGTGTTTAACAGCTGTCGCTTCTGACAGTCAAAATATAGGTATATACCTAAATGTTGACTGTCAGAAGTCAGCTGTGAACTGTCAGTCAGCACCAAAGAAGCCATGCGGCTACCTTACCTGTTCAGGTTATGCGCCTGTGTGCTAATTACAATAAGGGTTTAGGGATTAGGAAGGTTTAATCTAGAGGAAATTCCCCCGTCTTCGGTAATCTAGTCCAACACAAGATTAGCGCGTTAGATCACGTGGGCCACCGAAGAGGGTGCTTGCTGCTTTTATAAGTGAGCATTGACACTAGTGAGGCCTAGTGTACATGAATTCAACCTGACTCAAGGGGCGCAGCGAACCTTCCTCAAGGCTGAGGATCTGGTAATGTATGTGGTCCAGGGCGAACCGTGGATACAAACGGATTTTTTTTTTCAATTTGGATATCTCTTTCAATACGATGACCGCTCAGAAGGATTTTTGTTTAATAGTTCGGCCCAAATGATTTCTAAATTTAAAATTCCAGGCACACGACCGAGTGCCTGGGTAATATATATTTTTTTAATTTTGACATTTATTGCGGGACTAACATCTTAAACCATGTGATTAACGGCTATTCTCTATGGATCTAATGTATTAATAAATATAACATAAATTTGTTTTCTGTCTAACTTTTTATCACCAAGGAAAAATATTTACTTCAAATAGAAACGAGAATAGGAGAAACAGCAATAAATGGAAATCCCAAAATAAATATTAAGACTGTAGTAACGATAATAACATAGAGGGAGGTCTACTGTTCACAGAACTACTAGTAAGACTGTTGTAACGATAATAACATGGAGGGAGTGAGGTCTACTGTTCACAGAACTACTAGTAAGACTGTAGTAACGATAATAACATGGAGGGAGTGAGGTCTACTGTTCACAGAACTACTAGTAAGACTGTAGTAACGATAATAACATTGAGGGAGGTCTACTGTTCACAGAACTACTAGTAAGACTGTAGTAACGATAATATCATGGAGGGAGTGAGGTCTACTGTTCACAGAACTACTAGTAAGACTGTAGTAACGATAATAACATGGAGGGAGTGAGGTCTACTGTTCACAGAACTACTAGTAAGACTGTAGTAACGATAATAACATGGAGAGAGCGAGGTCTACTGTTCACAAATATGTAGCTAGCTAATTTTCAAAATAATCTAAACATGGTGGATCAGGATTCTAAACATAATCGAGAGATAACAGTCGGCTGTCAATAAAAAAAACAAGACACAAACGTTTAATCACTTTGAACCTTTCTCGTTAATATCAGGTTTCAAATATTTTCCGCAATGTTTTCGCTCTATCAGGAATATTTTACCGCAGTACTTGTAAACGTATGATTATAGCTCCAAGGCACACACACGCACACGAAATGTTTTTGTTAAGTTTTCTGTACATTATAACAGGTCTACCAACATTTCGACTGATTTATTCCCACAACGGGGAGTCATCTTGTTTGCAAAGCCACACATGTGGACCAATCGATCATAGGGGATGTTTGATGCGAAAGAGCGTTCAACAAGGTTGACGGATCAAATTTATCAAAAAGGGGCGTTTTTAGGATGAAATATATTTTAGAAATGTTGATTTTGCCGGTGAAACAGCTCGATAAAAGTTTTAGAAATCATATATATATATATTAAATTGGTGTATATATATATATATATATATATATATACACCAATTTAATAAACAATATACAAATATATCATATTAATAAATATAATATATATCTAAATATAATACATATTATATAGCCTATACATAAATATGACATATATTCTACATTTAGAATATATTATTAAAATATATTTAATAGTTATATATAATTAAGAGGGTCTATTATTATTATTATTATTATTATTATTATTATTATTATTATTATTATTATTATTATTATTATTATTATTATTATTATTATTATTAGTATTATGTGTTGCTTCTTACGAAAGGTAAATTCCTCTCATTAGTGAAATTAGACCACCAATGCGGCCTGTCCTCTACCTCCTCCTTATTTAATTTATTATTATAAATAAAAAGTGTTAATTGAATCTTCCTCTCACCCCAACACAACAAATATTAATATGAAATAAAAAGTGGCTGATAAAAATAAAAATATATTAATCTCTGTAGGTTCTCCTTGTCCTACAGTTAAATGCGGGTACATATCCTCTAAATGAAATCTTACTTATCCTTAACACATTAGCGTAATTAGCAAATTGTGTTTACTAAAACTGCTTGTGAGATGTTGTGCCAAAAAAAAAAAAGCAATGATAGCATTTTACTTTATTATTAATAGATCTAGTATTAATTAGTAGTTATTTATCTTATTTGTTAATTTATACAATTTCAAATCGTAAGATTTGACGTATAAATATGTGAACATTGCTTTAGGGACTATCATAACTAAATATTTCGTTACTTTATAAAACGGACTGTATTCTAGCTATCAAACTTTTTATTTTAAAAATTGTTTTATTAAAAAAACAAACTATTTTGGATTCTTGAGCATGCTAAGATAATGTTTTCTAAACTAGTCATAGCATAGGAATAATAATCTGAATAGAATATAGTGTTTTTTTTTTTCCAAGAATTCTTGAGATTCTCTTTCAACTTGTGTTTTTTATGGGTAGGTCTATATTTTGTAAAAAAAAACTTGTGTAAATATTGCGGGAGGGTAATAATATTTGGTACAGTTCCGGCACCAACTACGTCATCTCTTCTGAATGCTGAGTAATATATATTTATTTTTTATAGTATTTTCTTTCTATGACTTCTCCCCATTCCCCCCTGTCTCACTCTCCCACTAAAAAAAATTATATTTTAATATGTACAGTTCCCTTGCTTCGCTATTCGAGGTAAAGAAAATATACTTCCTCCGAATGATTTATGAGCTGGAAGTCAATACTTTAGGAACACATATTTTTGGTAGAGATTGAGGACGACAGGGATGGGGGAGGGGGACTGGGAACCAAAAAAATGGTAATATGTTCCTTCCTTATATATCTTATAAAATATGGGATTATGTAATATATTTATGAGATACAAACTATACTGTAATATATATATATCCAATATTTAAAAAAAAAACAGGATAAAGACATGTAAAAATGTCCACATTGTTTTAAATTTCTCATATCAAGAGAAAGTATTGCAATCGTGAGGAAAAATAATTGATCTCTAAAATATAATAAATCTTTACGTTTTATAGGAATCTGAACACAAAAAGTGGATTTTAAAATTCTGTACATTCCGATGTCTGTCTGTCTATCAGTCTCTGGCCAAGGATCCAAAACTATTTGAATGATTTCGTTCAAACTTTTTATATTATAAGACTATAACTTGGGATTTTTTAAATTTTGACCCTAGCTTTAAATTAAGGTAGTTTTTTTTTACTGAGTGATTATTTTGAATTTAAGATTTTTATATTAGATATATAAGCTATTATATTTGTTAATTATGGTTATAGCCGCATCTAAATATAATATTCTTTAAATTGAAGAATTACACCTGGACACGAGTAGCAAACTCGAGACCTTTGGTTTATCACACCAATGCTCTAACCAATACGCTCGCCAGGATTCGTCCATGCTATGGTCACTATTCATTCATATTTTGATCCAGTCTCTGTAATGAACCTACAGAAATCATCAGCGATAAATTAAGATCGCGAGCTCTCAGATAACACAACCATCCTGGACTCAATCTTCTGCACGTCCATCATAGACTCTGCCTTAAAATTTGAATGAATAGTGACCATAGGCAAGGCACGAATCCTGGATAGCTCAGTGGTTAGAGCATTGGCGTACTAAGCCAAATACCCTTGGTACGATCTTCGTGTCCAAGGTACCATTTGTCAAATTAAACAATTTTTAAGATTTAATTACAAATGGGTATCTGAGAATTGTTTTTTATAATAAATAATAAAAAGAATTGTTTGTCTATGCGTGTGTTTGTTTGTTTGTGTGCGCTGCCCAGCCAAATCTACGGCACGCAGAGATCTGAAATTTTTAACATGGGTGGACAGAAGGGGATCCAAATGCACCTTGAAGTGGGATTTTTAAATTTCTAATTAAATTTTTAATCAGGCTATTTTTAACAAATTTTTGAATAAAATATTGTTAATCTGGTTTATAGTTGCGTTTCAGAGATAGCTGTGATAAAAATATGCCGTATCTTAATCGGGAAAAAAAAAGTGGATGAAATCGACCGTAATTCTAAACAATTTTTTGTGGAGGGAAGGGGTACTTATATAACTCTTACACCGCAGTGGGTCACGGGCAAAGCCGTGCGGGATTGCTAGTAATAAATAAGTTTAATATTTTATTTTTACAACTAAAAATAACTCGAGGGTTGTCTACGAATACCTAATTGAATGTCTGATTTTATTTATTGGTTCGACCTTTTATTTAAATTTAATTTATATTATGAAGAGTGTTTATTATAATTAACAAGATTTTATGTTTGTTTATCTTAGTAAAACTTAATTAATGTTAGTTTAATGAATACTTTTTTTAAATGTTGTTCCAATATACTACATTTATGTGAAAGTTGGTACCATTGTGTCGTACCATTTGTTTGGACCAAAGAACGAGAATATCTTTTCTGTACACCGTACCATTTATTTTTCTCTATTAAATTCCAACGATAATAATTTATAACAAAACTGTCTAATTGGTTTACGTGGTTATAATCAAATGAGAGTGTGTTTTATGGGCCCGGCTTCGTGATATCGTAAAATAAACGCACTTGAGGCCATTAAGTGCAGAGTGAAATGTTCTTGATGACAACTCCCACCACACCATGAAATATTACATGGTCCAGATATAATCTTTGTTGTAACAAGTTGCAGTTTGAAATGTGTGTGTTTGCACACGCACGCGTGTGTGTGTTTGCGCTAGGTTTACGACGTTTTCTAAGCATGTTCTTGAGGGGGGAAAATCATAAAACTTGGATATGTTTATTTTTGTTTTCAACTAGAATCGTAACCTTTTAAGAAGCCTTGCGTCTATAGACATACCATAACATTTTAGGACAATTTATGTACTGTTAGGGTGATGGCAAAAATACGATCAATTTTAACTTAACCGTGGAAAAATATCGGCATTGGTCAAAATTATAATCCAAATTCATAGTCTAAAATAGCTGGAAATAACCCTTAAATAAATTATATATATTTGAGATTTCGAAGATCAAGATAACAGCGACTTGCAGCATTGACCGAAAGGCTTAATGTGTTATAATCCAATTTACAACGTAGGAGTCTTATCTGATGTATAGAAAAAAACAGATCTACTTTATCATATTCATACGTCAAGCTTATTATATACATCAATCACACTTGATAGAAATCATTAATACCTCTAAATCAACACTAACAAACTATTCGTAAATATTTAAAAACTACATTTGGACATGGGTATCGAACCCAGTGCCCTTGGCTTGGCCTGCCAATGCTTTACCACGGAGATATCAAGGAATCGTATGTGTCCCAGGTTCGATTTCCAACGGTACCAAAAGGTATTTTTTCCTGAAAGGAAAGCTTCCTATGGTCCCCATGGTCTGGTTAATTAAGCTAAAGTTAGGATTAAGATTTCCACCGTATCCACACCGTCATAATCATCTTATTACAGGTACTATGATTGTTTAGACAAACTCCCAGGTGTACCCTGGGCAACGTTACAGAGTGGTTTAAAGTCTACAAACACGGTGACAGAACCCGATACTGCATCCCTCACGGTAAAATAGGCTGTAGGATAAAAATAAATCCAAATAAGAGTTGGTCACCAAATTTTAAAACTACAGGTGTGTTGAATGAGAAGTGAAATTAGCCACATCATGTAAAAATTGAGAAAGTACAGTAGGTTGGTCAACCGAACATATAAACGGGTGACCTACAGGTCTAAGGGTAAAGTGTCAAGACTTCTGTGCTGAGGTTCCAGGGTTCAATCCTCGGTCTCGGCACAGATTGATCTGATTTCCAAACCCTTCCTTCACCTCTGACAAGACGTGTATTAATCACGACTTGTGAATGTGTGGAATGCCAGGCCTCCACCGTGGTTCGGATCCCATGTTAAACTGTAGGTCCTACATTTCATCTCACAATCACCCTACCATTGCACATTAGCGTAAGTGCGTATAACCCGAACGGGTAGTAAGACGCGGTGCTAATAATAATATATCTTTCCCCCTACCAAAATAGGACTTCAGATTACAATTTTTCATTTATTCGTGGTTAATGAGAAGGTATGAGTCCGACCGAATCATTGGTTAGTTTAACATATACTCCATTCACGGTAGGAATTACTCTCTGAAAGGTATTTTTTCATACAAATATCCTATTATATAATAGATTTCTGGTAGGGAAAAAGGCCTTTCAGAAAACCTACGCTGAACCAACTTTACTATGTGTTTTTCCCTGGGATTTTACCACTCTCCCTCCAAGCCAATGTTTCTAAAACTGTTCCTAGTAGTAGACCGCTTGATAACATTCTATACACACATGGACCACCCACCTTGATATAGCACCTACCTGTTACTTGTCCAAGTAGCATATTTCTAATAAAAGTGTTTATCAAGCAGTAAACACAGTCCATCTATATGATAACGTTGTGTATTATACACATTTTAGTCTAATTTTTCTGACGACTATACCAATACCAAATTTACTTTCAAGTAAAAGTCATTTTTTGATATGTACTCTTAATAAAATAATACTAATAATTTAGTAAAATTATTATGAATGTCGACTCTTCCTATGAAGTATTCAAAATTCCCTTCTCTACTGAATACTTGGCCCTATCTGGTATTCAAACCGAGGAGTCTCTTAAAGTTAGTTGATCGAGTTTCGAAACGATACGAGGGTCAGAGACAAAGACGCCCCGACGCGTCACCTAGCGGAGCCCGTGACGTCATGAATCGATAATTTCCTCCCTCTTAAGAGATGCAACAGGTGCGTCCAGTAAAATATACTCTAGAGAAGGTACAGTCCATTCACTACAGGAGTGTTGGTAGCTGACAGATAACAGGCGATGTTTATTAATTAATACTAACATTGCTTGAAAGTCACTGATGTGGAAATAGTTATTATTTTATTAGTAATACTATCCTATCAATCAAAAGTGTTAATAAACCCTTCTTAAAATACTTCCCTAAATATAACTGTATAATTGACATTTTCGTAACTTATTGAAAGAACAAACTATACTAATAAACTATTATTGTTTTAGAATCAAATAGCAAAAGCTATTATTTAAGCTTTTAGTAAGGATTACTCCATTTAGATATCATATTCTGAAAATTGAAAAATGACACCTGGACACGGGAATAGAACCCGGGATCTTTGGCATTGGCGTACTAAGCCAAATATCCTGGTTCGATTCCCGTTTACAGGTGAAATTGTTTCAATTTTAAGAATATTATTATTTTTTGTTTCATCGTTGTAGCAACAAGAAATATTATAGTAGATAAAATAATGAATTAAAAAGTATTATATTCACAATTCTATCTTGTTATAACTAGCCACTAAATTAAATACCTTTTTTGATACTTAGAGGAAGAGCAATACAAAATATCAGTTTCAAATAAAACGTTTTCATTTTATAAGCACATGCCCACTAACACAAACAAGCACGGTTTGTATGAAGTCATCAACCACTCTCGTTTCGGCTGGTTCATCATCATCAGTGCAGCATTTAGAAGCTCGCTTTTGTAAAGCATTTTTTTAAAGTCAACTACAGATGCTGCTTCCACAAAAAAGAAACATATAAACAGCTTTACCCGTAAGTTCACGTTTCAATAATGTAAATATGCTTAAAAGATCAAATTGTTTGATGTGAACGTTTTGCCTGCCAAAAGTGACAGCAGCTCTTCACATGATCTTGCAGAGATTATGGTTTGGCGAATTGATACATTAGAGTAGCTCTGATAGCTGTCAGTTACCACCACTCCAGCGACTAATGGACTGTAGTGGCCGGGCGAGAAGCGATGGCGTAACTCAAGCCAAGGTGTCTTGTGACGTCACGTTAAGAGACCAGCGCACGTTTTGTTTCGTCACGTGGACCCATTTGGGCTATATATCTATCTATCTATTTACATTGTTGTACTGTAAAGGAAGGGATGAGAAAGGTAGAGTTTATAGGGCGTGAACCCCGCATTTGCGTGAAGGAGAAGGGAGTCAATTGATCAAGAAAACCAATCATCTGTAGTACACCCCATTAATACTCTGACAACCGACCTCACTGACAAAACTAGACAAGACGAGACTGACGCCTTTGTCGGTCGTAACTAACAATACGAGTTCTTAAATAAACTAATCAGGTAGTTAAAAAAAAAGCCTTACCCGACGAAACTTATTGCATTCTCAGGTTATCCACAAATTTAAGGACACTGGATGTTGAAAGGGATTTGAAAATAAATGTACAGGCAATCGTTTGGTGAAAAGGGAACAACTGGGACGATCACACAGTGTAAGGAATCATCCCCAATCCGTCCAGTCAGGATTCGAATCGATCCTTGACTTCACCTGGGTCAGAGCTGCATGACTATTTTAGTCAAGCTCTCTGGAACTGTTGGTTGTGTTAACTTGACTAGACTAGACGACTCGAATCACCCTCATACATCTTTCAGAAATTGAAATGAGTGGAGAATATTTCCCTTTTAAAATTTGCATGATGTATTGTTACATGTTGGACCCATTTCAGCGATGGACAGAAAACATAAAAAATTGTGAAAATAACTCAAATAAATTTGTGTCCTGTTTGACATTGTTTCGGTGACCTGGTGGTCTAGGGGTTAAGGTGTCAGACTTCTGTGCTGAGGTTCCAGGGTTCAATCCTCGGTCCCGGCACAGATTTATTTGATTACCAAACCCTTCCTTCACCTCTGACAAGACGTGTATTAATCACAACTTGTGAATGTGAGGAATGCCAAGCTTCCACCGTGGTTCGGATCCCACGTTAAACTGTAGGTCCTCCATTTCATCTCACAATCACCCTACCATTACACATTAGCGTATAAGCGTATAACCCTAACGGTTATTAAGACCTGGTGCTAATAGTAATAATAATAATGATGACATTGTTTACTAGCTACAGCAGGGGGACTATGTCGGTTATATGGGTTATTCCAAACACCCGGTGTTTTTTGAAAGAGTTTCAACATTCTGCGACATGACGACTGCAGTCTTGTATTCACACCGAAAATGGCCATTTTGAGCTCTTCCTGTAATGTCCGCAGCTCTACATTACAAGAGTACAAACATTACAATAGCTCGGGAAACAAGGTCATATGGGACACATTTAATATGAAATGTTTTCAATACTTTGTGTCTCCTGATTAATAGGATGAAGACTTTTTTTTTTCACTTTCATTTATTCGAGGTATTTAAATTGAACTTGCTGAACCGACTGATAATATCAGCACATGGCTTATAAACTAACTTAAATCTAGAAAAGACACAACATCCAGCCCTCCGGGCCATTAATTAATCACCGTGAAAAGGGAAACCTACATTTAGTCAATGATAATTTTTTTCGGCCATGTCAGAAATCGAAACCAGGACCCTTAGCTCAGTAGACAGACGCGCACCAACTGAGCTAAGGTGTTGTACTATAAAACCAACAATCTTATGAATATGCAAATATCAGGGGTGGGCCAACTAGTAGGACAAAAACTATATAGTAGGATTATAAGGACAGTTAGATTAGGTGCAAATTACATCTTTTAATTATTGTTAAAAAACTGAATATGATATAATAGATGATGTAGACAAAAAATATGTAAGTAGATTTAGTTCCCAAACTACCCTCTAGATATCGGGATGGATGAAAATTAAATAAACATCTTATGAATGTGCGTCTTGGTAGCTACATCACTGGTAATTTCATGATATAATTTTCTTAATACTATTTTTTTTAAAGCACTGAATTGGGTACAAAAACTTCGCTCTTGTTTATGTGGCGTAAGACACTTTCCCCACGTGTTGTTGCCTCGAGTGTTTGGTGTAATATTTCCCCTACATCACCTGTGATAGATATTGTGGGGGGGGGGGGACCGGGGGGGGGGGCGTCTTTAGAACTCAATACTCTATTCTTGAATCAACTTTAGTTAGTCTACCTACTGATTCGATGGAGAGTCAAATATAATTTGTCGCCAAAAGGCTGAATATTTAATAAACATCGAATAGAGGATAGAATATACCATGTAATCCCCACCAGACATTCTTAGGTGAGTCCAATCTTGCGGGCTACGGTGAGCAGGACATGTGGTGAGAATTGAGGAAACCAGAACCACATTCAAGATATTGACTGTCAAACACAATGG
The DNA here is from genome assembly GCA_033556935.1 of Timema podura. Classification (NCBI taxonomy): domain Eukaryota; kingdom Metazoa; phylum Arthropoda; class Insecta; order Phasmatodea; family Timematidae; genus Timema; species Timema podura. The sequence goes on from JAVRXN010000011.1 coordinate 76,957,645, forward strand.
GCAGAGACCATTAGGGTGACCTAGACGCAGATAGGAGGGTATTATTAGAATGGACCTGAGAGAAACAGGGCGTAGTGTGATGGACCGGATAGAACTAGCTTAAGATAAAGATAGGGTGTAGTGATGTAAACTGGATATAACTAGCTTAAGATTAATGTGTAACGAAGTAAACTGTATAGAACTAGCTTAAGATAGAGATAATGTGTAACGAAGTAAACTGTATAGAACTAGCTTAAGATAGAGATAATGTGTAACGAAGTAAACTGTATAGAACTAGCTTAAGATAGAGATAATGTGTAACGAAGTAAACTGCATAGAACTAGCTTAAGATAGAGATATGGTATAATGAGGTGGACTGTATAGAACTAGCTTAAGATAGAGATAATGTGTAACGAAGTAAACTGTATAGAACTAGCTTAAGATAGAGATAATGTGTAACGAAGTAAACTGCATAGAACTAGCTTAAGATAGAGATATGGTATAATGAGGTGGACTGTATAGAACTATCTTAAGATAGAGATAATGTGTAACGAAGTAAACTGTATAGAACTAGCTTAAGATAGAGATAATGTGTAACGAAGTAAACTGTATAGAACTAGCTTAAGATAGAGATAATGTGTAACGAAGTAAACTGTATAGAACTAGCTTAAGATAGAGATAATGTGTAACGAAGTAAACTGTATAGAACTAGCTTAAGATAGAGATAATGTGTAACGAAGTAAACTGCATAGAACTAGCTTAAGATAGAGATATGGTATAATGAGGTGGACTGTATAGAACTAGCTTAAGATAGAGATATGGTATAATGAGGTGGACTGTATAGAACTAGCTTAAGATAGAGATAATGTGTAACGAAGTAAACTGTATAGAACTAGCTTAAGATAGAGATAATGTGTAACGAAGTAAACTGCATAGAACTAGCTTAAGATAGAGATATGGTATAATGAGGTGGACTGTATAGAACTAGCTTAAGATAGAGATATGGTATAATGGGGTGGACTGGATAGATCCAGCTCAACACTGGGAGGGATAAGTGGCGTACTTTTGTAAGTTTGACTGAATTTTCGTTTTCCCAGTACCATAAAGTAAGTAAGTAATGTCCCCATAATTCATTCGTTAGATAAGCTCCTGAGCTATCCGAACAAAGAAAATTGAATGTTGAAGTCACATTTTTTTTAAAAGTGCAATTAGATCCACAGACTGTGAATCAAACCTCGACTTCCCAGGCTTGATTTAGGAATATTTTACCAATGCCTAAATCTTTCCTGCGACGTGATATTTCATATCAAATATGGTTGGTTTCTCAATTTAATGCAAGAGACGATTGTTGAGAACATTTCTTAGAAATGTAGGTCAGAAGTAAGCTCGACAAATTGATGAAGAATAAGGGAAATAAATTTCAACGAAAGAGATGCTCCGGATACCGTCTTGTGAATATAAATAATATATAGGGGAGATGACTTCTGTTGTTCGGGAAAAAGTGGAGACATTTTTTAAATGAATTTTAGAATTACCTAGCAAGCCATCTCAATAATTTAGATTTACGAGGAAAATATTAAAGTTTTAGTATGAGTAGTTCTTGTATAACAAAAAAAAAGTTAACTGTGACTCATATCATTGGTCAAGTGGTATAAGGTAGAAAATATTTCTGGTTTATTCTGATGGTGACCAAAAGGTTGGTTTTTGAATCCTGGCTAGGTGTTCTGAGGATTTTTTCCTTATTGGTTTTCTACTAAGTGACTACACTATATATATATATATATATATATATATATATATATATATGTATTAGAGATGATTCTTCTAATCCCTCGAATAAATTGGTATTCAAAAAATTCGAGATTCGAGAATCTCGCAAAATAAGTCCTCGAATCCAAATATAAAGGCCTTAGATTGAACTCAAAATGCAATTTTTCAGGAATTAAATAGATTCTTGTAGTTAGAAAAATAAATGGTACGGCACACCGCACAGACTTTCTCTCTCTTTCTATAAACTCGTAAGATTTCTGAACGGAATAATGTACATTGTATCATCACCACTCCACATAAGAACACGCATAAAATAATATACAATGATATATAATCAATGAGAAAAGAGGCGCATCTTTGTCCACCTAAGAGCATTTCAAACAGTTTAATGTCTTCCACAAGGGTCAACACTTCGTATTAAAATTTCGATTTCTGGTTAAAGTTTTAACATTTTATAAGGTGTTGCAGATCTTCAAGTCATCGCATTGATATTTAATTATTCATTTATACATTTTGACCAATAAAAAATGTAAATATTGACTATTGAGTCTAAAATGGAGATAGATCATTGCTATGCAAACATTTCTCCTAAGAGATTTAAGGAGAAATAACATACTTATTTAGATATTTATATTTAATTACTCTATGGCATTGGAGAATTATTGCGTTAAGATTAAGTAGTATATGTTTACAACTAAAGCTCACAAAATTGTATTAATATATTTGCAAATATCTCAGAAACTGCTGCTTTTATAAAAATATATGTCAAATAAAAGTTTTTTATTTCTAATAGTCCTACAATTTTGCAATGATAAGTTGTTTAGTTTCTCCAATAGTTGTGGAGATACGGAAATTAACGCTTCTGTAATGTACCCTAAAAATCATTTTCACAGGAAAATGAAAATAGCCAGTTTATTTATAATCTTAATCAACGCCTAGATACGAATTTTATTCAAAATCGTTTGAGCAGATTTTGAGAAAACCAAATTTTTCTCTTTTCGCCCTTCAGTAAACTATCCTTAACTTTAAGTTTTTATAGACACACAGAGAGACGGCATTGCAAAGACTATTTTTTAGGGTTCGGGGGGTCATGAGACGTCGACATTCATCAACATTTCAGGTTAGTTTTTTTTTTTACGGTCGCAATACTTAAACTTTAATGTCCAAAAAGTTAAAAAAATTCAAATAATTGCGTATATATTGAAAGTTATTGATTTTATAAAAATATGTTTCGGATAAAATATCTGTATTATAAATATATATACATATTTGTAATGCTAAGTAATTTCATATCTCAAATGGTTTCGGAGCTATTTAAAAAAATGTTAATTTACGCATCAGACCGGAGCCCTTAAAGCCATTTTGCCGAAATATTGAGGGTAGCCATTTTGTTTGGAATATTTATTAATGTTTATAAATGAAATTTAATCAAAATCGTTGGAGCCGATTTTGAGAAAATCGACTTTTTCTCTTTTTGCCATTCAGTAAACTACCCTTAATTTTAAGTTTTAATAGACACACAGACAGACGGCATTGCAAAGACTATTTTTAAGGGTTCGGGGGGTCATGAGACGTCGACATCCATCAACATTTCAGGTTAGTTTTTCTTACGGTCGCAATACTTAAGCTTTAATGCCCAAAAAGTTAAAAATATATATATAATTGCGTATATATTGAAAGTTATTGATTTTATAAAAATATGTTTCGAATAAAAATTTGTATTATAAATATATATACATATTTGTAATGCTAAGTAATTTCATATCTCAAATAGTTTCGGAGCTATTATAAAAAATGTTAATTTACGCATCAGACCGGAGCCCTTAAAACGATTTTGCCGAAATATTGAGAGTAGCCATTTTGTTTGGAATATTAATTAATGTTCATATATGAAATTTAATCAAAATCGTTAGAGCCGATTTTGAGAAAATCGACTTTTTCTCTTTTTGCCCTTCAGTAAACTACCCTTAATTTTAAGTTTTAATAGACACACAGACAGACGGCATTGCAAAGACTATTTTTAAGGGTTCGGGGGGTCATGAGACGTTGAAATCCATCAACATTTCAGGTTAGTTTTTCTTACGGTCGCAATACTTAAGCTTTAATGCCCAAAAAGTTAAAAATATATATATAATTGCGTATATATTGAAAGTTATTGATTTTATAAAAATATGTTTCGAATAAAATATTTGTATTATAAATATATATACATATTTGTAATGCTAAGTAATTTCATATCTCAAATAGTTTCGGAGCTATTATAAAAAATGTTAATTTACGCATCAGACCGGAGCCCTTAAAACGATTTTGCCGAAATATTGAGAGTAGCCATTTTGTTTGGAATATTTATTTATGTTCATAAATGAAATTTAATCAAAATCGTTAGAGCCGATTTTGAGAAAATCGACTTTTTCTCTTTTTGCCCTTCAGTAAACTACCCTTAATTTTAGGGGTAGATATCCAATTCCAAAAACCCCTCGGGGCAACCCTATGAAAACCCTAGATATCAAGTTTCAGCTCAATCGGTAAAATAGTTTAGGCTCTAGTTGGAGGTACAGACAGACAGACAGACAGACAGACAGACAGACAGACAGACAGACAGACAGACAGACAGACAGACAGACAGACGGAAATTCAAAAACCACTTTTTCGGATTCAGGAAGTCATGAAACGTCAAAATTCATCAAAATCTCGAGTTCGATTTTTTTGACGATCACAATACTTTCTCTACCTGTAAGATAGAGAGAAAGTAAAAAATGACAATTAAGCTTCATTTATGTAAAAAATAAACGAACAAAATCACCCATTTATTTTATAAACTTAATATTATTTTATTTACGTAAATTTGTTTGCTTTTTTAAAATATTCTTTTCAATTTTTTGACGAATTAAAAATGTACTTTTGAAGATTCAAGGATTCGAATTTGGATTTGAGATTCTAAAGAAAGTTTTGGATTCGGATTCGAGAAATATAGGATTCGACCCATCTCTAATATGTATACATACATATATAATATATACATCTATATTAAATATTTATAACTTCGTCTACAACGAATATTTACTAATTACACCAATTTGTTAGGAATGAAGAAGGCTATAATTTAGAGGAATTGTACCTGTATTTGCATGAATGAATAGTGAAAAACTACTTAGGAAAAAAAAGCCTTAGTATACCAACCTGAGATTCGAACCCCGATCCTCCAGTCATCGTCAGTCCAGTTTATTGTAATATTGACACCTTAAGAGTATTCAACCACCAAAGTGTGTTTCTTGAATGAATAGTTTATTTTATTTCCTAAGGACATCAAAACTGAACCCCATTACAATCCAATAAACTTTTTATGGGAATGGATGTAAAAGGGTCGTGGTCCAAATAATAACATTTTACTATTTTTAATTACTATTCCTACTACCCTGGTTGATCTCTGTGGTCTTGGGGTATAGTGCTCCACTCAGGACCTGATGTTCATGGGCTCAAACCCAGCTGAGGTCTATGATTTTTTTTCTAGAGCGATAAAAATCCTTGGCAAATCTTCCTTGTGAGGGAAAATAAATCTGTCGGTACATGTTGATTGTGGCATGTAAAAGATCACTGGAAGCTATGTGAAAATATCTTTCCGACAAAAATTGGTAGGCAAGTTTCGCGCCCGCTCATAGAAATTCAGTGTGTAAGTCAACGGGGAACCCCCTAACTTCCTGAACTCCCCTAGTTCATGTGATTTCTACCAGATTGTGTAACCAGCAGAGAGTTGGGGTACGGGGAGTTTATGAGATAATGGAGGAAGTAGAACTGAGATGGTAATGAGGATGGAAATAGAGAGGATGCCGAAGAAAATGTTGGGAATGAAGTATTTGAGGAAAATACCGCAGGGGTGGTCAAGAAAGAGATAGGAGGAGCAGATAACAGAAAGGGTCCAAATGAGAGAAGAACGGAAGAAATGAAAGGAGGAAGAGTGGTGGAAGGATAGAGGAAGATGGAGGCATTTTTATTAAACTGACCCGATCACAGTTTGGCAACAGTGGATGATGAGTGCAGATAGCACTAGCCAACCGAAAGGTAGAGTACATTCACAGCGCTAAATGGATAGAAATACCATCAAACCAACCTTCTGGTGGTTGTTTTAAAAAGAAAAAGATACTATCGTGACAATAAAATTATTATTATTATTATTTAGCACCGCGTCTTACTAACCGTTCGGGTTATACGTTTAAGTACTAATTACGCTAATGGATTAGGAATTTGGAAGGTTGAACTTAGAGGAAGTGAACCCACATTTGCGTGGAGGGATAGTGGAAAAACATTTAGGAAAAAACCACCCCCAGTTCACCCGACCGAGATTCGAACCTTGATTTCCCCGTCCTCTGCAGTCGAGCTCAACACGACTAGCGCGTTAGCCAACTACGCCACCGAGGCGGGTGATAATAAAATGTTAAGGCTTGAAAGTGTAATACAAATTCCCTAACACTGACTTTTTTTTTAATTCCCACTCAAAACAAGATGTTGTTCAATGACGGTTTTTACGCTAGAATAAAAAAAAAGCTTTATTTTCTTTCTTTACAATACACACTACAGTATAAAACTCGCCATTAAAAGCCATCAGACACTCATTTTACTACATTATTTTAGGTGTGGTTGTTTGATAGATAATAAAGTGCAAAGGGGACCATTTACTAATACAATCTTGTGAGCTAGAGAAGCATTTTACGAATCCTAATCTTTATTATAACTTCGAATTTCAAATAAAAAATACGAATACAAAACCTGTAAATATTATAAACCTAAGAGTAAATAGTTAAATACAAAATGGAATTATTTTAGTAACTGAATGTAATTTTTTATTGTTGCTAAAATGAATGCATTCATTATAAGTTTTATAATATTTTATACATTCCGTTAAAAGGTAAATATATATGCTGAAGATTGTTTTTTAAATTCTTACTATATTGGGGATGAACCAATCTCTAAAACAAACCCTAATTTAAAATTTGAAAAATATATATTTAATTATTTCTAATCTCAAATTCTTGAATATACTTCGTCAGGATGATTAAAGGTAAGTCATTATTTGAGATTAAAGCCAATATAATAATCACTAAGGCTTAAATTTACTAATTAAATAAATTGAAGGCCTTACATATTTAAATAATATAACTATAACAAACTTCTTAACAGCGTCGGTTTTCGAATCTCTCTCTCTCAATAGACTGAACTGTCGAGGATCGAATGTTGGTCGTATGTACTGAGGTTGGTTTTACCAAAATGGTTTTCCTCTTTCCTTCCACGAAAATTCGGGTACATTTAATATAACTTCAACCTGCCTCATTCCGAATACATTGGTGTAATTAGTACATATGCGTGAATCCCAAACAGGTATTAAGACGCTGTGACAAAAAACAATATAATTTTTATTTAATTGCACCTTTCTAAACCTATTGATTATATCAGCACACTAATTAATGACATAATTAAATCTAGAACAGACACAACATCAAGTACCCTGGCCATTAATTGATCACTGTTAATGCGGAAACACACAGTACACCAATGATATATTTCTCGCTAATGCTGAGAGTCGAACACAGGACCCTTAGCTCAATAGGCAGTTACGCTACCAACTAAGCTAATGTGTCAGGTTTATGATGATATAATACATTTCATTTTATGAAATACATCTTAATTTAAATTTAATTCTGGCAAAAAAAATGGCATTCTTGTTATGAAAAATAATTGTATATTTATGTGTTGTGTATGTCCCTTAAGGTGGGAGTGTAGAGTTGCGAGAAAGAGAAATTTTTTTTGCAGTTTTTATAGCAAAACATTTTCTTGTCAAATTAAATACAACATTGCTCCAGTAGAAACATAGTTTAATTTTCTTCACATGGTGATATCAACAGTTGTTGAATATCTGTCATAAGCATGGCGGCATTAGATGAGAAAGAAACTTTTTAAATGAAGAGAAAATGTTGTCATTAAATTAGAGGACACCATCAACAGATATTCAACAACTGTAAATATCACCATGTGAAGAAAATTAAACTCTTGGAGTAATGTTTTATTTATCTTGACAAAATTTTTTTTTTAAAATGTTGCTTTAAAAACTGTAAAACCCGCCTCGGTGGCGTAGTTGGCTAACGCGCTAGTCGTGTTGAGCTCTACCGCCAAGGGACGGGGAGATCGAGGTGCGAATCTCGGTCGGGTGAACTGGGGGGGGGGTTCTTAAATGGTTTTCCACTCTCCCTCAACGCAAATGCGGGTTCACTTCCTTTAAATTCAACCCTCCCAATTCCTAATCCATTAGCGTAATTAGTACTTAAGCGTATAACCCGAACGGGTAGTAAGACATGGTGCTAAATATTATTATTATTAAAAACTGTAAAAAAAAAACACTGACCTTTATTCACGGTTCCTTCCCTCCCACCTTAAACGGGAAGAACTTCCTTCATCCATTTCACGTGATCACATCCCTCTGGTCGGTGAAGGCTGACGAAGGATAGGAAGCGACAAGTGGAGAAGGAAGACGAATAAAACTACTCGTGTTTGTGAGGGAACGGATTGTTCCGGGTCAACTACGGTCACACCCGGATGAACTTTTAGCCCGCTAAAAAACTAACCCTCTTGAGAGCCCTCTCGACCAATGGGCGGCCAGGAGAAGGGAGCTTTACAGCTTTACACTAGGATGAGGCTCTCTTGGGACTCTTTGGAGAGAGGGGGAATATCTAGATTAGAAGAGGGGGAATCCTGTTTGTATCAAATAATAGACACTGGCTTCAGTGCCGACGTTGACTATCGAGGATTTGAACTAAACGACGCAATGTACCAGGATGAGGAGGGTAAAGAATGACCGTGCTAGAGGTATACCTCAGTTTTATCTTCTGTGGTGCTGACTGACAGCTCACAGCTGACTTCTGAAAGTCAACATTTAGGTATATACCTAAATTTTGACTGTCAGAAGTGACAACTGATAAATACATGGTTTTTGCAGATCATATGGTTCGGCGTAGGGATACATAATTTGGTCTGGTAGCTTTTCAAAGCCGTCAGAAGTCAGCTGTGAACTGTCATTCAGCACCACAGAAGCTAAAACTGAGGTATATCACTCACTTGATATAACGTTAAGCTTGATTCACACGTTTTCTCCGAAAATAGAGAAAAGAATCTGCTTGAGTAGCGCAGCAATTCACTCGCTGTATGTTGACCCATGATGCATTGCAACGCTAACTTAAAACAGTTGATTATCAACATATTTTATTTTATAGTGGATAAACATATATTTTAGATCATTCTCCCGATGGATGTTTTCAAACTATAACGCTGTGTCGTGGTACAATCCAATACATCGATACACACGCTTTACATTAACGGGGTATTTCAAATCTCCTCACAACGGCCAACGAATCTGTCTCATTTCTTCTGGCTGTGGAGCGCATGCGAACTGATTTGAGATGGTTGGTTCTCCTGTGCCGAACATCTCAGCCAGAGCGGACAAAGTACAGATGAGTCGAACTTTAACGGAACAGCTCACGCTGATTAGGCGGAAATCTTGTGATTGGTTTAGAGCTAGTCACGTGACCACGTTTATGTTCCGCGCTAGTTTTTCGGTGAAAGTGTGAATCCACAGTAAGAAACCCAGATAAGAAATACTATATAACCTTTGACTAAGATGCTTTGGGTGCGAATCCCTTATGGGTGCACCTGTTTTTAAAGGGTGAGATGAAAGGGGCATTTCCCATGGGAAAATAGTTTTACAGATACTATTCTTTTAGTGCCAAATTCTTTCACAAAACCATGAAGAATTTGTTATGTTTTCTGATTTGAAGACTTTAAACCATCTAATAGATTATAAATATTTCAAGGATTAATTAAAATCCAAATAATTATACTTATATTAAATAGTCAAGTAGATATAAATTGTTTAGTTCCAAATTCTTTCACCTAGCTATGGAAAAGTTATCTGGTGTTTGGCATCTATTATATCCTATATATTTCAAGGATTATTGAAAATCTAAATTTTTTTCGTATCCTATATAATTTTTTCATATATTGGCTTGGATTTACCACCATATTGAAACTAATAAAGATATTTTAAAATAAGCATTCATCATTTGTCCTAGGCTCAAATAATATCCTTTCCAAATATCGTTAAAATTGTACCACGCAGTTATCGCGTGACAAAGATCTTGATAGACAGACAGACAGACGAAATGCCAAATGCTCCAGTTAAAACATAATCCCGCTTGGTTTGGTCAAAAATCATACAACTCGTATTTAATGAAGCAATTTTCTATTTATTTTGGCCATAACATTTTTCTTTGCTATAATGACTATCAAAAATATACTTGCCCTAGTTTATGTTCCTTCCATCCCCCTCCCCCCGTTAATATTTGACCTTCTCAGTTCCTCCCAGTTTATATCCTCCCCGGAAACACAAGGGGGTAGTTTATTACACATCCCCTGAGCCTTTTCATAGGAAGGACCCTTTTACAGAACACTAACTTTTTTTTGTACCCACATTAATAACATTTTACTAGTATTATTTTATAGTTCCAGATGAATATCACATGACCTGACGTATGGATACATTAAAGTAGATACAGTTAACTTTTCTAGCTGTAAGATAAGACCCATCTTATAAAAATGGGACTGTACATTCCTGACAATAACAAAAGGACCCTTATGTGGGCTAGAGTTATCTTCTAGAACAGGGTTCTCTAGCCTCGCTTGGACATTAAAACTAATAACTGCTACGCCCCAATTTCTTCAAGGGAAAAACCAACTTTTACGTTAAAATTAAAACAAAAATAAAGCGCATTGATCACCATATTTTATTCAAAACAAAAATGGTAAAATGTGTGAAAATTAGGAATAGTAAAATTTTATAGAAAAATATTCGATGAAAGTTTTAATATAATTCTGTTATTACATTTTATGACATAAATACTATTCATGAAAAATGTAAGTACTGTTTGGAAGGATGAGCTTGTATCATATAGTTGGTTCGGGTCAAGTTCTGTTTTTATTATAACACAACCTGCTTCAGTGCCCCGTGGTTTAACGCGTTACTTCACAGTAATATAGACTGCCGATGACGGGGAAATAGAGGTTTAATCTCGGTCGGGTGTACGAGGGTGGTTTTTACTTAATGGTTTTTCACTCTCCCTCCACGCAAATTGGTTAGATCACCTCTAAAATGCTTCTTTTCTCATCCCAACCCCAGTAGATAAATCATCATATATGGTATAGCCTGAACAGGTAGTAAGAGGGTTATGTATAAAATACATATCTATTAAACCTTGCAGGAATTCAATTTTTAAGATCAAAAGCACAAATTTTAATTTATATATTTAATTTACTTTACTTAGCAAACAAATAGCCAGCGGAAAAATATCAAAGTTTGTGAAATACTGTATATTTATAAGATAGTTTTAAATCGTAATAAACAAAGCTATGGATGCAATATTAAATTTTATTAATCAATTTTTGAAATACTCTTTTTTTTTAAAGTTTTACTGTGTACTATTATTTATATTCATATGAATTAGTTAGAATATTTATATAGTCATATTTTAGCTTAGTTGACTATATCTGACTAACTTCAATATAATTTTTCAAACATGAAATTTAATTTAATTAGTGGTATATCACTGGAACTATCCAGTGAGAAAATGCAATAGTAACATACATTCCAAAAATTTCCGCGACAGCACTTTAGAATAATATTAAATAAGCAAACCATTTTGAAGAGTATAATAATTTGATTTACATTAGTTTGATGTTTTTTATAATCAACTATAGACAAACGTATTTTATAGTTGAAATATGGCTCACAGTGGTTTTTTTTAACTTACATCCAATTTTATTTTTTATTGTTGAAAAAACAAATATTTCACGTAAAAACATAAAAATGGAATGTAATTGCTGTTAGGAAAATTGTAACATCTATATAAGAATAATTGCCATCAGTTTGTTATTTATAAGTAAACTAGCCCTTAGCCTCCTCCCCCCTTAATATTTAATTTCTAACTGGCCAAAATAGTTATTTTATTAGCACCTAACCTTCGGTTATAAAGCCCAAAATATTCATTTTATTAAAAACCTTTTACTAACAATAATTTATTTTTACAACCTTATTCATGAAATTCAAGCTTTGGTAATTAAATTAGCTATTTGCTCAGAACATATTTTTTCAACTTTATTTTTTCATAATTTTGTGGTGAAAAGAGTGAACTATAAGTCCTAATATTATTCAAGGGTGCAGTAGCATACTAAGTTTAAGGTAAAAGCTTTTTCTCTTGAAAAGTACCTCAGTATATTTTTAAAAGGGCCCAGTCTTTGATGTCTAAAAGTTATAAAAAATGACGTAATTAATATTTTTTAAAAAATCACTTCAAATTTAATAAAATGACCTAAAACTAAATGAACACACACAACTAAACCAAACACGCATTTTAAATGGAAACCAAAGCATATACTTGCGATACCTAAAAACTAAATCTTGCATATTGTTCAAATAACAATGATTTACAAATTTCTCCTTCAGAAGAGTAATAGCTGCCCCTCTCAACGCAACCCTCTCCATCTTATTTGCAGTCTCACCAGGAATGTGAATTTTATAACCAGACAAACAAAGAGGATACAAACGCATGGCCTAATTATTTTCTCATTCCGACAACTGTGCTATAAACATATATGTTTGAGTAATTACGCATTATAAAATATTTATTTTATTCAAAAAATAATTATTCAACATAGATTCCTAAAAAAACTTAAAAAGTTAAAAAATGTTTAAAAAAAAGACGCAAACCAAGAAAATATTACCTACAAATTAAAAATAACCAATATAAAAAAACGTTTCCACAACCAGTGGACCGTGAAGAGACTTTATGTACTTATGAGCATTGTCTGTGACAAATAAAAGAAGACATTTCATCAAAATACGGGCCTGGTGATGTGTCAGTGAGTAAGATGCAGGATAACTTAATTAAATAATATATACTAAAAGGAAAGTTAATCAATTCAACTATCGATCTCTCAAAATAGACAAACTTCTATTTTATTACTGCTCGCTGGGCTGGAAGAAATGTAAGGTTATTAATGCTCAAATGTCTTACTTTAACGTCATGAATATATAAATAATATATTCTATGAGGGTAGATTATTGAACCATGAAATAGAGAGGGAAGGGGTTTTCAAGAAAAGACGGGGGTGACGGGAATTTTACTTGTCAATGGTTTTCGTTTAAATAACACCACATTTATGGTTTCCGATTCCGATGGCAACGTTTATATTGTTCTTTTAAAAAAGAGTTTTTTACGTCCACTCATTCCCGACACGCTTTATTCATTTTAACAAAGAAAACCTATATTTTTCATTAAATAATTTATTTAAAAAGTAAATTATAAAAATGCATTTGAAAACATATATTAATCTCTAAAATATAAATTAATATACAACTATAAACACGTATGCATATGCCATATATGTTTTACCAGGATCCGTATTTTGAAATTCATCAAAATTCAAATAAGTCACAATACATTTTAAAAAAATTTGCAAATATAACACAGAAATATGAATGAAAGCTCCTAAAGAATGCACACAACCAAATCAAAAGCGCACTTAACAAATATAAACTAAAAATATCCATGCATTTGAAAAGCCTCTAAAAACTAAACACTTGTCTTCTTTTAAATATGAACATTGATTTACAAATATCTGCTTCAGAAGTAATAGCTACCCCTCCCAACGCAACCTTCGCCAGCCTAGTTGCAGTATCACCAGGAATGTATATTTTACACCAGACAAGTAACTAGTGTAGATAAAGTTAATTTCGAAGTATATAATATATTCCCATATATATAATATGTGGTGAAAATTCTTATTTTTATAATTATAAATTTAAATTAAAAATGTAAAAACTTAAAAATAATTCATGCAAATAAATGCCTTAAAATGACTCTACTATGACGTGAACCAAGAAAATATTACCTAAAGCTTACAAAATGTCAAAAAATAACCAAAGAATTACATGTACAAAATAATTCCTCAATTAAGGTTTTAAATAATTATGTTGCTGAGCATTGTTTGAGTTACTAAAAATACGACACCGTCAAATCCGAGTTGTCTAATATAGAGAGAGAAACTCAAATAGTTTACAATTAATATAATAATTGCACTTGAAAAATCACTCGACAAAGGCCACAAAGGATTCAAAACGTAGCTAAGCTATTATCAGTGGTGAATTTTTGTGTTATTGCTAGGTCAAGCCAAACTTTCTGAGACCGGGCTAATCAATTGTTTCCTTCCAAATCCCTATAAGGCCAATCTACAAACATTCACCTTCAAACTTATTGTGTTTGTGGTTGTTCAAAATGATTACTGAAGGTGAGGTAACAGTTTTACTAGGTACAGTCTCGTCAATATTGTGGTTTACTGGGCTACGTATTGAAAGCGCGCAGGCCGAATTTGTGTATCTGCTTTGGAGTATATCAGAAGAACAAGGTAGATGCATCTAAATCGCACCATTGTTTGCAGTCTCTGAGACCCATATGGCAACACCACTTGTTGACATCGGACTAACCTAACCCAGCCTAACCTAGCCAACACCACCTAGAGAGAAGGCCTGTGACGTCACAAGTCTGCGGCCATGCAGGTTCCTTGTGCTTCATCAACTAAACATTTGTTTCGTCAGTCAAATATTATTTTCTGTATTTAATGTTGGGAACATTTTATGTTAAATATTACCTGTTCAAGTATAATAAATTATTTATTTAGTTAACAACTAAGCTGAACATAAATTATGTGAAACCATACATTTCCTAGGCAAAATATTTACATGACTATATAGTTTGGTAGTTTATTCAGTAAGTATTTTTAATTATATTTCTAATAGATTGCCTGAGGAACAACTATTATTTTGATGAGCTTTATAGTTAAAATAATTATCAAACATAAAATATTACTCGAAGAAGGTATATTACTATGGAGGAAAGCATAAAGGCATTTAATAAATTCATATTAAATTAATTATGTCGTAAATTATGATATTTAAATTCTTATAATAAATAAATCCATTCACAAGTCAATAGTTGCATGCATAATTTAATTACAAAATATAAAGTTGCTTTAAAGTATTTTAATATTCATCAATATTGGCTTTACTCTGTACGCATCTATTTTTAACTTTATTATTTCTATTGTTGAACTGAGCTTACTAAAATTATTATTTTACAAAAAAATTATTACATCTTATTAGCTTTATATATTTTACAAAGGTCATAGAGATTATGTAGGACTTACCTGTACACAAAGGTTTATAATCACATATAAAATGTTGGGCACATTCTTTGAATGTGCTGCGATAGCCAAATATTCAACTTGATATTAAAATTGAATTTAGTGGAACTATAATGTTAAACAGGGGTTTGTTTAAAATGTAATCACGTTAGTTAGAAATTAAATAAGTACCGGTATACTTTGATTTGTTTAATAGTAAATTTTATAAAATACAACAAAGATTCCAAATCTAATAATATTTTGTTAAAAATCATTCCGAGGCAACATTCCTTCGCTTTTGATTATTTCCGCACCCATATTAAAATTATTATGTAAACTTATTTACCATTTTGTTTCAAAATAAAACCTTGAAAAAAATTATTTTTGTTTTATTCTTATGACTTATTAAAATAATTTCTGGAAGATTTGAATGAATAATTTAATTAAGCATGGTTTGAAACTAAACATTTATTTTATCATAAAATATTATATTTGGGTAAGCTATTTAGAAAAACTAGCAATCAATTTTTTTAAATAAAATAAATTGTTATTGTGTTGTGGTTATAATATGTATTTAGACATAACCTTGAATTTGATTTTACAATACATCTTACTACCCATCCACGGTATTCGCATTTACTTACACTTTTATTCGATCCGTTAGAATGCAGTCTTAAATGTTCAAGCTCATTAGCCTGGTTTGCCAATGACAGGGAGGTTGGGATTCGTATCCCAGCTGGGTGTACTGGGAATATTTTCCTAAAAGGTTTCCCACTCTCTCTCTCCACACACATTTGGGTACATTTAATCTAAATTCATCTTCCTCATCCTTATTATTATTATCATGATAAATTTGCGTGTAGTCCTAAGGTAGTGGAAAAAGTGAATTGTTAAATAGTGTAAAATGTACCCACATATACACTAAGGGGAGAGTGGGTAACTATTGAGGTAACTACTCTCTCATACATCTGGTAGGGTTCAAACTTGAACCTTCTTGCCCATGGCCAACCAGTTGTGATTAATACACGCCTTGTCAGAGGTGAAGGAAAGGTTTGGCAATCAGATACATCTGTATCGGGACCAAGGGTTGAACCCCGACCCCCATCCACGAAGTCCGACACCTTACCCCTAGACCGCCAGGTCACCCATCCCTGGTATAAGGCGTCACTCTCACAATATACTTGGATGCTGAAGACTGGGAACTCGGGATTCGATCCCGTTCGGGTGTACTAGGCTTTGATTAAATGGGTTTCCACTCTCCCTCCACGCAAATGCGGGTACACTACCTCTAAATTCAATCTTCCTGATCCTTAGTACAATAGTGCAATTAATATATTGGTGTATATCCCGAACGCGTAGTAAGATACGGTGTTAAAAAAACAACTTTACATTAACTT
This sequence comes from Timema podura, assembly GCA_033556935.1. Classification (NCBI taxonomy): domain Eukaryota; kingdom Metazoa; phylum Arthropoda; class Insecta; order Phasmatodea; family Timematidae; genus Timema; species Timema podura. The sequence continues at coordinate 76,974,066 of JAVRXN010000011.1, forward strand.
TTAAACGTCCGCTTTGTATAACAACAATAATACAATTTTTAACTCACAAATATATAAAAATGAAGAATGGACCCAAAGAAAAAATAATATTTGTAAGATTTGATACGTGGTGCTGGAGGAGAATAGAGAGGGTAAAGTGAACAGATCGGGTGACTAATGAAGTTCTAATAAGAGTAAATGAAATGAAACCCATTATGCAAAGTGGTCATAAGAAGAAAGGCCAATTGGAGGTTCATATGACAAGAAGTGGCTTATTGAGTGACGTCATAGAAGGTAAAGTGGAAGCATAAATAAAGCTTCAGCTATTTCATTCCTAAATATGCAATCCTTACAATTATAACAATTGTACAAGTGGCAGCAATAAGCCAACTACCGAGTTGAAGGTGGCTGCGTTATCTGATAGCTCGTGAGCTTAATAAAAATCACATATTTGTAGCCGAACGATTTCCGCACGTCCATCATAGACTCTGCCTTAAAATATGAGTGAAGAATTATCCTGGGCACGGGACGATTCCTGGATAGCTCATATTTAGAGCATTGGCGTACTAAGCCAAAGGTCAAGGGTTCGATTCCCGTGTCCAGGTGTCATTTTTCAACTGTCAGAATATGATATCTAGATGGAGTAATCCTCACTAAAAAGTATAAATAATAGCCTTGGCTATTTGATTCTTAGAGCGGAAGAGAAAAAGGAAATAGGAAGACCACTAGTGCAAGTGAGGGGTGAATCTCAAACAAGGTAAGAAGATCTGTAAAAAGAGTCTGCTGATAGGACATGATCGAGGACTCAATTTGGACAAAGCATCAGACCTGCCGAAAGACACAACGTAATAATAATAATAATGCGTTCTAATACTAAATAGAGAGAAGGTATAATTAATAATACCAATATATCTTACCTAAGTGTTATCAAGTTGAAGAGTGAGAAGATGTTTCTTGACTTCGATTCTTGATCACATCCAATTGAAGATGTTGCACGTATCTTAAAGTTAAACAGCCCCAGAATTTCGTTGCAATTTAATATTTTTTTAAGAGTTCAATTGCCTTTTGAATTTTAAATCAATGTTTTCACAATCGTTGTTAGAGTATCATGTTATATATATTCAAAGAGTTTCCTCACTTTTTTTTATAAGATAAGAAAAATATAAATGTTTGAAACCTTACAACATTTTAAATTAAAATTGAACAAAATATAAAACATTTAATTTCCTCTCTTGCATTTTTTTTCATAACTTATTATTTGTTAGTCATATTTAAGTTGAAAACTTGTTGAAATATAGAAAAACTCGTTTATTAACTCACTTATTTTTGTTTGAGCTTTTTGTTTGAAGAGTATCAATAAAAGTTTTCCACTTGTTGAAATGTCTCTTGCTACGTAACTGACGTCATCGATATTTATAAAGTTGTACTAACTTGTTGAATTATTGGTATCAAACTTATATACCTATACTATAAATTTCACAATTTGTTTGTAAACAAGTAGATATTTCTCCTAGTACTTTTATCAAAATAAGGGGGTTGAGCCTTTTTGTATACAAAAGTATCTAATTTTATTCCAACCTTACTTTGAAATATTTAGTTAGTAGGCCTATTTTATGAAAATTTAGAAGCGTTCTTGTTTAAATATGTATGATTATAAAATTAATATTATAAACGTAAACTTGAACCCCATCACAACGATTAAATTGTTTGCAAAATTGAAATAAATATTCAAAATTTTAAATATTTTGTCTTCAGTCAATCACATGAAAAAAAATTAATTTCGTTGTAGTGAAACAAAAATCATATTGATTGTATCTTGTTGGATAAAGTTAAAAACAAATCACAAGAGTTATGTTGTCATGAAATATCTTGCGTTCAATAGATTTCCTATAATTTTTCTGTAGTTTTTATCTAAGAGTTTGTTTTATTTGTATGATATTTTTCTAAAACTTCTCAGAACGTCATAAAATGTGTATTATTATATTAAAACTTGGAAAGGTTTGTTTACGTGCTTGTATGGCTATAAAAAAAATTGATCAAATATTTACACAAATCAATGTTAATAAATATTGGCATTTAAATTAGTTTAATGTAATATGAATATCTCGTTAAAACACAATATTCAAATTAATACACAGATGTCTACTAATTTGTGTCTTTTTACAAGTTTATTTTGCTAGTATCAGCAAAAAATTTCTATACAGTTGAAAAGTATAAAAAATTTTTTAGTTAAACTCCTAACGTTATACCACCAAGTTACATCAAGTTACAAATTTAATATGTTACAAAGATTTCATTTAGGTGTTACAGTGAGAGTGTGTTTATGATTATCTTTATAAAAGCCACACCCCTTTTGTGTTAAATTACTTACGGCTATTAAAGATGTAAGAGTTTATCTTTCCTCAATTACTTAGCTATAATATATTTAAATTGTACTCATGTTAGTAAAGTTCACTCATTTTAATTTGCATGATATAACGTTATCATCCCACACACATACTTAAATGTGATAAATACACACTTTAATTCAATATTAAAGCCATACAGTTATATAAACCATTACCATTGCTGACAAAATTGTTTTTGTGGATTTGTTATTTTGAGAAGCTTTTTTTTTTGGAATTGGGAGGGTTGCTTGGAGTGACAATAAATATAGAATTTATTTAATTTTGCTTCTTCTATTAAAGTGAACCAATATATAGACCTATATCAATGCATTTGGTTTACCATAAAACAATGAGTGGCAAAAATTTACATTAATTTTTTCTGTCCCAGAGTACTCGGTATCACATAAATTCACAATTCTTAATTTGTTGATAAGTTAACGGTTTTTTAATTCACTGACGTCCTAATATATAAATTTAATAAAAAAATTCATGAAAAAATAAATACTTAAAACTACTTGTTGATTGAAGATAAATAAAAAAAAAGTCTAGGGATTAAACTCAACTTAAAAAATTTGTATTAACAGTACTACTGATGTCGTTCGTAATTAAACATAGCATACACTATTCTCGCTTGTTAAATTTCACTATATTATAAAGGCTGAAATAATAATTAAATAAATATTTAAATTATCTATTTTTTCTTCAATAGAGGTCTAAATCGAAACGTATAAAACATTTAAAACATTGATTAGAGTTATTCTAAGCAATAAATTCGAGTCTCTAAACTCTCATAAATTTATACATTTGGTAAGTTTATAAATTAAATTCACAGGTATACACGAATATAGTAATATTGTACAGAGTTAATTAATTATAGTTGTTATTATTAAAAACTTAATCAATCAGATCAAATGAAATAAAAGATTTGACAGCAAATTTTCATCTCGAAACTTTCTACCGATTAACAGGAGCGTTAATTCGAAAGTAGCGCCGCGTCATCCAGGGACGCCCGAGTCTAGTGAAGACGCTGGTCGTCGCGATTGCGTGGTGACGCGTGGAGAGGGAGACAGATACTGCCGCGCGGACGGTAGGCGTCGGTCCTTGGCCGTCGGTAGCACCCTCTGTTCGGTCATCACGTGCGCCTGCGCACACGCTGTCTAGCGAGAGGGTGCTTAACTAACAATTATACTGTGGGAGCGTCAACAAAGTTCTCGGAACGGTTCATTACCGTCAGAATGTTCCATTCGAATTTTAAAAGTTTGAACATCGAATTATAGGTGTATTAAGATAACATTTTAAAATAAGAAGCACAGCCTAAGACGAAGTAAAAAAATAAAGTTACTATTGTTGTCATAATAATATAATATTATTAAAACACTATTTTTAATTTTTAAACCATCCATTGAGTGAATCTAGGTAAAGAGAGGCTGAGAGGAGAGAGAGAGAGGAGAGAGAGAGAGAGAGAGAGAGAGAGAAAAGAACACTACAATATGATTTCATGCTGACATATCTGGGTCTATCCATACTTATGTTATATATGTCATTTTATTACTAATAAGTGTTAAAATACTGTTTAGTAACTGTTATAAAAATAATTATATATGGAAATATGACATATTTAGTGAGTTATTATAAAGCTTCAACGTTTCGTACGACGCAACCCCCTACATGAAACTGTTCCAAGTATAAGGTGCAAGAGTCAATATTAAAAAATATTACTACTAATAAATAATATTAATAATCGCTAAAAAACCTGATATCGATAATATTATTGTACCAATATCATTTTAAATTAAAGAGGAAATGTACAAACAGAAACTAGAATGACTTACAAAACTATTTTTTTAAGCACAGTACTATAAGTTTCCGAAATAACATGTAGGTGCGCTGCTGTTTTCACCTTGCAGAGAAGAAGGTTGGAAGATCCATTTTAACTCAAATTGAGTTAGTGCTGCCATCTGTTAAACAATCATGAGCTAGACGTTGTTGTTCTCATCTTAACATCATGGACTTTTAAAATAGATTGAGTTAGTGCTGCCATCTGTTAGACAATCATGAGACTTACTCATGCACTTTAGATTGAGTTAGTGCTGCCATCTGTTAGACAATCATGAGACCTTACTCATGCACTTTAGATTGAGTTAGTGCTGCATCTGTTAGACAATCATGAGACCTTACTCATGCACTTTAGATTGAGTTAGTGCTGCCTATCTGTTAGACAATCATGAGACCTTACTCATGCACTTTAGATTGAGTTAGTGCTGCTATCTGTTAGACAATCATGAGAATAACTTAATTGTATGTCATCGTAGACAATCATGAACTTTCTCAGATTTAGATTATGGTTAAAAGAGGTTTATGTCATATTTAAAATTATTTAAATAAAGTACTGTCTGGTCCTATGAGTGTATGAGATATAAAATTTGAGGTCTGGACAATATTCATTTATTTAAAAAGGGAAAGCAATCTTTTCGACAGTTGACCTTGGAGTTTTATCAAACCGGTTTAAATCTTCTTCTTTTAAAAAAAAAAATGAAAGCTCCATAATTTAAGGGTGAGCAAAAAAAATTTTAAATCAGAAAACTACAATTACTTTAGTTCCACAAACTTATTAAAAAAATTATATAAAAACGTTCATTTACTTCTAGGACTATCATACAAAAGTTTACAAATTGTTAATATAGGAATTTACAGTAAATACGTAATATACTTCAGTGGCCGATTGGTCTAAAGCATCACTCCCGTGTTAGACTGGCCAGCTGATGACGGGGAACTCGGGGTTCTAATCCTGGTCAGGTATACTGAGAGTGGTTTTTCTTAAATGGTTTCAAACTGTCCTTCCACGCGAGTGCGGGTATATTACCTCTAAAATGCTTACTTCCTCATCCCTACCCCTTTAGAATAATTATCATATATCCGTATAACCTGAACCGGTAGTAAGACGCGGTTAAAAAAAAAGAAAAAACTGTCTTTATTCAGTGAATGAATGGACCTTTTTAAGATGGGGTTTTGGACCTCATAAAAAAGTGGTTGAGGTCTTTTTTTAAAAAAAAGTCTTGCTTGAGCTGTATATTTCCACGGAAACCACAAAAAAGACTGAGCTTAAACTGACCTTAACTATAATATATTCCGTGACTTGGACAAGAAAGAAAATTGTCTTTCCCGATTACTCGCTTGAGTGCAACTATTATCATAGTAAAGTGTTATCAATGTTGATCGCACAAAAATATGTTCCTTTTTTACAAAAATGTTCTTCCTTCCGTGTTTGTTTATCGCACAAAAATATGTTCCTTTTTACAAAAATCCCTTCCTTCCGTGCTTTGACCAGATGGAATCATTCCCAAGGAAAGAAAATGCTGTTGTTTAAATAGATGAAAATATCTTGATTCAGTTTTAATTTCTTTTGTATAAAAAACTGAAAACTTAAAGCGATATAATTGAACCAAACCCACAATTATGGGGGAACAGACTAAAAGTCAAGCTTATCAAGTCTAATTTGTTGATTATGAGTAGATCGAGGCTCAAATCCTGGATGGTTAAACTAATGTTTTTTTGTTCATTAAAGGTTTATAGCTCTTCCTTCACACAAATGAAAGTACATTTACAATAAACTCTATCTTTAACAATCATATTTCTTCAGTATATTTAAAATGAGTATAATCCGAACGGGTAGTAAGACGTGGTGTATTTTTATTAAAACATAATAGTGTTATTATGACATACTAAATTTATTTTTTTAGAACTTTATTTTTTTATAAAAGGTAATCAAAACAATATGCATAGCTTATTGGACATATATATATACCTTTAAAAAAAATACGAAAAAAAAAATCCTGGCCCACTGAACGAGAAAAATTTCTTTCAACAATTTATTATTTATATCGTATAGCTTATCCCAGAATACTGCATCCTTTGCCTCTTCTACCCCTTTATAACCCCTCCTCACAGCCTTTTTTTAAAAAAAAAATACCCAGTCCTTCCAATTTCCGGGGGGGGCAAATAAAAGAATCGAAGGCAATGCAATTCGGCGTTAATCTGCGCTTTGTAATAGCAGCTGGTGCGAGGTGAATGAAAGTTGATCCTGTCAGAGAGAGAGTCTGTTGAACACTGAAATGAAATACACATTCAAAACTAAAGTCCAATATTCATAGGAAGAACCTCATTGGACTGCTAGATCAGTTACTAGATCTACTTTCACAGATTAATACTTCAAGTCATGTGATCATAATGATATAAGTTTTTATAGATTATATCAGACCTAGCCTCTTCGGTGGCCGTGCTACTCTCGTGTTGGACTAGACTGCCAAGGATGGGGAGATCAGGGTTCGATACCGGTTGGTTACACTGAGGGTGGTTTTCCTTCTAAGTGATTTTCCACTCTCTACGCAAATGCGGGTGCATTTCCACCAAATTAACACCTATCTAATCCCTAACACATTAGTGTAATTAGTACATAGGCACATGACCCAAACGGGTAGTAAGACGTGGTGCTATAAAACAATTTAAAAAAATTATACCTATAAATAACACTAATAATATACAGGGTGTCCTCCACTTTTCAACAATCCCCTCTTTAGACATTTCGTCACCCAAGGATGCAAGTGTTCTATCTCCAAAATTGTTAGATTTGAGATATTTGGTGTTTACGTTTATTTAGATTACATATGATTCACCTGTGGTGAAATTGAGACTAATATATAATTAGTTAAGAAGACACATCTCGAGTTGTCATCTAGTAACATTGGTTTTGTACACATGGTCAAACTTCAATGCTCTTTTACACAAAAATGGAAAATTGGACATAGAACACTTGCATTCTCGGGTGACGAATTTTTTCAACCAGAACCAGGAAATGAATACATTCGCGAAATGCTTGTTATTACTCAGTCAGTAAGTTTTTGACATCTCGCCTGCTGTCGATGAAAGTGATACTCATTATATACAATATTGTTAACTTGTTATTTTTACCCCTAAATACAACGCTGCCGTATCACCGTGAGGAGTTACATTATTTGGATGGACCCCGAGCGGTAAGGGGTTGGAATCCTGGAGGATTGGATGGTGCGTGGGAGTGAAGAATCAAGTGATAGTAAACTAGCTTATTTAAGAATCAAATATCCAAAGCTATTATATTTGTTTTAGTGAGTATTTACTCGAATCTAGATATCATATTCTTAAAATTGAAAAATGACACCCGGACACGGAAATTGAACCCGGGACCTTTGGCTTAATACGCCAATACTATAAAAAAACTGAGCTATCCAGGAATCGTCCCGTGCCCAGAGTCATTCTACACTTATATGTTAAGGCCGAGTCTATGATGGATGTGTGGAAATCGTCGGCTACAAATGTGTGATTTTATTAAGCTCACGAGCTATCAGATAACGTAGCCACCTTCGACTCGATAGTTGGCTTATTGCTGCCACTTGTACAATTATTATAATTGTAAGGGATTGCATATTTAAGAATCAAATAGCCAAAGCTATTATTTATGTTTTTAGTGAGGATTTCTCCATCTAGGTATCATATTTGTATCATTTGTAGCCGACGATTTACGCACGTCCATCATAGACTCTGCCTTAAAATATGAGTGAAGAATGACCCTGGTCATGGGACGATTCCTGGATAGCTCAGTGGTAGAGCATTGGTGTAGTAAGCCAAAGGTCCTGGGTTCGATTCCCGTGTCCAGGTGTCATTTTTCAATTTTCAGAATATGATAACTTTTATTTGTTGAGGATAAAATCTAGACGAATACACACAGATAACATGGAATGTTATCACGTGACGCGGGGGCGATTAATAGGGACCTCGCGAGCCACCCAAGGAACTGAGTTCGAGCCCCCACAAGATGGGAACGCCTAGATAGCGGCTTACATCATGTTTTCTCGTAGATTGTTTGCCAACCGACACTTGTTCATGCACTTCAAACTGTCTTTTCTTCAACTGGGGTGAAGTTCCACCCCTTCTATTTAGACAACCAATCATCTAATACGGTTTTTTACCAGTCGATATTTGAAACTCGCTAATATCGACATTATATCAAGCAAGCAAAGTCAAGCGATGGCACTAGGCTCGCTCGTCAACAGAATGTTAACCTGGCACGGCTTGAATTCCAAGGAAATGTGCAAGCGTGGTCTAACATCTTGTCAGAATAAACTTCAAAATAATTTGCTCTCACAAAACAATAGTTTTTTACCGGTTGTTTTCTACTGGTGTTAAAAACATGGTTTCTCACGATATACTATATGAGAACAAATGTAAAATATTCGAAAACAAGCTGCTTAGGAAGATTTTGATCCAAAAAGAGATGAAGCCACTGGGGAGTGGAAAGAAGTTACATAATGATGAGTTACACACTCTATACTCATCACAAGACACTGATAGGATAATAAAGTCTCGTAGATTACGACGGACAGGACATGCGCTAAAGGAAGAATCTAGAACCGTGTTCTCAGGGTATTGACTGGCAAACCCAATGGGAAGAGACGGTTGGGAAGACCTAGATGTGGATGGAAGAAAAAAATTAGAATGAACCTGAAATAGATAGGATGTAATGAGGTTGACTGGATATAACTAGATCAAAATAGGGATAGGGTGTTATAAGGTAGATTAGAGAGAACTAATTCATGGTAGGGATAGGGTGAAATGAGGTGGACTAGAGAGAACTAATTCAAGGTAGGGATAGGGTGAAATGAGGTGGACTAGAGAGAACTAATTCAAGGTAGGGATAGGGTGAAATGAGGTGGACTAGAGAGAACTAATTCATAGTAAGGATAGGGTGAAATGAGGTGGACTGGAGGGAACTAATTCAAGGTAGGGATAGGGTGAAATGAGGTGGACTAGAGAGAACTAATTCATAGTAAGGATAGGGTGAAATGAGGTGGACTGGAGGGAACTAATTCAAGGTAGGGATAGGGTGAAATGAGGTGGACTAGAGAGAACTAATTCAAGGTAGGGATAGGGTGAAATGAGGTGGACTAGAGAGAACTAATTCATAGTAAGGATAGGGTGAAATGAGGTGGACTGGAGGGAACTAATTCAAGGTAGGGATAGGGTGAAATGAGGTGGACTAGAGAGAACTAATTCAAGGTAGGGATAGGGTGAAATGAGGTGGACTAGAGAGAACTAATTCAAGGTAGGGATAGGGTGAAATGAGGTGGACTTGGCATAGCTAGCTCAAGATAGGAATAAGATGTAGTGAGTTACACTGGATAGAACTAGCTCAATTGGTATGGGTGACATACTTTTGTAAGTATGGGAAAGTCTGAAATGAATTTTCAAGTTCCTAACGCCACAGAGTAAGTAAGTAACCAGAACCCATTTATTAGACGCGTGATCTGCTCTTTCGACATATTTCGTCATGTTCCCACGCGCTGATTCAGGGCCATCTTTTCGTTCACTCTATGTATAGAAGTCGTTTGCGGTGCGTATTTTAGAATATGTTAGTAGTGCGTCTCTTTAATTTTTGATAGCATTATCACGAATACGATACTTGATAAGATAACATCCGTAATCAAAAGCTCATCTCCATCTTTTAAACTTTACTAGTTATGTACAATTAATAATTGTAGGGGTGGATGCTTACCTTCACTAAAAATATAGTTATTTTTAATCAAAGCGTCTTACTACCCACTCGAGTTTTCAGATATTTAATAACTACGCTGATGTATTAGAAAGGAGGAATGTTGGATTTTAGAGGAAGTGTACCTTCAATAGCGTGGAGTGAGAGTGTAAAACAATTAAGGAAAAACCACACTCAGTACATACAACTAGGATTCGAACCTGTATATTTTCGTCTTCAGCAGGCCAGTTTAACACGAGAGTGACGCATTAGACCATTCGGTCACTGACCCGGGTTTAATAAAAAAAACTTTTACCACCTCGTCTTACTACCCGTTCGTATTATACGCCTACGTACTAATTCTAATTACACTAATGTTTTAGGAATTAAGAAGGTTCCATATAGAAGTACACCCACATTTGCTTGAAGGGAGAATGTAAAAACATTTAGGAAAATCATCCTTAGTACACCTGACCGGGATTGAACCCCACCCTCTCCGTATTCGGCAATCTATTCTAATGCAAGAGTAGTTCCTTAGACCATGTGGCCACCCAAGTGGGTTTTAATTAATATTAATTGACAGCATTGCTACAGGGATCTCAGTTCATGTCCAGGATAACCCTGAAGCGTTCTCTTTGGTCATTATTTCCCCACGGGTATACATATTTTATGTCCTTGATAGTCAGTACTCTGTTGCTGTTAAAATAAATACGACATATATTTTTTTATAAACGTCTGCCACATACACATTCATACTTTACATTTCCCTTGTGAGTTAACAGCTATGAGTTGTTTGTAGACCCTTCACTTTTTTTAATCCTTCTCTCTCTCTCTCTCTGGTGCTTCCATCTGTGAAGAAACAAGATCAACTACATGTGTGGCGCCGGGGCACACCTCACGTCATCCTCCCACGGCGTCGCGTCACCAAGCGTCGCACCAACCCTTGACAAAACCACGTGATGCGTGTTATTTTAGTCAAAAGCTTTCTCTGTGGGCTACCTCTGTGGGGCGCGTTGGACGTTTGGCGCGATCTGGGATTATTTTAGCTAAATACATTACTTTAACCTTGGCTGAATTACATAAATATATATACGTATATATGCATATACACATATACACATATTTAATTTTGACATATTATGTTGTGAGAATGTTGTCTTAAACAACGTGATAAACTGTTACTGTCTATGATATAATTATATCATTGGATTTTGTTTTGATTGGTTTTCTATCTTACTTGATCACTAGGGAAAGAATAGCTACTTCAAATCTAAGGAGACATTATAGGAGATATTTAAACTAGAAATCAAAAGCGAGAAATTATGACTGTGGTAGCGATAGGAGAATGGAGGGAGTGAGGTCTACTGTTCACAGAACTACTAGTAAGATTGTAGTAACGATAACATGGAGGGAGCGAGGTCTACTGTTCACAGAACTACTAGTAAGATTGTAGTAATGATAATAACATGGAGGGAGTGAGGTCTACTGTTCACAGAACTACTAGTAAGACTGTAGTAACGATCATAACATGGAGGGAGCGAGGTCTACTGTTCACAGAACTGCTAGTAAGACTGTAGTAACTATAATAACATGGATGGAGCGAGGTCTACTGTTCACAGAACTACTAGTAAGATTGTAGTAATGATAATAACATGGAGGGAGTGAGGTCTACTGTTCACAGAACTACTAGTAAGACTGTAGTAACGATAATAACATGGATGGAGCGAGGTCTACTGTTCACAGAACTACTAGTAAGATTGTAGTAACGATAATAACATGGAGGGAGCGAGGTCTACTGTTCACAGAACTACTAGTAAGAATGTAGTAACGATAATAACATGGAGGGAGGTCTACTGTTCACAGAACTACTAGTAAGACTGTAGTAACGATAATAACATGGAGGGAGCGAGGTCTACTGTTCACAGAACTACTTGTAGACTGTAGTAACGATAATAACATAGAGGGAGGTCTACTGTTCACAGAACTACTAGTAGACTGTAGTAACGATAATAACATAGAGGGAGCGAGGTATACTGTTCACAGAACTACTAGTAAGACTGTAGTAACGATAATAACATGGAGGGAGCGAGGTCTACTGTTCACAGAACTACTAGTAAAACTGTAGTAACGATAATAGCATGGAGGGAGTGAGGTCTACTGTTTACAGAACTACTAGTAGACTGTAGTAACGATAATAACATAGGAGTGAGGTCTACTGTCCACAGAACTATTACCACCTACTCCACATTAAAAATATTCTAATTACTCACTCATTCTCACATAGTGTTCATAGCAAAGTAGAAGAAATTCTCCATTGAGTAGAACATTAACGAGTGTAAGTCCTCTCAATGCTAACCTTGTTCGAAGCGTGGATTAAAGTTTGCTTTTACGGCCACAGGTTTGTTGCCATTCTACGGGATTAGCTTCGGGAAGTGAGGGTTTTATGTTGTTTGGTTACTGGTTCGCCCCCCTATTAGGTAAAATGGTGTCTCTATAATGTATTTGACCCTCAATAAGGTATACTAGAGGTGGATAATCTTTGTAACCTTACACATTACACAGTACGCTCTGTTTTAACCTCTGATTATAAGTTCCATTATAACTTGATTCATAAAAAAATGTTAGATACATTGGCATACCCATAAGTTTACTGAAAGGTGAGGGGGATTTGTATACAATGTATCTTAGCTATTATTTATATATGTTACCGTCCAAACTCGATTCCAGGATAAACTAGATTGGACTAAGCAGAATTAATACATTCTAAGAGCCTCAGGGTGTACTAGTTTATCCTAGTCTAAATTAGATAATTCTTGAATTTTAGTCAAACCCATGGGACAAACAAGTATGGCCTACAATTTCATTAGATCGAACCAAATTTATAATGGGTTAGGTTAGGTTAATTTAGCTAACAATATTTGCGCGCGAACTGTGCATGATGAAACATGTCCATGGTCGATTCATCACATGGATTAAGAAAGATGAAAACTAGTATAGTATTGCATAAAAACATCAGGTTCTATCGGTTTATCCTAAAAGCGGCAGGATGTGTCAATTTGGCCTAGTCCGATCCATTTTGTTCTGAAATCGGGTTTGGACGGTAACATATATATATATATATATATATATTATTTATATATATATTCCAATTGAGAGTTTCAATACATTTTTTAGCACCGCATTTCACTACCTGTTCATGTTATATGCTAGTTTCAATACAATTCACAAACGGAAGTTATTTATTAGTATAAATATTAACAGTGAAAACATGAATGTAATACTATATTTTCAGCATTATAATATTATTTAAGTATAAGATTTATGTCACACAACAATGTGATGTTCCCACCCTCCCTTCATGTGCACATTATAGGGTGTCATCCTGAATGCAAACACGTGGGTAGTTGAAGACAAAAGTGGCGAAGTGGAGGCCCCACGGGTGTCTAGCATTCGTGCGGCCTTTTGGCCTTGTCAGTCTAAATGTAACTAGATTCAGGGACGTACGCACGGTGGGGGGGGGGGGATGGGGAGAGAGCTAGGGGGTTCAAACCCCCTCCCATTGAGAAATAAATTCACACTAGATAAAATGATATCATTATAATGAGACGAGAACAAAAACGTTCCAGTAGTAAATTCCAACGAGGAGTGATGTTTGTAAGACTCCCATTTAATAATTTCTTCCCTGTAGCTTAATATATATCTTGGACAAGTTGGGGAAAGATGTTGGTATCAATGCGTCGTGAATGGTTGATTGCGAATATTTTTGTTTTTTTTGCTTATATTTTTTATCGTAATTATAAAATACAAATATCTAAATTATTTTTTATTACTTATGGAAACATCTCAATAATATTTTATATGACTACAAAAATATCACATGTTAGGTTATTGTATTGTTAACCAATTAATTAACTGTAACCTAATCATAATAAATTAATTATTTACACCCCCTTACATAAATCACGCATACGGCTATGTTAAATTACATCACTAGGTTAGGCTAGGCTAGGTTAGGTTGAGCTAGGGTAAGCTTGGTCAGGAGGAAAGCCCCGGTGGCAGGTGGGTGCTGCCAGTAACCCCTTCCACCAGTGTCCCCCACCTCATTTAGGGATCCCCGGTAGTTGCTCTTTTATTGTTCGAGATCTGGAGTCAGCCACCCCCCTACCCCCTCACCCCCTTTTAAACAGGCTATGTGACTTATGGGTGACCCCTAAAGTAAATTGAAAATGAAATGTATAATAAATAACTATTTGAACCAAATATTATTTCAGGACTAGAATATTGGAAAATTCTTTTTTTTAATGAGCCATAGTAAAAAAAAAACTAGTTAATATATAACTAAAAAATAAACAAAAAATAGATAGTTAAAGTGTAAAAATAACTCTATTGGCTAGTAACTAACGGAATTATTTGTATTAGTATCATTGTTTAAATTTATCAATATTAAGTTAATTAACTGTGTAGCTTGTCAGTAATATTTGAAAATACATTTTGGTTTATTTATCTAAATTAAACTTATTAGAGTTTTTTTAATATAAATATTACCTTAATATTACTTACCACCCACTGCCCTCCCTCCCCTCCACTACCCCAAATAAACATTTTTTATGAATATTTATCAAATTCAAATTTTTGTACCACTCTATAGATATAACATTTATTGAGTTGTTGTTCACATTGGGTTCGTTTTAATTTTATACTACATAACGTAAGGATTTACACAGAAAAACGGAAAGTTCAATTTCAAAAACGGTTTACAAAGGGTGTCGTTGTATCCTTCCTTTAATCCACGTAATTTTGCAACTAGATTGGAATACCTTCATCCTAGGTTTTGTGAAAACACAAAAAGGTCGGCTTTAGGACTTTGCTTTGTATAGTTTTCCTAATAACATTCCAAAACCTGTTTTATTTGAATTCTCTAAAAGTTTCTCTTTTGAATTCAAATTAAGGGAAGGTAATAATGTCAAGGTGAAGTCTTCTTGAAATAATTGTAGTGTTATGTGAATATAATTTTACATATCTTATTATGTGCATTCCAATCCAACTCTTATAAAACAAAGTTGTAAGTTTTTTGTTATCTAAAAATCTAAAAGGTTATTTTAATTTAGGACCATAAATCCAATATAAAATGCACTCAAGATATACTGTATATAATAAAATATATTTTTACACATAATATGTGTGTGTGTGTGTAAATAAAATATATAAAGATATACCTATATAAAATATTTTAATTTAGCTTTATTTTAGCGCAATTCCGTAAAGGAAAACACAAATTAATTTAATTGATATCAGATATCACAGTCCAATTTTCATAGGACGGACCTTCTTTGGCTTTTAATAGATCTACTTTCACGTATTCAAACATCAATTCATGTGATCTATAGCTGTCAATTTGTAAGATATGATCAATATCTATAAAATAGTAATAATAAAATATAAAATTTAATCAATCTTGGCCCCAGAAAAATATGTTGGTATTTTATAAAAGGCCATTCCTATGAGAATTGGATTATACAAATTAAGTACTATCATTATTTTACTCAACCTTAATTTTTGTGTTTTCACCCGTCCTAAATATACTCACTTACTTACTTTATAGCATTAAAGTTCAAAAGTCTATTACTGCACTTACAAAAGTATACCATCCTACCTCTATCTTGAGCTAGTTCTACCCAGTCCACCTCATTATATCCTATCTCTATCTTGAGCTAGTTCTACCTAGTCCACCTCATTATATCCTATCTCTATCTTGAGCTAGTTCTACCCAGTCCACCTCATCATATCCTATCTCTATCTTGAGCTAGTTTCCCTATCCACTCATTATCCTATCTCTATCTTGATTTACCATCACTATATATCCTATCTCTATCTTGAGCTAGTTCTACCTAGTCCACCTCATCATATCCTATCTCTATCTTGAGCTAGTTCTACCTAGTCCACCTCATTATATCCTATCTCTATCTTGAGCTAGTTCTACCCAGTCCACCTCATTACACCCTATCCCTATATTGAGCTAGTTATATCCAGTGCATCTAATTATACCCTATCCCGATCTTGAGCTATCCTGGATATCTCAGTGGCTAGAGCATTGGTTTACTAAGAAAAAGGTCCAGGGTTTGATTCCCATGTCCAGTTTTCACTTTTAAATTTAAGGAATATGATATTTAGATGCAGACACAACGGTAATTAACAAATATAATAGCTTGGCTATTTAAGCTATTGTAGTACTTGTTCTTAAAATTCCCCCTTTCTGATACTATTTCCTTAGGCTATGTAGCTTAATTTGCTGTTAGCAATTTGATAACAAGCACTAGTTCGTACTATTAATACTACCATCTACCAATAATAACAATACAAATTTAAACAACATTTAATTTCGAAATTAAATTCCATCTTAACAGAGCCATGTAAAAAAGTTTACATTGTGCATTAGCTATTTTCTTACGTTTTTAATTCTACTTAGAGATAAACGGAACTTTCAATATGTAGGTTATGTATAATTCAACAGATTAGACACACATAAATAATTCTCGCAGTAAATATTTATAGTAAATCAAAATCCACCAGTTCAAAGAGAACGAATGTATATGCGCATATTAACTTTAAATTTTATCAGTCCGTTTAATTTTATGTTGAAAAAGTTCACCTTCAAAAATATATATGGGGCACACGAATAATTAGGAACATAATTCCTCGAAAGTGGAGCAAATTCTTGAAAGTCGTTTATATTTTAAACCGTTGGCGGTGTTTAGTCAGGCGGCCACCATAAACTTTTTGTTTATTTCAACGGATGCAAAGGAATTGGGTTCATCCAAATGGTCGGACATTTAAATGGAATGTTTGAGGGTGGAGAGATTAAATACTCGTAGCTCACCTGCCCGTCATAAATTGATCAAAGCTATAAATACTTTTAACTTAATGACTCATAAAATATTCAAATTACTGTCCACATTTAACTATAGTATAATTTTCTTAGAAACCCGCTTCCGTGATAGAATGGTCTAAAAGCGTCACTCTCACGATGGCTGGGATATCGGTGTTCGAATCTCGGCCGGTGGGGTGAGGGTGTTTTTTTTCTCCCAGGATTGTTTTTCATTCTCCTTCACATAAATGTTGGTACACTTCTCCTAAATTCAATCTTCCTATACCTAACCCACTAGAGTAAATAGTACATACGTGTATAGTACGAACGGGTAGTAACTCGCAATGCTAAAAAAAAGTAGGATGGTATTTTTTAAACATTTACACATACATATTTTTTATGTTAAACCTTGAAATATTTTAGTATATATTAATTATTTTATATCCGTTAAAATGAGAGCTTCGGATCAAGTGGCTTGGCGTATGCACACAGTAAATTATATCTATAGTGACTTTTTTAACTGTGAAATAAAGTTCTTCCAATGAAAGGATTGTTTACTACTTTGATAAGGTAATAAAGGTTATGATTATAGGTGAAAAATGTGACCACATTTGCATTTCGAGGGAAAGGAGAACTATCTGTAAAATAAATTCGAAGAAACCTACCAGGACTCGAACCTCAAACTCCTCGTCACCAGAAAACAATAAATTCTAGAAGTTTAGTCTCATGTGCCTGTCCATGCTTGTCAGAGAATTTAAAATCAAGTTGGCCAAAAAAAAGTTTACATTTATATTTTTATATTTTATGTACGCTGCGTTTAACCTGAAAGGTAGCAGTTTTCCTTGACGCATTATACTATGGCTCTATCGTATAAGCTACGCCATAGTGGAAACGTTCAAGGTAAGTTTCAGGGTAACCGGAGTGTATATTTTTAGTTCTTTTGTACTCTTAACATCATTAATTTAATGACTTAATCTAAGGAGTAGGGAAGAGGAGGGTAGATTATCAAGAAAAATAAATGGTACTGTGCACCACACATAATTTCTCTTCATTATTTTATTTTAAGGCTTTTTAAGTAAATGTATCTATATTAAGATTTGTGAAAATAAATAAGTTTACATTGTTGCATGAACATTCCACTAAAGAGCATGAATGAAATAATATACAATGTATCAGAAATATTGAGTAAAGAGGAACATTTTTGTCCATAAAAGGTCGTAGCGATCAATTAATCCATAAAAATATAAATATTAATGTATATCACAGAACTATTGGTTTTAAAATAATATTTTCCAAGTAACAGAATTTTTATTTTTAATAGTACTACAACCTTACAATTAAAAGCTATTTTTTTTATTTAGAATAGTTGCACAGATATACAAACAATTTCAAATTTTCTGCTTATGTAATGTCCTCTTTTAATAATTTTAATGGAAGAACGAGAGTTTCCATTTGGTCTGTAATGTCAAGCTATCTTAATCTTTTTTTATTGCTAATCGTTAAAGCTAATTTAGAGAAAATTGATTATTTTTTCTTCTCTTTTTGCCTTTCAGTAAACCAAAACTTAATTTTAGGGTTGTATATCTAATTCCGAAATACTCCCTGGGAGGATTAATTTAAATTAGTTGAAAAATTACACCTGGACACGAGAATCGAACTAATTTAAATTAATTGAAATGTGGTTCATTCAATTCGGATAGTGTCGTAATTACAATGATTTGTTGTCTTTGTGCTGATACTCGCACACGAGATTGTCTCACCCTAGATACCAATCGGTAAATGATTTCTGCCCAAGGCCGAGGTACATACAGACAATATCACGAAAACCCCTTTTTGGGTTTACAAGGGGTCAAGAAACGTCGACATTTATTATACAGGCAGTCCCCATTATACGCGGTTCCACTTTACGCGGTTTAAAAAATGTTTATAAACTCTTATGTACCTTTTTTTTAACATAATAAACTTATATGTACAGTACTTATTTGGTTGTGTATTTCGTCAATATAATAAAATTAATTTGAAAAACAAAACCGCTTGTTTTAATTACTAAAATCCTTTTTAACGTACACAGTACTGTAGGCCTACTTGAGCAATATCAATACATACTAAACTGTATGACGTTCTATTTGCCGCCACTGCGCTAGGCTATAAATAGTCCCCGTTATACGTGGTTTCGCTTTACGCGGCACTTTGCCGGAACGCATCTACCGCTTATAACGGGGACTACCTACTACTATAAATCCACATGGCTGACTCACTCACTCACTACTGACATTAATGTTTACCAACTTCCAGATGAGCTAGAAACTTGAAATTTGGCAAACTTATAGCTTATAGCCTGTAACCGACGGGAACATTCCAAAAAGTTTTAAAAAAAATTAACCCCCGAAAATAATTCAAAATGGCGGAGCAACTTTAAAGTCGATGTGGACATTTCTTTGGAGATTTCTTGTGGCTAAATGGTAAGACCTATAAAAAAAAACTGATTGCACCAGCAGCTACGGATTTGACGAGATACACAAGTTTGGTCATTGGGGGTTTTGGGGCAGAGCCCCAACGAGCAAAGCGAGTCAAAACCTAAGAGTTCAATTTATTTTACGATCATAATACTTTTTTTCCGAGGGTTCGAGGGATAGTAAAAATATATATGCTGGAAAACGATACTTGAAAAAAAAAATCCCCAATATAACAGTCCGGGTTTGGAACCCAATGGTTATTTAATTATTTATCTATTCACGAAAATGTGTAGACTTAGCGACGTTTATCGAAGGTTCCCCCCCCCCCCACATCGGTAAGCTCGCGGACTATATGTCGGGATCATCTAGTCTGGTTTTCTGGTAATGTAGAGGTGAGGGTTTAGAATCCTGGCGAGTATATTCGGTTTTATTTTCCAAAATAGTTTCCCATTTTTCCTTCATACAAACGCAGGTACGTTTAATCTCATTTCTGCTTTCCAAATATTCACTCACAATAACGTAGAATATCCCTGATGAATATTAAGACGCGGTGCATAATAAATGGAATAGTTTTCACTGTCTGTGAAAGTTGGTCAATGGTTCAGTGTCGACAACAGCATACAGTTGAAAAGCTGTGACAGAGCCTGAATTAGGTCTGTCTGCAAGCACGTATAATCGCACATTTGAATGCGTTCAACCGTGTCTGAGTGGACAAGCTATGTCGCTTTGAAGTCGCTAGGGTTCGTTCGTCCACGGGAAAAAGCGTCTCCCTGTAAAACATTATTTAGCTTCCTCTTTGAGGGTTGTTTAGCGGAAAATTTTAAAGTGGACATCGACTCTATTTACGGCTTATGTCAAAATTTGGTTTTAATTTTACCATATCATATAAAGAAATTATTGTAATCATGGACGCTTTAGATATCGATATTATAATGTATCTCGATGTTTTGTGAGCTATCAACTACAAAAAAAAACTTGGTACTATGCGCAAACTTTTTCGGCTACTTTGCCTAAATATTGACTTGAAAATAAATGAAATAATAACAACTGTTACAGAAACATTTTGAGAAAATAAATAACATCTCTGTTCACCAAAAGGCATAACGATCAAGTTTCCAGCCCCAAATTAAAAAAAAAAAGGATTTTCCAATAGTTCATAAATGATTGGTTTTTAAAAAACATATTTTAAGCAAAGATGTTTTATTTTTAATAGTATTACAACTTTGCAATGATAAATTATTTCGTATCTCCAATAGTTGTGGAGTTATTATCAAATTATGAATTGCCACTTTATCTGTAACTTTAAACTATATCTGGATGCGAAATACAAAATCGTTAGAGCAGATATGAACATATAAAAAAATTCTCACCTATAAGTAAACCAACCTTAATTTTAGGATTACGATAACCCTCGATATCAAGTTTTAGCCTGATCTGTAAAATGATTTCACAACTAGTCCCGGTAACAGACAAACAGACAGACAGACAGACTACAATGTATAAACCACTTTTTCAAGTTCAGATTGCGATGAAACGTTGACATCCATCAAAATTTCGACTTTGATTTATTTTTATACGATCACTATAACATTTCTCTCCACTAGGGGTGCGAGGAATTTAAAAGTAGGCTATACAATCCGGTCTGTCCACACGTCTACAAATTAAACGGTTAGATGAATTTCAAACTTGATATTTAGATATATTAAGGTCATAATTTGAAAATTAATCGGTATTTTTATTCGATGTTTAGAGCTAAGGGTGGTTTAGTTATTACTTTTTGTTTTAACTCATAATCTGTTTAAAATGAACTCGATGTTTAGTTCGTGTGTCCACTGATGCGTTGATTGAATTAGTAAATTTGGATTTTATATGTGATTGATTCCTTTGTTAACTCAGCTTCAGAAGCCAAATGGTCTAAGGCGTCACTTTCTTGTTAAAGTGGCCTACTGATGGCAGGGAGATTGGGGTTCGAATCTCGGTCGAGTCTAATGAGGATGGCTTTTACTAAATGGTTTTCCACTCTAAATCCACGTAAATTTGAGTAAGACGAGGTGATGATAAAAGAAACTCGGCTTAGCTATTTGTTAATGTGTTTAATGGAGGAGAATTGGGTGGGTCTTTATTACCTTTAAGAAAACTCCATTTTATGAATTGGATGCACAAATAAAAGCTTTTATGATTATTTCCAGAAGGAAAAGGTTACTTCAATTGAACGCCACTTTTAATAAGATCAAGATTATCTTTATCAGCTCTTTTATTTTCTTACGTGAAATGATCTGAGACTTTTTTTTTTGCCACTTTTCACAAGATGAATCAGTTAATTTATATAAAATGGTAATAACTTTTGTATGTTTAAAAGTATTGTAATATCAGTGATGAATTAAAGGCCGGAGGCTGGATGTTGTGTCTGTTTCAAGATTTAATTTAGTTTATAAGTCGCGTTCTGTTATATACAGTCAGTTCAGAAAGTACACTTTAAATGCCTCAAATAAATGAAAATGAAAACGAAAAAAATATTCCTGGGGTTACAGCCTAAATATATTTTGTTCATACTGTAAATTTAGATCATATCTGGTAATATTATATTGACGAGTTATTTATTTTAATTTTACATATAAAATTAACGATAGTTTAATGATTACTAATTTTTTTAAATTCAAAATGGTTTGAGAATGGCTTTAGCGATTTTTGTTCAAAATGGATAGCAGGGAAGTGTTTTAGATCATAAATAATACTTGATTTTAGGGGGGAAATTAATTTAAGGGTAGTTTAGTTATTGCATATTATTTTACATTCTAAATTGTTCAAAAATAGCTCAAACGGATTTTTAGTTTACTAATAACTATTTTAGAAAATTTTGTTCTAAATCACAATAAATTAAGAAAGTGTGTGGGATGGTGTCATAGTATTTATTTGTTCAAGTTCAGAAGCGTTCAGTTGACCTACTTCTGTCAATTGGTCTAAGTCATCAATCATCATATTATAAGGCGGGATATTCGGGCACAAGCTAATACCCCCATTCGACCTGAATTGCTTGTTATTCGTATACCAGTTGACTCCCGGACTAGACAAAATAAACGGCTCTTATAGGCGTTTGACTTGTATGAGAATGTATGAGTATGAGTAGGTATGAGAAGGAAATTAAAACCACAACGGTTATATAAGTTTCAAATGTTACATTATGTATTCACTCACAGTTTATGCTACATCATTACCGCCAAGTTTAATTTATTTAGATTAGTATATAATAGGACTGGGCAATTTTAATTACTTTTTTTTTGGCTAGAGGGCTGCATTGAGAATTTAAATATAATAACAGGCCACCAAATTAAATAAGATTTTTAAGATGCAATTTTTTTATATTAAAAAATATTGCATAAAGATAGACAGTATACAAATATTAAGCTAGTGATCCTTCAATCGAACATAACTTAATGAGATGAATGCAATTTTTCATATATTTCGTCATTTCTTTAGTGTCAGGTGTAAACTTAGTAGTTGATAATTTTAAAACTACTCATAAATATATTCATCGGTAATGTTTGACTGTAAAGAGTATATATTGATATTATAGAAAATGGTTGCTAATATATATATATATATATAAATATATATATTAGCAAGCATTTAAGATATTGCTCGAAAAATACTGGTTATTTTTGGTTATTATATAATTTATATATTATAATATATAAGTTAATCAAAAAATAATCAGTATATAATATATATAAAAGTTAATCCAAAAATAACTAGCATTTTTCGAGCAATATCTTAAATATTAGCGAATTTGTCAGAAGCAAGAAAAATACGACGCTGCAATTCTCTTTGGATTACACTGCAGGTCTATCAACTCAAGTTGAATTTCACTTGTTGATATGTGTTGAATATAAATCATACATACTTCCGTAGGAAAATATTTTAAATTCTGGTGTATTTAGTAATAATTTGGTTTTCGTAGATAAATAGTTAAAGGTAGCAGACCACATAGAAAATACATAGAGGGCCGTACGCGGGCTACGTGCCGTAACTATCCCAAGGCTGGTAATATAATCATAAACTTATTCATGATAGGCAACAATTTAATGTTTACCTGTTGCTATTTTTATCAGATAGAAAACTTATTTTCATTGAAAAACTTTCAGTAATCTTTTACCAAGATGTTTTTTTGAAAACTTCGTGACTTTTCTCTCTCTCTCTCTTTCTCTCTCTCTCCACTAAGTTTCTGGAATAAGTTTTTCTGGTACGTTCTATAGAATAATAAGAGAAAGTAAACTTTGTTAGTCACATCTGATCCTCTGTCAGATTATTTATCTTCCGTCCAACTTGCTCAACAACGCGATAAATGATCAAATTACCTTTGCCAATATTTTCTCTTGCAATTTGGGTGGACGGTTATAAAAAAGAATAAAGTTGGATGACGACGAAAAAAAAGAATCCCGTATTTTATTTTGGTAGGTAACAATAAACTCTTAAAGATGTTTGTGGCAGTTTTATTACTACAGAGTTCAAATTGACTATATGCTCTTCAAGCGATATAAGAGTCTTGCATGATATTCAAATAAAATAAACCTATTTAGGTTAGGGATGTTTATTATATCCTATCCGTTTCTGTGGCCGCATGGTCTAAGGTGTCACTCTCATAATCGACTGGACCACCAATGATTGGGAGATCAAGGTTCAAATCCTAGTCGGGTATACTGAGGGTGGTTTTCACTGAATGGTTTTCCACTCTAACTTCATCCTTCATGCAAATGTGGATACACTTGCTCTAAATTCAACCTTTAATCATCCTTAACACATTAACGTAATTAGTACGCATGCGTATAGCCCGAACGGGTGGAAAGACGGGGGCGTTAAATGAAAAATAAAAAATAGATTTAATAATTAATTATAATTTATTTTTTTCTAAACGCATCCCACTGCCACTTGGGGAATGAAACGTGTTTAATCGTTAATGACAATCTGACACAGTAAAATGATTAATTACATTTTCCTTCACACCATTTATTTCACCACATGTTTTAACTCTTAGTGCAGAACTGCTCAGTTGACAACGGTTTTTAAAAAAAAAAATATGTCTACACCCCGTTTCTCATGTACATGTCTAAACCACGTGAGAACGAAATTAAAAGTGTGTGCGGGCTGTATCTGACCAGGGTGACCTGGTGGTCTAGGGGTAAGGTGTCAGACTTCTGTGCTGAGGGTCCGGGGTTCAATCCTCGGTCACGGCACAAATTTATCTGATTGCCAAACCCTTCCTTCACCTCTGACAAGATGTGTATTAATCACAACTTGTGAATGTGAGGAATGCCAGGCCTCCACCGTGGTTCGGATTCCACTTTAAACTGTAGGTCCTCCATTTCATCTCACAATCACCCTACCATTGCACATTAGCGTAAGTGCGTATAACCCGAACGGGTAGTAAGACGCGGTGCTAATAATAATAATAATAATGTATCTGACCAGACTGTTCCACAGAGCGGATCCTTTTTTACCCCCTACGCCATGGTGTGACCTCTTACACCCTTCCTTCTTTTTGAAAGAAGATACTTACCTCACAAATATCGTCCGTTCACGCTAAGTTCGTCATTTTCTGATGTATAAATTAATCACTGAGAGACTAAAGACTTTTTATATATACTTATAAATACATACCTGTATTATTATATTTACTCTACATCTTACTATCACTATACTGTACATATATAAATAAATACGTATATTATATTTTTCCTTCATAGAAGAAGATTAATCACAAATATGATACACCCACAGTAAATTTTGCTTCTTTTTTTTTTTCTGACAGTTTGTTTATTTTTGTAACCGTGTCTTACTAAACATTCAGATGATACGCATATTAACTAATTAATTTAATTTGCTATGGATATATAAGGTTGGATTTAGAGGAAATGTTCCTGCATTTGCGTGCAGGTAAAGTGGAAATCCATTTAGGAAAAACACTCTCAATACACCCAGCTAGGATTCGAACGCCAATCTAGTTTACTGAGAGAGTGACGCCTTGGCTTAAAACCTTTAACTGGATTTTTAAAAGGTTTCTTTGTGGTGTTATTCCCGTATTGGCGCGATTAAATATTTGGTCCTGATAAAATAATATAGTTTAATCAACGCTACATTATGACTTTTTTTTATAGCTAATCTAAATATCAGCAATCTTTAGTAAGAACTACATAATTGGCTTAAGGGGTTTTGATAAGAGCAGGCTAAATATTTAACAAGAATATAATCCAAACCATTATTTGCCTAGGACTATTTAGCTCAAAGGTTAAAAGGCTATTATGCAGGGTGTTTAGAAACTCATAACCCCAACTGCACATATAGCTTTTCTGAACCTAAAGTAATACAAAATCCCTATATACTTAGATTCAGAAAACTATGATAATACCATTAAATTGTGTTCAAAGTTTCGGAGTACAGCGCTGGGAGAGAAAAGCTGTTCAAGCATGCGTGTACAACAGGTTGCATAGGTGTTAGGCGTGAAGAACTACACAAGTAAAATTGACAAATACTTTCTGTAATATAGAACCGTTAATGATGACCATCAGAACGAATTCGCATTTCTAGATGGACTGGTGTGTTGTTTACTATTAATTGTGGTATTTTCTGATGTGCTCAAAGATGTCGAAGTGTGCAGTACCGTGCGCCTAGCTTCTATGCAACTTGTTGTACACGCATGCCTGAACAGATTTGATCTCCAGGCGCTATACGCCGAAATTTTGAAAACAATTTAATAGAATTAGCATTTTTTTCAGGATGTAAGTGTACAGGGATTTTGTATTACTTTTGGTTCAAACAAGCTATGTGTGCAGTTTGGGCTATGAGTTTCCGAACACCCTGTATATAATCTAAATCAAACTCTACTCTATTCCTCTGCCATCTGCTTTCAGGATCATGTTTGTTCAAACAAAAGTCACATGACGCAGGACTGCTACGACAGCAATATCTCAATTTTCGAAAATAAATAAATAAATGGGAATATGACTATTTGATCCCATACGCTTCGAATATTATGATTATATTCAAAAGCAACTAGGGTCAAACTAGTAACTTCCATTAAAACAGGTTGACTTTACAAGCCTTTGAGTCACAGCAATGTGCTTTAACTCACTTTCCATAATATTGTTTAGGGCTGCTACAGTGTGTTTAGTAAGACACATTCATGAGTGTAGTTGAATGTGATCTTTGTAAAAAGGAGGTAAGTCCATTGCTGTTAATTCTGATATAGTCAATAAAAACTTAATAAAATAATTATGTTAATATGTTAATATATCACAGTTTATGCGAAGATTTTTTATTTGACTATAACTAAAGAAAACTTTTTTTTTAAAAAAATAATCTTTCAAAGAAAACCAACAGAATAAAATCAAATAAAGTTGTAGGACTTATCTCGTTTTGCAAATTGAATTGAAAAGTGAGTTTGTATAAAAACGCTTAGTTAATTTGTTAATTTATTTTCTCACATTTACAAATAAATTTATAATTGATAATATGGTTAAATCTTAGTTTTTATTCCTTCTCCTTATTTTATAAGTATTTTTTCTTCTATGACGACGACATGTCCCGGTGAATTTTACACCATCTTCAAGTCTTATCTGTATTAAAGAAGACCGATTTTTACTTCATACTATTGGAAAGTTGTGAAAATTTTCTCTAGTGAGATGGTAAACAATGGCAATTATTACTACTCCCTACCAAATAAACATGAACATTATTAGAAATGAATGTATATTTTAATGCCAATACAAATATTCATGGGTGCTCTATAAACTCTTTTAAGCGTTAAAGTATTATTCCATAAATATTTTGAATGTATTTTTAATCTTATAAACAATATTAAAAATGTGATACAGCCATATAAAATGTGCTAATTTTTTTATTATTTTATTATTTACGTAGTGCCATTGGCCTATATTTTGACCACTCGCGGTCTTTATCTTTTGTTGGCATGCCAGAATGGACTTGTAGGAGAGAGAGTGGGAATCCATTTAGTAAATAACACCCTCAGCACACCCTACTGGGATCGAACCATGATCTCACCACTATAAGCAGTCTAGTCTAATGCGAGAGTAGCCTTTGACCATGCGTCCGTCAAATCAGGTCCTATATCTACGCAAATACGGCTAAACCTCCTCTAAATTCAACCTTATTCATCCCTAACCCATTAGAGTAATTAGTACATAATCGTATAACCCAAACAGGTGGTAAGACGCACTGTAATATATAATATATATATATATATATATATGTGTGTGTGTGTGTGTGTGTGTAAGAATTTGAATCAATTAAATTAAGGTAGATTTTAATAGGATTCTTTTAAAAGTAGTGAATTAAATTTAGGAGTATTGTTTAACATATTACATTCTAAATGTTTTAAAATTAATTCATAAGAATGTTAATCAATAAAATTAAGGTAATTTTTATGCTCCCTCTGTACATGTATATAAAGAAGAAGCCTAAGAGAGAACAATGAATTTAAGCGTGAATTTAAATTACAACAGTATCCATTTGACTGGTGACTGGCGCGTAGTGAAATATGTTTAGTTCTTTTAGATAAATCGTATGAAAAATAAAGCTATATGGAATAAAAAAAAGTTTACACCAAAATGATTATAGTCAAAGAGTAATGTAGAATTAGTTGAAATAATAACTTTTCAAAAGGAAATTATATATTTTTATTATTAATCTAACTGTGATGTAAAAATGTCAAAATTAAATTTCCATTGAAAATTAAGGTTACATTGGAAAATGAGTAAATTCACAATACATAATATATTTTCCAGGTTATAAAATTTTATACAAGGACCTCATAAGGACCCCAGAAAATCATTTTTTAAATTAATTTTTAAAACATGATAGAAGACTCTGCTAACCATAATCCAAGGTTTATTAGAAAGGTCTTATGATTGTCTAACAGATGGCAGCACTAACCCAATCTAGTTAAAATTTGACATTCTCGCTTTTTGCCTCTGTGTCCTTTAAATATATTGTATCCATTTAATTATTCTGAAGTTTTTAAATTGCTCTAGCTGGAAAAGTTTGGGAACCCCTGCTATTTGTTATATTGCTTTTAATAACTTAACCGACTTAGTCACGTATGAAATATTTTCCTCTAGCTTTAATTTATATGAGTTACTGCATAATTAAACCGGTTAAGTCACGTATTATATATTTCCACTAGAACTTTTAAAGGTACGAGATATTGGAAAAATTCTGACGTTAAGTGCTTATAGAAAAAACAAAAAATTATATGCGTTTGCTAATTAAATAGCCGAGTAAGATTTGAAAGATATACTGAAGTTTGCCTATATTTGAAATAACAAATACGCTGAACTTTATGGATAAGTAAATATTAACTAGAGGAATTGAATTATGGTAATAATGGCCTTATATATTAAAACCGAAAAGTAAAACAAATATAATTCTTGTTTATTGTTATGTTCATAACTCTATTTTTTATTATTAATTAGAGCAATCTAGTTACAAAAAACCTTGTACAATCAAGTAATAAATTTTATGGTTATCAATATAATAACTTTTTCTTCCAATTTAAATAAATACATAACAAAAATATATTTTTTAGATAAAAGTATTGAAAAACTAATAAAACTGATTAATTCACACGTAAAATATTTGTTTTTAAATAAATATTGCTGCACCATTGAATTGAGGATAATATTGATGAATAGAATGTCTGGGGTTGAGTCCCAGACTAGCGTAGTGAGGGCGTATTATTCCTAAAATAAATTTCCCCACTCTCCTTCTACGGTTGCGGTTACATTACTTGGAATTATACCTTCATCACCACCGTTAATGTAAATAATAGACGGATATCTCTGGGACGGGTAATAAGACACACAGAAAAACTGTTTAAAATGTATACACCAATGTGGTGCAGGGGAGTGTTGTCAGGGTAAGCAGAGCGTGTGTTAAAGCTGTACCTCTGATATGTTCTACCCCACTTGTCCCCCATTTGACCAATCATAAAAAGTACATTTAATGTGTTAATGGGGTGAGCAGAGCTTATGTTAAAGCTGTACCTGTGATATGTTCTCCCCCACATGTCCCCCATTTGACCAATCATACAAAATTATATTTAATGTGTTTATGGAGTACCAGAGCGTGTGTTAAAGCTGTACCTGTGATATGTTCTACCCCACATGTCCCCCATTTGACCAATCATACAAAAGTATATTTAATGTGTTGATGGGGTAACCAAAGCGTGTGTTAAATCTGTACCTGTGATATGTTCTACCCCACATGTCCCCCATTTGACCAATCATACAAAAGTATATTTAATGTGTTGATGGGGTAACCAAAGCGTGTGTTAAATCTGTACCTGTGATATGTTCTCTTCCACATGTCCCCCATTTGGCCAATCATGCATAGGCTCTCCTTTACATACCTCAAAGGGGAATCTATTTCCGTCGGTGCCTTGACAATTAATGTTTTATTGAGTGATGAGAACATATCAGAGGTACAGTTTAGACTAACTCTACTTACCCTGGCGACATCCCACGACGCACCACTGTGAACACCCCTAAGCTAACATAATAATGTAACCCACACCAGTAGGCACGTGATTAAAGACCACGATCGCTTAGTGTGGTTTGCCTGTGTTTGAATCCCGGAAGGTGTAAGCTAAATGTTTGGTCCTCAACTAAAATGTGGATGCATTTCCTTAAGGCCATACCATCCCATTTGTGACATTCGGATAGCCTGGACATTGCACACGGGTCAAGCGCAACAGCAGAGGAGAATCTGTGGATCACGGTTGGGCAAAGCGCATGCGTACTTTAGGAAACTACATAGCGCCTGTTTCTGGTTGTAGTAATATTTAGCACAGCGTCTTACTACCCGTTCGGGTTATACGCTTAAGTACTAATTACGCTAATGGATTAGGAATTGGAAGGGTTAAATTTAGAGGAAGTGAACCCGCATTTGCGTGGAGGGAGAGTGGAACTGGGGGGGGGGGGGGCAGTTCACCCGACCGAGATTCGAACCTCGATCTTCCCGTCCTCGGCGGTCGAGCTCAACACGACTAGCGCGTTAGCCAACTACGCCACCGAGGCGGTTTTCTGATTGTAGTAGGCGTACAGTTTTACTGTGTCCGATGAATCGGAATCACGCAGTTTACGAACTGCTAGTTTTTCTTCACTCCCAATAGGTTTCTGGGCGCCTAATTATGGCCCTATGATGTCATTTTCGACCAAATAATGAACTTCATCAAACTGAATACGATTTAGGTCGTTAAGGTTCTCTAAGAACTTTGTCTGGAACTTCCGACGATAACATAAATTCACTTTTTTTTTGTTTAATTTTTTTATTTAGCGCCACGTCTCACTACCCGTTCGGGTTATATGCCTAAGTATTAATTACGCTAATGAACTAGGAATCGGGAAAGTTGAATTTAAAGGAAGTGAACCCGCATCTGCGTGGATGGAGAGTGGGAAACCATTTAGGGAAAATCCTCCCCAGTTCACCTGTCCGAGATTCAAACTTCAATCTGCCCATCCTCAGCAGTCAAGCTCAACACTAAACTAGAGCGTTAGCCAAGTACGCCACCGAGGCGGGTCTCTTTTTATTCATGTATTCAATTTATCTAAATAGTGTTTGTACTTTTTTTACCAATAGAATATAGTTGAACTAAACAGAAGATCCTGCAATTTTTTTATGTTTTCATTTATTTTAAGTATTTAGTGTGCACGTTCTGAACTGATGGATTATATCAGGTTGGTGACCTGGTGGTCTAGGGGTAAGGTATCAAACTTATGTGCTGAGGGTCCGGGGTTCAATCCTCGGTCCCGGCACAGATTTATCTGATTGCCAAACCCTTCCTTCACCTCTGACAAGACGTGTATTAATCACAACTTGTGAATGTGTGGAATGCCAGGCCTCCACCGTGGTTCGGATTCCACGTTAAACTGTAGGTCCTCCATTTCATCTCACAATCAACCTACCATTGCACATTAGTGTAAGTGCGTATAACCCGAACGGGTAGTAAGACGCGGTGTTAATAATAATAGTAATTATTATTATATCAGCACACGAGAATTTCTATGAGCGAAAGTACCTGTCAATTTTATCGGGAAAGGTATTTATCATAACTTCCAGGATTCTTTTACATGCCATAATCAACAAGAGACAGACGGCTTTACTTCCCTTCTGAAGAAAGTCGTGCCACGGATTTTTATCACTCAAGGAAAATCCATTGATACCGGCTGGATTTGAACCCACGAACATTAGATCCTAAGGTAATCACTTTACTCCAAGACTGCCAAGGTTGACGTTCCTGTAATTCACATGCCTTGTCACTTGTGACACTGAAAACTGTCTTAAGAAATGGTTTCCATATGCGGTGCCTTGACGGAACCCTTTTCTGCGCTCTGCCTTTACCGTGCCTGTCCTGCGTGCAATGTGCAGAGGGCCTTATAATAAGACGTAAAGCCGGAGAGTAAAAAAACTCTGCCTGTACTTGTGATAGTGAATTGGATGTGAAGGTGTGAGTGGGTATGAATGGGATCCCTAGAGATCTGGTGGTATTTGAGAAGAGGGCTGATTGGAAAATGATGGAGTCTTCCTTCCGTCCTAGCTCGACAATCAATCGACTGTCAACTACAGGTAGGAGGAGGTGGAGAGAAATACAGATCTTTTCATCAGGCTAGTTGAAGAGAGTCCTTTATGCGCTCAATCAATGCACAATCGATAGCTGGAGGGTCCCGGGTTCGATAGCAGAAGCCACCTCTAAATAAACATATTTTCTTTGCTGTCAAAGTTGATAACATTATTTTTACTATATGATTATTATCGTTTTTCAACTTCTGATAATATATATAAAAAGCGACAGCTGCAGATCACATGACAAAAAGTATATTATAGTCAGTAGCGAGGCGTCAGGGTAGGCAGGATAAGCTCAGCTATTCCAAAAGGTTTTGAAAAAGGAAACATCCCTTTATATGAAAAAGATGTAAAATAAAAAATTAATGGTAACTTTTTTAAGGCGTAGTGACAGTTTAAAAAGCGTGTGAATTGAATTTGTCAGTTCCTTTTGGCAAGATAAGCCGATTAATACCTTTTCGCCTAAAGAGCCTGGAGAATCAGGCCTGCTGAGAGCTAGAAGGGTGATGCGCGCGCAACTGTTCTTCACAGCCACTGAAGGCGACCAGAAAGCCGGCTATCCCCAACTAGTGAGTGTTACATTCTGAGCATAGAATATAGCGTGTTTCAAAGGTTTGGTTCAGTGTAGCTTAGCTTAGTTTTGTGATCGTTACCTGAATTTGATTATTTTATTGAGTTGTTTTAAATTTCGTATAGTAATATATATGAATAACGTTTTATGTTTTCATTTATGTACCATAGAAAATAAATGGGAGACGCTGTTTAGTGTATACATCAACAATAACTATTTAGATTAGGTTGACTTTTTATTAAATAATTCTACTGAAGCTTTGACTTTTGAAAGAAATGTGCATTTAAAAGGAAAAATATTAATACCAAAATTAGATATTCACAGAAGGTATAGCAAAGAATAAAATAAGTACAAAATTGATTTTACAGTTATTATTATTATTATTATTATTATTATTATTATTATTATTATTATTATTATTATTATTATTATTATTATTATTATTATTATTATTATTATTATTATTATTAGTAGTAGTAGTAGTAGTAGTAGTAGTAGTAGTAGTAGTAGTAATGCTTTTAACCACTCTTTAGTTACATGTTATTAATGCTATTTTTTATTCTTATCATTATTAATTACTTTTTTTCGTAACTATTCATCAGGATGTACCATTATTTAGCCATTTTTGTTTATCATATTTTCTCATGTAAATATATGTACTTGTATGGTACTTGTGTACTTTTCAGTGCTGACCTGTTATAGGTCTCACGACTGTGGGCCAGCACTATAATAAAGGAAATTGAAATTATGATTATTACTATTAGTAGTATTAATGAAATAATAATACTAGAATGACTAAATATTACAAATCAGCTATGAAATGGACTCTAGATTGGTTTTTGAATACTAAATGTAATAGATTTAAGGATCTAAATTAAGTATTAGAATTATGATATATAAGAATAGACTTAAAGGAATGAAATGTATTTATTATATCTTTATACTACTAAGCCTACATGTATGTATAACATTTAAGGTGAGGCACCAGCTGACAAGCACATTGTTCTTAGCTGGACCATGTTTAACGATTAAAAATATATATTCCTGATACAATAAAAACAGTAATAGTAGTAATAGTAGTAGTAATAGTAGTAGTAGTCTGCCAGTACTGTATTATATAACTTCATAAGAATCCCATTTTTGACATCGTTGAGAGAGTCCCGTTCATGACCCAGCTTACCCAAAAAATTTCATAACGCTTCGCCACTGTTTTTTATAGTAAAAGCTACGTATAGATAGAGTATAAAACATTACGATTGATAGATATTACAATTTTTCTCTTCAATATCCAATGATTTAATTGAACACGCCCGATTATAAACACGGAATAAAATATTATCTGTAGATCGGTAACGTTGTAAGCTCCACAAACTTATATATATATATATATATATATATATATATATAAGCTCTACAAACTTATATATATATATATATATTTCACTTCGCAAGTAACGAGGGGATTCTTGGACGTAGATGCTAAGTTGTATTAATTTCATGATGAATGTGAACTTTTTGTATCCCTTCCCAACTCCAGTATATCTTTGTCACTGGTTGAAATACGATGAAATATAGTTTCACAGGCGACACGACTTTGCCTAAAATAACAGCATTTCTAGGAGTGGAAAGTAGAATTTCAGGGTTGGAAACGTTGTTTGTCAAAAGGGGGGGAGGGGGGGTAGATGGAGAAGGGTGAGAGGAGGAGGAGGAGGGTGTGTACATGAATTGCTCCCGAGAACCTGCTAGATTCGTACAGAAGATACAAATGTAGAAACGAGACAAGTCTCATCTGTTCGTGCTAGCTATTTTATAATTAGATGTTTAATACAAAGACTGTCAATAATTTAATTGTATGCTTGGTCATAAAAAGGTTGTCTTGAGTGTTTTGTTTTTTTCACACTGAGTCTTGTTACCCGTTCGGGTTTTGAGCGTGCGTTAGTTACGTTAACAGGATATACATGAAGAAGATACAATTTTATAAGAAATATTCCTGCATTTGCAGAGAAAGAGAGAGAGAGAGAGTGGAAAATCGTTTGAAAATATATATATATATATATTGGTAGATCTGACTGGGATTCAAGCCCCGATCTGTCACCGGTAATCCAGTCTAAATCGAAGAGTGACGCGTTAGATCATGCGACAACCTATGTGGGAAAGTGTCTTTCTACAAGTTCGGGTCATAGAGATATGGAAGGAAGCATTTTAAAGGAAATGCACTTTGCCTCTAACTACGCGGAGAAAATTGGGATACTATTTAATGAGGGGATCTCAGTACATTGATCAGAAGTTTAAAACGCAGCCTTTCATACAACCACCATAAATTAAGATTGTATGATCTTGGAGATTAGTCCGTGTGCACACCAATGAGTGGTATGAAAAGTTTAATTCAGAGAAGACTCCCCACCATTTGTCTGAATCAGGGGATAAAAAGCCAATTTATTTGTAAAAGTACTCCAAATCCATCTAATCTAACCAGGACCACAGGGCGCTGTGCTAAAGATGGTTATTCGATCCAATGCCCCATAAACAATGGCGATATTTTCGTACTTAATTAAGTAGCGAGATTTATTTTCAAATAATGACGACAGCTATCACGAAATTACCAGTGATATAGACACTAAAACAATTTATGCTTATTTACATGGCATTGTGTTCATCCTTGAAACAAACTCGTATATCGATATTTTCTCAAATTAGATATATATTTAATAATTACATTTAACAAGAACCACGTGGATCAATTTTTTTTTCCCCCCAAACAAAGAGGTCTCACTTCTGTTTGATGGACAGGGAAATTGCTTTTCAATTTGTTACCGTAAGATAGGATTCCTCGGTACAAAGCAAACTGGATCGAACACATCCTTATGAGGAACTGTCTTCTGCACGACGTCATAGAAGGGAAAGAAGAACTTAGGAAGAGGTAAGATTAAAATATTGGATGACTTGAAGGAAAGAAAGAAATTCTGGGACTGAATGAGGCAGGGGGCAGGGCGCATTGACGGTCCAAGCTCACTGAGAAAATGAATGGATTATTATTATTACTATTATTTAGCATCACTTCTTACTACCCGCTCGGGTTATACGCACTTACGCTAATGTGCAATGGTAGGTGATTGTGAGATGAAATGGAGGACCTACAGTTTAACGTGAGATCCGAACCACGGTGGAGGCCTGGCATTCCACACATTCACAAGTTGTGATTAATACACGTCTTGTCAGAGGTGAAGGAAGGGTTTCGGCAATCAGATAAATCTGTGCCAGGACCGAAGATTGAACCCCGGACCCCAGCACAGAAGTCTGACACCTTACCCCTAGACCACCAGGTCACAAGAAAAAAATAAAGGAATGGCCCTGTCGTAAGAAAGAACATATAGTAATAATAATAATAATAATAATAATAATAATAATAAT
The DNA here is from genome assembly GCA_033556935.1 of Timema podura. NCBI lineage: Eukaryota > Metazoa > Arthropoda > Insecta > Phasmatodea > Timematidae > Timema > Timema podura. The sequence continues at coordinate 77,009,929 of JAVRXN010000011.1, forward strand.
AATAATATTAAAACTATATCTCTTCTAAGCATGCATATGTATTTAAACATCGCTAAACTTGGGCATGTGCCAAATTACACACAAGTTTTACTGATAGGTACGGTACTTGTTTTAAAAACAACCTTTTAAAACTCGATCACAAGATAGTAGCTAAACTTATAATGAATTATATATTGAATTATGTACGAAAAATTTGCCCTCATGTTCGAAGCCTAGCACAAAACTTCATTGTAAATCTCTTCCGAAACTTTTCCCCGTCTTCTTAGCTTGAACGGAGTTAACTGATTTTTGTGCCCACGTTTTTCAGTCTCGTTGATGAATATGAGAGAGGAACACACAGGATAAGTGAGAATGGAGCTGGAAATGGGGTGAGTTAAATTATAGATGTGTGAAAGAGACCGTTGGCTAGATATACTTAATGCTACTAGACAACGCATCGAGTCTACGTCTAACAAGGGGTTAACACGCACTGAGGACCAGCTTCGTGTTTAATGACGTCACTATGTGTCATAATACAAAGTTGATACTTGTTAATATTTGTTGTTGCATTGAATGAAAATAAAAGGAAATGAATTATTAAATTTTATCATAAAAGTCAATTTATTTTTATAAAGTACTGGTATTTCGTCGACCTTTAAAGAAGGTATGAAATGTAGTTACTCAGGCAATTTACATTTGACTTTTTAGTAAACTACAGTCCAATTTTCATTTAAAGAAGCATATCTTAAACTTATTATGGTTACTAGATATACTTTCACGTATCATACGTCAAGTCATGAGATATTTATTAATATGTCACTTTTGATGGATAATATCAATATCCATAAAAAAAATAACACTAATAATGAAGTAAAATTTTATCAATGTTGGCAGCAAATACATTTTTTTGTATTTTCTAAGTTTTTTAATGTTAAAAAAAAAGCCATATGGTTTATTTAAATTATATTTTCTGCTACGTTTATTTCAATTTAATGACGTCATGACTGTAGAGAGAAGTTGAAAATGCGGTGGATTGTCAGGCGAAGTCTAGACGTAATAATTCTGTAGTTGACAAACACGCAGACACGGCTGTAATCAACGATATTGCCGCGAAAAGCACTCTCGGTATGTACTTGACGTCTTACTCTTCAAGCATGCCATAAAACTGTTTTATTTCTTGTTGGGTTTTTTTTAAAGCACGGTGTGGGTTTCGTCACATGATTTACATCTCTACGACATACTATCAGCTCTTCTTAGAACTTAACTATTGTTTTATTCATCTCTTGTAATAATATGTGTTTATACTCAAAAACCAAACTTATAATAGATACTAGAATAATATTTATTTTACTAAGGGCTAGATAAAAAATTGTTTGTTAAATTAATTTAATTTTGAATTATGTTCATCCATTTGTCTGTTCAGTGTAGTTCAAAGTTTGGAGACGTTGGTTTTTTTAATTAGATAAATAAATAAACTACTGTGTTGTAATGTACTCATTTCAGTTACAGCTTGAGCCATACTAACTTTTTTTTATATATAGCATTTGAGTTTTTGCAAACCCCTAATGTTATACCCTCGATTATATTCTAGTTCAGTGCGTTTTTGTAGACGTGCTTCGATAAAATGAGCTCAACTGCTCAAATTACTCTTGCAACCCACATTTAAAAAAATATATATTTAATGAAAGAGTAGATTGAAGTCTAAATATCTTTAAATTTGAATTCAATTGAACTTGATTTTGATGTTAAATAAAGTGTAAGACACAATCGCACCATGAGTAGTAGTGAACTTTCTTGTTCCTAATGTCGTAGAGCAGTGGTATCCAATCATTCTTGCTCGCGTATATCCACATATAATATCTCTTTAACTTCATACTCCACATATTATATAATCTACATCTAAAATAAATAGAATAGATTGCATCCAAAATACTGTATTAAATAATAAGTCTTAAATGAAAATATATAGTGCGTATGTGTGTATAAATTAATTTTATGTTCCCCTTAATATATCTTCGCGTGCTCCAGGTTAAATACCACTTTCATAGAGTAAGTAATCAAGTACAAAAGTTTAATTTTCTTCATGTGTTGATATCAACATTTGTTGAATATCTCTCATGAGCATGGTGATATTATCTAACAAACTTTTTAAATGAAGAGAAAAATTTGTCATTAAATTTCAGGACACTCTTGAAAGATATTCAAGAAATGTTAACGTCACCATGTGAAAAAAAAATTAAATTCTATGTTTCTACTGGAGCAATATATATTTTTTATTTTGGCCAAAAAAATTAAAGGTTTGCCATAAAAATTGCAAAAACACGCGTTTTCTCGCGGCCCCTTCCATTCCACCTTAACATCACCAGAGAAGGACTGAAGAACACCGATATATTCTACTCTATTTGGTCCTCTATGAATGTTATTAGAACCTTACGTTCTAAAGTTCAAACAAAAACTCCAGATACAAAAAATTCGTGAAGCCAGAGTAGTATGATAATATAAAATAAGACGTCCAGGTTCCTTTCCATGTCTCCCAGTAACACGAAAATGATTGATATAGTTATTTATTTATCACCGCATCTTACTACACGTCCGGGTTATACGCTTAAGTACTAATTACGCTAATGGGCTATAAATTAGGAAATTTTGAATTTAGAGGAAGTGAAAACACATTTGCGTTGGAAGGAGAGTGGAAAACCATTTAGAAAAAACCACCCCCAGTTCACCCGACCGAGATTCGAATCTAGATCGCCCCGTCATCGGCAGTATAGACCAACACGAAAGGAGCGCGTTAGCCAACTACGCCCCTGAGGCTGGTGACTGTTATAGTTGTTATCAGAGGTAATTTTTTTTATCTCAACGTTATCCTCCCCACCTTCGCTTTGACCTCCTCTGTCCCGCTTTCTTCTCCACTTCCACTCTTCCTCCGCATAAAGCTTAGGGCATTTTCCAATAATTTAATTAAACTCGAATATAATTCCCTTACGTTCCTCAGTTATAATATCTATCTCCATATAATTTCCCCCCCCCCAAACCTATAATTTTTTTTACTACCCTAAGGGTTTCCTTTATTCATTTTTACACCACAAGTTCTATATAAAGAATAATTTATCGTATTGTAAGTTTATCTAGGGTCTGCCTTGTTTCAATCTTCTCCATAATCTTATTTTACATGTATACCCTGGATTGTTTATCCTTTCTTTTATGATTATTTCTTTATGTCACTAGAACTAATAAGTAGAGAGTGGTTTGGCGTCACATATTAGTTAACATGATAGGTAAAAAAAAACTGGAAGCTAAATATTTGCCTAGAAATTCGTTAGTCAAAACTAAATTATGATTCCTTAAAATAACAATTTCTACCCTAATCTAAACTATTTTTTATCCCACCACGTATTAGTACCCATGTGGGCTATATGTATTTTAACTACAACGGAGTATGGGTGAGTAAAGCATAATTGATAGGAAATGCACCTGCAATCATGTGAAGGTAGAGTGAGAAACAATTTAGGATAAAAAACACTCAAAATACACCCGATCAAAGTTCGAACCCTGGAGAGCTTTTTTGGGGAAAAAAACCCGATATAACGAGAATTACACCTTAGTACACATGTCCACTGGAATGGGTGGTATTATTATAGTATACATAGTGGGAGGAGCAGATAACAGCAAGTGCGTGAGTGAAAGGAGAAGAATAGGAGTAAATAAAGGTGGATGGACAGAGAAGACATCTTATTAAACTAGCCGGCCACAAGATGTAAAAATTGGTGATGATTATGAGTAATGATCAATGATCAAGCAGTTTAAGGCATTAGACGCATTGACACTTAGTTTCCATTGATAAAGGGGTCTTGGCTTGAATCCCGGACTGGTTAATAGGCGGTCGTTTTATTCGTGTGATTTTCTCATCATCTTATAATTTACTCTGCTACCTTTATCATACTTACACTCTTAGATTAAGTCGTTAATAACCGGAAAAACCTTAATAACCTTCAAAATAAAAGCATAATTTGGTTCTAGCGCACGATATATTACCATGACTGATCTGGGTGGTTATTTCTAAATGGTTTTCCATTCTTCCTCCAAGAAAATGTGGGTGCATTTACTACGATTCTACTCTTTCACCTAGATTATGTAAATATAGGATAGCAAGCTAGACACGTGCTCGTAGAAAAATAGATATCACTCTAGTAAAATATTGTGCGTATACCTTGAAGGCCTTTCTTATGAAAATTGGACCTAAGTTCTCAAATTCAGTAAATTTAAGTTTTGGAATTGACATTCTTAAATTGCCTGGTTTTTCATTAAATCTACTATTAGTTTTTTCATTTAATCTAACTGTACTGCACTGGATTGTAGGCCTATGGGTGTTCTTGTGACCTTGAAAATATCAAAAAACCTCTTATTTGACCTATTTAAACTATTTTCAGAGTTAAAAAAATATTTATATAAATAAATAACTTAATTTTAATATAAGGTTGGCTATTTAAAAGGATTGAAATGGTCAATGTTAAGGAATCAAATTTAAAATTAAAGAATTTTGGGAATCGAGAAAATAGATAGGGATTTAAGCATATCTTATTTTAACATTTTATTTACTTGATGTTTAAAGCTTTAGCATTAACATCTTAATCAGGTTTTAATTGCTTGTTTAACATTAGAAATGGTATGGAATATATTCAAAACAGTTTGTTTTAAAACAATGGTTGACCTAGTTAGTGGGAATTTTTCACCCAAATAATACAGTCAAAACAACTCTTAAATTAAACATATTTATAAAATGGTGTATAAACGACAGAATCATGTTTGTGTAAAATCATTTAATATCGATAATTATTTTTCACGTGACCTTTTGATGAAACTAAACGACGTAGACCTATTGTTTGTATGGGTATTTTGTGATATTAAAAATGTCAGTGGTCCCTGTAGTCTTAATTAAGTTTGAACAGTAGCATTTTAAATAGCTCGGACGACATATATCGCCACATCTCATATTGCTCTAATAACTTACTGGGGGCAAAAGGGGTGAAAGAAATCTTCAATTAAATTAACCCCCTAAGAACGACAAAACAAGCCAATTTACTCTTAGGAAGGGAGGACTTGTCATTTATCAAGCTTGTAAACACCGTGTTAAGTTGATCTCTTAACTCTTTGATATATCGACTCTAATGAGGGAGGGCCACTCTCGTGGAATACGAGATCTCGGCTGTTCAGTGGCGCCTTCAAGCGACGGGGCTCGAAACACAGAGAGAACCTTGGAATAAGAGCGGTGAACATAACTTGCGGTGAACTTGTCGAAGAAAAAAAAACTCATTGACGAGGAGATCAAGGCTCGAATCTCGGCCGGATATGTTGAGGCTAGTTTTATTTTTAAATTGTTCTCCATCTCCCCAAGAAATGCTAGCTACCATTCTCATCCTAGCAAATGTCCATCTTTTCTGCTGTGTGTAAGGCGGCTCGTCTGTACAGAAATTATTTTATTACTTCGCCATGGAAACCATGATTTGTGTATGGTTGTATATCGCTAAATAAATATTCTTTCTCTTTGGTATAAAAATAATAAATCAATTAAGTGTTTTGGTACAACAAATAGATAGATAGCTGGAAAGGGGTCATTTTAAAGTTCTCTTCGTTGTTTGAAGGGGAAACATATACGTTTTGCTTTAAAAAATATTAAAACAGAAAGATCAAAACTCATGTAAGGTTATAGCCTTCAAATATAAGTACCAATAGAAAGGTTTTGAATTCATTTTAGCGCGATAATCTGCATAAGCTATTGCTACAACGATCCACTGCATTGAGTATCATCTCTAAGAAAACCTCGTGACTTCTATTGGGAAACAACATTGTCAATTTCTTGATTTAATTTGGTCAATCTCACTCAAATATAAGACACGATTTGGCAGCACTGTATCGTCTCTGTCGCCAGTAGCTCCTTTTGACCCCAACGTATCACCTTCCAACAAAGTTGAACGAGGAAATTTGGCAACATTTAGCAGATAAAGAACGCGAAGATAAATCCTTCCTTCAAAATACCTGAATTTCCCTCAGAGGAGATAATTCAGTGTAATGTACTTCTAAATTTAAATTTATTTTTCTCGTTAAAGTACTCAGGGCTATACCCTTTTCTCCTTGTTCCGTGGCGTGGGAGGAGAGGAATCTAACGACGTCATTACCGGAAGATCGTCATCTGTCCCCTGGACTGTAATTACACCGGAGGAACTATCGTCACTTGTTTGATCTCCCCCTGAAGACCTACATCCGTTCTCCGTCGAAGCAGTGATAGGTTGCTTACACCAGTGACCGAGCTCGAGAAGACTGTTTCACTTACACTGGAGTCTAATCTTCATTAGAAGGGCCCTTTACAAAACTAAAAACATTTTTTTAGTGACAAATATCTATACACTTTACTACAAATTACTGACTGAGCGTAGCGAGGCTTTGTCTTAACTTGACAATTTAGCATTTTGTCTCTGTATTTTCGGATGTTTGCTCCGCGATAACTGTAAAATTCGTTGATAAATTTAAACATAATTTGACAGGCGCATTCCTTGAACCTAAGCCGAACGATGTAGGTACATAGTTTTATAACCTGTGTATCCATATCGATATAGCAACCATCCCAAAATTTGTATAACTGTTTGTTCCAACGATAACTGCCTAATGCATGGACTAATTTTAAAGAGATTCGGAAGGAGTATTCATTAAACCTAGGCCTAACGATGTATATACAGAGATTTTTCAATCCAATATTGTACCCTCTCAAAAGGTTTTTTTTTGTTCAATAGCTCTTCACAAATGATATGAATTTAAAATTCTAAGCAATCTATTGAGTACCTATAGCGGATTTTTTTTTTAATTGTCAGGTATTGTGAGACTAACGTCTTAAGCTACGTAATCAACGGTTATTATTTATGAATTTAATCTACTATTGAATTTAATATTGATTTATTTTCGGTTTAACTTGATTACTAAGGAAATATATCTACTTAAAATACAAGGAGAAATTAATGGCGATATTTCCACTTGAATCCAAAGAGAAAGAATGTAGTAACGATAAGGAACATGGAGGGAGCGAGGTCTATTTTTCTTAACACCACGTTATACTACTTGATCAGGTTATACGCATAAGTACTAATTACGCTAATGAGTTAGTGTTGAGGCTTTTGTGGAAAATAATGTATGGACTCCTATACTCCTCTCTGTAACTGCACTGAAGAGGATTGGAGCTATAATCCATTTTAAATGTATTTTTTTTTTAGGTTTTCATTTTAATTGGCGCAGAGCCCAAATTTAATCAAGCAAGGCGAGTTTTCTAACTTTCAGGCTTAAAGGAGGGTACAAAAAGATTTAATTTTTTTTTAATAACACCTGGCGAAGTAAAATCTTTCATAACATCCATCATACAGTACTATCATACTTTCCAACATGATTATGCTATAACAAGGTTAAGTCTTTATCATTTAAACTATTTTAATAACGTATGGAAATAACTTCACTATGCAAAAGCTGTATTTTGTATTAATAGATTTAAAAATAATAATGACCTAATAAAATCTCGATACGATACCTTCAGCTATAAATACTTTTCTTTCGATACCACATCCTTATCTGAGAAGTATTTGTTTATTACCAGGTGTTACTACCTGTTCAGGTTATATGCATATATAATCAATCTAGTGGGTATGGATTGCTTGGAAGGAAAGTGGACAACCATTTAGGATAAACCACCCTCAGTTGACCCAACCAGGAAACGAACCCTGATCTCATTGTCATCAGCAGACCAGACTAACACGGGAGTGACTGCTTAGACAAGGGGGTGGGTAACCTTTTGACATTGTAAGGCCATGTGTTGCTTGTATTCCTCATAAGGCCACACGCTTCATTTAGAGTAAACTTTGCCAAACTTATAAAGAGGAAACGTACTTACTACCACACCCCACCTTGCGTGTGACCTTTTCGTTGCCCTTGGATACCTTCGAGGGGTCGTGAGGCCCCAAAGCTCTTCACGGTGGGCTGGAGACCTCCAGTTCGTATTTCTTGAGTTGCGAATATATAGATCATTTAAAGGCTCTAGCGATGAAAGCCAGATCTTATACTTTAGAAAGAGAAAAATTAAGGTAAAAAGGTTATATTAAAATGAAGATGTATTTTATTTTAAATAAAGTTTTACTAAAAAAATTCTGGTACGGAAAAAAACTATAATTAAGTAAAATAAAAGGGACATTTAAAATAGTGATGTTTTTTCTGGCTGCTCAGAATGTTAATATATATTAGCACTGCTTCCTGCTACCCGTTCGGTTTGTATTTATATGTACTAATTACACTAATCTGTTAGGGATTAGGACTAAATTTAGAAGAAGTTTTCGCGCATTTGCGTGGAGGGAGAGTGGAAAACTATGTAGGAAGAAACACCCACAATACACCCTACTGGAATCGGACCCTGATCTCCCTGTTTCAGGCAGTCTACTCTGTTGCGAGAGTAAGCTCCTTGGTGACCTGGTGGTCTAGGGGTAAGGTGTAAGACTTCTGTGCTGAGGGTCCGGGGTTCAATCCTCGGTCCCGGCACAGATTTATCTGATTGCCAAACCCTTCCTTCACCTCTGACAAGACATGTATTAATCACAACTTGTAAATGTGAGGAATGTGAGGCCTCCACCGTGGTTCGGATCCCACGTTAAACTGTAGGTCCTCCATTTCATTTCACAATCACCCTACCATTGCACATTAGCGTAAGTGCGTATAACCCGAACGGGTAGTAAGACGCGGTGCTAATAATAATAATAATAATAATAATAATAATAATAATAATAATAATAATAATAAGCTCCTTAGACTATGTTGCCACCGAGGCGGGTAACGAATATTTAATTACCATAGTGGACTCTTACACTAGCAGCACAGGTGTTAAACTAAATCGATGTATCCGAACAAAGTTGACATTGCACCAGCAGCTCGTATTGGTCTCTAGTGACAAATTAATAATATGCTGGTGCGCCAACCACGGCTAGATCAGTAAGAGCGGGTTTAACATAACAAAAATAAATATTTTTAAAAATTTTAATTAGTTAAAATACACGCCATTTGAGAAAGAAAAATTTAAAAACGATGAAGATACAATATTATTGAACAAATGTGAGAAAAGGCCTTTTCAACAAAAAAAAAAAACTCAAAAGACCGCAGGTTCCTTATATTTGCCTTAGACCATTCGGACACTGAAGCGGGCAGCTGAGAGTAAAACTCAGAAAAGGTTATATGGGAATAACTTGTGGTGGAAGTAAAGGGTGGTGGGGTGGGTGGGGGGCTAGGGGTTTCACAAACCCATAATATGATTGCGTCTGAACATTACTTCATGGAATCGATATTCCATCCCAACATTATGGCGAGTTCCTATATGTTCTCACATTAAACTCCTAATATCATTCACATACTTGGGCTTCCTTTCGACTAACATCTTAGAGGGATATCGGAATCAGGTATCAAAAATTGGGTTGAGCATAAAATATCAATTATTTAACCGTCATATTTGTTGAAATAATCTGTTTAGCGTGTTTTTATTTCTCTCCTATTTCTCTAAGAGGGGGCCACCTATTTTATATGAAATATCATCACGCTGAACTATTGCTTATGAGAATATTATTTCTCAAGAATGAAAGAGTAACCAATAGCAACTATTTTATATATATATTAGTAAGACTAGTAGGTTGACCTCAGTGGTTTTGGGGTTAAGTTCTCCTCTTATGACCCGATTTTCGTGGGTTCAAACCCAACTGAGGTCAACGGATTTTTCTTTAGCGATACAAATCCACAACACAGCTTCCTTCTGAGGGGAAGTAAAGCCATCGGTTTCCATGTTGATTGTGGCATGTAAAATAACTTTGGAAGTTATGTGAAAATACCTGTATGGCAAAATTGGTAGGCTCTCTCACGCCTGCTCTTAGAAATTCAGTGTGAAAGGTAATGTGTAAACACTACATTTGTTGAAATCACCTATTTAATAGAATTTCTACCAGATGGTGTAGGCAGTACTAACTAGAAGAAGGGATGAGTACATTTCCGACACCAGATGGGTGGAAATCACATCAAACCAACCTCCAGGTTGTTGACTTAAGAAGAAGACTAATAAGATGAAAAACGAAGAAAGATATAGCTGCATATTATCACTAAATAAATAAACGTATGTTTTGGATTCAATTAATAGCCTACGCTTGTCATGTGATGAGATTTTTTTATTAGAAATCTATGTTGAATTCTTCAATTTAAAAAAAACAAGGAAAAAAATGGTGTATTTATTTTTGTTTTACATTTCCGAGAAGCCTTACATAATTACAGTAGGGAAAACCGGTATTAATTAATATGTCAGGTTTATTTGTCAATGTCTAGGCAATGTGAGAACACAAACTCGGTTTACCAAAACCCAACTTGAAGACCGCTGAGTGTTTTATTTCATTTTTTATTGATGTATTATAAGACTTACGTATATATATATATCTAACTATCAAAGCGATCCTTTGAAAAGGAGATATTGGAAAGTGTCCAAATCACAAAGGGTTCAGGAATGTCATAATAACTAAAAGGCATGCCACGTCAAAACATTGTTGTTGAAACTTTAAATCTTTGCCGTCACAGATTCATATCGATGTTTTCCCTAAAACTTCGAGGGTTGAAGTTTTAAAAAAAAGTAATAAATTATTCGTCGGTTTGGAATAAATAAGCCTTTCTGCACTTAGGAGGGAGGAACTCAAATTAAGGTACATGTGTTTAAGTTTTTATAACAAAAAACCTTTAATGCCAAAAGAACTAATAAAATGCTACTGTATAAATATTTAGTTTAATTTTCTACTCATAGTAACTAAACTGTTATTGAATATTTGTCATGGAAGTAAGGGAACCTAAACAGAACTTTTTATCTTCTTTAAAAAAAAGTATCTCTTAAATATCACTAATATATTCATATCAAATATTATAGAAATATTATTATTAATTACTTTAAATATAAAATAAAACTACATAACTACTGCTAGCCCGCAACCGAGCCACGCTGACAGAGCGGCCGACATCTGTTGGCGAAGATAGATGGTGTCATGCGGTCAGTAAAACAAACCTCTTGCCGTTAGTTTCAGTTTTCTAGAATGAAGCCACTACATTTTCACTCAAGTAGTTCCTCATTTGTCATCACGAGGTTGAGTTTACCCCGTTCCAGGCCCACTGGTTTACAGAAAATCTGTAAGCGCCGGGTACCGAGTCCGAGACCTCTGGATCTGTACCAGGAGCTCTGACCACTATATCACATAGTCGGCATAGCTAATGTAGACATATTTAATTTATTTTGGTCCAAAAAAGTGTATGTTATATATATATATATATATCATCGTGTCCCTTTTGTGTTATACGTCTATTTTAGTCGCGCTAGTGGGCTCGGATGAGTAAGTCTAATTCTACATTCAATAGGAAATAGTTGATCGCGTAGCTTAATACAGGATATTAGAAAATAATTAGATTTTAAAGGAATTTAATATAAAAAAATGTACCCTAGTTGTTAACCAGACATCCAAGTTATATCAAGGCAAAATTTCCCAACACAATCGGTACAATGGTTTGGCCGCGATTAAGCAACAAACGAATATACAGACAGACAACATCTCATTTGTATTATATTAACATAAACAATCGTTGCCAAGGAGATTTAAAGTTGGCTTGTTGATCTTTCCAAATTCCTTGTTGCAAGTAAACTTACAAAGAAGATTTATACATTAAAAGTCAATATATTTTAACTCTGAGACAAATCTAAGACGTAAATTTAGCACACACAAAAATTAGGTTTTTTTTTTGAAGCTGCTTCATTCACTGATAATATAAATCGTCACGGTATTTTATAACTTACCCTGTTTCCTAAAAAATGAGTATAACAAAAAATCTCCTGCCAAGATCAAATTATTAATTTTGAGTTTACTGGCAACAAACCAACAGAGAGAAAATAGAATGTGCAGTACTACAGATTTAAAGTTTTATTATATATATATATTTTGGGTAGATAAATAGATAGATGGATACAAAGTTGCACACTCCGTTTACCTTGACCAATTAAGCCATGACACTGTCCGACATCTTAGCTCAGTAACGTCTCTGTCTACTGAGCTAAGGGTCCCGGGTTTGATTCCCGGCATGGCCAACAATTATATAATTAAGAGTAAATAGCCAGAGCTATATTAATGGTAATTACTTCAGTTATATATCATATTTTGAAAATTGAGAAATGACACCTGGACACGGGAATCACATATTTGGTAGCTGACTATTTAAGCACGTCCATCATAGACTCTGCCTTAAAATATGAGTGAAGAATGACCCTGGGCACGGACGAATCCTGGATAGCTCAGTGGTAGAGCATTGGCGTACTAAGCAAAAGGTCCCGGGTTCGATTCCCTTGTCTAGGTGTCATTTTTCAATTTTCAGAAAATTATATAATTGGTGAAATGTGGGTTTTCCCTTTCACAGTGGGGTATTAACGGCCGGCCGGGTTGTCTGGTTCTTTTATCTGTTCTAGATTTAAAACTGTTTATACATTGTGTGTTGATATAATCAGTTGGTTGCGAAAGTGCACGTTAAATACCTTAAATAATTGAAAAAACTATGGCCTATCTTGTTTACTACGCCATAGTGGAACCAAGAAAGGTAAACTTACCATAACTTTCATGGTTAACGGAGCGTAATATTTATAGTATGATTTTGGTAGGAGAACAGTAAGTTAGTTACAATTACTAAAAAATGTTAATATATTCATACATAAAGTCATGTCATCTACAGATGTTACTTTTGATAGATATTATTAATACATATCAAATAATATAAGAAAATGTTATCAATGTTAGCCCAAAGAAATATGTTTTGATTTTCTCTTCTGTTCTTCCGTTTTATTGATAGCGTAAGCGTTTTATGTAACTTAAAAACCATTATAAATATGTTATATATTATATATTATATATATATAGAGAGAGAGGAGGGTAGGGAGAGAGATCTAGTTGGCAGGAAAAAGAGAAAGATAGAAGGAGAGAGAAAGAAAAGGTGAGAGAGACGGGGGGAGAGGAACTGAGGAAGAGAGGGGTGGTGAGAAGGAGGTAGAGAGGAGAGCGAGCGCGGAAAGAAAAATAATAGGAGAAAGAGAGAGAGAAATAAGAGGGGAGATAAGCTAAGGTGAGCTAGAGCGAAGAAAGAAGGAAAGAGAAAGAGTAATTTTTAAATACAAATAAAATGCCCGGCTATCAATGTCTGGGACCTACTGATTACAGACAGTACATAGCCTTTCATCGAGATGAGTCTTATATTATTTCAACTTGTGTTGGAAATCAATTTCAAAGTGAACTCCTCGAAGGAAGCAAAACAATAGAAACGCAATTTGTTTTGTAAAAACTTTCCTGTCTCTTCTGCCCTTGGAAGGTTGGCTACTGTTTCTGTAAGTCAGTCTAAGATAGGCAGTTACATACTTCACAACAACAACAACAACAACAGCAAACAACAACAAACAACATCGAAAAGAAATTACGTTTAGGATAGTCTCAGATTTATTCTTTAGCGACAAACTTTTAGGGAAAAGGTTATGTCGTTGTAACAAAGGCCAATTTAACAAAACATTTTCTTGTTAGTGAAGAATGTATTTTCTATTATAATGAGAAGCTATGAAAAAAAAAACTTTATTTGATACAATTTTAAGTTTTATCTCTGAAATATTCCAAGAAAATAAAATGTATTCTTAACTTGATGTGTTTCATTATTTATTGAAAAAGAAAATTAAAGGTTATCTTTTTATTTATTTTTGTATCACCGCGTCTAAATACCTGTTCAGGTTTTGTACGCATGTATTATAATTACTTTGTTAGTGAAAGGAATGAGGAAGGAAGCATTTTAAAGGTATTATACCCGCATTTGCGTGGAAGGAGAGTGGGAAAATATTTAGGAAAAATTATCCTCAGTAGACCCGACTGGAACTCGAACCCCCTATCTCCCCGTCACAAGCAGACCAATCCAACACGAGAGTGACGCCTTAGACCATCCCACCATTGAATCGGGTAAAATAAAGGTTAGATTTGGTTTTTATTATTATTTAGATGGAAAATATTTTTATAAAGTACCATTATCAATAAAGTACCATTATCAGTATTATTTTGTTGATATTTGTAAAATGTATCAAAAGTGACAGTTTAAATAAAAATTTGGCGTATGTTTACATTAATATGGTTTTAATGGTTGTTTATAAATGACATAAAAATTTCCCTTTAATCTAAATCACATTTTATAAGTAAATACATTTAAAGTTTGAAAAATATATGTATGTACTTTTTTTTAATGAATTAAGATTGGGATAAAAACTGGTTTCTAAACTAATCTGAGTTTATATCCAAACTGTACATTTTAAGAGAGAGAAAAAAATACAACTTACGCACCATTACGGACCATTTGCATAGCATTTAATTTTCAACATTTTCGACTACATTATATTATTATTTTTATCTTTATTAAAATGGTCAACGTTACTATTTGAAATATTTACAACTAGCAGAAGTACCTGGCTTTTTCTGGTTGCGTGGTTACCCCGGGCCATTTTTTCCTTTTTTTTTCCTTAAACAGAAGGGGAAAAAAAGCCTCTTCATTTTAATTAATTTGACCCAGTTTTTAATTAATTTAAAAAGGATCAAATCCAAAATTTAAAATTCCAGTTTCAACGTGCTACTAATTTTATAATTTTAGACCTCCACGTGCTGTAGATAACGCACAGCACTCGTGATAGATAGACAGACATATTCACAGGATCCTAATTTTATTAGTATATATTTTAACCTAGTTAAGATATTTATATGATTTCTTTAGGATGAAACTTTTAGAAGTGTAAGAACATTAGTTAATAGTAAAAAAGATAATATTTTATCATATTAACATTATTTTATGGTTATTAGATATGAAAAGTGACAGCTTCAAACTACATGACTTGACGTATTAGTATATGATAATTGTTTTAGTAACTTTAGTAACTATCTAAAAAAAGTGTATTCTTACTATTTTTTAATTTTTTTTTAGCACTGTGTCTTACTACCCGTTCGGGTTATAAGCTTATTCCTATTAGAATAATTGACTGTACAAATAATTTGCAGCTCCGTGGTGTCAGTCCGAAATCTAGCCATACCGACCGAGCTTTCGTAATCTGTTGGCGAAGATGGTGCCAACCTCATGTGGTCAGCACAACGAAAGCTCCGGCCGTCAATCTCAGTTTTCTAGACAGGAACCGCCACTTTCTCATTCAAGTAGCTCCTCGTTTGTTCCCGCGAGGCTGAGCTGACAGAATACCTGGAAGCCCCTGGGTTCGGACCCGGGAGCAGCAAACCGACTCAATCGTGCGCATGAACTTACAGAGCTAGATACAAGCAGACAGCTGAATCTACTGTTGGGAAATGATTTGAAAACATCTCTGATGATAATAATCTTAGCTCTCTCTATCCACTATAAAATAAAATTGTGTAGTTAATCAACTATTTCTAACCTGCATCGGTGGACGTATGGTCTAAGTCGCCACTCTTGCAATAGACCGATTACGGGCAGCTCGGGGTTAGAATCCCTGTCGTGTGTGCTGAGGATGTTTTTTTCCAAAATGGCTTTCCATTCTCCCTCCACGTAAATGCGGGTGCACGTCCTTTAAATTCGACCTTACTCATCCTTAACCCATAAGAGTAACTAGTACATATGTGTATAGCCCGAACGGGTAGTAAGATGCGGAGCTGAAAAGAAACCTATATCTAGTTTGTTTCGCAAAGCATCATGGGTCAACAGACATTTCTGCGTGTGAATGGTTAAAAACACTCGAGCAAATTCTGTTTTCAATTTTCAGTGGACATGTGAATCAAGATCTATCCGCGTGAGGGTGAGACAGCTCTTAAGCCATATATATATATATATATATATATATATATATATATATATATATATATATATATATATATATATTATATATAACCCTGCCAAGGTAAACATTTCCCCCTTTTGGTGCTTTTGGCAACCCTCTAGAGAGGCTTGTACAAAATTAAAGAAGGCAAGAAACTTTAATGGATCCCCAACCACTTTTCATTAAAAATACTCAGTAGGGCTGATGTTTTTTCCTTTCTCTCTTCCAACTTTAGTGGGCGTGTTTTACAAGTGTTTACAGTCCAAAGGGGTGAGATTGGGGGGGAGATTGATGTTGACTTTTCAAGGGATGTAATGTTCGTATGTTGGCAAAGAAGAAAATTTGAAAAGCGATGACAATGTCCACACTATCACGACGAGAAGGTTAATTATCACTTGTGATTTATTATAGGGATCAACTTGTAAAGAACGTGTCATGGGGTGTGCATAATTTTAAAAATCGAGGTCACATTTCTATCATTAGTTCGTCACCAAGTCATTTTATCATGTCACATGGTATTGAACATGTTTTTTTACTAATTTATTCCCAAACGTTCTGTGACCAGAGGTACATTCAAAGTGAAATTAAAATTTGGACATCAAACCCTTTTATAAAAACTACAACATACTTGGCACTAAGCTGAAAGTGAATTTACCTTTAAGATATTTTTTTTACCACCACGTCTTACTACCTGTTCAGGCTATAAGCATGATAATTACTTTAATAAGGTAGGGATGAGGAAGTAAACATTTTAGAGGTAATCTATCCACATTTGCATGAAATGGGAGTGGGAAACTATTTATGAAAAAAAATCCTCAGTAGACATGACCGGGATTCGAACCGCAACCTCCCCGTTATCAGCAGGTCAGTCTAACATGATATTGACGCCTTAGACTATTCAGCCACGGAAGTGGGTACGCGTAATTTAAAATTCACTATGGACAGGGGTGAATTCAGAATTATTTTGGGGGAGTTAGAGTGCACTAAATGTGGAGTGAAGAATACCTCCAGGGGGCGAGGAGACTTTAATTCATCGTCCTTCCTGGAAATTTTGTAAAATTTAAGCCTTAAAAGTGATTTTTCAAGGTTATCCTGGTTTTAAAGAAATAATATATAAAATAATAGGTCCTATCGTACCATGAACCATGGAGTTGTTACCAGGGGCCGGATTTTGAGGATACGTCATTTTTTTTTCATCACAAACAATCCTCATAAGTATATAAGTTCTGTTCATGATACCTACTTGTGGAAACGGTTTTCATAAGTACATTTTTGGTAATCTTTTTGTCATTTTTGATTTTTAAGTAATATTTTCTTGATTTGTGTCCTTTCTAGATAATTTTATGCATTTTTGAATAAATTTTAAGCCTTAATTTTGACTAAGTATATTTTTAAATACTATCACTATTTCATAAATTCATCAATAATCAAATATAAATTTAGTCAATTTAACAAGGGTTATTTGGTTGTAAATTACACATGCCTGGTGGACACTGTAACTAAGCTCGAGGGGGTTGCGTTGGGAAGGGGTAGATATTCCTTCTGTAGCAGATGTTTACACAATAATATTATATTTAGTAGAGTGAGATATTTTATTCATTAAAGATTTTTCATCACATATAGTTACAATTTGTAAATTTGTCATTAAAAAAAAAGGTCATTTTATAGGTCCCTTTTCCCCTTATCTGAAATTATGTCCTTAAGTTTTTTATTGCATTCATCCTGCTTGGAGCTTTCACCAGACACGCAGTCCACTGTCTTCGTAGGGTGATCGCTCCTCAGGGGTAGCGTCAAGACGCGCGGGGGTAAAGGCGGGTTGGATCTACTTGTTGGGCCCGTAGCCGGCAGCCTTGAATGCGTCTCGCACCCGACGCATCTCTTCTGACGTGAGAGGCTGTAACGGTCTCCTGCAAGGCCCCCCATAGAGTCCCATGTAGTCTAGAGCTGCTTTCATGGCCGGTACCCCTAACTCCCTCGTCACCTGAGAACAACAGACGGTAGTTTACAATCAAGAAACTAAACTTTGACAACAGTCCAATTGTCACAGGAAGGGACTCCTCACTCGTGCTGACACATGAGCGACTCCGGTCTAGTAAAGTGAGGTGCTGACCACATGACACCCTCTATCCCCAAATGTTGGCACTATCTTCGCTAAAAGACAAGTGGCCACGCGGATGGTATGGCTCGATGGCAGACTGACGCCCTGAAGTATTTCAGTACAGTGATATTTTGCAGGTATTGATTGAAGGCTAGTAGGAGTTTGAAGGTCACTTTTTAAATGCAAATTTGAAGTCAAAGGTAAGATTATTTTGTTCTCACAAAACCCTATTTTTAATGTTTTAACTGGCAATTAAGTGCATATAGGTGAAGATAAAGGTTTGGAGGAAAAAAAACAAAACCCAAACTTTATTATTTTATGGTATTAAACAATGAATGTATAAATGCTTATGTTATAGATGAGATTTAATCACCAGTCGGTGTTAAACTCTGTTCGGTAGCTAATAAAAAAATGAGTATATGTTGAAATAATATTATGTCTTGTTTATTGATACATTTCAAATGGGTTTTATACCATTAAGTATTTATCTTTTTACTTCAAATAATTCTGTAGATGTCAAGGTTATTATTTTATTTATGTTTTTTTAGCACCACGTCTTACTACCCGTTCCGGTTATATTCTTATGAACTAATTACACTAATAGTTTTAGGGATTAGGAAGGCTATATTATAGGAAGTGTACCCGCAATTGCATGGAGGGAGAGTGGAACACCATTTTGTGAAAAAAACCTCTAATACACCCGACCGAGATTTGACCTCACGTCACCGGAAGTCTAATCTACTGCGAGAGTAGTGCGTTAAACCGCATGGCCACTGAAACGGGTATGAAGGTTATTTATTGGCTGTCAAAGTCGAAAAGAAAGAAATTTGACCTTTGACTTCGACTTCGAAGCTTCCCACACCCCTATTGATAATATCTATCAAAAGTGACAGCTGCGGATCACATGATTGGACGTATAAATACCTGTGATTGTATCCAATAACATTTCTAGCTGTCGAATAATGTTCTTATCATGAAAATAATTGGGCTATACCTGTTAGAGATAAATTAAGTTATAGCTCTTATAATATTATCCAACATTCAAACCCACAAAAATTTGGTTTAAAACAAGAGGCCAACTAAGGTAACATATCAAGAATTTCAAAAACTCGGCTACGTTTAATTCCTCTTTCTCCTAAAATAATAATATTTAGCACCGCGTCTTACTACCCGTTCGGATTATACGCTTAAGTACTAATTACTCTAATGGATTAGGAATTGGGAGGGTTGAATTCAGAGGAAGTGAACCCACATTTGCGTAGAGGGAGAGTGGAAAACCATTTAGGAAAAACCACCCCCAGTTCACCCGACCGAGATTCGAACCTCGATCTCCCCCGTCCTCGGTGGTCGAGCTCAACACGACTAGCGCGTTAGCCAACTACGCCACCGAGGCGGGTCTTTCTCCTACAACTTTATTTATTTGAGGTACTTAACAGACACTTTCTGTACCGATTGATTATATCAGCACACGAGAATTTCTATGAGCGAGAGCGTAAGAGCTACCAATTTTACCGGGAAAGGTATTTTCACATACCTACTAGGGTTATTTTACACGCCACGATAGACACGGTAAGGACGGCTTTAAAACTTCCCCTCCAAAGGAAGTTGTGCAATGGATTTTTATCGCTCAAGAGAAATTATTCAACCCCGTCTGGGTTTGATCCCACGAATATCAGGTCCTGAGGTGAGCACTTTACCTCAAGATCACCGAGTTCAACTCTTTCTCAGATACATATATATATATATATATCGAAATCAGGAAGCCCGTTCTGTAAGGCTTTATTTCGTACCAGAATTCTACTGAATAGTAATATTTGGCTTGGATAAAAGGCCTTCCAGAATGGACTTCCTACTGAAATCAGGGCACATCAGCCATTCACAAAAAATAATGATGACCAACTCTATTTGTCATATATTTCGAACTAACTAACTAACTCACTGGTTATTTCGTGATATCTACTATTATTATTTCTTACACAAGTTTTTCTATTGAATTAAGTATTAAAACATTCTCCCCGTATGTATCTCATAACAGTTAGATTTCTTTCTCTCCAGCTGATTATTTCGTTTTAGCTGCCATCATTATTTCAAGACATGTTTCTCTTTTTGAGCTAGATACTAAACATCAGCCGTGTGCATGGTGTATTCACAGTCGATCTCTTCCTCACTAGCTGGTTAGTCCAATACAAGTTTCCCTACTGAATTAAGTTACTAAAACATTTTCCTTGTGTTCGGGACATCACAGTTTATTTCTCTTTCTCTCTCTTGTAAAGAGTTTGTCTCTCTCTCTCTCACCAGCGAGTTGGGTGTCACTAGATTATGATGGAGTTGCACAGCTTCTTTCAGACGTGACTCTTGGAACAGTTGGTACACCTGGCACACCTCTTCTCCCAGTATGTTGGCAAGACCGTTGATTCCTCCAGTACAACCTTTAAAATAAAATATAATTTCCTTATTTAGGGTGCATTTTATAAACAGAGTTATTATATCAGAGCTCGCTTCGGTAATTGGATGGTTTAAGGTAGTGGTTTCCAACCTTGGGGGTGTGACCCTCTAGGGGGGCGTGAATCACTTCCAAGGGGGGCTTGGATCAGTTCGGAAGTAACGTTAAATATGATATACATATTGAAGATATTCTTTAATTTAGATCCCTTTTCCAAAATAATTAAAATAAATATTTCTTGTGGCACTGGCAAAACAGCCTACCGGTTTAGTTAAATTCGGTAACCAGCCAAAAAATGTGCACGCACTTGTTTATTTTTGAGCTCGCAAGCCTTGGATTCGTCCTCCCTCCCCCACCCTCCAATTCTCATCTCTACCCTCCTCCTAAGTCACAGGTTTAAAAACTTGTTAGACAAAGGAGCCCTTGCACCAGAAAAAAATACATCTCTCAAAGTATTTATCACACACATATCGTGAGCATTAAATAGCGACCGTTGAATTTTACAAGTAGAAAAGTATACAACAAACGGAAAATCAAACATGTACTGCACCTTTTGCAAATGGTCTTTATTGAGATTAGAAAAATTTTGCAATCGTAATTACTGATGCTATTTTATAGTGTGAAAAATAAGAGAATAATATTATAAACTCCTGCTGGTATTACGTTAATTTTTGTATAAAATAAAGAAATTACTAGAAATAACTAATTATTTGTTAATAAATATCCTCAAAATGGGGAGTGGGGGTGGGAATTGATTATTTACCAAGGGGGGGGGGTACTATCCCTTCCTCTTACATACGAGTACATACATTCTCGAAATTAACTCTATAATTTTATACTAAAAAAAATATAGCACATGCACCATTACTTACTCATAAAAATACTATAATATACAGAAATGTAAATATGTTGATTTAGCTTTACACAGATATGCGTGCAGAATTCACTTAACTTACTAATATAATAATGAATCAAATAACACAATAATTATATTTATTAACTACGGTTTTAGCTGCATACAAATATAATGTTCTTTAAATTGAGATTACACCTGGACACGAGACCTGGTTTAGATTCCCGTATCCAGGTGTCATTTTTCAATTTAATGAATATAATAATATAAGTTTTCATTGCAGCTATTTTTACTTCCCCCTTAAAAAAATATACACAATGCTACTGAGGGAAATATATTTTTAAACATTAACAATCTTATTTAAATACTTTTTTGTAAAGTATATCTACTCCTTTTTTAAATTAGAAAAGCATGGACCAAAAGTCCGGAATTTTATCATGAAAATTTTAAGTTTTATTTGGTTGTATGCTTAAAAATATATATTATTAAATATCTGGTTTATTAACAAAGCTTAGTCTTGCTCATTGGTGAAGGTATTATTCTTTATATACCTGGTTTTATATTTTATTAGTCCAATAATTAATTAATTAATTAACTAGCTTCCATACCGACTAACAAGGCAGGTAGAAGGAACCCTGTTGAGCCTGCGACCACTTGAAAGCTCAAATGCTTGGTATTTTTCACTACAGTCGCCATCTTGGTAATCTGAAATATTTAAAAATATTACACAAAAAAAACTTAACTTGTTATGACGATATAAATTAAATCTGTGTAACTTGGTCCAAGCTTATACAAACACGAGAAGAAAAAAAATTAGTTTATTTGTATTTATGTAGGTTTGTGAATTAGTGTAGACCAGAGGTTCCCAATTTTTTTTGGCCACGGAACCCTAATTGATCATACTTATTTTGGCGGAACCCCATTTTGATAATAACAAAAGTGATTGTACCTTGTAGTGTAGTTTGAATATTTTCATGTTTGACATGAAAAGAAAGAATAATTAAATAAAAAACTATTATTATAAATATTATAAAACATTTATCGTACAAAAAAAAAAAGTAACTATTTAATGTGAAGAATGAAATTTTTTCACATATTTACTTATAATAGCACTAAAATTAGGCTGTCTCGACACCGCCCCGCCACCCCGCTCCGCCCGCGCTGTTTGATACTAGATATACTTACAGCGGCGCGGCTATGTTATGACTATTTTCTACGAACGTTTTAGTTAATTCTCAGACAGAACTCGGAACCCCTTTGACCCGTCCACGGAACCCCTTTTGGGAAACGCTGGTGTAGACAATATTAGCTCTCACTCTTCGCAGAGGATGTGTTTGATAAACCTTATTTATATCAGGAACCTTTCAAAGCTGGTAAAAGCTGAGAAAAAGGCTGAAAAGTTGTCATCCGCCAACTTGAAAACAGCGGTGGGCGTAAATTTTAACTAACCTGTATGTTACGGACCACAGAGTTATTTCTATGCAGTATTTAAGCACAAACAGTGAAGTATTTTTTGCATAAAAGATAACAGTTGAGAAACAAGAAAAAAAGTAGGGTTTTGTGGCCGCCATCTTGAAAATATTTGATGAAGTAAATTTTGATTAGCCTATATGTTAACTGGCTGTCCGAGATATGTTCTTGAAAATTTTCAGCACAATAGGTTTATTGGTTTTTTCGTGAAATCGTCTTAGACAAACACCAACCCGATTTATGCATGAGTAGGATTTAATGGAACTAATTAATTCTTTTGACTTTGGTCTTAAAGATTTACGCAACCTACTCAACCTTGAAAGGTAAAAATCTTACCTTGACTAATTACAGCATGACCCCATCTTGAAAGATACAACATTCATTTTATTTAGAAATGAAATAACATTTTTTGGCAACTAAAAAACTTACTAAATCAATTTTCATTAAGTATAGGTCAATAAGTCATGTGATCTACAACTGTAATTTTTCATCGATAAAATCAACACATAAGAAATAATACTAATAGTATAGTTATACATTATTTATGTTGACCACGAAAAAATTGTAGGCCTATTTTCTAAAATTTAATTCCTACTATAATTCTACCATGGTTGAATCAACAAAGTAGGTTTGATACCTTTAAAACCAAACGAAGGCTATAATCCTAAAATCGACACTCTCCCTATCCAAATACTAGACCATTAATTTATCACTTAATTGAATTTATAAATATTATGATGATTCCATTATATCAGATAATGTTAACATTTATATATTATTATATTGTCTATGGAAATTTAAGAACTAATATGATCAAGTAAAATATTTTTACCATGTTTTTCAATATTCGCGATTCGTAGGGAAAATGAAAATATGTATTTGATACTACGATTCGTAAAAAAGTGGATTCTATACATCTTGAATAATTTTTAATAGCCATGTCAATACAATTTAATAGTATGGAAAGATATATAAATATAAAAATACTATTTTAAATTAAATGCGTGTATTCGAACATATAATTGGCAGAAAAGTTGGTGGAGTCAAATAGAGTTCAATCGTGGCCCTATATTTCCTTTTATTATAACTTCCCCTTGAAGTATCACAGCTATTAATATTATATAATGATACGTTCCTTTTGATCTGTGACCTTGAAAGGTTAAGTTCCGTCACAGATGACGCGTTTAGATAATTACGTCATTTATCAACATCGCTCTCCCTTTCTCAATTACCCATCAACGCGTCATAGAACAGTGTCTCTTTTTAAATCAAAAACAATTCTTTTCAATTACGTGAGACAGGTTATATTATATATATATATAAATAATAATTACTATTATATATAATTAAATACGTAAATTGAAAGAAAATTTGTTTTTGAACAAAATTTTCTTCAAATTTACGTGTAAGAAAGGTTTTTATATTATCATAATAATTTATTATAATATAGTATTATATATTATTTTATATATATATAAATTAATATATATATATATATATATATATATATATATAATAAAACTTGTCTAAACGTAAATTTGGAAAAGAAATATATTATATATAATAGAATAATAAAATATTATATATATATATATATATTATATATATATATAATATAATACTGTCTTACACGTAATTGGAAAGAATTTTGTTTGTTTTGTAATGTGTGGATTAACTTCAGGACAAGGGAGACAGAAACAAACAAAAAAGTTCATATAAACATGTGTTCCATTTTACCGTGTTTCTGAGTTATGTTTGAACTCTAGTAATAAGGAGTTGCTTGACATCATAAGAAGCGCTCAGAAGGCACACACTCGTCCTGAATGCAAGCCTGCAGTCGTCGTGTCGTAAACTTAAATCCATTAGATTTTTATTTTGTGTGGCTACTCGAAACCAATTATTTATTCGACACCCATTGCCAGCATTAAAATAATTTGTCAACATATACAAGAAATCTGCCAACGTATCTGATAAACCACGGATATGTTTGAATGAGTGCGGCAAAAACGTAGATACATTCCCGAACATTTCCTCCTCAACCTAATCCTTCCTTCTCTCTATCAGCGTCAGAGAACCTTTCACCATCAAACCCGACCTTGCCAAAATCTTGACTACTCAAACTACTGACGTCTGCTACTCGACGGTTACACGGCCGATTCCTCAATGACTAGAAACTCCAAAAGAAACTCATCACCTCAGGGTTGGACTCCTCTCTCTCAACTCTTCAATTTTTCTCCCAGCCAGACATCATCGTGTTCCGCCGCGCCGACCCTCGGCCCTTCTAAGATAAAACCTATCGGATATGTCGCTGCCCAACGAAGACATCCCCACACCTCTCATTGATACCCACTGTTCAGCTTCTTCACGAAATATCGCCTTATCGAGAAGGAAGAATGGACCAAAGAGACCATCAGGAGTGAGGGAACTCCCCCAGTACGATAACAACCAAACAACAAACACCCCCTTCCCCTTTTCGCCAGAACTCCATAACTATTAGAACTCTAAGAAAGCTAGCATTGTCAGCAGCCACAACGACCCCACCAATTTAAAAAAAACCATTGAATAGCACCCTAAATGGTGTTTCACTTTCCCTCAATGCAAATGCTGCTACACCTCCTTTAATTTCAATCTTTCACATCCCTAACACATGAGTGTAATTAGTACATAATGCTTACAATCTGAACGGGTAGTAAGATGTGGTGCAATAATACTAAAAAACAAAGTCAAATGTTTTTACTGTTAAACACAATCGAAATATTCGTGTTCTCTAAGAATTCCATTCTACGGGAATCTTACACAAACGCAGTTTTACGATTTTTTTTTTTTTTAGAATCACTGATTTCCACCAACTAGTTAAACTTCCTTCTCCCTAAACCTGGCTGAGGTTTGCTACTGTTAGTTAATTGCACCAACCCCCACAAAAGAGAGAAAGCGAATGGATGAGAGAGAGAGATAGAGGTATGAGAAACTAGTCAGGAACACAGCTTATCCTCGTTAGGCCACAGCGATCTTGGCGGCTAATGGCATGAATTGACGGCCCACCCTCCCATCTGAGGTGGGGGGGGGGGGGGGGTGTTTTCACTGACAAACTCGAGTGGTGACACTCCATCAGTGGCGTAACCACCGGGGGGGGAAGAGGAGATTCACGACCCACTCTTGAGTAGAGTATTTTTATTTCAATTTTAGCACAGCTTTTTTTTAATCATCCGTTAGGGTTTACGCATATGTACTAGCTATGTAAATGTGTTAAGAATTAGTTGGTTCGAATTTGGATGAATGTATACCAGCATTTGCATTGAGCGATAGTGAGAAATCATTTAGAGAAAAAACCTAAATACACTCGAATAGTATTCGAACCCCAGTCACTCCGTCATCGGAGTTTAGTCTATTGCGAGAGTTACGCCCTAGAACATGTGAACTCGAGGCGGGTTTGAGTCAAGTAGTCCCTAAAAGGGGGATTGCTAGAAAAAAGTTACCATTGATAAAATAAATGAAATTATGGTCTTCTATGTCATGATAAAGGTTAGGCCGGTCCCCTACATGTGCGATTTAGGGATTAGCGTTCGATTTCTTGGATTTTTCATTTTTTGGATATTCCTTATAGAGAGAATATGCCCCATAGAGGCCATACCAAATTTTAGCTCTCTGAGATATTTGTAAGGGGGAGAAAGAGCCCTAGATAGACAGACAGACACCGCATGAAGTTTATATATACAAGATATTTTAAAAAATTGTTCAGAACTTTAAGATTTTTTTTAGAACCGCAGCTTACTATCCGTTCAGGTTATACGCCTATGTACTAATTACTCTAATAGCTTAGGGATATGGAAGGTTTAATTGACAGGAAGTGCACCCACATTTATGAGGAAGGAGAGTGGAAAACCATTTAGAAAAAACCCACCCTCAGTGCACCCGACCGGGATAGAACCCCGATCTCCCCGTATTCAACAATTAGTATAACACGAGAATAGCGCGATAGACCACACGGCCACCGAAGCGGATTTTAAGATATCGTAGTATTCATTAAAGTTAGTAAAATGTTTCAGTAAACCTAGGTTCGTAAAACAACTCACACAGAGATGCAGGCAAGATATATCCAAGAGGTCCAGTCCCTTGCCACCCCCCCTAACCCTCACCCATCTCTACCCACCCCTCCGACCACTGGCGTTAATCCTTTGTACTTTTCACTGCACTGGGATTCAAAGAGTGACCTTTCGATAACCGACTAACCAGTCTAGAATGAACCTGACGTCCATACCACCTGCGGTTCTAATCAGTGTCAATGAAAACCATCTACCCCAACTAACCCCCAACAAGTTTTCAACCTCATTAACCTCGGTCATCACTCGGAGCTAGAAGTTTAATCTTAGATTGGTCACACCTTTACATAAAGCTGTGTATACATCACTGTACTCCCCCTTCCCTTCCCCTAAAGTTGTGTCAAGTTTGGGATTTGTTTTTGGAAGTTTCGTTACTGACGCCACAAACTACGACAAAGTATTTTTTTTAAAACATGCTTGAAATGTACGACTAAAGAGCCAGGATAACCATCCAGATAGCACCTAAATTTGATAGATAATACATCTTGAATCAAACATCGTATAGGGGTAAAGTAGGGCGCTAGCCTTCAGTTGAAAATGATGATTGTATCCTGATTGCGGACAGGGCAAAATTCGTACGGATTGCAAACACATCCAAAAATGTTATAGCCACCTGAATATCCAATGTCCAGATTGCGAACAAGTAAAAGAGCAACTAGCGGGAATTCCTGCGTGAGGGGGGTGACACGGGTGGAAGGGATTACTGGCCACCGGGGCTTTCCTCCTGACCAAGCTTACCCTAAACTAACCTAACCTAGACATTCTCGTTAAATTAAGATTGAAGAGGCTGAAAGAACGTGTGACTACTAGACCCCCGTGGACTTGATGATATAGAAAAATGGCGTATCTATGATCTGAACTCCTCCCCATATATAAAAATATCATGTTCCTAATCTAAACTGTTTGCAATCGTGACTGTTCAGAATCAGGAGACCGCCAAAAATGATGACTCGAACAGGTGTGTGGAGTAGAACAACACCTTCACATATGTTTCGGTGGCCACGTCGTTTAAACGCATCTCTTTCGCAATAGACTAGACTTCTGATAGGGGAAAGATCGGGACTAATCCCGGTCGGATAAAATGAGGTTTGTTTTTGCCTGAATGGTTTTCCACTCTACCTCAACGAAAATTCAGCTACATTTTCTCTGAATTCATCCTTCATCATCCTTAACACACTAGCGTAATTAGTACATAAGCATATATTCCGAACGAATAGTAAGACGAGGTGGTATAAAAAAAAAACTTCCCTCGGAGTGCACACAAGCCAGAACTTTATGATTTTCTTTAGAGACCAGAGGTAATACGTCTGTATATCTTATAACTCGAGGCAGCACTCTTCAATGATCAGTTACTTTGGAAAGTGCAGAAAAAAAGTATTGTTTTATCTAACCTGAAACGACGCCGCGATCTACCGTTTGGCAGCCCCTGAGATAAGGCATCGACCACTTATGGTCTGGTTTGTCGATGACGAACAGGTTCGAGATATGAATCCAGTTAGGATGTTCTGAAGGGGTTTTTGTCTTAAAAAAAATCCACTCTATCTCCACGTAAATGTGGATACATATATCAAAAATTATAACTTCCTCTACCCCGTCCCATAATTTTATCTATGCCCATCCCATTAGTTTAAATATGAGAATAGTCAGGAGGTTAATAAAACGTGGAGAACAAATATTTTTTTGCCACCTAGGTTAGAGAAAAAACATAATTTATGTGTTTTCTCTTTTTTTTTAGTAGATATTGAATTTGTTGTTGATTTTTCCAATTGAAACATCTTAATACATTCTTGGAACCAAACAAAACAAATTTTATAAATATATAGCTGATAGTTTTTTTTAATTTGTTCAAAATATATTTAATAAATAGTTAGTTGGTAATTTCACAAAATATTGACGTCTAATTACGGTTTTTATTGTATGTAAATCATGTATTAATTTAAAAGCTATTTTTTTCTGAGAAAAGGATTTTTGTCTAAACTTTAATTTAATTAAAATTAAATTGCACTTTATTTACTGTATTTCTCTCCGCAAACATATTTTTCAGTGAAATTATTACTTTGAATATATCAAACAAGTATTGGAAACAAAATATTAATATACAATTGATGAATTTACACGTTTGAACAATTTATTAACAAATTAAATATTTTGCTTGAAACTAAGAATAGTTTTCAATTAGTTAGTTGTTGGATTGTATTCCTCACAACGTTCAGGCTTCAAATTAACAATACTTAGAAAAACTACTAGAAATACCATTCAAACTACGTAGACTGCCACCGAACTGTGTAGTATATTTAATCCAATTAGTTGCTAATTAGTAATTGGTTGAGTGGTCCAAAGTTTGAAGTGTGAGCAGTAATGTTTTGGTCGCAATGGATGAATCCCTCTAATATATCGTGCCGAAGTGCACAAAATGGGCTACGTTAGAAGTTCTTCTGGGTAAAAAAAAAAAAGTTGCTAAAGAAACGTGTTTAGAAATTAAATTGGAATTGTTAAGCCTCTTGACTATTCAAGCTCTTTAGTTTATGCTACTAATTAACTAAGTTTTGAACATTCTAAATAATTATATAACCAAGTATAACACATTATCTCAACACGGAGCATGTTTGCCTATAAAGTCGAGAGTCCCAGGCTCGAATCCTGGCATGACCAAAGAATGTATCATTAGTAAAATGTGTGTCCCACTTTCAAAGTGATGAATTAATGGCAGGGGAGCTGGCTGTTGTGTCTTTTCTTATTTAAGTTAGTTTATAGGTCATGTGCTTATATAGTTAGTCGGTTCAGGAAGCACACGTTAAATATCTCAATTAATAATTTATATAAATTGTATGTATAATTTTGAAACTCAGTTTGAGGAAATGTTAAAACGGAACTAACAGCCATTTCGACCAAAGGAGTTATCCAAATTTGTAAGCGTTTCTAATAGCATACAAGATAATACAGTATTATTATTATTATCATTATTATATTCAAGGCATTTTACCAGTTGATATTAAATAGAAATAGTTCATCTAATTAGTTAGAATAACATGTTTCAATTTAATAGTCCACATAAATAGTAGTTCCCCTATGTTCAAAAGGTAAACCTTTATAACTAAAGCATACTAAGCATTATATATATATATATATATATATATATATATATATATCCGGTACTCACTAATGTAGTTCAAGAAACCCTTAAATTATTAAATAATTTTGGTTCGTGCATTCCTTTCATATGAACGTGCCAAACTCTCCGAAATGAAATGAAAATGCCTGAATCAGAAATATTTGAATTTTTTTTTACCTCTTTGCGAATATTGTGACTTTTCATATCTCCTTGAAAATTTTGTTTCCCCGAAGCGTCTTAGGCCTACTAATCTTCCAGGCTATAAAACTATGGGGTGTCAGACCGCAATCGAGCTATACAGGCCATCTGTTGGCTAAGATAGTGAGAGATTTTGATGATATAGTGTGCCATGTGGTCATAACAATGAACTTTCCGACCGCTTATCTCAGTTTTCTAGAACGGAACCTTTACTTTTTCATTCAAGTAGCTCCAGGTTCAATGCTTCACAGAAATTCTGTAATCCCCGGGGATTGAACCGGGAACCTTTGGATCTGTAGCCAGGAACTCTGACCACAAGATCACAAAGGCTATACGCATTTTAATTAGGTTAATGGGTTAAGGATGAGGAAGATATAATTTAAAGTATGTATACGCTTCTGCAAGAAGGGTGAGTGGGAAATAATTGAGGGGGGGAAAAAAACAGCTCAATATATACCCGAGAAGGTTTCGAACCTACACGTTACTTGTCAAACCAGTCAACACGAGACTGACGCCTCAATCCGTGAGCTCACCGGTGTGTGTAGGAGACGTATTGAAGAGCAACATTGGGGATATTTTATCACATTCTCTCTTTTGGATATAAACTAAACTACGTTGTCTACTTGATGAACTCGAGGCTATTTTGTGGAGCGGGTTGCATTCTAGCTTGACGCGCCTAAGCAGTCTAAGCCCTAGCACACCAAAGACGCCAATGAAAGAAATATAAATATAGTATGAAAACTAATCTTCACCCAGCAAGACCTCTTATTAACCTGCTTTACATGTATATATTATTATTATTATTATTATTATTATTATTATTATTATTATTATTATTATTATTATTAGCACCACGTCTAACTACCCGTTCGGGTTATACGCACTTACGCTCATGTGTAATGGTAGGGTGATTGTGAGATGAAATGGAGGACCTACAGTTTAACGTGGGATCCGAACCACGGTGGAGGCCTGGAATTCCTTACATTCACAAGTTGTGATTAATACACGTTTTGTTAGAGGTGAAGGAAGGGTTCAGATAAATCTGTGCCGGAACCAAGGATTGAAACCCGAACCCCAGCACAGAAGTCTGACACCTTACCCCTAGACCACCAGGTCACTCTTGCTTAACTTCTTCCACTGACGAGAATACACACCCACTCTATTATTTGCTCCTGGATATTTTTGACCTATATTTCTAATTATTATTTTTATTGTATCCTGTTCTATATAGATGTATGCTTCCAATGACATTTTTAATCTACATCATGGCAGGAAGACTCCTACATGGCATTTTCGTGAATAAACCAAACAGCCTAAGTTTCAGTTGATTTTAACAAAAATACGTTTACAAATAAAACTACTTCAAAATAAAAATAATTGTGACAACGTAGGAATATTTTTGGAACTATTTAAGATGGTATATTTATTGTTTCAATATTATATCTTTAAAATTAACCGAATAAAAGATAAATTCACCAACATAGGAGATTACATCTTGAATTACCATGACGTCATAGGAATTCAATATCCGTTGATGAAAAAAACGCATGAATTAGATTTTAAAATAAATATTCTTTACCAGAAAAAAATAGGTTGCACTAAGAACACTATCTATGTACTTAAAATAAAAAACACCCTCATCGGTGGCCGCGTGGTCTAACGCGCTACTCTCGCAGTAAACTAGACTGCCAATTACGGAGAGATCTAGGTTCGAATCTCGGTCGGGTGTACTGAGGACGGTTTTTCCTAGATGTTTTTCCATTCTCCCACCATGTGAATGCGTAATTAGTATGTAAGCATATAACCCGAATGGGTAGTAAGACGCGGTACTAAAAAAGAAAGAAAGAGGAGCTATTCCTTTCAAAAAATATTCACGGAACTATACCAACCTTTTTTTTATTAAAGTTTTTAAACAGCCACGCAGGTGAAGGCTTATTACCTCTAAAATGCTTCCTTCAACATCCCAACCCCATTAGAGTAATTATAATATAGGCTTATGAACAAATGAACAACTAGTAAGACGCGGTGATAGATAATAATAAAACTAATTTACTTAAAAATGGATATCTTTGTTGTTATGGTGTAATAGATAATATGACAAACGAAATAACATAAGTTAGTGGCACAAAAGCTTGAAAAATTACTACTTTTTTAATTACATTTTAAATTTATTTCACTTTTACTAAAATTGTATATTTTTTAAAGATTCTAGGATTCAAATTTGGTTTAGATGTTCGAAAGAAAATCTAATAATCAGATTCAATAAGTATAGGCTTCGACCCATATCTAAAATAAAGCTTTATACCAATTATGGTTTCAACCCCTCTTTGAGTGTGTAGAGGCGTGACGGAAACAGGGGTAGAAAGCAACCACGTACATCTCCTCCGCTGTCCTTGAGGCCTATGATGTTAGGGTGACTGGCCAGGGAGGTTATCAAAGGAGCAGTCATATCTATGCCTGTGTTGGCGGGCATGTTGTACAGGATCACGGGCACCTTACTGCCGTCAGCCACACTGGTGAAATACTCTGTCAGGGCCGACAACTGTAACACACGAAAATACCTTCGAATTTAACACTAGTGAAGTACTTTGTCAGGGCCGACAACTTTAACACACGGAAATACCTTAGAATTTAACATTGGGGAAGTACTGTGTCAGGAATGACAACTGTAACACACGAAAATATCTTTGAATTAAACACTGGTTAAGTGCTATGTCATGTGGCAATGGTTTCTTAGTCACTAGTTCAAACCTCTAAAAGGGAACTTGAAAGAAAAGGGCTGTTTTTATTCCACTCTGATCAGAAAATTACAGGTGAAAACAATTATTCTACCGGCACTAATTCAAATATAGAAATGTTTAGGGAATATGTCCTTTCTCACCTACATAATTACCTTAAGGTGAAAGGGTTCAGGAGGTTCCAGGGGCTAATAGTTTCCCAGCCACTTGTTAAAACCCCTGAAACTACTAGGGGATAGACCCTTTCTCACCTTCATAATGACCTTGAAATAAAAAGGTAGTTTATAATCAACTTTTTTCAGGAGGTTCCGTGTGGAAACAATTCCTCATTCACTAGTTTTGGTTCAAAACCCTAAATCTACCAAGGTATAGACCCTTTTTTCTTCTTCATAATGACCTTCAAGTGAGAGGGTGGTTCATAATCCATTTTGTTCAGCAGGTTCCATGTGGTAATAATTCCTCAGCCACTAGTTCAACTCCCGGAAAGAGTAGCGGCTAGACTCCTACTCACCGTCATGCTGGCCTTGAAGTAGCTGGGACAGAGGACCAATACAGCATCCGCGCCGGCCTCCGCCATAGCGTTCGTCATCTCGATGGTCTGACGGGTAGCTGAAGACATCAATCAGGTTCATTGGGACCTGCATAGTTTGGAAAGTGGACCATTCGCGGATTGTTTCAGGGTAAGTAAATTTAGTTTAAATTGTGCTTGTGAATTGTTCTCACCTCTCAGTAGACTACTCATTGTTCTGTTATCAACGGAAACACATTCACATGTGAGGTGTACAAGGCAGAGCCTATTCATGATTAGTCAAATAGGGACCATAAGGGGTAAAAACACATCCCAGGTACAGTTTTAACCAACTCTGCTTACCCTGTCAACACTACACGCCACAGCACCAACGAGAACTAAATTACAGGCTCTTTATTCTGATTTCCTGGCGACAGGGATGATCGTAGGGTCATACCCCTCCCCCAGATCTATCTAGGGGTGGATTCTGTTCATAAAATTTCACCCACTCTTCCACCACGTAATGTCGGGTACATATCCACACTTGTTCCTCTCCTAGTGATATATTTTAAAATGTTAACGGCTCGGATGGGTGGAAATGGCAGGGCCACACACATCTGCGGTCGCTACACCGTGGTGTGTTACATTTGCGTCCATAAAGCTTTGCCGACGACGGGAATGTTCAGCAGACCCGCATTGGTGTCGTAGTGTCTTTTCACGCGAATTTAAAGGGTGTAATTAATGTGTATAGTCAAAATAATATTGCGTGTCTGGGCCACATCATTCGTAGCCCAGTAGTGAAAAGATTGGCCAGTACTAATGTACCATTGCCCAGGGGACGCCCGAATGTACTAATAGTACATCCTTTACATATCCCGATGAGATGAGGTAATGGTGATAGTAAGTATGAGGGTATGGAACCAGTGGAAACAATTAAACCTAACTTAACCTAACTAACAAAGCGCTGGTGACCGTTGGGGCGGTTCCTCTTTTCTGGAAAAATATCCAAGGTACCAGCTGAGAATCAAACCCAGGACCCCTAGGCTCGTAGCCAGGTGCGCTGAACATTACACTACTGGGAAGGTTAATGTTTATAGTAAGAATGTGACGTACCTGGCGCAACTAATTGATAAAGTAGCTAAGTACCCATTCCTGTGGGGGAAAAAAACACCCTTGAACGTTAACTGTTTTATCAGGTGATGAAATTTACTTCTTGTACCCACTTTCTTTCTTAAGTTTATTACATAGTTAAAGTAACAACATAACCTCATCCTGGGGCAAACTACTCGCTGACATCTTGGACGAGACTGGTTAGTCCAGTGTGGCCAATCAGTGAAGTGAACATAGCGAACATAGCGAACATAGCGTAGCATTGCGGGGACATGTCATTGACGCACTGGGAGATAAGGGGTGTCCAGATATGGAGATTTTTGGGTGATTATTGCTTGTTCTAAGCTTTTCACTATCATCGCGTCTTATTATCTGTTTAGGCTATACGCATATCTGATAATTACACGAATGGGGTAGGGAAGCATTTTAGAGGCAAGCTATCAGTATTTGTGTGGAAGGAGAGTGTGAAACCACCCTCAGTATACTTTACCAAGATTATGGCCCCGATCTCCCAGTCATTAGTAGGCCATTATAACAACAGAATGACGCCTTAGTCTATTCGGTCATTGAAGCTGTTTTTTTTAAATAATTAAAGGTACGAAAGGATTTTTATATTTTATGGGTAGGGTGTATTATTTTGAAGGATTTTATTTCCCTGCGAGCTATGTACGGGTTGGTAATCTGTTCATTCACCATATTATTTCTGACAGATACACGATGCCAGTATTATTACTCTCTGATTAATATCGAAACTTTGAGCGATGCGTGCTGCATACATACTCACACTCGCAGGCGGAGCCAGAGATGAGAAGTTTGTCTTTAGGTATGAGGGCCTTCACCCTCTTCACCATATCCACCCTCTCTGCAGGGGTGAGGAAAGGGTATTCCCCATTCGAACCCTGGACCACATATCCTGAAACATTAAGGATGAAGACCTGACGTGATGAATACAGTCAGGTTCGAACACGTGACCACGTGTTGTAGGTTCCCCTAGCTAAGATATTGTAGCATACACATTCATATTTGCCAGGGAACTATAACTATTTTTGGTTCCCATAAGGATTGAACCCAAGCCCATGGGCAACCTTTATTTACAAACACCTTATAAATGCTAGATGAATAAATAACACCAATTCGAATGCCACGAATAAAATAAAATAATTTTAGGTTTTTTTTGTCTTTATCAAAGCGTCTTACTAGCCGTTCTAATTATACACTTTTGTACTAATTACGCTAAATATATTTTAGGTATATAGGGAGTATAAATTTATAGAAAATATACCCAAACCACCCTAAGTACATTGGACCTAGATTATAACCTCGATCTTAACGTTAACGGCAGTCTAGTCTACTGTGGGAATAGCGCGTTAGACCACGCGGCCACAAAATTGTGTATTTATATTGTTAATATTTGAATTAATGTACAATGAAAAGCGAATTGGTCGTAAATAATCATAATCAAAGAAATGTTATAATTATTCTCAAAGCAAATATAAAGTGAAGGCTAAAGCGATCAATTCGGTTTCCTAGAATAGTTAGCATCTATACAATGTGTGGTTGGTATTAATTAATACATCCCCCACAAACCGGATCTCAAAACGTTGTAAAAACGCAGCTACGCATCTTGACACGCGCTAATGTAAAACTTACATAATCTCCAAATAGTTACCCGCCTTTTCTTTACAACTCCGTCTTTATTTCAAATCAACCTCAACTCAAACCTTGTATATATATATATATATATATATATATATATAAAGTTTGAAAAACCCTCCAAAACAAAATGTCTTCAGCATATTGTTATAGATCTACATGTATCATACAGCACGTTGTTATAGATCTACATGTATCATACAGCATCTTATATAAAAAAAAGAGATAAAGATATACATATTTATAATAACCCAACTCTTAGTATAGTGTTTTTCACTAACATTGACTTTTTTTCTGCTCTTCAATGAAGACAAAATATTTAGATAGTGGCTAAGAGATAGTTAATCAATAAAATTATCAATTATAATAAATATAAATAAATACATTCTTTATAGTAAAAAAAACTCCATGTCGTGAGCCCGCAAACAAGCTATACCGACCGAGCGGCCGCCACCGTTAGCGATGATAGTGCTAACATTTGCGGACAGAGGGTGTCATGTGGTCAGCACAAGAAACCCGCCGGCTGAAAATTTCATTTTTCTAGACTGAAATTGTTACATATTTATTCAAGTAGTTCCTCAACTGTCCTCATAAGATTAGTAGATCCACTGTTTCACAGAACAATTCTAGAAGCGCTGTAGAGCGAACCCGGGACCTCTAAATCTGTAGCCAAGAACTCTGTCACCACTGTATCTAATTTAAATTATTATTATTATTATTATTATTATTATTATTATTATTATTATTGATTTAAGTAAACACTAAACCGTTATTTTATAAATTTAAAAAATAAAATGAGGAATTATGGAAATATTTATAGGACTATGATTAATTTATAGTTATATATGTATTTAAATATCAATAACAATTTTAGAAGAAATGTACCTTAATATGAGTGGATGATGAGTGTAAAACCATGTAAGAAAAAAAAACTCTCAGGACACCTGACTGGAATCCGAATCCCGACCTCCCCATCACCGACTAATCAGACCAGACAAGGTAGGTGCCTTAGCCTGTTCGATTACCGATGTGGGTTACATTTATTTTAAGACTAGAATATGTTTAGTTATTTTAAAATATTTCTATGTAGATTGAAATTACAAAAAATATATTATGATTTAAAATAACATGTAAAAACCTAATTTGAATACATGCTCCACAAAAGTCTTTGTTCCCAATGCTATGAATCATTCAAGAAAATTGATGTACCCCCTAAATTATTTAACTACGCGGAAATAATGTTTACCTAGATATATTATGTACTGTACATAGTAATTAAAATAGAATTAAGCTGAAAGCTAATTTATTATTTGGTAAGATAAAAGCTATTTTTTTTTCATAATTATTTTTGTTGGCTACACTGTTAATAGAAACAAATAAATACTTTATATTTGCATTGATTAATTGATTCAATTGAACGGGCTATTTCTAATCGAATTTTTGAGTTTCTAAATTTAAAATTAAATCATCAAAAACCTTGAGAAGTTGTGTTATGTTAGAAATGTATATTAAAAAATATGTATTGAATTTTTTAGTAATGAACTCCTGTTTAAGTAAATATAATTTAAATTAACCGTAATAACTGTCTTGCGAAGGGGATCTACGTTAGGAAAAAGGAAGATTAAATCTACTCAAACATATATTTAACCTAATAGAACTATATGTTTTGTAAACTAAATAATAAAATCTTACCTTTAAATGGAATTTTACTCCACTTTTTTAAATTCTCTTCTAATTTGTCGTAAGCTATACTTTCATCTTCAAGAAACGGCGTTGCTATTGGTGGAAATATTCCGGATAAGTCTAGAGCTCTTCCGGTCGAATACGAGAGTCTTTTTATACCGGAAGTAACATCAGCGGCGCACAAACGTCCCGCAGACATCATTTTAAACCGCACGAACTCGTTCAAATGGTTTGATAAAACACTGGCTTGTTACTTCGAACAGTTGTCTGGCTCCTTTATCGTTGGATACGCACAAGTGGTATTTTATTTATAAGTTGCCTTGAAATCACAATCTCTATACATAAACAAGTCTCGACAAAGAGTTTCGTATGGAAAAATACTCCTCTACACTTGGATCACAAATGACACCACAAATTTCAAGGTCCTTTTTTTTTTTTTTCCTCCAAAGCGTCTCACTCAAGTACGATTCTATTCTAGGGTGGATATTTGTCCCAAATTTTCCGGTACAGTTCCATTTCTATATACATTGTCCCATATCAGTAAATATACCTGATTTTAAGACCCTTCTCGTTTTCAAAACGCACTTTTTTTTTAATAGTCTCGTGGAATAGGCTACGTAAGAAGTTGTTATCTCAAAATGCAATTTAGCTCATTCCAATGAAGATATTTAAAAAAAAGGAGATTTAATTAAATGATGCATTATTTTTAAAAGTAGATTCAGTTAGTAAAAATAATTTTAAATGTAAATTATTATATAGTGGATTTTTTTCTAGTTCTTAAGGCCACATTACACTTAACGACTTCCCCATGGGCTTCATGAGATGGGTTTCTTCGTGGGTTGCTGGAGGTCGGTCGGTACCTATTAAAGGTAGTAACTTCCCCATCATTTTTTCCAAGAGTAGGACTATCGGTAGGTGGAGTCTTAGTGCATGTTTAGTTGGCGACAAGATGTCTTATAGTAAGGAAGAAAACACGGCATCATTTTATAAAGTTCAATTACTTAGAAACTCCTTATTGTAACAAGGCAAATCAGTCATGTTCATGAAAAATGAACAATCACAAACCTAAAGTTGCCCCTTTAGCAACAATAACACAATGGCTGCAGCTATATATGTTAACGGCAATATGTGTAAACCAGGCATTCTATAAAATGCCTAGGCTTTCTATATAATTCCTAAGTGGTTTTAGAAAAGTATGAAATAAATTAGTTTTGCTGCTGTATTTCATACTTTTCGTAGGAAATTTATAGAATAACCAGTCATTATATATTACCGAGAACAATAGCTAGCCTAACCTAACCTTACCTAACCATCCTATTCTACAATAACCTAACCTAACCAACTTAAATCCTAGGAATTAGGTGAACCTGCAAGAAAACGGTGCAATACTTACATAGAACTGGGTAGAAGAATTGATAACATATTCCGGGACTTCAAAAAGACAAAGAACTTGAAAATAAGTATGAAATACAATAGCAAAACTCATTTATTTCATAATTTGCCAAAAACACTCTGGGATTATATAAAAAGCCTAGGTATTTTATAAAACGCGTGGATTTCATACATTGCCAGTGACATATAAACTGACTGATAAGCGCTTGCAGGAAAACACGTGAGACTGGAGACTGGCGCATGCGCAGTAGAATGAGTTGACATTGGTGAAGCCCAAGCTACTATTAGGCGCATCAGCTTCCCTTATGGGCTTCTTGAAAATATACAACCATTCGGATATTCATGGGGAAGTCGATATGGTCTTCCCCATATGGTTTGGCTGCATTACACTCACCAACTTCCCCGCGAGGAAGCCCATTTCAGGAAGCCTACGGGGAAGTCGTTACGTGTAATGCGGCCTTAGCTATATTTAAATTACATTAATTTTATTTGAAACTTTAAATCTTGTGAAAAATATAAATACTTAATGTGATTATTTAACAATGTTTATAAATTAAACTAAATAAAACTTGTTAAAACTATAATTCTGTTGAATTTTTCTTTCTGCTCAATATTGTCATCAGTAGGAAATGACCAGCCTAATTTGATCGTGTGGACTTTTATAAATTACAAAAATTTATTTTTACAGTCAACATTGATAATATTATACTATATTATTGTGTGTTTTATTTTGTATTTTTAAAATATATCAAAAGTGACAGCTGACTTTATATATGAATATATTAAAATAATTTGAATATATTTTGTAATTATCAGATACGGCTCTTTCTACTACATCCGCTCAGGTTGTACGTATTTAATTACGGTAGTGGGGGTAGGGGTGGTAGAGTTAGAATTTATAGTGAGGGTGCCCCCTTTTTCGTGGAGGGAGATTAGAAAACCATTTAGGAAAACTGATCCTCAGTACACTCAGCCGTAATTCGAGCCCCGATCTCCCTGTTACTGAAAAACCAAATTAGATGAACTCGCCATCTACTTTGCTAGAGAGATCGGTTGACTTTAACAAATTGAGTCCAAGACTTGGGAGTTCTTTTCGTTATACAATCTACAATTTTATCTTTAGACAAATTTCTCTTTCGATACCAAGTTTAAATACCTCACAGAATTTCTCCATGTATTTGATAACTATATAAATAATATGTCCAATAAATAGTACATTGTATTCATAAATTATAACTGTGTTTCACGTGGTCTGAGACGTCAGTCTCACAATATTGTTTAAAAAAAAAAACTACGTCCTAGGTACTCCATCGAATTTTAATTCAAATCCTTGAGATGAGATATTAATCGAAAACCTTTTCGGACGGCTGCCATAAAGAAACAAGTAGCACTTATTGAAAAACCATATGTATATATAGTTTGTCCTAGGTGTAAGGAATATCCCTGTCAAATTTCGTTAAAATTGGCACAGGAATTTGGTAAATACCGCGGAACAAACTTCAGCACACCGGTCAGACAAAATGCCAAATTGTAATGTTAAATTATACCTCGCTGCACTCGGTCATCTAAGAGTTAAAAACGCTTTATGGGTTTACTAGACTCCAACAAACATTTAGTTCAAATATTGAAGGGAATTTGCAGTTTATTAAATATTGGTATGATTAAATTTGAGACTAAAATCAAAGAATCCTCCTCGATAAGGAAAGTTGAAAGATAACTGTTTCAATATCGATGAAATTTGAGCACAACTCAAAGAGAATAAGCAATAAATGTTTCAAAGAATCTCGTAAATTTAGGAAGATATTTTACCCTAAAAGTTTAAATACCGCCCTTATATCCAATGCAGCCCTCCAAGTCGGGTCTTATATTCAATATTACCAGAGAAAATGTGGTAAGAGAATGTGACGTTATGAGATAGCTTTGTGAAGTAAACTTCATAAACTCCATGTAAAAGGTGTGGAAGCTAAAAGTTTCGTAGCTGGTGAAAGGAATTTTGTCAAAAAAGATTTTTAAAAAAATATAAGGGAAAGTGATATATATATATTACCAGGGGTGCCCGTGAAATGTATTATGTTTCAAATAGGTTTGTTATTTGTGTTGTTATAAGTCCTGTGATTTAACTAATGAATTTTAAATTTAAAATGAACTTTTATAATCATATATTAAAAATATATAGGAAATATACCCACTTATTTCTGCTGCCTCACCGTCACAGAATAATCAGACTGGATGAAGTTGACGCTTTAGCCCGTGTAACCACCGATACCAGTTACATTTATTTAACTATAAAAATTGTGTATGGTCTAGTGGTCATAGCTCCTGGTTATAGATCCAGAGGTCTTGGGCTCGATCCCTGGCGTTCCAGATTTTTCTGTAAATAGTGGATCTGGAAT
Organism: Timema podura; assembly: GCA_033556935.1. Taxonomy (NCBI): domain Eukaryota; kingdom Metazoa; phylum Arthropoda; class Insecta; order Phasmatodea; family Timematidae; genus Timema; species Timema podura. Next base: position 77,051,590 of record JAVRXN010000011.1, read on the forward strand.
GGGGTCAACTCAGACTCGTGAGGACAAATGAGGGGGAGGGGAGATAGTCTGTCCATCCGTCTGTCCGTCATGAACGTTGCGCGATATCTAACGCAAGCAGAGGTATGAAATTTAAACATTAGTAGCCCCTGTACCTAAACATGTGCACCTAGAAGCAGGAATTTTAAAATAATGATGATTTTTTTTTAAATAATTAAAAAGAAAGAAGAAGAAATTTATTTTTCTGTCTGAAGTTAAAAAAAAAATCGTTGCTTGGAGTAGTAATGTTTGGTTACCCTGGGCAACGCTGGGTACTTCCGCTAGTGTTTGAATAACAATGTAAATAATCGTGAAAAATATCCATCAGTGTTAGTTTTATAATAATGAACTGTTGATTTATAAAACCAAGTAATTATAGTATTAAGGATTTGTAATAATATACATTATTATGGATCATCAAAGCTACATCATATTGATTATTTTATCAATAACGTTTATAAAAGAGCTATAAGTGTAATGACGCCCTCGATGGCGTAGATGCTCATCCACTCCCTTGAACAAGAAATATTTTGACGGTCCTCCTAGACCAGAGGAGGGCAACATATTCTTCAATGAAGCCACAGCTGTGGAGAGTGAAAAATGAGGTTAGCCACAGCATATAGATAGATAAATTAGGATAGAAGGAATAGGAGATAAATAAGTGAGGTAAGAAGGCAAAAAGAGGCATTTTTTAGAAGTGTGAGAAGCCTAATTTGAAGCAGGGATATGCCAACAAGTGCAAGGGAGTGATCTACAATGTCTATTACCTACAATATTGAACGTAGCTTCAGAAACGGGTAATGAAGGAACAGGATGGAAGCAGAATGCAGGCGAGGTGAAATGAGATTTCTGAGAAGCAGGATCGGGTTTGACAAACTTTGACAGGTTTAGAAATGAGAGAGTAAGAGGAATAGTAAAGGAAGATGATCAGGATGAGAAAAGAGAGAGTAAGAGGAATAGTAAAGGAAGAGCCAGTCCAGGACAGGATAGAGAAGGACAAGACTAAGGTGGTATGGCCATGTGAGAGAATGGAGAGGGAAATGAGAGAGTAAGAGGAATTGTAAAGGAAGAGCCAGTCCAGGACAGGATAGAGAAGGCACGACTAAGGTGGTATGGCATGTGAGAGGAATGGAGAGGGAAATGAAGAGTAAGAGGAATTGTAAAGGAAGAGGCAGTCCAGGACAGGATAGAGAAGGCACGACTAAGGTGGTATGACATGTGAGAAGAATGGAGAGGAAAGGATGTGTAGAGGATGTTGGATAAGGAGGCCGAGAGGAAGACCAAGAGGACAGATGATTGAAGGAGTAAGAAAGTGTGGAGGAAGAGGAGAAGACTGGACCAAGGTGGAGGGAGAGAGTTGATGAGAGAAAAGGAGGCGGTGGAGGGGCTTATGTTCAAAACAAACCCAGCCAGTGGCTGAAAGCTGTTCTATGATGATGATGATGAGGTTGCTCAATTGAACATTTAAAACACATATTTACTAAACAAATCTATTCAAAACATGTACACTTTGACTGCTCATTTACAACTCCCTCAGACGCAAATGATGAAAATTCAGAATTTTTCAATTGAAAATGTAAGACAATTTAATGCAAATCTTGAAATAGTTTTGTCTGACAATTTACAGAGAATTTACTAAATATCTAGAACTCAGTTCACACCTTAGCTCCACCTTCAAATTGACATCAACAATTCTAGATCTTTGTTTTTCCTCTAAGAGCCCCATCGTAGAGAACGTCGATTCACACGCACACCCACGTTGTTCCAAACATGGGCAGTAATTTCCAAATGCCTGATTTCAAAGTTAAGGAGATCATTATCAGTCAAAATAGATTCCCAAGTATCTGTGACTGGATAATTCTGATAAATGTTCAAGTGTTTCAGTCTGTGACTAGAAACTAATAATCTTCAAACCCGCGCTTGTCCAAAGACAAAAGGGTGGACCAATCTTGGCTTGGATTTGTAATATAAAAGGGATGGATCACGTAATAATTTAAATGCAATTTTTCTTGAAGTCATTGAAATCAGAAAAAGGTGATTCACATTTCTGGAATATGTTTTTTTTTCCAGTTTACGTAGAGCTGTCGCTTCACGTTGAGTAGTCCACACTAATCATTTTTTTATCAATAAAATCCAGAAAATATCAAGCTAAAACCAGCACACGCTGTCAGGTAAAAGTTTATTTTACCGTTGGAGCTGGCAAACTCATATTCGCCACATTCTGATGGCCACTTTGCCAATTGCTGCTCACACCGATCCTAGACCATACATTCTCATTCGTTTTTTGCCGTCGAAATCCATTTACTATTTTTTATTGATTTCGTCCTCATTAAAATAAACACACTTTATATATGTGTTAAATAGGAGACAAATTTCAACAACGTTATTTTTAAATTTATCCATCAATCGATAAAAATAATCTCCCACCATTTTTGTCTACCCTCTCTTTTCCGGGTTGGCAACTGTTTGCTTTTTAAATGCCAACGATAATCTAATGTAGGCTTACTGTACAATTACAATTACATAAACTCTTTATCTAGACATCGCGTTCATTCTGATAACAGTACCTGTTGTCACTTATCGTATTGTTTGTTAATAACTTTATGTAATCATGCACTTAGTACCTTTTATACTTATATCACCTTGAACTTGGAACACGTTCGTTTTAGTGACTTAAAATTATTCCCAGGACGCGGTGTTGCCAACTCATATCCGCCTAAATCTTTCAATATGTAAGTGATCAAATGATCAAATATTTCGCTAGATTTAAACTTAATAAAGGCAGAGTTTATAGTGTTAATTTTGTTTTTAGCAAAAAAAAAGTTGATGTTTAGTGTTCTTTGAATAATTGGGTCATTCTAATATAATCAAATATATGTTGACCTTTTGAATACATGACGCAAGAAAAATGTTGTTGAAAATTAATATACTAAGCACTTCACTCTATAAAGGAGTGATATATATATAAATATATACTTAGACCAATATAAAAATATATATACTTATAAACATATTTTTCTTTATATATATTATATTATATATATAATATAATATATAATATATATAATTATGATAAAAAAATATGTTTAGAGCCGAATTGAAAAAAAAAGTAGAAGGATAATGCAAAACTATGTTGTTTGTTTGCTAAATTATTTTACGTTCAAGAAAACAATACCAAAAAAAAACACCTAAAAGGGTTTGGAAAAAAAAATGTCACAGTTGAAAAAAAATAGAAACTCATCAAAAGCTGCTATTTGATTATTTTTGCAATCAGTCTTACTCCGAAACAAGCTAAAACAAGTGGGGAAAAAAAGGATAGGTTGGTATATTTTTAAATAATGCCCCGAGCTAGTTTTAGCGCATGCGCGAGATATGAATGTGTCCAATTTAACAGATGTAAGACCCGCTTCGGTGGTCCTATGGTCTAACGCGCTACTCTTGTGTTAGACTAAACCCCTGACGACGGGAGACGGGAGGTTCAAATCTCTGTCGGGTGTATGAGGTGTTTTTACTAAAAATAGTTTTCAACTTTACCTCCACGCAAATGCTAGTACACTTTCTCTAAATTTAACATTCCTCTTCAATGAAACCATTAGTGTAATTAGTACATAAAGATGGGAGGAGAACAGAAGATAACAGAAAATATCCACGTGAGATGAGAAGAATGGAAGAAATTAAAGTAGGAAGAATGGTGGAAGGACGAAGGAAGATGGAGGAATTTTACTAAACTGACCCGGCCACAGGATGGAAACTGATTATTATTATTATTATTAATTAATTATTATCATTATTATTACTCGAATGGTTAGTAAGCTTCATTGCTAGAAACAGATGTAAGCGCATGCGTGGATTTTGAATATGAAACGGACTGAGGTGGAATATTCTAGCTGCGGCATGTTATACCTTCTAATAAATACTCTCTCTCTCTTTCTTCTCTCTCTCTCTCACACACACACACACACACACACTCACACCCAAATAATTGTTGACGCTAGAACTTTATGCTCATGCGCATTAATTACCACCTAACTCTATCGGGATCCCTTTGTAATACCATGTTCTCAACAATATCAACAATTTCCACCGCAAGCGCTCACTTCGGCAGACAAATCAATACGACGATACATGTGCTGCTCTCTATTGAGGAAAATATAAATAATTTAATCTCAGTAGACTTTGGTGACCTAGTGGGCAAACTTTCTGTTGTGCCACTTAGATTTTAATTTCTTTCTTTTACGGTAAAACCATCACACTCTATTTTTAAACCACACGATGATAGTATACATTTTGGCCACAATTTATTTATTTGTATTTTTAAAAGGCGTATCCTATAAAAATCGAACTGTATCGCCATTCAACATAATTTTGTCCAGTAACTTGTAGATCTGGTCGAAAACTATTACGTCTGTTGAAAATAAAATAAATCATATTTGTTGTACCGGAATTTTTTTTTTCAATTATCATGTTTTAAACATGTACAGTAAATTATTACATAGGCCTGCCATTTATTAAAGTTGGTGCAGAAATGATAAAATTCAAAGAATAATCATTAAAAATGTATATGCTAAACACCAAAAAAAAGGCAATAAATAAAAGGATTCAGTCATTAGATAAATCCCCTACCCAAAAAAAACTTAAAAAATATAAAGTAATCAAACAAAAAATGAGGAAATAAGATATTACTTATTCTTTCTCTTAAAAAGTCACATAAAAGCTTTCTAGTTCCTTCTTGCACGCATAGATTCCATCAATGTTGAAGAACAAGAATTTCAAATGATAATTCAGGCACTAATATGTTGTTGTAAGGCGCATATCTGATGTGGTTTGGGCGAATACATCCTCTAGGTTGGAGATGAAATAAACATAAAGTGGCCATGCCTCAGTGGCTTATGATTAATTTTGGATTCGTTGAAGTGGATAGCTCAGAAGGGAGCTGAACCGCCATGGTCGTAATCTGGCCTAAGAGGACTGGACTTTGAATCCCATGCGTGTAATAAATTTTTTTTACCATCATTTCTAACACATTATTAATGGGCTACTCCCCAAAGGGTGCTACATGGGGGTGCAGTGACGTTTATAAATCCCAGATTATTTATTATGTGGCTTGATATTTTGTTATCTTGTTTTCACCAAAATGTAGGAGAAAGTTATTGACCAGTTAACAAGTTTTAAGTTTAGAGTGTTTTAAAATAAATATGCTATACCTTACATAAAACCCAATAAAACAATCCCACATTATCTTAAAATGTTCTGTTGTGGTCCTATGAAAACACGACTTTATTTAATAGAGGAAGGCTAGAACTAGGTTTTTAATTATTTGCTTTAATCTCAGAAGTACATATTTTTGCGTGAAGCGTTGTTGAATGTTTTTTTAGCTTTTTAACTTGTCAGATACCTGCTTATAATTTTAGCCTACATTTTTTTCCAAGCTATACTAAAAAAATAACAAACACATTATTAAATAATGGGAGATTTCTAAACGCCCCTATTGTGTGTCAATATACTGCCAAGGGCTAGGAATGCAAAAACAGTTTTGAAAGATAGTCAATCGTACTACAGTCAGTCGTACTACCTTGACAGATTATACTATGGATTACCTTATTAGATATGACCATAGTGTAACCTATCGAAGTCAAGTTGCAACATTTCAGGGTACACTAAGTTTATACCCCTGCCAAAGTGTGGAAAGTATTTTTTTTTACATCCATTAATGTTTCCAGCCTGTGGCCTAGGTCATATATTTATTCAAGCCATGTATTTTACACTACCGGCTGGATAGGCTGTCGTAACTTCATATACCTTCTAATCTAAACTAAGACTATGACAGGCACAGCATCCAGTCCCCGGCCGTTAACTTATCAATGTAAAAACGAAAACCTACATTCCGCACAAATGATAATTTTTCGGCCATGCCGGGAATCGAACCCGAGACCCTTAGCTCTTTATACATACATGCTACCAACTGAGCTAAGGTGTCGGACTAATGGGGAGAGGGAATATGTGAAAAAATACATGTCGATAATCCCTGCCAGCATCCAAGCACTGACATCCCTGTCAGCGACATATTAGTTTCGTTGTATGCCATGGTGTTTTCACTACTGATACACAGCATTGTATGCCATGATGTTGTCACTACTGAGACACAGCATTGTATGCCATGATGTTGTCACTACTGAGACACAGCATTGTATGCCATGATATTGTCACTACTGAGACACAGCATTGTATGTAATGATGTTGTCACTACTGAGAGACAGCATTGTATGCCATGATATTGTCACTACTGAGACACAGCATTGTATGTCATGATGTTGTCACTACTGAGACACAATATTGTATGCCATGATGTTGTCACTACTGAGACACAGCATTGTATGCCATGATGTTGTCACTACTGAGACACAGCATTGTATGTCATGATGTTGTCACTACTGAGACACAATATTGTATGACATGATGTTGTCACTACTGAGACACAGCATTGTATGCCATGATATTGTCACTACTGAGACACAGCATTGTATGTCATGATGTTGTCACTACTGAGACACAATATTGTATGACATGATGTTGTCACTACTGAGAGACAGC